>OV725080.1:161137154-162337154 GCA_928085145.1 Nezara viridula
ATTAATTTTCGCACAGAAAAGAAAAAAACTTATTTTAATTTTTATTATTGACTATTATTACACTTTGTCACAATCATAAACTATAATAATATTTTGGGTAAATATTCAGAACGCAGTCATTTTTTTTTATTGTTTGTTTATGCCAACGTTTCAATCCAGTACTTGAACACCCTCAGTGCTCAAACTACGCCCTGAAGATGACCCACATGTTTGGGTTGAAACGTTGGCATAAATAAAAAATGAAAACAAATTTTAAAAAGACTGCGTCCTGAATATTTATCACCCATGATTAGTTTTGCCCAAATGAGAGACCTAGACGAGTCTTGGTCTTGCAAACTCAGTTTTGGTCATGGTTTTGGTCTTAGAGTATCGCTACAGTCTTACAGTTACTTATTAGCTTATTACTATAGAGATATTACTGTATTTTTTTAGATAGAAGAAACCTAACTAAGCCCAAATGAAAAATTAGAGGAGTAAAATGCAAAACTATATTGGTTATACCAATTATTTACATATAGTAACTAAGATTGTCAAGTATTAGTAACTATTTTGACTTAATTTCTATTAAAAAATAGATTTTTTTTACCAGTCCTGGTCTTGGTCTTGCAGCAGTTAAGCGGCCTTGAATAAGGTATATAAATTGAATAAGTTGAATAAGGTAAAATAAACATCTTAGGCATTCGCATGCCGTATTTATAAACACTTAGTCCGTGGTACATACCCCTTTTTATCGAATTATTAACATCTGCCGGAAACTTCGGGAATAGCTTCATCTCATCGCAAGCTACAACTTTTTTATTTATGAAAATTTTCGAGATTAGATCGTTTTCAATCTAGAGATCGACAATTTTTGTTTATTTATTTATATACTAAAAACTTATGATTACCCATTTGTTTTCCATTTGAATCGTAAGAAAATTTTATCACAAAATCAAAAATAAGCTTGAAAAAATATTGGACCGTTTTGCTTCACATCTACCCCCAACACGTCAAAATAACCACATTATAAGACCAAAGGACTTAATATTTTTGTATGACACTTTTTTTTTGCCTATTTTGTGATCAAATTATGTTCTGATTCAAGTGTAAAGCAAATAGATATTTTTGAATATTTAGTACCTCATTAAATTAATTTATTTAATTGGAAAACGTCTTATTTCTGATAATTTTTGTAGATAAAAATATTTGTAGGGTACAATAACATGGAGCCATTCCTGAAGTTTTAGGGCTATGTTAATAATTTCAATCATATATTGAACTGTAATATTTATAGAAGAGCAGATTTCTCACCGTGATTGCAGAAAATATAGATTAGTTAAACAAAGTAAAATAAATATCATAAAATCTAGTTCCATTTAGTTATGAAACTATAGACCTAACCTCTCTCTCCATTTGTCGAGATGCAAAAACAGGATTCCTGTAGATCCCAATACTTCTCTGTTCACCATAGATTGAGTGTTGGGCTCTAGCCACAGATATTTATGACCTTATTTGAGAATCTGGTTATTGCTAGATCTCCAATATTTACTTTTAAAAAACGTCGAGGTGTTCCTGCCGTTTCAACCTACATTGAAGATTGCAGTGAAGAGCAGAGATGTGGATGTTTAGACAAGTAACAGGTGTTTAGACATTTATGTATTTCTAGATAAATAAACTTGGCACACGTTGGGAGTGTATTTTTCCTAACTTATTATAATATTTAATGGTGCGCTTATATGTTTCACAAACTATGGGAGACACAAATATTTAATTTTTTTTTTTTTTTTGCTATGCTAATGTTTTTCTTTCTTTTTTTATTGTTTTCCATCAAGTCAGAAAACTATGTTTTCCATAGTTTGTGAAGTGTCTAAATGAGCCAAGGAAATGAATGAATGATCAATGAATGAAGAATTTTACAAGCAATCATTCAATTCAACTTCTTTTAAGCAACACAAACTGTAAAGGAATATATAAAAGCAACACAAGCGCTTGCAAAAATTCTCTCTGATTTCTCTCGACAAACTAACAGATGGTCCGGGCGCAAACAAGAAACAGAAATACTACTCTTATTTTTGCCAACGTTTCAACCCAAACATGTGGGTCATCTTCAGGGCTGAAAATGTTTTTTTAAAATTACAATCAGAGATATAATAGTATACGACCGCTAATTATAAATAATAAACTATAGTGATTGATGGCACATGAATCTTAACTAATATTGTAATACAAATATTAAAATTAAATGTTAAAATAGTTATACAAATTTGTAATATTAAAAATTTTTGTAAATGGATTATATACATTATTTTTTATTTTTAGTTTGTATAACTATTTTAACATTTAATTTTAATATGTTAAGATTCATGTGCCATCTATCACTATAGTTTATTATTTATAATTAGCGGTCGTATACTATTATATCTCTGATTGTAATTAAAAAAAACATGTTCAGCCATGAAGATGACCCACATGTTTGCGTTGAAACGTTGGCAAAAATAAAAAAAATTAAAAATGACTGCGTCCTGAATATTTATCAACTATGATATGTAGAACAATCGACTAACTTCCTTCATAAATTAACGTAAGTTTAAATTTAATAAATTTAATAACGATGGAGATTACATTTAATATTTTTTGTCAGTTTATAGTTCTCTAAGTACTTTTTTCGATTAAAATATTTTTCTATTTATCCGGTTATGAGATATTACTGTAAAACTAATCAGCTAAAATGAAATAACGGCAAGGAGATTGCATTGGAAATATGAGGAGGCTCAGAAATATAATGAGGCTTTATACTTGGTACGAGGTAAGGAATAATGATAGAAGAAGTCCTGTCAGATTATCCTCATCAAGGAAGTGACTTACGGCAGGACACTAAGCGCAGGATAACGCCATGACGAAGGGACGTAAAGAGAGAATCCTGCGCTGGGACAAAGAAGAAAATGGCTCATAAAATACCGCAATAAATGGGATTTGCCTTAACCCCTCTCCTTCGCGAAGAAGGAGAAGGATTTTTATGATTTTTACGAGGAGCTGTCAAAGCCATCTTTCTTCGGCTGTCTCGAGCTGGCATGCTTTGTCTGCTACAACTCTTTGTGTACTCAATGGCTTCCAGTCACATATGTAGTTAATCACTGATAAAATAAAGAATGCTTCATCATTATTAATTGGTATGGAATTTCGGATTCTCAAGGACTCGAGTTCGAGTCCGGATTGGATAGCTTATTTATTCTGTTTCATAAGTCCTGAGTCGGGAGACCCTCATGGGTAAACAAAGGTTCTATAGGGTGTAACTAATCGATTAAGCGGGAAAACCAGATGCTTAAGCTTATTTTTGTTTAAATCAATTACTTGCACTTCTTTTGACCAAGAAACAACATTTTCTTACAAATTACTGAACCCAGAACTCTCCATCCGTTTCCATTTATTATAATTTCCACTTACCTGTATATAAAACATGGACAGTATTACGATCGTGCAAATTTTCGAATCTGGGTTTTCAACGGAAATACATGTTTTGAGGTCTCCTGAATCCAAATAACCAAGTCCCGAAAAATGGTCTGCGTGTGTGCGTAAGTATATGTATGCATGTGAACAGTCTAGCTCAAAAACGAAAAGTACGAAACTGATATTACGTTTTTAAGATAGATATATGCCTCAAATTCCATCAGAACCTTATCAATCATCCAAATCCCCTAGCCCAATCCCTATCTCGTTCCAGTCATCTATCTTGGAGTTTTGGCAATGGCCAGATTCTCCACTCAAGACATGAGTGTATGTGGCTAAAGCGCTCTCGCTCAAACTCCACCAGCTTTAGCACCGGTGAGGTTGTTGAGAGAGTAGCGCAGGGATTTGGGTTCCCCGCCTGATTGTATATTGTATATAGGTGTGACTGTTTTTAATTTACTTGTATTTAGGTTATTTTTTTTTTATTGTATATAGTTTTTATTTATTATTATTTAGTTATTATTTTACTTTTGTTAATTTTTTTTTTTTTGTATATACGGTGTGAATGTTCATTTATCAATTTAATTATTGTCCCTGTGACAGAATATTATATGTCTAAATAAACAAAAAAAAAAAAAAAGATATATACCTCTGATGCTATACCTTATAGCAACTTACACCTTAAAATCGGCTAACCGGAAGTGCCACTTTATATCAACGGTGGAACAAATTTTTACAATTTTCTCAAAAAACGTCTCTGACGATTTAGATTAAACTCGGTGTACGGAAATACATGTTTTGAGGTCCCCTGAGCCCAAATAACGTCCCGCAAAATGGTCTGTGTGTGTGTATGTATGTTATCAGTCTAGCTCAAAAACGAAAAGCCGTATGAAAGAGAAATTGCATATTTTATGTATACCTGAGATGTTACAGCTAATTTTTCGTCAAAATCGTAGCAAATAATAATAGAAATGGAGGAATCAAACGAATACGAGCTCGCTTGAAGAATTATAACAGGCTTCCATACTTAACATGAGCTTAATATCATACAGACTCCGACAATATTATATAAATATACATATTAAGTTTTCATAAATTCTATCGTTGGTATTATTTAATATTTAATTGTAGAGTTTTTACCGAAATAAAAATTAAATTTTTATATATAAGGGTAATTAAACAAATACAAATACACACAATGAAATGTAAATAAATATAGATTCTATAATTTTTACTTTCACTTTCCCTTTATTTGAAAATACTTACTTTTTTAATACACTTCTTCTTACATTGTTTAAAGGTATTCAATTCCAATATGTTTAAAGCAAGTTTTAATATCGATTATTTACAGATGAAAGCATTTAAAAAGTGATGAAAACTGTTGGAAAATGTCTTATCTAACTGTCAATAAATGTTTCAAGTGAAAAAATATACCAATCGTGCACACTATGCGAAATTCTTGTTTTTTCTATAGACTCCAATAATGCCCAACAAATTTTTGATAGAAATGGTCTAAATTCCTTCACTTTGAAGAACCTTTAATTTTCATATGCCCTAAATATCTCTGTGCCAAACAGGAAAAAATGTTGTTACTACTTAACTCAAACAGTATATATTTGTGAAATTGCATTTGAAATTATTTGAACGTTAATTAATCGCATTTTTTCTAGCATTGGTAAGTGTACAGCTTAAATACGTATTCATGTTTGTAAAAGTATTTTCAAAATATTTTCCTCTTGTTCCATTTTAATTATAAAAAATGTTGGTAATGTTTCTACCTAATCCCGGTTACGAAGTACTATAATCTTTATTATAGTACTTATCTTCGGTATTATTATTATTATTCGGTACTATTTAATTTTTTTTTTTTGTCTATTAAATATGTATTTGCGCCTGTCAACAATAAGTTGATAATCAGCAAATGTGATGGCGATAATGATAAAATGACATGACAGGCATGGGAAAGGAAAGTACTCAGCAGTACCTCTTCCCTAACTTGTTCCAATTACTTAGGTTGTCTAAGGAAGGAGATCCCTCATCCAACGCCTTTTTAGTCTCCTGCTCATGTTCTGAGGTATGTCAGCTGTGGCCATGTCTCTTATAAGTCTGTTATTATGTCCGTTTAAATTTGTGTATAAAATCGTTGATATAGGTTCGTTATATGTTGGTCAACTGTTGGAAAGTGGAGGTCAGTATGTAGAGTTTTGTTAGTCACGTACCAAGGTGCTTTTGTTATGAGTCGCAATAATTTTGATTGGAACGTTTGAAGTTTTGTAGGTGGGTCTTTTTAGCGATGCCGTATATTTGTGATGAGTATGTCCATATGGGCTTAAGTAAGTATGTATATGTATTCAGTTTCTGTTTTAGTTTTAGTTTTGAAGATTTGGCAAAAAGAGAGTAAAGTAGTTTGAGTCGTTTGTTAAGTGTCATGCGTTTCATTTTAACTGTGGGCCCCATGTCATCCTTCTGTCGAAGGTGAGTCCAAGGTAAAGTACCGTGTCCGTTTGAGGAATTTGTTGTTGTCAATATAAACTGGAGGCAGGTGTTTTTTCGAAGAGTAAATGTTATATGTTTGGTTTTGTCATGATTAAGTCGAATTTTCCATAGTGTGAACCAATCTTGTAGTTTAAGCAAATGATGTTGTAGAGTTAGTGAGGCCTGTGTAGGGTCTTGATGTTTTGTGAGTATTGCTGTATCGTCTGCATATGTAGCTGTCAAGATCTCATCGTCAATAGGTATATCGTAGGTATTATTTTTTTAATTTTAATTATAATCCAAGCTTAAATTTGTAGTGGTTTTAATTAGTTTGAAGTCAGTAGGAGAAAATATTTTAGAACACAGCAAATATTATTTTATTGTAACATTAAAAAAATATTTACTGTGGGTAAATTTCCTCAACCACTGTTCAGATTTTATCATAGGTTTTCCTCCTGTAACTTTATAATTGTATGCAAACATAAAAAAAAAACACATTCTAGTAATTAAATTAATTATTTCATTTTAATGGTTTGGAATATTTAATTAAATTTGATTTGAAGCCATTCTCTCGTTTATTATAATTAAATTTACGATTGGATTCGATCGTTGTTGATTGTGATCGTTTATAGCAATTATAATAAATAGAAATAAAAAATAAAAAAAAAAGTAATATGGCTACAGAGAGGTGAAGAGATATATGCCCATGATGTTTCAGCGGAGTGCTGTGAGCTCCGAGACCCGTCACACAAATCATTTTTAATTGAGTGCTGTCGGTTGTATAATGTTCTTAACTGAATGCCTCGTCCAAGGCTGGGCAGCTCGCTCTTCAGGCCTGTCAGTGAGGCACAAAAGGAACAAAACTTCTTCCATCATCTTCAACAAAAAGACATCCTATTGTAAACATTTGTGTCCTTACTGTTTAAGCAAATTATGGCGCTGATCTAAGTTATCCCACACACACATTGTCTCATCTGGATCTTGTTTTTTATTGTTTCATTCAGGTGTTACGTTTGCTTGTAATAAAAACAGTTGTTTATAATGAAACATAATTTATTATCATAAGCTAAAGAAAACTATATACTAGAATTATATAAAATAAATAAATATAATGATGTTACAATTTTGTGAGAAAAATAAGAAGATAACTTTAAGTGATTTCCAAAGGAAAACTCAATTTTGTTAAATAGAACTTTTTCAGTCCAAATCCACGATTTGATAAAATTTTGACGATTGTTAATATATTAATGACTTTAATAGTTTTTTTTTATTTGCTGTTTTTAACGTCGCATCGACTTCCAGGGTCATTAGCGACGATCGTTCTTCTTAAATATAACTTATCAATTTTATTTTTCGGATGTACTTCAGCGTTTTTTCAATACCAGTGTTTTCCTTGTACGGTGCCTTGTTCGATTTGCTGTTTCCGGAACTTTTTGCACTGGAATATGTGTTCAACTGTCAGATTAGCATTTTCACATACATCACATGTTGGTCGATGTAAGCCAAGAAGTAGGTGGAGATGGGTCAGTTTGGTATGTCCAATCCTGAGCCTGCTTATTATAGAACACTCTTTTGATGTCAAGTGTTTTGGAGGATACCAAGCTCGATTTTCGTCTTTGGTCAAATGAAAGTGATTGGGTGACAGTAATCTCCACTGTGCATTCAAATTCGTCGTTCACTCTCTTTGTAATTTCTCTTCTCCATTCGTTGAGAAACATCGATCCTAAAACAGGTGAATCTGTGCTTCTGGCGGCTTCCTTTGCTCCCTCATCGGCTCGTTCATTGCCAATCATGCCAATGTGTTTGGGTACCCAAAAAAATATTATTTTTTGACTTTAATAGTTATTCACACAATGGTGTGAATGTGATCTGTGAACACTATTATAAATGTCCTTGAGACAGATTGTGATATTTTTCAATAAATAAGATTAAAAAAAAATATTTATTATATATTGACTCTAATTTTGTTATATTCTACTAATATAAAATTTTATTTTGTTACAGGTAAGTGTGCTGTTTTTTCTGCATGTCATTGTAAGTAATAAATTTAAATTTATAAAATTCTTATTCATGAAAAAATTTTTAAACCTGCGTTTTTTTAAAGTATATTGTTTTTAAAAACATATTTTTATTCGGTCGTATTTATACATGCATCTATGAACTGGTTCATTTTTAACTCTAAATCAACATTTTTAAAAATATATATTTAAAAAAATGATTTATAGTTCTGCCACGAAGAAACACCTTCTAAAAATATACTGTCATGTTTTGCCATGTTTATACCCCACTCTGGAATTCATCGGCCCAAACTCAACCCAGTGGGAGTATACGATGGTCACCCGACCACAAATCTCTTAGTTTATTACCTCTATGTTCCAGCTCCGTTTATTTTGAACGCAACTGTACCCTTTTCTTGTCTTGTAATATCATCCTATTTTCTTTTTTGAAATGAGAGAGGGAGAGGTATTCATATAACATGAATTCGCTACTATTTTAAGCACATTTTCTTCAACAATAGTCTGAAATTGTCATAGTGATGGCATGGTCGAGAGGACAAACGCTTTTGCAATACACAGGTTGCCCGGTAACCTGATCGACTGAATCTAAAATTATAAAATAATTAATAATCCGCGTCCCGATGCCAGGGGGTGATTTTTAATGTGGTATCAATCCTACGTTCCCTCCCCTGGCTCGTGAAAAACCTTGTATAACCGTCAAATTGATGTGACGGGCATATCACCAAGAATAGAATAAAATAGAATTGAATTTATTTGTTAAAGATTATTTTATAATCTTGTACAAATCATACATATATGAATAACTTTATTTCACCTACATGAGTCTAGTTTATCATAACTGTACATTGACTTATTATAAAAACAATAACCAAACAATTAATTAATTTATATATACATTATCAATAAAACCAAAAAAACAAAAAAAAAAAAAAAAAGAAACAAACAATTAATTGAACTGACCTACAATTATCCTTAGTCATAGCACTTGGTTGGTGTGTGGAACATCAGAGCTTAAGGAATCCAGTGCATTGCACGCTGACATTATGAACCAGTAAATTTTATCAAGTTTCTCTATGCTATCGATTCGAAGTATGTCTTGTATCTTGTTTACATCACTTGGCGCAGGGAGAAATGCTCGTATATGTTTGTGTCTGTCGTCTGTTAGCTTTTCACAGTACAGAAGGATATGGAACTGTCTGTTGGAAATGAATTTGTTACAGAAATTGCAGGTTTTCTGGGCTTTGAAGTAGAAAATTTTGTTTTTCGTATAGAGCTTAATTAATTCGGGATTTGAAACCCTTAACTGACTTATTGATGTGGGCTGGAAATATTGAAGCTGGAAATAGTTCTATATATGGGATTGTTGTTGGAATATATGGATAAATGGATGTCCTTAGATAGGTTATGGTTTTTTAGCTTTTCCAATATTTCATCGCTGTATTTTAATAATCCAGTAGGGTATACTTTATCGAACTCTTCTTTACAGCCATAATGAGCAGCTATTGATTTGACTTGTGTGATCCAATTGAAGTTTATATCAGGATTCCTTGTATCCAGCAAAATTAATTTGTTGAAGCAAAGCCTTGGTAACCTCCTACCGTTTATCCAATTTTCATGAAATTTTCAGAGATTGTGCGGATTATTGCCTAGATCGACCCATATTAATTTTATTAAATTTCATAAAGCACTTTCACTTACGCACATATTTGGCCAATATTTCAGATATGGCTCGAAGGTAAGTATTATTTAAAAATTAACAGCTGGTTTCAATGCCATTTTACTATCTTCTTTAACAAATGAAACTGACTTGTTAGATATTACTTTTGGCTTGATTCGATTAGGATAGTTTGTTTAACAAAAAGATCTCTCATCCAACTCCTTCTTAGTTTTCTCTTTGTATTGATAGGCATATCAGCTGAAGCCATATTTTAGATCTTATTAGTATATCCGTGTAAGAGATTTTAAAGTTGTTACACATTAAGTATCAATCACTGTTATCCATTTTTATCAATAATCTTATGAACGTATTAGTAAAAATTCTGATCACAAAAATAATCACATTTAATCTAAAAACTTATATTAATTCATTAATTCCGATATATAACTGCTCCTACATACAGCATTCCTCGTGCCGATATTTATACTAAATAAAAGACAATTGAATCTATTTTTCTGTTACATCTACTTTAAAAACTCGTCAATTTGAACAAGACTTTAATAAAAAAATTGTATGCTTTTAAAATAGGGATCAGTTAGCTTGTATGAACTCGTCCTGGTTGATAACATTTCAGGTATTTAGTACAATTTCTCTATCAAGAAATTAATCAAAATGCTTATTCCTGTAAGTTTCTTATCATTACAAAATATTGATAACCCCTGACATATTCTGTCATAGTCTTCTAATATGTAATAATAATAATAATAATAATAATTCTTTATTTATTCTGGGACGAGTCCCTTTAGAATAATATAAAAAGACAATAATATGGACTAAGGAGCCTTTGAGATACGTACACAAAAATATACAGTAATTAAATAGTCAAAATAAAAAAAAATAATAGAAAAAATTATAAGTTACTTACTAATTTAGTTAAAAATTGAAAATAAACATGAAATAAAAATAATGAAGAACGCTCTAATAATTTATATACATATTTACAGTAGTAGCTATTTACAATTTTACTTTCCTATACTATTACAATAGTAGGAAGGAATAATTGGGTAGGGAAATCTGGGAGTAAGGGATAAAAGGTTTTAACCAGGTTTCGTATATTGCTATTATGTGGTAAACATTATCAAGGAAATGTTCCTGAAATTCATTCTAGTGTGCAGTAAGGGATTGTGTACTGATGTGACAGGAATTCAGGATATTAGTCATGACTGGATGGTTGGGAAAGAGGATTTTGGAAAAAAAAAAAAAAAAAATGATCAACGATGGAGGATAGGATATAGCATTTTTTAAGCATAATGTCAAGTTTATAAATATAAAATAAAATGCGTACATAAAATAAACTTTGAGATGAAAAAAATATATTTTCGGTGTTTCGAAATAAATATTCAGTTAAAATTAATTTATAACATAAGAAAATATAAATTTCTCCTTGGTCTAGATAAATTGATAAAAATTGGCAAGGAATCGAATAAAGTTCTAAATAATTTATACAAAAATAAAAGAAGCTTAAAATTAAAATAATAATATTTCTGATGAGTAAAAATTGATACAAAAATTTAAAAAAACAAGAGGAGCTACATTTATAAAAAAATAAAGAAAGCTGGATATGAAAAAAATATAATAAATATATTTCTAGCGAGAGAAAGTAAATTAATTGCAAGCTGAAGGTAACTTATATACAAAGTTCAGGTGAAAACGTCCAAATCACTTGGTTTTTCTACAATTACTACTGGACCTCCATCTGATTGTCTGCAACGAATTTTACCCCCACTGAACCAGACGTATCTTATTTTTGCTGTCACCCTGTTCTGCCTGGCTAACCAATAGAGGTGTTTATTGGTGGGCGTCATGGCTTCACTCACGTAGACGCCAATGTATGTGACATATTGTAATTATGGGAATATCATGTCATACATTTCGGAGAGGTATCTTTCGTTATTTATATCCGTGAATAATTTCTGCATTACTATCCTTAGATTATAAACTTTCTAAGAATACATGTAATATGTTTGTTGTTATTATAAAGGTTTAACATCCTTATATACTTAGACTAGAGTAGAGAAAACTGGTTACCCTACAGTAACGAAGCTATTCAAGCCAAAATGAGAAATTCAAGATTTACTGAGAGTCCACAAGAAAATAAAAGTCAAGCATCCCACGCGGAATTAAATATTTAACCAGAACAAAGCGAGAGCCTGGCCTGGAAGGATTTGGCTTAATCTTCGTAAGCTGAAACTTTTTGGCAACTAACAAAATATAAATAAATAAAAAGGATTACATTTTCGTCTGATTAAACTAAAATAAATGTACTTTCCGGAATAAAGTTATAATTTATTTTCTTTTTTAAAATAAAGCCCCTACCATGAGGATTAACTTATAGACCCAAGTACTTTTTACCAACTTATTAATATCCATATAAATCTTCGTTCATAATTTACAACATTTTTATTTACGAAAATTCTCAGAAATGTTTGTTCTAATCTCATATTTTTTATTTAAAATTGGTCGTTTTCAATCAGGAAATCGGTAAACTTTGTATATTTAATGAGCTACCAACAACTCATAAAAGTGCAGTTGCTTTTCACTTGAATTGTAAGGTATCGTAATCTGATGACAAAAGAGTGGCCTACAAATATATTGGATCTTTAAGCATGACCTTCAACATCAGCATATCAAAATAAGAATTCTACGTAAGCCTAGCGGGATAATATTTTTGTAGGCCACATTTTTTTCCATTTTGTCATCTGGATCCATCTTACCAATCTTACGATTCAAAAGCAAATGGACATTCATGATTTTTTCGTACCTAATTAAATTGATTATTTAATGATAAAACGCCCCATTGATGAGAATTTTCGTAAATAGCAAAGTTTTAGGTTACGATAAGATGAAGTCAACCTAGTTTTGGATGATATTAATAATTTGATAAATAGATCTGTATATTGGACTATTTGTAGAAAATTTTGTTCCATTTAGAAGTTTTGGTCTATCTTACATTCTATGTTGCTTAATTATATTAATTTGAAATACATATTATTTAGCGTCAGAATTAAATACAGTTCCTCCGAAAATTCGTTACATGTAAACATTTTCCCCTCTCCAAAATTTTGTTGGTGCAACTCACGATATGCTATCTCCTTCCGGGCACACTTGAATTTGATTTTTGGTTATTCGAAGGTATTTGAGACTGCATGGATGGATTTGAAATATCAATAATCAATATTATATACATTTTTAAAGAAAAAAAATATGCTATTTTCCTCTTTAAATTAATTAATGGATAGATCAATTCTTCTATCCTCCTCAGTAAAATTAATTTTTTACTTCCTGTACGTCTTCGTCATCCTCAGTTCTTTTTCGAGAAATTTCCATTCGACCAATTATGCCTTCCATAACAGATCGGATTCAGCGTAATGCTTATTTATTTGCATCTTAAATAGATTTCTTTGACAAATCGTGGCCTTGATTTGAGAATGTTTTAACTAACGAATTTGGTCCCGCGTGCGCTATTCAACTCTACTTAGCGATAGTCGATATTAACGAAATATCGATATTTTCCTCTTCTACCCTTCTAAATTCTATATAAAACATGCAAGATGAGTATATATAAATTTTCTAACGGTCAGATTCATATATTATATTTACATTTTCCGAAAACGATAGTTTCAATTTTTATTTTTCAATTAAAATATCATCGTAAACCCATGACTTCCTGTCCTTTAATATCCTTTAATAATAATCCACTTATCAAATCTAGGATTCCACCTGGACAAGCGTCTCATTTGGAATCCTCATACAAGACTAAAACGACAAGAAATCGCTCGATGTTCCCGACTACTCCAGCACTTAGTTGGCAAACGCTCTAAATGTTCACTTAATTTTAAAATAATCATATATATATATATATATATATATATATATATATATATATATATTACTACAATAAGGTCTTTTTGAACTTGCGAAATTATGCTATGGGGGTCGACTAAACCATCGAATTCCTCTCGTATCCAATCCTTACAATCCAAAATCCTTCGTAAAATCCTCAATGCTCTTTACTTTGTTACAAATAAAATCATCCATAAACACCTTAATGTATTATATCTTTCAGATCTGGCCCAATCCAGATACCTATCCTTCCATAATAAAGTTCAGAATCATCCCAACCCTCTAGTTTCTACCTTGCTTCCTCTTCAATTCCTGATAACCCTCCGAGGCATCTGAAAAGAAGCTGGTCCCGTGACATAGACATATTATTAGGTTGCTACTAATCTGAAGTTTCTCTAAAACCGTTTTCAAGTCATCACACGTTCCTGTGTACACATTTACTTATACATGTATTTATATTCTAATACAGTTGTAAATATCATGAATAAAAAAAGAAAAAAAAATCCTATATAAAACATAGAGGATGAGTAAATATTTTTTTGATAACAATCTGATTCATATATAATTCCTAACGCTTTTCGAAAACGATAGTTCTAACTTCTTTTAGAATTAAAATATCGAAGGGACAATTTTGATAAAAGTTAATATCGAAGGGGAAATATTGATAGTCAAGTAATATCGAAATAGGTGCTATTGATGGTAAAATATCGATTATCGGAAGAAAATTATCGATATATCGATAATATCGGCTATCGATGGGCATCACTACTTCAAGGTTTAAATGATGAATATGAAAAACTGCTACAATATAATTATATTATTTTGTGTTAGTGCTAAAAGCATTGTAAAAAGTGTATAATTGTTGTAAGGCAGAGCGAATTGCCGATTAGAGTTTTATCGTGGCAATTAAATGCAAGGAGGTAGGAAGCCCAAAGAACTACTTACCAACTCCTCACTTTTACAACTCCAGTGACCTTTCTCGGTTCTTCGAGTCTTTAATCAGTGTTTAGATCGGTTTTTATTTTTGTTTCCTTTATTGTTTTTCTCTACTTTTTACGACGAGGATGTAATAAAATTTGTCTAAACATCTGTAATAAAATATCTTTTTAGAAAGTCTGGGCTTCGCCATCAATTATATATTTATTTTATTCTTTTTTATGTGGCTGTTAGCTTAAAGAGTTTTTAATTTACATTTTAACGATGGGGTCTACCTGTAGACTAACTATGGACTTTTTATTTTTAAGCTAACTCTCTACAAAGTACTCTTCGTGTAATCGCCTTGCAAAAAGGATATTTACATTCAATTTTTTATGGAAGTGCATTGCCATTATGGTACATTTTTATTAGAGTTTTACTATATTTAATGGAAAAGATCTCAATTATTGAAATCGTTAATTAATTTGTTTTTTAAACATTGCTGCTTTCAACCGCTCCAGATAAAATGATTGAGCTAAAAATTTGTATCATTCATGCCATATGGTCCAGTCAATAAATGGCGGTATAGAAGGAAATGGCGGGGATACAATTTTTTACTTTAGGACATATTTTGGACTAGTAAGGGGGTAAACATACTAAAAAGTTCCCACTGCTAGGTGGTGAGCCAGATGTGGGGGGCGCCTAGAATTTCGCTTTTTGCGGGTTTTCGCATATCAGTAACACTATACATCGCATCGACAAAGACGTTCGTTAGAAACCCAAATCGTTTAGAGACCCCATCTGGTTTATATCCCCCGATGTTTTAATCCCTGAGCTTTGAGATATTAAGTCCCTTATTAATATTATCGGATATTGAGCATGAGTGAACCCATTGAGCTCCCACATCAGAGTGGACATATATCTTAAAGCGCCGATGGTTATAGACCAGCCCGTTAACAGACTTAACCGAACAGGCAGCCGTCAAACTAAATATATTCCGAAGAATGGAAGCGATACTAGCGCTACTAGTTGTGTATTTTCACTTTAGACAGACAGGATAAACAGTGAGAGGTTGAGTTGAAGGGCCGTGACGTAGAAGGGAAATAAACTGATCCATCTTAAACCGGTCGTCAGTTCGTGGCTATTTCCGATTACGGAATGGTGCCACAGTTGTCAGCACCTCTCTCTGTGATCGTCACACTCCCTCTCTCTCTCTCTCTCTCTCTCTCTCTCTCTCTCTCTCTATATATATATATATATATATATTATATATATATATATATTCTGGCGCCCCCCCAATAATTTGAATTAAAATTAATGACAAATAACATAAATAAATAATATATAAATAAACTAAAATCAGTTAAGAAAATTCGACTATATTCGATAAGAAAAGTCGACTAGCTAAAACCTATAAGTAGGTACGTAACTAATTTATCACGACCTGAATATTTCTATTATTTAAATTTTCATTTATATTTCGGGATAATTATATAGAAACATATCCTTGGATTTTTTATAATTCATTTACTTTTCATGTAGACACCTCTTTAAAATTTTCTGTAATAAAGTTGGAAAAAATATATTTAATAGCTACAATTATAAATATATTTTATAGAGAATTTTTTTATAGACCTTTTTGCATAGGCAGACCGTGAACAGTTTTATTTTATTTAGAGATTGTACTAACTAAGCAATCAAAAGTAGTTTTTAGTTTTTAACATTATTCATTTTTAACTGAAAAAGTTCTAGAAATCTGCCTATGTTATGCCTGTTGTTATGACCTAGTTCTCATGTTTAATATATACAATTTTTAATAGGTATATCCAATTGTTTTGTTGTTTTTAGATATTTTCAAGTGTATAAAAAATTTTTTTAAAAAAATCTACAACTATCTATACACATATATACATTTATTTTTAAATATCGAATATTATATTTCTTTTTCTTTTTATTGTAATTATGTTGAATTCGTACACATAATATGAACTACCATCATTATTATTATTAATATATTTTTTTTTTTTGAACCATCGCTCCCCCAATCAAAATGGAAAGTCTGCACCTATTTTTCCTGTATATATCAAATATTTTGTGAAGCATTAAGATCTTAAATACATGTTTTAATGTATCCTGGGTTTAAGTAAATAAGTTTTGTAAAGAGGTCTGCATGTAAGAGTATAGTACAGCTGAAAAAGGCACTGAAATCACGTATTTATAGTAGGTGTTACAGCTTCTTCGCTAAATTCGAATTACAGTAGACTCCCGCTTAACCGGCGTTCCTGTTTAACCTGCAGTGGCGGTAAAGAAAAACAAATTTTCGTTGCGGATCGATAGATCGAAATATAGACTAAAATACTTTGACCGAACCTCAATAAAACTAATCTATTCGAAGAATAATTGATTCTTGAAACAAAATCCTTATTATTAATTTATTTCATAGAAAAAAAGAAATTATGCGTAATAATTAGTTCTGCAACTGCGTATTTTTTATATGAAGTTTAATTCGCTTCGAAATATTTTCATATGCTGTCGGAAATGGTTTAAACATAATTTTACATTATGTCGAACAACCAGAATTGACTATTGCGTTGGATACTCTTTTTTTTAAAAAAATTGAGAGTCTATGCTGCTAAGAAGACATTAAGTTCGGTAAAACAAAAACTGATTTTGTGAAAAATTAACAAGGTCATTATAAGAAATTTTTGTAAATCGTAAAATTGAATTGGCCAAAAAATGACATCTTCTTTTATAATTGTGTATATAATATTCTGTTCATTTTTCCTAAAATTGGTGTCTTCAGATTTTATTTTTTTTACATAAAGTAGTCCAATATTCACCAACATTTTATTGATAAGCTATTAATCACGACGTTTCGGCCATACTAAGGGTCATTTTCAAGTCTTACTGAGTCCTCCGTTATATATTCATCATTAATGTCGCAATGTGTTCCCCAAGGCAGCGTCTTGGGTCCCGTGCTTTACATTCTCTTTACTGCTGACATCCCTGTTCATCCCGATACTTTTCTTGCAACATTCGCTGACGACACCGCAATCTTATCATCCAACTCTGATCCCAACATAGCATCCTTAAATCTCCAAAACCACCTCACCTTGATTGAGCACTGGTGTAATAACTGGCGCATTAAAGTTAATGAATCTAAATGCCAACATATCACCTTTACACTCCGACGCAGTTCCTGTCCACCAGTACACTTTAATTCCATCCAGCTTCCTTACTCAGACACAGTCCGGTATCTTGGCTTTCATTTAGACCGAAGACTAACGTGGAACCCACATACTAGACTCAAAAGACAAGAACTCAACCGACGATACGGCCAGCTATACAGACTACTAAACAGAAAATCCAAACTTTCTATTGAAAACAAATTACTTATCTACAAGACAATACTGAAACCTATATGGACATACGGACTTGAACTGTGGGGGACAGCAAAAGCTTCTAACATCAAACGTATTCAATCCTTTCAATCTAAAGTCCTTCGAACAATAGTTGATGCTCCGTTCTATGTAAATAACAAAATCCTACACCATGACCTTAATATCCCATTTGTCCTAGACCTTATTCCAGAAAAATTCTCCAAATTTCACCAAAACCTTACCTATCATCCAAATCCCCTTGCACAATCTCTATCCAGCACCACCCATCCTTACAATCCTCCTCGAAGGTTGAAGCGGCAGTGGCCCAGAGACCTTTTGTAAATAAGCATCTATTGGAGTTTTGGCAATGGCCAGATCCTCCACTCAAGCCCGAGTGTGTATGATTAGGTTAGTTCTTTTGTTTATATACATTTATTTTATTTTATTGTATTTATTTTTATTTTATTTTATTGTATTTATTATTATTAAGTTTCTGTATTATTTATTTATTTTTTTATTGTAAATAGAGTGTGAGTGTGCTTTCTCTGATCACTATTATAAATGTCCTTGATGTGACAGAATGTAATATTTCTAAATAAACAAATGAAAAAAAAAAAAAAAAAAAAAATGTCGCAATAATTTGTTCATTGAATATTGTCCTGCTATATAAGCGGACCCTACACGATAATTCATGAATGAACGTCACAAGAATGTCTATTATTGCTCGGGATCGATTTGATCATGAAGACCCTTACACGTTCAATCATTACTGATCATTACTTATCGTTGCTGAAGCCAATTTATATAACAAAGAAACAGCATAGATATGCTTATTTGGACATTGTCATTTATAATATTGGGCAGCAAGAGAAAAATGGAGATGTAATAATTACTTCTTAGTGCCTGAAAATCGTTTAGACCAAAGTCAGAAAAATATAAGTCAACTACATACAAAAATCTAGGAAAAGTATTGCGAAAATAATCAATTTGTTAAGAAAAATGGAAAAATTGATGTCAAATAAACACAACAGTTAAAGAATTTTTTTCTATAAGTAAATTGTGAAGTTTCCACTTTTTTTTTTTTCAATTTATTGCCTACTTGACTATTTAAAGAAAAAATAGTTAAAAATGGTTAATAAAAATATAGACTAGGGATATAAACAACTATTTACTTTTATGAAATTATTTACTTAAAAACGAGACCTAGGTAAACTAACCTATCTAGTAGTTAGGTTAGTCTCATAGAAAATCGTTTTGACAAAAGTTAGTAAAATATTAGTCTACTACTTACAAAAATTAAGAAAAGTTATTGCGAAATTAATAAATTTGTTGAAGAAAATGGGAAAAGAACTGACAAATATACACAACGTTAAAGTTTTTTTTTTTTTTTCTTAAAGTAAATTGTGAAGTTTCCACATTTTTTTTTTAATTTGTTGCCCACTTGACTATTTAAAAGAAATAGTTGAAGATGGTTTAAAATTATAAACAAGAGATATGAAAAATTATTTAACTATTTACATATAATGAAAATGAGAAATTTATAATGGTTGTGAGGCCTAGGTAACCTAACCTATCCAGCAGTATGGTTAGTCTCCCCACTACTTTCACCTCAGTCCCCCCCCCTCCACTTCTCGTGAATGAACCTTTGATTTCCGGATGTTCGGAAATCCGCAGCGCACCACCATCAGTACTTCATTCACTACCTTACACGGTAATTCGGAACGTCATTAGTGCCTCGGAGTGTAATTCCGAATGACCGTGTAGGGTCCGCTTTTGGGGTTTTGCTTACGTCATTTCTGGAGGGACTGAAAATTGAACTGGCCAAAAAATGTCATCTTCTTAAATAATTGTGTATATAATGTTTATGATTAAGTTGTGTGTTGTATTTTGATTTTTCCGGAATACAGAAGTTAGAATAATATTTTTATTTTTTTTATTCTATACACTATGTATTAACCGGCTCTCCCGCTTAACCAGCAATGTCTCGATCCCGACGAGGACGGATAATCGGGAATCTACTATACTTGAAGTACACTTTGTACCATTGATTTTACTGATTTTTCTCAAAAGGGGCTCTGCAGATCTCGACTACACAGGTTTACCTCTAGGCCAAGTGCTGATCGGTCGCCGACTCAGCTTGTTATGTTAAAGCCTGGCTAAGGACTAGGTCTCTGCTGAGGGCACGTTCCCTTTGTTGTTCCTTCTCGGGATCAGGAGGTGGATGTGCGACCCAGCATTCGTTTTAGGGACTTATCTGAATGTTTTATGAAAAACAAAAAAGAAAAAGAACCCTATGTATTGTATTGGCTACATTTTTCAGATAATCATATTAACAATCTCCACATATATTATTATAGGCTCGAAATCGGTTTTGTACCAAATATAAGCTCCTGTCATGCTCAAATACCATGAATGGGGTACCGTTAGATAAAGAATTTCACGGGGGGTTAGCGAATCGTATTCTCCATTTTTGTTTTTCTTTCTAAAATAAATAAAGTCGATATTTATTTTGCTTATTTCAATACTGAAACGGTGGTAGGTCTATAGATCGATAATGGCCAAATTGGACCTTGAAGATTTTTATGCGTACAGCAAGACCCGGATTGTTCCTCTGGAACTATCGGATTCTGGGTTTTTAAGCCCAAAACGTAGTATTTTCGAGATAACACAAGGCATACTGTTCGCATCCACACAACCTTACGTTAATTGTACTACTGTCATTGAATACATGTCTCATTTCGTCGACTTGAAGCCTCTGTATATTAATACACAATGTATTAAATAATAATAATAATAAGAGGCTTAGCGAACCCGAAGGTTCGATGCCGACACCACCAATTGCTTATTACACACCTGCCTCCACCGTTCGCTGTCCAAACCCAGTCCCTTCAGATCGACTTTAATTCCTCGCGCGGGCTCATTACCACGTATGGGGAGCGTCCCACGGGTGGCGGATGTGGGGATGGTCGGTGGAAATTACTTGGAAGTTCCTCCCGGCTTAGCTCGATGGACTCGCTGACCAACAATGAGAGGGGACCTCCAGACTTGCTTGAGGGAGGGGACCTCCAGACTTGGTGGAGGGTGTGACGTAGGATTGAACGCCCTACTCACATATCTTTAGTTCACCAAACACCACAAATAGTCATGGATTTCCCTAAGGTAAAACGCTCACTATCCGGAGAGTGGGATTGCTTTAGGGGATTCATGGCGCAAGTTGAAATGTTTTAAATAAAATAATAAATTTTCAAGTGTTTTCTTTCTGCATATACACCTATGTTATCATGTTTTATCTGCCTTTATTAATTTGTTACTTTATATCACACGTTTTTTTATTAAATATTTTGGTTATAAGTACTTTTTCCCCTTTGTATTTCTGCCAGTCAGCAGTTCAATATTCCTTAGCTGGGTTAATAGAACCTTCTTTTTCTGTAGTATGTATATCGATGCCTTCGTGATATGTAAACTGCAATGTGTTTTTTTTTTCTGTCTGCATATATGTGGTGTTGTTTTTTCTGTATTGAAGATCCTTGAATTAGCGACACGTTGACAACTTAACTATTTACCTATATGTTGGAACTCATGACTATGTAGTTTGGATTTTTCTATTTATAAAACAATAACCTTAATCTCTATTCTAGCTTTATGGTCTTTTTTTAGTATGTATACATTTGGAAATAATTGTAAGAGAGACATCGATTGGAAATAAAAAAAAAATGTATAAATGCCTTTTGGAATATTTTGTAAATGTGATATTCATTGTACTTGAAGCCTGTGTGATCGAGAGAGGAGTTTATATTATTTATCGATGGTGTTTTTGATCGGCAAGCCATATCATGGTTGATTCTTCACCAAGATTGAGCCACCAATTTCGAGGGCTTTCTTCATCTTCAGGCGGACAAAATAGTCCAATCACCCCGAAAATTCAAGCAAACAAGTTATGAAAGAAAACAAACTTTATTATAACGAACAAACAAACGCGAACAAACGCGAATAACTAAAAAATTGCACACTTTTGGTTATATAAAAGATTACTAAATTGTCTAGAAAAGGAAAAAAAAATCATCGAAATCGGACAATTTTTAGCAAAGATACAGCATATTGAAATTTGTAAACATGTTGGTTCCAAACATTAATGAATATTTAAATTAATTTTTTTTCTTGTCGATTATATTTATCGATAAAATAACAATTGATTTCTTTATCTTTTGGTACGTTGCTTTATTTTATTTTATTATTAATTTGGCATTTGATAACAATATGCTGTGCGAATTATTTGTTTTATTTATTCTTTTACTCCATACTACTTGCAATTATACAGCAAGTTTAAGGTAACTGATTGTTTTCTAGGAATTCTCTTGGTGATAGCATTATTTAATTTTTGATTTAAATTTCTCCGATATATCACTCATTGTTCCTTCTACATGAGCTATATATATATATATATATATATATATATATATAGGGTGTTCCAATTTTAACGCAAGATTTAAATGAAAAATAAAACACAGTTCTTTCTTCTTTTGTTTTCTTTTACTTTGTCAATTTAATAGCTGATAGTTTTGGGTTAATAAAAATGGAGCGTTATAAAGCAACGTGTTTTCATTGTTGGACAATATTTTAAAAATAATGAAAGTCTTGAGTCCACTTGACTGTCTTCGATATTGACACTTGAAGGAAAAAGACAAAAAAAGAGAAAAATGATTGCGATATATATATACCGCAATCATTTTTTGGAGAGAGTGATAGAGAGAGAGAGAGTGTGATAGAGAGGTCTTTGAAGTTATTTAATATTCCTATTTTTAATGAAGTTCTTTATTTGAAGAAATATTATTAATAATATTTTGATAATGAAAGAGTTATTTATATTCCGAACACTTTTGAGAACCGGAATAAACAAACAGAGAAGAGAATCCTGCAGCCATTATCTCTACGAGGATATGTAAATAAGGTAAGTTACCTGATCCCGGAGAAATAATAAAAGTGAACAAACTGGAAAGCGTGGCCCTGTTAGAGGAAGATTTACGAGGCTCTGATTGGTCGAACAAACTCATCCTCCACGCTCATTGGTCCGCTTATCTCCATCTTCTCTCTACTCATCTTCTCCATAATATATGAGCGGACAATTTCCCATTTCAGAAAAACCGTATCGAACTTTAATGTCCGGCTTAAAGATCACCGGTCGAATTTATGATGATCGTTAAAAGCAGTTCATGAATTTTCGAAACCTGCTCCTTACTACATCAGATATCTTAAATGCTAAATATAAATAAATAGTATTTGACCTTATTTTCTTTATATGTCAGGTCAGGTGTATATGTTCATATTAAGGGATGAAATTTAAATAAAATATCTTTTCATACTTATTTGAATTTTGATCAATGGTCAAAAGTGAATAAGTGTTATATAAATTAGAGTACAAATATTTGCCGACACCTTTTATTATTTCACACAAGATATAAAAAAACTAAATTACAGTCATTAAAGTACATAACATAATGCATAAATGACAGAAAGCTATATATATATATATGTATTTTATAATTGAATAAATATTTTGTTAATTGAAGTGGAACAGTTTGTTACTATTTCAATAACTTATAAACTGATAAAAATTATAGCAAATGAAGCAGTTTATTCTAATTTTGGAGTAATGTGCCTGAAGAACGGTTTTAATAATTTCTTATCATAGTTTCCTATTCTTTGGATCAAGGTGTTTTCAGAAACTCAAAAATTCTTTTTCTTCGCGAAATAAAATGCTATGGTTTATTGTATCGTGGATTGTTTTTAATTTTCATACATATGTTTTGAATCACTTCAGTTTTTGGTTATTAGACTTGCATGGATAACTTCATATAGAGACAGGATAAATGATTATATGGTGGGTCACTGATTTATATATGATATTAATTTATTATATATTAATGTATTAGCTCTGGTCTGTTATGGCTAATTATCTAACAAAATGTTATCCACGTCCGTAATCTTCTTTTGTTGATCATAAATTTCAATGATACGTTTTTGGGAATTTCAGCCATTGATAAAAAAAAAAATTTGAGTGCATCAAAATAACACAAACCCTGATGCATGTTGAAGAATAGATGGTTGGGGTGGCCAGTCACATGTAAAAAAAGTAAAAATAAATTATATTTATTTATTTTTACTTTTTTTTTTTGCGACTGCTAACCCCAACCAACTCCTCTTCAATATATTCACTACAATCAGCTATT
This sequence comes from Nezara viridula, assembly GCA_928085145.1. NCBI lineage: Eukaryota > Metazoa > Arthropoda > Insecta > Hemiptera > Pentatomidae > Nezara > Nezara viridula. Next base: position 161,161,156 of record OV725080.1, read on the forward strand.
AATCCACTATTATGTATATACGTATGTGTAGAAGTATTCACGATAACTTAGATAGATCGTAGTCGTTGGCGGATTTTAACTAAATTATTTTAATGATTCTATATATTTTTAAGCATAGGATAGAATATATATTTATTTGTTTTGGGTCCATGCAAATACAAATGGAATCAGTACACACATTTTTATTGTTACCATATAATATTATTACATACAACATAATACTATTAAATTAATTTCGAATACTGAAATGAAAGTCCAAATAGAGAGGGCCGCACATTGTGATTATTAGAATATAACATTGACATGTCAATCAATTGTACTTAGATCAAAGCATTCCTTTTACAATACAATATATTATATATATATATATATATATATATAGTAAAAAGAATGCTTCAATTCAATATATATACCTTATATATACATTTGTTTTTTTTATCTACACAAAACACATTTATCAGCAAGGAATAACATCCATCGAATAATATAATACAATATAATGTAATACAACATACCATAAAACAACATAATAATATAATATAATATATCTTTATAACCACAATACCATCCAAAGCCATAAAAGACATTAGACCCAATTATTATACCAACTATTTTAAGCATAGAATTTAATTCAATTGAAGAGAAGGATAGTAATATGTCAAAATAAAAACAGTAAAAATAAATAATTACATTTATTTTCACATTCAAAATAAATAATTATATTTTATTTTGACTAAATATATTTGATTTAATATTGATTTTCTGAGACTACTGAGGCCTAAATCCTTACTTAAACATCTGAAAGTCTCTTTTCCATCATCCTTATTAAGAAATGATTCTATATGAAAAAATATTGGACACGTATCCCAGCGTTCTTTTCTCTAGCATCCCTTTATCATTAAAACTCTTAAATACAATTTTTTTCTGAAATAAAAAAAATATAATGATCATTATAAAACTAAAAATGTATATTATAATAACACATAAGGGGGCAATAGTTTGTTTTCTTTAACATAATAATTTCAGAAACTACCAGAAAGAAATGAAATTTATATTTTTCAGATAGACCAGATATTTTTGGCCCGTAGGCAATATTGAGACCTTTAATAAGTCTCTCGAGCCATGGCTTATGAAAAATGCACGTTCTATAAATGGCACTGCAGTTGTGAGGTGAGCTTTCTAAGAGAAAGAACTCGTGCAATAAATGTCACAGTAACGTCGTGTTTACATCATAACTGAATTCCTATTTTTTAAATAATTTTACCAATAAATTAAATAAACATTCGCGGGATGTTTTGGGAAGAAAATGTGGTTAGTTTGGAGACTTGTGAGGCTATTATACATTAATATAATAATAATTACCAACTGCCTTATTTGTGTGTTTTTATGACGTTTATTTAATTATTTTTTTACAGAGATGGATTTTTATGGGTTTGTTAATTTTCATATTTTTTTTTTTTAATAGCATTCTTTTACTTTTACGTTGGAATTACTTTTTTATTTAATGAACGAGGAAAATTAATTATGAACAATCTCCCACGGACTAAGGAAACAATATGAAACATCGCTTTAAAAATAAATTAAAAAGATATAATTAATTATTTTTTCATTATTTAAAGGATAATTCAAACAAGAAGGAATGTATTCAGGACTGGAGGCAGGTTGAGGTGGTAGGCGGGGAAGCCAGAACTGGTATTACTATCTGCCGAAGTGACATCTGATAAGGACACGTCAGCGGCAGGAGATAGCTCCCCGAAGAGATAGGGTACGTCCTGGCCCGAGCCTATTCAGGGGAGCAGATATGGTCAGCACTCCACGGCCTCAGGTATCTCTCTGCTGGCGAGGCATTGTCTTTCTGTGAGAAACTTCTACCGTACAATCAGCTCAGAGTTTCCATTTAGTGTTGTCGTCTATCGATTCATGGCATATCGACTTTAATAGTATCGATCAAATGCCGATTTAAATTTATTTTTGCTTCCTCTTTACCGAACGTGGATAAAACAAAATATATGGTTAGCTGCAAAAATGGTGATACTACTGGTGATATCGATATAGATGGTAATATAATTGGTAATTGGTTGACTGTAGTGGATAATGAAGAGAAGAATAGTTGGGTTGGTCAGTCAAAAAGGAAGGCAAAAATAAATGATATTATTTTTTTTTACATATGCCGAAGATGGTAATATGTTTGAACAGGTAGATAAATTTAGGTATCTAGGTTCTACGATAACTAGAAAAAAACGAAATTGAAGAAGAGATTAAGGTTAGACTGAAGGCGGGAAATGCTTGTTAGTTTTCTGTGACAAAACTACTCAGTTCGCGCCTCTTGTAACGGAACTTAAAAATTAGAATCTATAAAACAATTATCTTGCCTACAGTTCTTTATGGATGCGAAACTTGGCCGCTTATATTAAGGGATGAGCAGCGTCTTAAGGTTTTTGAAAATAAAGTATTGCTTAGAATATTCGGACCGAAGAAGGATGAGTTAACCGGAGAGTTCAGACGGTTACACAACACCGAATTTCGTGAACTGTATCCCGGTAATATAATTGAGGTAATTTCATCGCAGCGAATCAAATGGGCTTGTAAAGTTGTTGGGCTTAGTAACGAGAGAATTCCTAAAAGGTTAATATTTGCTGTGCCGAATGGTAAGCGTCCGAGGCGTAGACGGAAGCGAAGGTGGGAAGATCGCATTGAAGCCGATCTAAAGGGACTGGGTTTTGACGGCGAACAGTGGAGGGAGGTGTGTAATAAGCGATTGGTGGTGTCGGCATCGAAACTCCGTGTTCGCTAAGCGTTTTATTATTATTATTCCTCTTTCCCGAAGGTTGGGAAACTTTGTATTCGTGCGAGTAGTTAAAAAAAAGCTTTGTGCTCAGAATCGAAAATTTTCCCTGGCGTTTTAGATTTTAGACATCAAGGTTCAAATTTGATTATCTATCTATCTGTATGTATGTCAGTCTGTCTGGGTATAGTAATTTTTTTTTTTTATCTCTCCGTAGTCAAATGGATGTGACGGGCATATCATCTACTATTGTTATCAAATACTAATTTTTTTCAACTTTTTATGGATTGTGCGGCATGTTGCCTAGATATTCCAAATTCCATCTAATAATTTCGGTTAGGCACACGCAAATATAGTTTCTTAAATATTCCCAAATTTCAGAAATGGCTCGTTTGATTTGGCTCAAATTTAGCAGAAATATCGGTACTAGTAAACAGATAATGCTGTATCATTCTTATGAAATTACATCCTGTATTTTTTATCCGTATTTTTCTTGATACGCCTATATATATATATATATATATATATATATATATATATATATATATCAATAACCACGATATTTTATCAGAAAACTATTGATAAAATATCATGTTTATTTATTGTATAGTTTGTTTTATTGATATATTGTATTTGATCCTTATTCTTATTATTGTTGAATTTAAATCTCTTATTTGTTGGATTTGTGATGTATTAATGTTTGTTTTTTGAAAACTCTATCTAAACAAATGGGACAGTGAAAAATAAAATTGCTAGAATGGATGTATAAAAACATAATAATATTATAGATATATTATTGCTCATTTATTTTAGTTATAGATGTGATGAATATTTATTATTGATTACACACAGACCTCGACAGACGGAATTTTCCATTGTCTATGTGTTGTTGCTTGTATATATATTTTTAAAAAAAGTTTAATAAACACGTTTTCATTCATATATCAATAACCACTTGTTCGATTTGGTCCAAATTTGGAGGAATGTTAGGTAGGGATTGATAAACAAATGATGAAGTATGTTTCAATTTAATCAAATTACATCCACTATTTTTAAAAAATACTTCCGTTTTCAAGTCTGCTGGGATGTCGTTTTTAATTTGCCCAAAGATAAACGAATTGGAAGAATTATGTAAAAATTGTTTAATATGTATTGACTATGAAATAAATAAAAATTTCTAACTATAATGAGTTTAATGTTATGTTATATATATAAAAGAAAGTTTAAAACACACTCTCCTGTTCATATAGCAGGTCGATAGTTTAGAAGTGATGTTGATTTTACTAAACTTTTCTTTCTGACAGTTAAATGTAATATTACATTTTTCCAAAATATTACTGTTAACTCCTCATTTTTTTTAAAAGCACCTCAAGTATGTCACTAAAACTGTTTTATCCGGCAAGAATTCCGTGATTAAAAAGGCTTAAGAATTGTTATGGCAGTGTAAAGGAAAAGGGGTAAGGTATTGGTTGCACCTTTTTCTTTATGGTATAGCTTCTCATTAAAAGTCCCGGCGCTACTGCCGTTTTGACATTCGAGGAGGATTGTTGGAATGAATGGAGCTAGATATGGAATATGCTTCAGGGTTTTGATGATGTGTAAGCTTTTTGTATAATTTAGAAAACTTGTCTGGAATAAAGTCTAGAACCTTGTGCTTCATAAAAAAATATATATTAATAAGTACAAAGTCAGTACATTCCAAAGCACTTTTCCCGAGTCTTGATTTATTCAATCCATGGCCTATCGGTTTAAATGACAGATTCGTAGTTTTTAAACATCAATATATATTTATAATATAAATCTGAAAAGTTAAGAATAAAAATTGTCTAATTCTCGCTTTTAAAAAATGTCGGGGATATGGACGATATAGTCTATAAATTGTTGTTCTGATATGCGCAAGGATTAACTTTCTGCTTAAAGTAGTTTGTTAAGTTGGGTGATAAGCACACTGCATCAGATTTTTTAAAATACATATTTAGTATTATTTTATTCGTATATTATTGAAATGATTTTCTTTGGATATTTATCTTTTTAGATTTATTGTGGGACGACGTTCGCCTCCTTCTAGATTCCCTGCCTCTACCAACTATTTCTTTTCCTTTCCTGATCCTTAGAGATGGACTCCTGGGGAACACAGGTGGATATCCTAAATCTGGGAGAGAGAAGGGTGGCTACGGGGTGATGAAGTGTGCCGCCATATCGGGATCTCTGATATAGCTCCGAGATTAGCCGAGGTGCCTCTGTTCGGGCCACCGTATTTCCTTTCATTTCAGAAGTATTTCAGTTACTTTTAACTTGGTTTTTGTAAATAAAATTAAACTTCGTCATTTTACTTTGTGGAGTAAGATTTTTTTTAAAGTTTTGTAGTCATCATTTGTTCATCATTGGGTTTTCTAGTAATTTATAATGACAAGTCTTATTTAATCGGCCATTGCTAAAGTGTATATTTCACAGTAATAGAGCATATTATATTTAAATAAGGAAATCGTTAGCTTAAACTGATAAAGTAATTTTAAAAAATCTTTTAGCTATTATACAATCAAAAACCATCAGTTTAATAAAAATAATTTGAAACACTACATGAATCTTATTTGAGAAGGAGTTGGTCGGGGGGGGGGTGCGATAAAATAAATACTAAATTTAAAAAAATAGTATTTTTAATTGTTTCGCTGTTGTTTCTATCCATCTTGCAGGTCTTCATCAGGCCTACAAAAGATGTTTGTCTTTTATTATGATTCTTTCTTAACACACCTGTCCTTCAACTATATACCATATTATAATTTTCATATAGCATATTATTCCATTACCACTTTCAAAAAACTGAATGTTAATTGTCATTTTTATATTCTATAACTTCTTTTTTTTTTTTCATTATCATAATCTTGTATACATTTATACTTACATTCTAAATTTCTCTTCTAAAAATTTTTTTCTGATAGAGTTATATTCGTCAATACTCATTTTCTTTACCTATTAACCTACAGTTATCAAATATAATCTTTATAAGTTTTTTATACTAATTTCTTATCTTTTATCAAAATCTGTTTACTTTTAACTTACATGCTATATTTTCCTTTGTTTCTATTTTTATTCATACATATGTTTTATTTTTGTATGTATCTTCTATATAAATAATATCTCTGATGTCATCTTATTATTTCTTTATCAGACAACTGTTTCTTATTTAATATCTACTTATAATCCATTTATTTTATTTTCACTATGTATCTTTTATATTTTGTATCTTCTGTAGCCCTGATGAAGACCTGCAAGGTAGATCGAGACGTCGGCGAAACAATTAAAAATAATTGTGGGTAAATGGTTGACTGTCGTGAATAATGAAGAGAAGAATAGTTGGTGTGATCAGTCAAATAACAAGGCAAAAATAAATAGTAATATTTATTTTAACATTTGCCGACGTTTCGACCTGAAGTTCAGGCCTTCTTCAGGGCTGACTCCAAAGGTGTAAATCGGAGCAATCATTAATCAGCGGACCATCAACCATTAATCATCGGAGCAACCATTGCTCCGATTTACACCTTTGGAGTCAGCCCTGATGAAGGCTTGAACTTCAGGTCGAAACGTCGGCAAATGTCAAAATAAATATTATCATTTATTTTTGCCTTCTTATTTGACTGACCACCCCAACTATTCTTCTATTCATAATTAAAGATAATATTCTTTTAACAGTTAGTATAATCGACTTCACCCCCCTACCAACTCCTTCTCATATTATATCTCGGTCAACCATCTCCACATCATCATGAATCTTATTACTGAAATTTAAACGAATTATGTAACTTCCACATTTTATTTCAGTGTCTAATTTCGTTAACACTAAATCCTCCCTGCAAAATGTTTAACCATGTTCTATAAAATTATTTAAAATTGACAACTGCGATTCTCTTCTGAATATCTTTATTCTGGGGAGGCTTCCAGTGGGACGAATAACCCTGATCCCTGGACAACCACCAGAAGGTCTAACCTTTTTTTTTTAATTCATTGATTTATCGTCTCTTGGGAATTCTAAAATGCCTGAATATTCCAATTTCCTCCAGGATAATGTCATTTATAAAGCAAGTATATTTTGCCTCAGGACTAAATTTGAATAAAATAATATATTCTTATACTAAAATTATGCTTTATTAGTTTTTTGACCCTTAATTTTTGCTAATTAATTAAATATTTGGGTTTTTACCATGACAAAAGTCTAACTTGGAGGACACACATTAACAAAAACGTATGAAACTAAACAGACGATACGGTCTTTTATCTAGGTTACTTGACAGACGTTCAAAATTATCTTTGACTTACAAACTAACTCTCTATAAAGATTTACTTAAACCAATGTGGACTATGTCATAGAACTGTGGGGTTCTGCTAAAAAAAAAAAAAAAAGTCTTTCCAATCCAAAATTCTACATAGAATTCTACATAGTTGACGCACCATTTTATGTCGCAAACGATAGATTACATAAAGACTTGAACATCCCAACAATTTTAGACCCTGCAAAAGAAAACTTCAATAACTTTCACCAAAGACTAATTTACAAAACAAATCCTCTGACAGAAAACCTTGAAAGCACTAGAAACCCGTACAGCCCACCTCGACGTAGGCGGAGGCCAACTGAACTATTTCCTGGATTCTGATGGAACGCTGTGAAGCTGCCAAAAAAATTGTTCATTGCAAAGAAATTAGCAGATCGCAAATTTAATTTTTATGTCCAGTTTTACGTTATGTATTAATAATAATTTCGGCTAAGTTTTAAATATTTGCTAAGTATTTTTGTGAGTTCAAAAAAAGGGTTAAGTTATAAAACAAATCTCCTATGAGTTAACTAGCTCCCTTAGGGACATATTCTTCACATCTTATCAAAATTTCAGCCTTCCGTTAACTTAACTGTCAAATTTCGCCTCTTCAGTTACATTTTCTTTGTAATATCAACAGATTTGGACCGATTGACCAAAGTTGTGTTGAGATGAGGTTTATCCATAATTTAAAATGGTTACTAGCTTCAAGTCCTTCTGTTAAATGAAATGAAATGATTTAAAAGGTGTGTAAAGTCATCAAAAAAATAAATATTTACATGAAAAAAATTGTTGCCATAGCTATATATCAATAAATATAATATATATATATATATATATATATATATATATATATATATATATATATATATAAATGGTTTTACGCAGAATAATATTAATATGTAAATTGTTTCTTGTCTATAAAACTTGGCTATAAAAGTAAAGAATTCCTGGTATTTCCAATATTGTTTCATCAGACTTATTAAACAACGTTTAATTATTGATTCCCGTTAAGTTCCGAAGAATTGGTATTTAAATTACAGAATATTTTAATTTGGAACATCGGTATTTTGTTTTCTCGTATTTTCAATGACCCAGCTACCCTTCGAAGTTGGTTATTGCTTTTTCGAGGAATCGTTTTCTCTTTAAAGGAATCAAACGTTGGTATTTACTTATTATCGATTTGACAGAAATTAATTTATTTATTGCAATATTGGTTTTGATTGGAATCTCCTTTATTAAATAAAGGCAAATGTTCCAATAAAACGTGTTGAAGTTAAATTACTGGTTTTAACATTTACTATCCATTTCCAAACAAAGTAATTATTAATTTCTGAGAAAATATTCTATTTTATTTGTTATAATAAAAATTTAAAAAATTGAAGTCGTACCCAAGATTAAAAATTATTTTATTCTTCAGCATCGAAGATTCCAAATAGGTTTAACTCAAACTTAATCAATTAATATTTATTGATTTTTTTAAATGAATAATATTGCATTCTGTGACAACTGAGGACATTAGTAAATAGTGCAATAACAGATCCTTTTTTTTTTTCTTCAAATTATTAACATTCATCTAAAATTTTTTGAATAGCTTCTTTCATCTCATCGTAATCCACAAATATTTTATTTACGAAAATTCTCGGAATTGGGCCGTTTTCAATCTGGAGGGGGACAAACTTACTTTACACTTAAATGGAAGAAAATAATATGACAGAGTCTAAAAAAAAAAAAGGCTGGCCTTTTGGCCTCTATATAACCTCGTTATTTTTACATTTCCGTTTAGTTCAAGTTAGTAGGTTTAGTTCAAGCGAAACGGACCAATATATTTGTATGCCACTTTTTTTTTTCTACTTTGTGATCATACTATCTTACGATTCGAGTGGAAATCATATGGATATTCATTAATTTGTGGTATCTATTTAAATAAACAAAGTTTGCCGATCTCCAGATTGAAAAAGTCCCATTTCCGATAATTTTCGTAAATAATTTGTTTGTAGGTTACGATGAGATCTTTTATAAAAGCAAAGTTAAAAGTTTCTTTGGTGGATCAAAGCTTTCTACGAAGTTATAACAATGATGTTAATAATTTGGTAAAATGGGGTCTGTACCACGGACTAATGTGATGGAGTATTTGGATGATATATAAGCTTCTGGTAAAATTTAAAGATTTCATCTCAGATAAGATCTAGAACAAATATTAATAATGCAGAGTTTTTTGTTGGTTACATAAAAAAGGGTATTCACTATTTCTATTATAAACAATGGTGGATAGCAGTCCATGGCGATCGGCCAACTTACAAAAACCGATATAACTCCAATAAATTTTTTTTATTAAAAGTAATTGCATAAGTTTTGAATTGATAAATAAATAGTAGACTGTTAGAAAAAAAAGAAATATTTGTTCAATAAATTAGCCCAGTATCTGAAATTTGAGAATATTAAACTATGAGATTGCACAATGAATAAATTATTACAGCAGAACTTTCAGAATCAATTCCTACGCTTAATGGAAGGAAGAATCCTCCTTTACCAGATCGATTGTCAACAGAAACAATATTTTCTGTTATAACTAATATATGCTGGTTTATTGCAAAAAGTCAGTAAGAACATTTCTGATGGAGTTTAACTTTAAAGTATCCATAATCCCTGTTGACCAAATCCGATACCTTGGAATCCACCTTAGTTAACGAATCGGAGGCAGTGGAGACTTTATAAGTAATACTTTTATTCATAAAGTTACAAATGGCATCTAAAATACAGAGTAATATACTATGGATATATGAGTTGACTACATCAGTTCACTCCAGGTCTCCTACAGTGAAGAGTATGACTCAAGAATGCAACTGCATGAGTGGTTTGGTCTGAGGATCATGGGGGTTATATGCTCAGGAATAGTAGGGGGGATGCATCAATTCTGGACGGTTTAGGAAGCGTCTGAATGAAGTTATAACTATTAAGAATTGATATCCTTATCTTTTAGAATTGATATGAAGTCTGTGAGAAAGTGCTCTTTTGATGAAAACGGTTATTGTAAACGGTTTAAAATCTTGATAAGTGTCTTCTGTCCAGTCAATACATTCTAGATAACTATTTCTAAGCTATCAGAGACAGCTTGACCTGGCTATCTAAGGCTTTGTGTTTTTATGCTTTGATAAAGGTCAATGCATGATTAAATGATTAAATAAAATAAAAGTTAATATTAATAGTTGTTACGGATTAAGTCCATTCCGTAACTCTTGACAAACGACTCACTTGGAACCCCCATACCAGACTGAAACGACTAAAAACCGCCCGACGTTTCCGACTACTGCAGCACTTACTAGACAAACGCTCTAAGCTTTCAATCAATTACAAAATACTCATATATATGACATAATAAGGCATATTTGGACTTACGGGATCTGATGAAAATTCCTATCCAATCCCTACAATCCACAATCCTTCGTAAAATCCTTAATGCTCCCTACTTTGTCACAAATAAATCACCATAATGACCTTAATGTACCATATGTTTCGATTTAGCTCAATCCAGATACCTGTCCTTTCATAAAACTTCTGAACCATCCGAACCCTCTCGTTTCCAACCTTGCTTCCTCTTCTATTCCTGATAACCCTCCGAGGCGTCTGAAAAGAAGATGGCCTACTCCCATCCCCCCATATATACTCACCAATAAACAGTACTTCTTTACTAAGAATTGAACCATAACACCCTCCTTGGGTTGTAGTGGTACAGTTTTTATTTTTTCATAATAATTTGTGCCCTCAAACAAATCCGATACCTAGGACTCCACCTGGACTAACGTCTAACTTGGAATCCTCATACTAGACTGAAACGACAAGAAACCGCTCGACGTTTCCGATTTATCCAGCACTACTAGAAAAACGCTCTAAACGTCCAATTAATTACAAAAGACTCCTTTACATGACTATAATAAGGCCTATTAGGACTTACGGAGTTGAGCTATGGGGCTCCACTAAACCATCGAATTCCTCTCGTATCCAATCATTAAAATCCAAAATCCCTCGTAAAATCTTGAATGCTGCTTACTTTCTTACAAATAAAATCCTCCATAACGACCTTAATATTCCTTATGTTTCCGATTTGGTCCAATCCAGATACGTACCTTCTATAATAAACTTCTGAATATCCTAACCCTTCGTTTTTAGCATTGCTTCTTCTTCTATTCCTGATAACCCTCCGAGGCGTCTCAAAAGAAGATGGCCTCGGGACCTTCTAATATAGAAATATAATTGGAGTGCTACCAATGGGTGGTTTCTCTTCATGTTGTACATGTCATATTATTTGTTCATATTTATTTTTGTATTTATTATTATTACGAATAAAAAACATTTTTTTTTATTCGTTAATAAAAATAAATAAAAAAAAGTTAATTTTGATCACATTTATCAATGCAAAATGTACTAGGTATAATTTTTAAGCTGCTAAATCTTGTCTCTCCTTTCGTCTATGAATAGATATAATAAAATATTATACTTTTGTTTACTCTGTGTTACGTAGATGTTTATTTCTTATCTAATTGTGTCCTTTTTGTGTTCCAGGTAAGTTCATTGACGGTCACACTGCTACCCGCTGGATGATCCCTTTATCAGGTACCAAGCCATGTAGATTCGAAACCTGTTCTTGCGATGAGATCTATAATTGGTAGGTTGTTTTTGCGCCTGCGCACGGAGCCCTGCCGGGTTACCCCATGCGTTATCTGGTCCCGGGGCCGTCATCAGGGGTCGTAAATCTGCTGTCTTCAGCGCTGTCTAGCGGTGGTTATTAACTTCACCCCCTAGCTCTCTGTACTCCTCTCTCCTCTATCATAACTTCTTCTTTTGTCCTTCTTCTATCATCGGCTCCAAAAATGCCAGCCTTAGTCAAATAAATCATCCTACTTATTTAATATTCTTTTCGAGTATTTGATTTTTAATTCAGGTTCAGATAACGATTGGATAGATTAAATTTATTTTTTATTTTACTGCCTTAGCAAAAAAACAACAAAAAAAAAACTAAGGTGTGGTCTTTACACTACACGATAGAAGTGAAAATAACAACAAGCCTTAGAATGAATAGGATGAAGAGGAATCAATAATGAACATTACCTTCACTAACAATATGGAGGTTCGATTTTTAGTTTATGAGATATTTTAATCCATATGCAAAAACACTTCAATTAGTCGATTCCAGCCGACTTAACTTAAATAAATCTGACGTTACACATAAATTTACTAACATATTCATAAATTAGAAGTTTATAATATCATCTTCTAATTTATGATGCGATTAATAAATATATTGTAATTAATATGGGTAGTGTTGCCCAAATACGAGACCGAGACCAGTCTTGGTCTTCCAAACTCAGTTTTGTTCGTGGTCTTGGTCTTGCGCAAGACTCTCGCAACAGCCTTTCAGTTACTTATTGGTTATAGAGATATTACTGTATTTTTTTAGATAGGAGAAACCTAGCTAAGCCTTAATAAAAAATTAGAGGAGTTAAATGAAAAAGTATATTGGTCACACCAATTATTGACATATATTAACTAAGATTGTCAAGTATTAGTAATTATTTTGCTTAATTTTTATTTTAAAAATCTATTGTTTTTACCAATCCTGGTCTTGGTCTTGCAACAGTTAGACAGCCTTGGTCTTGGTCTTGTAAGGTGCAAGACCAAGACCAATTTTAAGCAACAATAAATATGGGATAGTTTAAAAAAAAAAAAGTTTTTAAACAATATGTTGCGTTCGAGTAATTTTGTTGCGTACTTCCTAACCATTGAACCATTTTTGATGGCGTAGTATGCCTTTATTTAAGTGTTCAATCAAAACTAGGTACGAGGTATCTCAGTGAGTAAAGCACTGTGCTTCGATTCTTTCAACCCGTGATTCAAGTCTTGCTGTGACATGTTATTATTTATTTTGATAAATCAGTGTAGATCGACCTTGGGTTATAGGGAATCTCCTGAGGGCACACTCAGCGTATTTAAATTTGATTTTCATATCTAATTAATTAAATGGGGAAAACATCTGACAGTTGAGCATGTCCTCGGCCAAATCACCCATTGCACAATCATTGACTCAAAAAACAGTATTTCCTTGTTATGTACCATACCCAAGGCCATGGATTCATAGTTTTTAAGTAGAGATGGCCATCGATAGTTGCTGCAAAGAAAATAAATATGTAAAATTGTTGCATACCACCTTTTATCTAAGAAAGACCATCAATAGTCGATATTATCGAAATATCGATATTTCCCTTCCAATATTCGATATTTTAACATTGATAGTATCTACTTCGATATTATCTATTATCGATATAATCCCTTCGATATTTTAATATTTTCACTTAAAAATAAAAATTAAAACTATTATTTTCGAAAGCGCTAGAAATTATTTTTAAATCTCATCGTTAAAAAAAAATTACTTATCTTGCCTGTTTCATATAGAATGTAGTGCATAGTAGAACAAAATATCGATATTTCGATAATGTCGACCTTCGATGGACATCCGGACATCCCTAAGTAGAGTTGAATAGCGCACTAGGGTACGTTCTCACTTAGTAATCTCAATTTGTTAGTTGGAACATTCTCAAACCACACCACGAATTGTCAAAGAAATCTATGTAGGATGTAAATAAATTAGCATTTCGCTGAATCCGATCGATGGCTGAGTTGAAGGCATAATTGGTTGAACTGAAATTTCTGAAAAAATCTGAGTATGACGAAGAGAGACAGGAACTTGAAAATTAATTTTACTAAGTAGGGTAGAAGAATTGATATTTCAATTAAATAATTTAAAGAAAAAAATAATGTATTTTTTATATGGCTATGCGCTACAGAATAAATATTTATATTGATATTATTATTTCAAAAATGTTTATAATTTCGATGAAAATATAGACTATTGACATTTTCAAGTCCGTTATTTTAATGGTATTGATATTGGGCCTTCGATATCCCATCCTCTAGAAATCCGTACCTTTTTTGTTTTTCGAATGACCCTCTATCTCGTCATTTCTGGTATACAAAAGAGGATTGAGGGGGCGGGAGAGTTGTTCTAGAGTTGCCTCCTATTCTAAACCTATGTGTAGAGGTGGGGGAAGTTTCCTTCTGTGGGTCCGCCCAGAAATAAATTTCAACACGCCCAGGCTGGATTCGAAGCGACGTCATCACTCGGCATTAACGACCTCTAGAATTCTCTAGTCAGTGTACATAGTAGTCAATGTCTCGGAGTTCGTAAGTATGTATGCCATGTGTATCTCTGATATATAGTAAAGAAGCCTGTATTGATCCTTGTGGTAATCCTGACAAGAGTTGTCAATTTGATGGTGGTATTTCTGAAAAAACGAATAGAAATACATTTAAATAATTGAATTTTTTTTCCTCTGGTCTTATATGTGAGTTTGTGTTATAATTTTTTTTAAATAATTTTATTTTCCTTTTGAGGTTTTAAGTTTTTATTTATCTAGCGTAGATTTTTTTTTCTAATTTTTAATTTCCAAATGAAACCACGAGTCGTCCTGCATTTGCAACCTCCCTCTCTCGCCTATTCTCGACTAAGCTATTTCCTTAATGGCTTTTCTTTTTCATATCACAACGGTTTTTACTTTAATGTTACTTTTCAAATAGAGGGCGTGCTATATCTGTAATTTGAAAATTATTTTTATATTATCTAATTATAACTAACACTCATTTTTAACCTTCTTAATAGATTTATTTTATTAAATATTTGTTTTAATTTTGGATTATATTTTTCAGTTCCTACTTTATTACCTATACCACATTTATATTCTAGGCTTTTATATGAATTTTTTTAAGAGTATACTATACGTAAGGGAGAGTGAAGAAAAAATATAAATAATAATTTCTGAAAACTAATATTATTTATCGTAACCAAATATTTCCAAGAAAATTAAATGGATTTTTTTTTTACTAAATGTAAAAGTTATATATATTTTTTTTTAGTTTGAAAAACCAAGTATTTAAATTCCACCGAATCGAGGCAATGACATTGTTTAAAATACTATATAATTGTATTTGTGTGAAACATTAAAATATTTATATTCTGTGTACATGATGTATTTAAATTGAAGTGAGTTCTGAGTCTTTGTAGATGGAGCCTATAAATTAACATCACAATTAGTTTTCGTGTTATAGAAATGAATAATTACCATAGTAATTTAATTTTAATAATTGTAAATAATTGTGTACTAGGTGTGAAGTTTTAAACGAACCGGACATTATTAAACCATAGTTATTCATTATGCGTAGTGACGACTTCCCTTTCCGGTGCGCCTACGGGAAGATCCTCTAGGCGGACTCTAGCCGGAAACAGATGGTTACGATAAATTAGTGCCTGATCAAGGTAGCACTGAATTCCTCTGATTTAGTATGAATTGAATTTTAATTTGATACATTTTTTTTTTTTTACTATTTAGATCTATTTTTTTAGTAAGAAATATTTTTAAGAAAGTTTATTATTTATTTTTTGATAGATATTCAGTATTCATTCAATATTTGTTTTCTTACATCTTTTTTTTATGTTTATGAAAAAAAAAAAAAGAAATGGCTGAGTGCCTTAAAGAAAAGCTGATTGAATGAAAAAACTAAGGTGTATGCTTAGACCACTCGATATAAGTGAAAATATCAACAATGTGAATTTAATAGAATGAAATATAAATTATAAATAATAGCTCATTACAAAGAAGATGGAATTCTGAACATTTCATTGCTTACAGTATACAGATTCTATTGTTTTAATCCTTATGTTCAACTAACCTTATCATTTGGTTTTCAACACTATTTTTTCCTTTACGCCTTCCTAACACATCGTCGCGTTAAGAAACAATTTTGAATTATAGCCTATTACAGAGAGGATAAAATGCTGAACAATTTCCTCGCTTACTATTATGAGATATTTTAATCCATATGTAAAAATATTCTAATTCATCGACTCTAGCCGACTTTACCCGAGCGTTAATGCCGAACGAAATCTGACGGATCAATCTAATTCACTCTCCACAAAAAAATGCGAAACACGCCTAATGAAGCTTCCACTTCAAAAAAGCGTGGAAAAAACATTTAAATTTCCAAAAATATAAAATTCTACAACAGAGTATAAGCAAAATTTGTATATAGAATTTTTACCTTATATTTTTTTTTACATTATTTCTTTTTTTCGATTGATTTTATTTTGGCCAGATGTAATATTTTAATTTTGTTCTATTTTATTATTCTCAAGGGACTGTGTCCCAGAATAAAGTTATTTTTCTATCAAAATGTGTTGCCAATGACAACAGGGTAGGGGCAACAAACAATAAACACAAATAATTATATATATATATATATATATATATATATATATATACATTGTAATAAATATTTTTAATTTTCAATTTTATTACTCGATTAAGAGAAGCGAAACTTTAGGCTATGTGTTTGGTTCGCCTGCTATAAGCTATGTAACGCTTTTTTGAGTGAACATCTGGTTCGTTTTTTAAGTTTGATGATTCAAATTATTCAGTGAGCTTCCCTCAGTGTTTTGAAACAATTTCAGATAAAAATACTGGCTCGTTATTAAATAAAATGTATTTTATCAATTTGCAAAAAGCTTTGGAACGCTTTTTTGAGCGAACATCTGGATTGATTTTTAGGTTTGATGGCTCAAATTATTTGGGGAAGTCCACTGAGTGGTTTGAAACAATTTCAGGTAAAATACCGACCCGTTATTAAATAAGATGTTTTTAGTGAATTCGATGAAAGGTACGTAAAGATTTTTGAGCCGATGACATTATCGATTTTTAACTTTGACGGCTGCAATTGCTCAGTTAGGTTCTGTGATTTTTTAAAAACAATTTGAGTTTAAATACTGAAAAAAATTGTATGACAGTCTCGATTATATATTGATTTGAAATGGTATCATGTGGCCATAAGTTATAACAATGAATTAACAAATAACAGTCATCTAACTGCAACGGCTAATGACTTCAGGAGTCGAAGCGATGTTAAATAAAAACAAAAAAAATTATGAATTATTAATATTTTTATTTTATTTTTTTTTTATTTTTATAAAATTTACAACTGTACATTTAAAATACATTTAGCAAATGTGATATAGATAAATACATGACATGACAAGACTTGTAGAGAATCTATCCATTGGTAGCACTAATTAGTGTTTTAAAAACGAAAAATGTAACGATAAAAAAATATTTTAATTTACAAAAATTATACAAAAATTGGAAAATTTTATTCACCTTGAGGAAATATATTTCCATATGAAACATTTTGGTAGATTAGTATGAAAATTGACATCTACGAACATTTAAACTTCGTGTAGTGCTCGGGTTCCTATCACATATGTCGACATGCACCGATAAATGGACGAAATATATTTGCCTATTTGAGCGGCAATCTGTAATGTAAGGCGCCAAGTTTATATATTCGTATATGTCAACTTCCTTATCAATATACCAAAATGTTTCAGTAGATATCGAAGTACTTTCCCTCAAGATGGATAAAAATTCCCAATTTCTTTTAACGGTTTTTTAAAATATTTTTTTTATTAATATTACGATATTTACTTTTCCATTTGTTTAATGATAAAAACACAGAGACCCGGTATAAATATCGATGCTAGAAAGATGGTTCAAATTCTTGATTTTTAAATAGAAAACTTCTTCATATATAACATTTTTTTTTTTTTTGTCTTCAAATCTCCATCCGCACCTTTCATAGTAGTGACAATTAGGAGATGTAGCATTTACAATTTGAAAAAATAATGAGACTATCGTATGGTAAACAACCTGAATTATATCGATGTATTTCAACTCCTGACTCGATTAACGACCTTGGTGTGATCGCGTCCAGGTCGATATATTGTGCAGTTGATTAATATCGACTAACTGGCTTGGTTCTAATTAACTAATCGATTGTTGCATTAATCAGCTGACTACAAGCTGTGCCGATGTTTACCGCCCGACCGGAACAGAGGTGAGAGGTCCAGAACCTCTCGGCCTCTTTGATATTCCAATCGATTCCTGCCCGTTAATTAAACTCGATTTACCTGTTGGATTGACTTATGGCCTTCGTGACTCCATCGCTCTTATATAAATAATCTCTCCAACGAGGCAGACACCTCCGAGCACAGCGAACCTCTCCGCTTCGAGGTGTAGTGTCGATATCTCATTTCGATTTATAATCTATTATCGACTCCGAAGGTTCCGATTGCTTTATGATTGGCCGGCCTTTGTTGTTTTATTTATCTTCTGTCGGCGAATATATATCTAATCGCCGCATCGGAATTCGTTAAACACCTCATTGTTTATGTTGTTGTTAAGTATTTTCTAACCTCTAAGAGTTATTATATTTACATTTTTGGCTTATTATTTTCAATAATGAATCTTTACAATAGAACAAGAAAAATATAAAACTTAAGCCTCTTCAAAATTTAAGGTTTTAACTATCAATATACGTAGAATCCTAAAATCGAATAAAAAAAAAAAAATCGTTCGACCGCTTTTTTTCTCTAGAACTATTGAGCCAATTGTATTTTGAATCGGTATCAAAGTCAGATGTCACTCGAGGATGATACTCAGGATTCTTTATTACTATCGTCCGTGTTATTTCAAAATGGTGGCCAAAAACGTATGTTTGAATACAGTGGCGCCTAAACGACAGCTATGATTTCAAAGAAACTTACACAAAGTCGTATCCTTTTAACAGATAAGATGAATTCATAAATTTATTTTCGAATAATTTAAAATATAGACACTTTTTGATCGATTATGTGTTTGATTTTTGAAAGACAAAAATTGATTAAAATATATCACAATTTTACTGAATTTTTGTTCATATGTACTTGATGAAAAGTCAATTTCGTTCATTTTTGATTACTCCAAAGCTTTACGTATCTGTGAACATACTGTTGGATCCGAGACGAATATTTATTTAAAAAAAAAAATACATTTTAGCTTACGACGTACTAAAATCTTCTTTCTCGTTAAAGAATTAACATTTTTTTTCAAGAAATTTTACTGTCTATTTCGTGCTTTAAAAAGAATTAATAATAATAATAAAAATGTTTGCGATCCTAAATACAATTCCCCGTTATGCGATTTGTTATCATCATTCTTCCATTGTGTTAATTCCGATATTATTATCTTCTTTAAATTTAAAAAATACAGGTCATAAAGCGAAATATACTCGATATGTACCCGCTTAAATCTTTGATAGAATGATAAGTATTTTAAAGGAAGGAGATGGTCCGGGGTGGCGGTCATAAATATGCTAAATAGTGACAAAACTATTTTATTAAAAGCCAACGTTTCAGACTTTGCATGTATTCTTTAGTAGTTCTAATTGAATCTCCTAGCTGAACACACCTCCCTGAAGAAGTCCTGCAAAGTCGGGTCGAAACGTTGGCTTTTAATAAAATAGTTTTGCCACTATTTATGACCGCCACCCCAGACCATCTCCTTCCTTTATTATGCAACGGTCAACTATTAAATATTCAATAAGTATTTTAGAAATTGGCATAAGTTTACAGCTGCGTAAGATTTGTGATCGGGGCCCCAAGATACTCTCATGTTTCTCACCACTACGCTGAGTTAAAGTGGCTTTTCCCCTCTTTCCGAAGACAATATTTCCTAGGTACTTTCCTCTACCAAATCATCAACAACCATCGTCCTTCTTACGCCTACAACCTTCTCCAGTTCAAATCCTCAGTCCATTCCCTGTCCACAAGATCTCGACCTTCTAACCTTTACATGCCTGCTCACAGATCTACCTCATTCCAAAATTCCTTTATTGTTCGCTCTGTCAATTTCTGGAATTCCCTCCCTATCAAAATTCGACTCTCCCCATATATCCACATTCAAAACCCTCCTATTCCAATTCCTATCCCAAAAACAGTCAGATAGTTGCTAACCATTCGAGATGATTTTAATAGAGAATTTGATACATTTTTATTTTTAATTCTTTATTATTTTCTTTAAAGTGTATACTGGTCTATTAGTGCAAATATCTTTTAAGTGTCTTGTCATAGTATTAATTTTTTGTATTTGTTTGTTTTATATAGAATGTTTACTTATATTTTTTTTTACATTATTTTTTTTTTCGATTGATTTTATTTTGGCCAGATGTAATCTTTTAATTTTGTTATTCTCAAGGGACTGTGTCCCAGAATAAAGTTATTTTTCTATTCTATTCTATTCTAAGCAGTGACATAAGTAGTGACATAAGTGGCTCTGTCTATATACTAAGAAAAATATATATCAGGTGTATAAAAATAGCATCAGGTGTGCAGAATGTAATAAGGAGCGTTGCAAGGTCAGGTCTGTCTAAGGAGGTCACGAGGCCGCATTCTTTTCATTCCTTTCTGAGGATAATAAGGAACTGATTAGGAGGTGAAATTGCAGGTGTGGAATGCCAAGTCGTAAGAAGAGCGCGTGTGTCCATTTTTCACTATATCTTTTACTGAACTCACTAGCGGATCCAGAATTTAATTTTGGAGGGGCTTCAGCCCGAATGATTTTTTTTTCGTATACATATAACGATAATTAATTTGAAAAAAAAATAAAGAAATTAACTACCTGTATGAAATGGTGTTTAAGTGATTCTTGAAGTTTTATTAAATGTAATTACACGAACAAGAATACTTTAAGAGATAGTTTATCATATTTTTTTCTATAAAACATAGTTATATTTTGCCATTTTAGGGGAGTCTTCAGCCCGACCCTCCCCCCGTAGTTCCGCCTGTGACTGAACTTAATAGTCAACGTTACAGACCACGACCTTTTTATTAAAATCCGTTTAAAACTTGGTGTATCTCGTTCTTTTCGTATAGTTTTACTTTTTATCTATGGAAATTCTCAGAATGGGACGTTTTCTCATTAAATTATTTAATATGATGAGATCTAAAACTCATGAATACCCATGAACTTTCCATTTGGATCGTAAGATAACTGGTCTTAAAATTATATTAAACCGTTTGGCCTATGTAACCTCATTATTTTGTCGGTGGTGGAGATCACGCGAAACGACCAAATATTTTTTTAGGCCATCTTTTTTTTCTCGATTTTGTAATTAAATTATCTTACGATTCCAGTGGAAAGCAAATGGGCGTTCATCTTGTTAAATATACAAAGTTTACCGATCTCCATATTTACTTGAATTTTCATTAAAAAAAGGTCTCGTAGATTACGATAAAATGAAGCCATTCGGGAAATTTTAGTCGAATGTTAATAATTTGTTAAAAAACGAGTCTGTACTTCGGTGTATATTATGGTATGATTCATTTTATCCTTAAAAAATCTTTTTTTTTCTTTAATATCGACTGGTATATTCAGTATAGGCAGGTTCCTAAACTTCATCTAAGGTATCTTATCTGCCTCGAAACTGAGAGAAACGAAAACATTGATGAGCTCAACGATGAGTTTAGAAACTTGCTTTCTATTTTACTTGCTCATTCAACAATTGTTGACTTGACAGTGTTGTAAGATTAAAACACCGGGTAGCTCAGTGAGTATGACTCTGCGCTCTTACGTTTAAAATGCCACATTTAAGTCCGGCTGTGGCATTTTCTTCTTAGTTAAATAACTAATCATAAGGGAAAACAGGGATGTTAGTGCTAAGCTTCAATGGCTTGTAGTGGTACATTATTTTTTTTTACAGAAATGCAAAAAAAAAAAACATTGGGGAGAGAAATTAATTGAATTATAAGAAAGTTATTTAAATTAACGTTTGTATTTTCTTTTCTTTTATAATTTATTTTCTACTTAAAGATTATTTTTAAACTTACATATATATTGTTTTTCATAAAAATGTCACCCATGCTGTTCCTTATACTCTGATATCCAATAATGTACTCAGTATATTTTACTTTCTCCATTCAGAAATTCTTTAGTTATCGTAAGAATAGGCGCAGAATTTCGATTATGATTAGGAGGAGGCGATGGATAAACAATTCAACATAGTTATTGTATAACGAATTATTAAAGGACGTTAATCGATTGTTCTACATATCATGAGTGATAAATATTCAGAATGCAGTCATTATAAAGTTTTTATTAGTGCCTGTCTTTATAATAAAAATCTAGTGCGCGCAACACACAACTTTCACTTATCGATCTACTATGAATAGAAATAATTTACTGGCAATGCTGGGCTATTATAATTTTTTTTGAAGTGCATTTTAAACATAGCTTAAGCTTAAAGCTTACAGAGCTTACAGTCATTAAGACCATTATAATTACAAAATGTCTATTTAATATATCGACGACAGGCAATAAAAATCAAGTCACTCCATCTGCTTTTATAAACCACCCAACTTTCTTTGCTTTTATAAACCACAGAATGACTAACTCCAATTTCAAAATTGTTGAGTGATGTCATTATAGTCATATTTTTAGTTGAAAAAGTTAACCATACAGAATATGCAGTGTTGAAATATAGAACTGAGAATAATGGTATACATTTAGGTACTTATTTCTTATAAAAATTGTTCTTAGGAAAGATGCTTTATTAAATATCTGTAGAAAAAAGTTTTTTATTTAAAATCTTGATTTATTTATTTTTGACACAATGAATGCTCGCCCCCTCAAAATTTTCATTGGGGGGGGCGATCACCCCCTCGAAGTCTGGCCTATGATTAAGAAAGCACTGACCTCCCCCGGTGGTCTCGAACAAAGCCCACAAAGAAACTTCTAATTGCCTCACTAATTGGTGCCTTATCATTATCCCTTATCTCCTACTTGAGTAGCCGGCTCCGTGGAATTATTCAAATATAGCGGGCTTAAAGTAATATCCAACCAGAATATGATGGCTATCTTTAATTCTGAAATTACAGCCCTTATTTCATTTTGGACTAATTAATTTAAGAAGTTTTCATACTTCGTAATTCATATTTTAATAATGCTAGTTCCAAGAAAAGATGAAACAGATAAGTTATCTGTTAGAGTAAAGATCATATATTACTTATGAGTTATTATGCTGACTTCATACACAACTATATACAAGACTGAAACGTTTAAGTAACCTACGATTCGTAAACATAAAACATTTGATTTCACTTTATGAAAGTATCATCTCAACCTATGTTGATAGATAAGAAGTGATAACACGTATCTACACTAGCGGATCGAGGATTTAATTTTTTTTGGGGGGCTTCAGCCCGAAAGCTTTTTTTTTCATAAAAATGACGATATTTACTTTGGAAAAAAAGAAAGAAACTAGCTATCTATATGAAATGGTGTTTAAGTGATTCCTTAAGTCCTTTTAAATGTAATTACACGAACAATAATACTTTAAGAGATAATTTTTTACTATTTTTTTCCACAAAACATGGTTATATTTTACCATTTTGGGAGGGGGCTTCAGCCCGAAAGCACCCCCTCCCCCACCGTAGATCCTCCCGTGCGTATCTGTAAAACTATTAATTTACAATATGGACAAAAAATGCAACTAAAAATCTAAAAGACATCCGATATTTCATGTGTAGATTCTGTAAATCCAAGATTTGTCTTTTTCATGTGTAGGAGGAGGCATATCAAAATAAAATATTTATCAGTTTTTCAATAGTTAGTGACCATAATAATTATTACCAGTCAAATCTTTATTACTCATTTTTTTTTTATTATTACTGTATTTTCATATATATGCTACAATGTATGAGGCATATTCAAAAGAAAAAAAAATGTTTTTAATGTTGAAAAAAAATTAGATACTGCAACACCCCTATAAAGGTGTACTAAAAAAATCCTCAAAGTTAATAATTTTTATTTGTATTTCACAATGACTACAAACCTATCAACTATTACTTCTTCAACACCACCAAAAGCCATATGATCGAGATCAGTGATCCATTTCTTCATCACACTGGATAAAAAGCATGATAATCAGGACTATCCATATCGGAAATAGCCAGGCATTATGAAGAGGTCGACGACACAAGAAGTAGAAGAAGCGAAGGACTGTAAGGATATAAGAAGCCTTGACATCCTTCGCGGCAGGACATTACCAGGCGACAGGATAACAAATGTCCTCCACAGGATCGGTCAATCACACCTTCCCCTCTATCAACCAGGATAAAGGAAGAACATATACCTCACCTCCCGGCTCACAGTGGGATATCGCCGGTCTAAGAAGTCAAAAGCAACTCTTAAAATATTAGAAATGTATTTTAGCATCTTTAATATAAATAATTGCTGGCTTTAAATGTTTCATGTAGGGTAAATGTACCGGTGATAGACACTTTAAGATAATATTACAACATTATTGTGAACCATAGCTTTAATTCTGATGGTGGATCTTTGCAAATGGATTTAATAGACAACAAATTTAGTCTTTTACCAATTTCGTGTTTTGCATTCAGTCAATTAGTTTATTATTCATGTAAAATGAACTTGAGAAAATTTTACAGTATATTTTGTACCAGTAATAGACACTCAGCTTTTGGGGCCAATATATCTTTTTATATAATTAAAAAAAAAAAGAAATTCTCCAAAGTTTCAAACAAGGAAATGGCAAACTACAGATCAATAAATCAATAATTCAAACCTTTCAACTAAAGAAAAGTGATAAGGAAAGATCTCTGAAACAAACACCCAGACTTGCTACGTTGAAAAATTAACTTATAAAATCAACCAATCGGCTATTGTGTTATTATACCACCTGAGGCTCAACCAATCACCTTCCTAAGTGTTCTAGCTTCAAATCTAATCCTATTTGCACTCTCATTTTGATATATGAAGCTTATAACATGTTAACTAGATAATGAGACTTTCTGAGCTGATATTAAATAAGCTAAGTCTCTCTATAGAGTTCGCCATAGTTGCAGACTTTCAGTTCTACCAGTTGACAAATAGCTCTAAGATTACTTTATTTATAGTTCAAATAAGTCCCTATGTGAATGCTCTTAGTAAAGTTATTAACTATATTTCTTTTTCGCTCGATTAATTTCGATTAAACCAGTTTACTGCTAACTAGAATTGCATGGCTATAATAAAACCTTTTAAATATATAAAAGTACTTATATAAGCGGAAAGGGTATTTTAAATCTTATTTAAAATACCTTTACCAGTAATTTCCAATCACTAATGTTTTTTTTGTTTTGTTTTTTATTTCCTTATAATAAATAACCGAAAAATTGTGCGTAGCTTTGTGCTAAGTACATTTCCTGTTAAAATTGTTATGAAGTTATAAACCAAAAAATAAAACCTACATCGTTTTGATTATAACTTCAAGGAAATAAATAAAATTAATTTGAATACGTCCATATTTCCTTTTTATTAATATTTTTGTATGTTTTACTTATTTTTTTTAATTCTTTGGAGTTATTATTTATTTATTTATCACGATACAAGCCAAATGTGAAAAACACACATACATTTCTAGTTTTTATTTGTTTTTTTTTGCCCATATTTATTTTTTTTTATCTTCCTCTTTCTTTCCTTTGTTAATTTCTTATTTTCTTCCTTCTACTCTTCCGCTATAGGAACCTTTATATTTGTCCATATGTATTCCTATCTTAGATTTCCTCTTTCATACCTATTTTTTCTACTTCTTCTTGTTCCTTACAGCCTTTTACGTTCTTCAATCCCATTACTTTATCGAATGTGGTCGAAGAACTTCTATCTCCTTTTCTTCATCGATGATTCCATGATTTCTATCTGTTCGTAAAGCCCATCTTATTTTATTTATTTATTTTTTGTAATCTGTAATCTTCCCCCACCTTTCTCGGCCCATATATTATTCTCAGAATCTTTCTCCTTGTTTTCAGTAACGATTCCATGTTAATCACATGGAATTATATATATTTTTTGTTACTAATATTTACAATTGTATCAAAATATAAACTCAATTCGTAAATGTGGAAAAATGAACATGTAGAGACTTTTTGAAGGAATTTCAACTAGTAGCACTCTAATAATATATCTAAATTAAGATATCACGAGACCATCTTCTTTTCATCTTCTATGCTTTAGAGGATTATCAGGGATTGAAGAGGAAGCAAGGTTAGAAACGACGGGGTTCGGATATGTTATTATGGATGAATAGGCATCTAGATTGAGCTAAAACGAAACAAATATATATCTTTAAGGATGTTTTTATTTGTAACAAAGTAGGGAGCATTGAGGAGTCTACGAAGGATTTTGGATTGTAAGGATTGGATACGAGAGGAATTCGATGGTTTAGTGGAGCCTCATAGCTCAACTCCGTACAAATAGATCTTTATTATAGTCATGAATATGAGTCCTTTGTAATTAATTGGAAACTTATAGCGTTTGTCTAGTGTTGGAGTCGTCGGATTTATTTTATTATTTTTTTTTTTTTGTCTTCAAATTTCCATCCACACCTGTCTTGACAATAAGCAGATGTGCTGTAGCTAATACGAAAAATTGACATTTTAGGAATGAGGAAAAGGATATTACCTAGCAGCACTTCTTCCTGGTGTGGATTTATTTCCTTAATTCAAGAAAGGAGATCTCTCATCCAGCTCCTCTTTAGTCGTCTCCTGATAGGCATGTCAGCTGTGGCCATGTCGTTAATAAAGATGTCCGTGGAGTTTAAGATGAAATGTGGAGTAGATATCGTGTGTTGGTCGATAGTTGGTTGTCGTAAGTCGTTATGTAAAGTTTTGTTGTTGACGTGCCAAGGACTCCTGTTATAAGTCGCAAAAATTTGGATTGAAATGTCTGTAGTTTTTGTAAGTCTGTCTTTTT
This sequence comes from Nezara viridula, assembly GCA_928085145.1. NCBI lineage: Eukaryota > Metazoa > Arthropoda > Insecta > Hemiptera > Pentatomidae > Nezara > Nezara viridula. The sequence goes on from OV725080.1 coordinate 161,187,972, forward strand.
TGCAGAACTGTAAATTTGTGATGCGTATGTCCATATAGGTTTGAGTAGGTAAGTGTATGTATTGAGATTTGTCTGATTTTCAATTTTGATTTAGAAAAAATTGAGTACAGTATTTTCATTCGCTTGTTTAAGGTCTGTCGTTTCATTTTGACATGTGGGCCCCAGGTCATCCTTCTGTCGAATATTAGTCCCAGGAAACAGTACTGTGTGTAATGGCAAATTTCCACCATAAATTAAATTTATAATATTAACATTTTATTTGATTTTTATGTGACGGATACGTGATTTCCAGGCGAAAATTATGTTCAATGAACTGAGCGGAAGTACAATAGCTCACGAGGCTACAACACGTAACGAATGAGCAACGCGATGTATCTTAATGAAATGCTTTATAATTCCAGCGATTACTGTTGATACGGCTAATTTTTCTTGTAGCTTATACATAATTCAAAGCCGATGAGTTTCGCATTGTTGGAGGCTTAGAGGAAATGGCTCGTCGACTGCATTATGTTAACAAGCTCTCTTAATGATGAGTTGTTATTTGTGAGATTGAGGATGGGGAGTGAGTGGGAGGGGAGAGGGGAGGTCACGCTGGGTGAGCAAGGCACTTGGTAATTATTCTTTTCAACAACCAGCAGAACGTGTAATACATATTGCATAATATATTGCACCATAAATAAAACAAAGCAAATAAATAAATATCACTTAAACTAGCAAACACTTCCAAACCACTGTAGCTACAAATAAAAACATGATTCATTGAACAAACTCAGATGTTAAAACAATAACTTAGCAATAACAATTTTCTTTCTTTTTTTTTTTTTGTTAAAAAACTTCCACAATTTCATTTTATAATTTTCCAATACAAAAAAGGTGAAAATCATAGGTTATGAAAATGTCTGACTAGATGTTTAAAAATTAGTTAGTGATGTGTTAAACCTGAATACGCTAAATTTAAATACTTCTGTGAAATTCCAATTTTAATCTTCTTCTTAAAAAAACTCAAAATGAAGATTAGCATACATTTTTAATATCAAAAATAGTGAAAATAATTGATTAAAAAATGCCTGACTTGATGAATAAAAATGAATCAGGGGCAGTGATAAACCTAAATGTACTAAATTTACACGCCTTTTCTTTTAAATTCCACTCTCTCCTTTTCCAAGCGAGCAATATACTATATAACCAATATAGTATATAACCTATAGGTTATAAAATTTTAGACTTTACTCCAAAATTTGATGAAATTCGCAGATATTGTGAGTATAGGCGCAGACTTTCGATTTTCAATGGAGGGGTCAGGAGGGGCGATAATTACAGGAAATTTTATTAGGTGTAATAATTTAACTTAATTATTGTGAAACCAAGCAATATAATATTGAATATTTAAAATTAATTTATTTATGTTTGTATAGTTATAAGGATTTTTATTTTATTTATTTGTTAATTATTATATATACTTCAAATTATCTAAAAAAAAAAGTTTAATTAAACACAAAGAGGGATGGGGGGAGGGTCGAGATAGCGTTCATAACATTGGTACATTTCTAAAACTTTTTCAGCTAAAAATAAATAATTTATTTCTAGGAGAGAAACCCGTACAAATAGAGTCTCTCTTTGTATAAAAAACATTATTACTCTTATGGTATTACATATTTTTATATTATATATTTTTTCTTTTTTTCATTTATATACTACATTACAAATATTACAACAATATTACTACAAAAATTACTTAAATTACTTACTTGGTAAAGTAATACGGTTAAAATTATGCCAATCATTAACAATTATATAAAATATAAAACTCCCGTCAAAACACATACACAATATCAATGAAAACAATAAATCCATTTTATTTTTTAAATAATAATAATAAAGCTGAAAATAAATAGTATAAAAAAGTAAAAAATACATTTTCCACAGTCCTACTACTTTGGATAATGTGATAAGAATATCACGTGAGGATTTGTGGGTAATTGAATCATAATATTCTAGGATATGTCTATAAATATATATATATATATATATATATATATATATATATATATTATATATATATATTATAATATTTGAATATAAATGGCAATTTAAATAAAAGTAGCATTCAGGTATCAATAAAATATATACATACCTTCTATCACTAGCGGATTCAGGATTTAATTTTGGGGGGGCTTCAGCCCGAAAGATTTTTTTTCATATATATAACGATAATTAATTTTTTAAAGAAAGAAATGAACTACCTATATGAAATGGTGTTTAAGTAATTCTTGAAGTCCTATTAAATGTAATTACACGAACAATAATACTTTAAGAGATAGTTTTACCATTTTACCATTTTGGGGGGGGGAGGCTTCAGCCCGAAAGCCCCTCCCCCGTAAATCCGCCTGTGCCTTCTATACCCTAGCCTGGCCAGCTAGTCGACTTTTCTTAATCGATTTTAGTTTGCACTTTTTATTCATTCATGTAGCTTATTTATTATTGATTTTAAGTTTTACCTCGAATTATTGGAGGCGAAACGATATTCTCGGCCCCTCAACATTTTTCTGGGGGAGGGGAGCCGATAGCCCTCCCCTCTTCCCCCCTTAAATTTGCGCCAATGATTGTGAGTGTTAACACTTCCAAAATCGATTTTATCAAATTTCATTCGGTTTGGGTTGCCTATTTCCTTTACAAGACCATACTTCAAAAACGACTTCTGTAAATTTTATTCCCAAACAACAAATGATAGTCCTTAAACCTAGCTAATTATGTAAACAATGAAAATAATGAGGAAGTTATACTGATCTTTTTTGGAATAGTTTATGTTTCTTAAACATTATAATTCCAGACTCAATATCAAGTCTAAATTGTAAAAAGAAATGCAATTAGTTAATGAATGAAAAATATATCATTGATAAATTTGATAAAAGCTGTCAAGTCTCGGCGATTTATATTAAAAAACTCTGATTCGGATTGTAATTAACACACTCGAATAAGTTAAATAAATGTTTAGGGCAGTTTAATGATTCCTGAAAACCCGAAGTCATTTGATAGCCTGAATTTATTTGTTTGTTTTTTTCAGATTAGGTTCGACATGAAATCAGTTTTAATTGGCTGGTAAATTTAAAAACAAATAAAAACTCGCCCAACGGATCGTCGACTTATACGTTGCTAATTATAAATAAATATTTAAATATAAAAACCTTTTGAATATTCAGAAAAAGAACAAAAAAAAAAAAAAAGATTATTATGTGATAAATTATTTGGCGAGGCAGGTTTAGCTCTTCGATATTTCTTAATTAACTTCTGTCATTTAAAATTAATTAAATATAAATTTATATGTTTTATTTTAAGATTCCTCAAACAACATAATTTTAATTACTAAAATAGCTAAAAACATATTTTTTAATTTATTTTTTTCTTAACTCGCACTTTTCAGATACAAACTTAAGAATGCAATTTCCTTCAATAATAATAGAAGTGAAGGAGAAGAATATTATTTCGCCCCCTCTCTAATAATTCGATCTACAATAATTAAAATAAGAAATCAATAACAAATAATTTGTAATATTATTTAGTTATTAATGTCCTTCTTCTCACTATAACCAATTTACATATTATGATAGATTGTTATATTCCTAAAAAAAAAATAATAATAATAATGAAAGGCCCAGACGTGGCTAAGTACATTATAACGCCCTAAATTATCCTATTATTTAAATTTATATTCACTGATAATAATACCTATATAAATTCGAAATAATCAATACTTTATTGTTTATAACAAAATTTAAAAGTTTTTTGTGGATTTTTTTATACCTCTACTAATTCTGTGATTTAATTTAATTAGAATTTTTAGTGATATTTATTTTCATTTTTAACAAATAATTAATTTCATTCTTATCTCATAAGTAATAAGTTGGCGTGTGAAATCGTTTAAATTACCTCTTAAACATAAATATTTAATTATCTTCTTATTTTTCTTTCGTTTAGGCAGCTTCTGTTTATATATTTTTCTAAGATTAAGGCAAATATACTTCCATGTAATTAAAAAGACTAAAGAAAAATGGAAGTATATTTGCCTTTACCTTAGAAATCCTTTAAAATCCCTAATGTTTTTTTTTTAAACGTATTGATATTTAAAATCTTTTATTGTTTTGTTAATACAGTTTTTAATATATCCGTTCGAGGTTAAATCAACAAAGGTAGCAACTGTTATATATTTGTATAAATTTAATTGTTAGCATATAGTATTATATCTATTAGTCCTTTTGATACACACACACACACACACACACACACACACACACACACACACATATATATATATTTTAATGGTTACATACTACTTTTAAATAAGATACAAGACATACTTCGAATCGATAACATAGAGAAACTTAATAAAATTTACTGGTTCATAATGTCAGCGAGCAATTCACTGGATTCCTTAAGCTCTGATGTTCCACACACCAACCAAGTGCTATGACTAAGGATAATTGTTGGTCAGTTCAATTAATTGTTTGTTTCTTTTTTCTTTTTTGGTTTTATTAATAATGTATATAGAAATTAATTGGAATGTAATGAAGTATTATTGTTTAGTTATTGTTTTTATAATAAGTCAATGTACAGTTATGATAAACTAGACTCACGTAGGTGAAATAAAGTTATTCATTTATGTATGATTCGTACAAGATTGTAAAATAATCTTTAACAAATAAATTCTATTCTATTCTATTCTAATTCTACTACTTTTAAATAATGTATATAATGTTAGAAAGTTAGTTTTTGACCAGATTTGTATTTTATTTTTGTATGAATTCTTCATTGTCATTCTAAGGGGACTTAATCCCATAATAAAGTTCAATTTTCTATTCTATTCTATTATATATATATATATATATATATATATATAATATATATATATATTATAATATATATATATATATATATATATATATATACATATAATTTTTAGGGGGCGGGGTAGCAGAATGAGCTAAAGCGTGTGCACAGCACCGCGAGTTGCCTGGCAACCGGATTACATATTTGAGAAGATTTTAAAAAAAAAAGTACGAGTTCGCGTCCCGGTGCCGGAGGGGATTTTAAATTCTCCGCCCTCACCCCCCGGCCCGGGAAAATCCCGTATAGCCTAAAAGGCGAGGTAGGGAAGAACAAAAAAAAAAATATATATATATAAGTTTGTTTCGCTTTTTTTCTGGTTCGGCGGTTATTCTATTAGAATCACTGAGTACGGCAATTTCTATGATTATAGAAGTATTTCTATGACTATCTCAGTATATTATTTTATTTCCACCTCCGTACTGGATTGGGCTCGGTAATTATCGGTAATTAGGAACCTGGTCAGTAATCATCATATATATATATATATATATATATATATATATATATATATAATCGTACTATTTATAATATAGTATTTTATTCATTGACAGTACCCCCGTCTAACTTCTTGTGATATTATAATGAGGCTAAGGATTGTTGATCAGATTATTGTGCCTCATTAGGTATTTCTTACCTGCCAACGCTTGACATCCCGATGATATATGCTTTATTGACTGTTGTATTTATACATATGCGGCATCGGTCACTTGTGTTTTCTCCGCTTATATATTTCCTATAAGCATTGTTGGAAAATACAGTGATGATATATTTTGCCATCAAATATTCTTTTCCATTATTATTATGCTATTTCCATATAAATAGCAAGACGGCCACAGTGACGACTTAAGGATTTACTTTCTAGACCAAAGATAATAATGCAGTATCCTGCAGGACACGGCCGGCCGCAGACATCACAAAAGGACGAAGGAAGGAGAAGGGAACTCGGCCGCAGGTTTACGAGAGCTTTTACTGCCGGCAGTCGTGACGCGGCCGTAGTTAATATGAACCGCTCTTTTCGAGTCATGGTGATTCGGATAACTGAGCGGACAAACACTCGCGAGTGGAAGCAAACAGGCTCCAATATTGACACGGTCTCCGCTCTCGCTCTTCCATGTTTGTTTATCTTCTCTCTCCATCCAGGATGCAGTGACCTGTAACAGAGTTCACTAAGAGGTTGTCAGGTGTTGTAAATGGCATCTACAGTGTAATAACTATTCCATTTCCAGCGGTGGCTTATTTGTAAACGTTTTAATGGACTAGTTGGCCGTGCGGTGAACAAACAAATAACAATATGGAAATACGTAAATGTAGTGGATATAAGAGTGAACAATTTTACTTTCACTTACCTATACATATAATATGTAGTAAAGGAATGTATTGAGATCCTGAAAATTTTCGATTCTGAATTTTCAACGGAAATACACATTTTGAATCCAAATAACCAAGTCCCGCATAAATTATTTTTTCCTTATAGTATTACTACTTTTTATATAATCCAGTTATATAATAAAAGACAAAGAACGCATACAGCGTTACCTTAAAATGCCCTTGGGCAATAAAAGGAAATTGAAAATTTATGTATATATACATTTATATATACAAATTGTATTTTGTAATCAAGAAATTCCTGGGGGTAGGAAAAAAAAAATATATATATATATATAATCCAGTTACATATTCCATATTTCGGGGCTCTGTTCTATCTTCATTATTATTTCATGGATATTCTTGTCTCTAAAAATTTGTCATAATAGTAAAATCTGTAATTAGTTTTATATTTTTAATATTTTTTTATTTAGAAACGTCCTTTCAATTTTTTTTTCATTATTTTAGAAATTTACAACTGTATTAGATAAATACAACAAGTAAATATGAACACGTAACATGACATGTACAACATACGTATTAGTTACAAAATTACCCATTGGTAGCACTCCAATTATATTTCTATATTAGAAGATCCCGAAGCCATCTTCTTTTCAGACGCCTCGGAGGGTTATCAGCAATCGAAGAAAGATTGGAAACAATAGGGTTAGGATGGTTTAGAAGTTTATTATGGAAGGACAGATATCTAGATTGAGATAAATCGGAAACATATGGTACATTAAGGTCATTATGGATGATTTTATTTGTGACAAAGTATGGACCATAGCGTCATATAGTAATATATATGAGTCTTTTGTAAATAGTTGGAAGTTTAGAGCGTTTGTCTAGGAAGTGCTGCAATAGTCGAAAATATCGGTCGGTTTCTAGTCTTTTCAGTCTGGTATGGGGATTCCAAGTTAGTCGTTTGTCCAGGTGGAGTCCTAGGTATCGGATTTGTTTAACAGAGATAAATGGGCTATTGTTGAAGGATACTGTAGGACAGGAGGACATAGATTTACGACGAAGAGTAAAGATGGGATTTATTTTAATTCATTTTCATCCTCCAGTTTTGACACCATTCTTCAAGATTTTTGATGTGTGATTGAAGAGTTTGGGATGCAATACATGGAGACATGGATAGGATATACGTGTGTGTGCTTCTTGCTAGTTCAAAGTGTGTTAAACAAAAATTTTATATTTTGCAATCAAAATATTATCCATTTTTTGCCGAATATCTACTAAATTAGATAAGACTGATTTTATTAATTATGATTTTATTAGTATGTCAGTTTATAAAAGGAACAATTAAGTCAATAAAAAAACGGAGGTCAATTTTTCTTTCATATTGATATTGTATTATATTAAAATAAATAGTAACGAACAATTACTTAATAACGACTTAAAGTAAATAATAAAGTACCAGCAATCTTGAAATTGATAATATATTTTCATAAACAGCACCTTCGATAACAAAATAATTCCGCATGTTTACAATTCTTCTTCCTCCTCGATTTTTAATAAAACTAAGCATGTGAAAAAAAAAATGGTCTCGGAATCTTTTAACTTAAAACTATTTAGTAAGTGCTAACACTAGGTAGGGTAGTACCTTGACTTATGTTCATTTTATTATTCGAACAAGAGGATTCGGATGGTTCAGAAGTTTATTATGAAACGAGAGGAATCTGAATTGAGCTAAATCGGAAACATATGGTACATTAAGGTCATTATGGAAGATTTTATTTCTGATAAAGTAGGGAGCATTGAGGATTTTACGAAGGATTTTGGATTGTAGACCTTTCATTTTTAATTGATACTTTATAATTCAAAAAGTATTTACACCAGAATAAAGAAATACTTTTTTCGAAAACCATAAAGAAGCTGTATATCGAATAATTAAAATTATACAAAGATAAAAGATTCTTTGCCAAAAAATAAAAATAAATACTTTTCTTCGAACCCAAAGCAACATGGACCCCAGACAGTGGCGACCCACAGCTCAGAGCTACCTGCACTGCCCGTGTAGATCTTTATCGGTGGATATAAATCGAACCTGGACAACCTGGACTGAGCTATCGCCTCATTAGCAGCTGATAAGATAAGGAGCAAGGGCTTACTGTAAACATGATCGGGCTTGAGATCCAAGTTCTGGAGAGACCTTAATTAATTAAAAGTGTAGGTCACCATCTGAAATAGGCTGCTGATCCACTCTGTGTTGGATATATATATATATATATATATATATATATATATATATATATATATATATATATATATAGAGAGAGAGAGAGAGAGAGAGAGAGAGAGAGAGAGAGAGGTTTCATAGGCATGAGGAACGTTGAAATATTGAATAATATAAAAATTAATTAAATATAAAATAACTAGTGATATATTGAGCGAACATCGCGTGATAAGTTTAGAAAATTCCAGCTCAGTCGGAATTCAGTCGATTTTCTGCTGCACCTCGCTGTCCTCGATTCCATATTATAATGCCTTAATATATAAATTGTCAGAAATGTTTTCTTTTATTTATTGATTAATACAACGTTCTGTCACTTGGACAATGGTTTTGGTGAGGTAATACTACATTCAAACTACTATATTTACAGAAAATATAAAATAAAAATAAGCAAAATATCAACCAAATAATAATCAAAAAGTGTTTGCAATAAATGAAAATAAAATAAGTTAAAGATAAGTAAATTAGAAAAAAAAAATTAGACTATATCCTCTATTTACAATCAGGCGAAGGAACTACGAGACGGGCTTTTTCCTCCAACTATAGACGGAAAATCAGGACTCCAGGAGATCCCTGCGTAACTTTCTCAACCGCGTGACTGGTGCTAAAGCCATTGAGTGAGAGCTCTATAGCCATAAGAAGTACATACTGTATATAGGTTTCTGGAGAAATATTGCAAAAGATCGCGGGGCCATTTCCGTTTTATCCTTGTCGGACAACCATTGCATCCCAAACTCTTCAATCACACATCACAAGCCTTGAAGAATGGTGTCAAAACTGGAAGATTAAAATAAATTCTAATAAATCCCATCAAATCACCTTTACCCTTCGACGTAAACCTTTGACCTCATGTCACACAGTATCCTTTAATAATACCCCACTTATCAATGTTGAACAAATCCTATACCTTGGACTTCTCTTGGACAAACGTCTAACTTGGAATCCTCATACCAGACTGAAACGACAAGAAACCGCTTTACGTTTCCGACTACTCCAACACTTACTAGACAAACGCTCTAAGCTTCCAGTTAATTAAAAAAGACTTATATACATGACTACAATAAGACCTATTTGGACTTACGGAGTTGAGCTCTGGGGCTCCACTAAGCCATCGAATTCCTCTCGTATCCAATCCTTACAATCCAAAATCCTCAATGCTCCTTACTTTGTCACCAATAAAATAATCCATATTGACCTTAATGTCCCTTATGTTTCCGATTTGGCCCAATCCAGATACCAATCCTTCCATAATAAACTTCAGAACCATCCGAATCCTCCCGTCTCTAACCTTGCTTCCTCTTCTATTCCTGATAACCCTCCGAGGCGTCTGAAAAGAAGATGGCCTCGAGATCTCTTATTGTAAATACATTTTGTTTTTAGAGTGCTACCAGTGGGTAGTTTCTCAACAAGTGATTTCATGTTATTATTTTCTGTTATCAAATTTACTTAATGTATTTTATTTATTAATACAGTTGTAAATATCATGAATAAATAAAATTAAAAAAAACCTTATCGGAGGATATGGAATATTTATCTGGGATTATTAGATCAAGAGTTAGGATTAGAGAACGGAGCATCGATTATTGTTCGAAGGACTTTGGACTGGAAGGATTGAATGCGTTTGATGTTAAAACATTTTGCTATTCCCCACAGTTCCAGTCCGTAGGTAAGATTATGAAATCGATTTTTTTGTGATGTCGATTTTTTTTTAATATCACACAAGGCAGCGTATCGAAACAGCTCGGATCGAATCGAACCCGCTCTAGCTCGATATCTCGGCTGCGACGCCACAGCGACACAAAAGGTGCCAACTAGATGAGTCCTTTGTGCTCCTGCTGTCGCTATTACATGTTACCATTGTGGGTTCGAGCCATGGCGAATGTAGTACGAAACTCTCTTTGAGGATCCTGGCCGTAGCCAACTCGTAACGGATCCTGGCGAGAAGAAGATAACGAGAACCGCGAATCAAGTGTATTGAGGCTTTGCCGCCTCGTCAGATATATTTAATAGCTTTTTTTTAATCTATTGCTTGATCATTTTTTTCTTATGTTATACTCTAAAACCTTGGAAACCCCTGAGCTTTTCGTGTAGGCCACTTTGAGATCTCCACTAAGCCCCATGGGCTATAGCTTATGATGTGTTCTAATGTTCAAAGCTAAATATTGATATTACTGATACATCGCTAGAAAAATAACGATTCTTTTTAAATATTTCTTGTAATAGTATTATAGAAAATGTTTGTAATTGATTTTTAAAAATCGAGACCAATATTTTTTTTAGTCTACTCTGGAATTTTGGTATATTATTTTCATTGCAATTGTCAAAAAAAAATGTAACTCCTCTCAAAATTTGAGGTTTCACGATCCAGGGTATGTGGAACTCGAAATTTTTTTTTTAATTTTCAATCGAAGTCACAGGTCACCATAGGATGATCCTCCTACCTCTAAATTGTTATCTGCCCTTTCTTTTCAAGATGGTGGATGAAAAACCTGTGTTGGTATAGACTGTAGCAACTAAACAAATGTACCGATTTCAACGAAACTTGGCTAAAGTCTTCTCTTTAGAAATCCTTAAAATTTATCTACATAACACACTTCAACGAAAAAAAGCTGGAAAAAAAATACAAGAGGTGCTAAAATTAGTATTCCGAATAACTCACTTTTTTGTTGATATTGTAATTGTCGTTTGAAAGTTTACGTAATTTCCTAAAATATAAAAAAAAAAAAAACTGTTTTTTTATATTTCCAAAATAAAAAAAACTATTTTTTTTTTAGCTTATCTTTATTCATATGTGTCAAAGGAATTATCAAAACTAATGAAATTTGATGTTCATTCGGATAAAACCAATGGAGTGGAGTTGAGGGTGAGCAGTACCCAACGGCACCAAGTCCTTGAGTGATATCTTCATTATTTGTTTGGCGACCAGGTCGCTCATCTAGCTCCTCTTCATCCTTCTTCGGACGTTACTAGACATGTTTGTTGTGGCCATGTTATATTAGGGTGTGCTTGTGATTTTTAATGGAATCGTTTTTAATGGGTTCGTAAATGTTTGTTAACAGTCGGCATATGGAAATGTAATTGTAATTATCCTGAATGTTATTTTAATCCGAAAAAATTCATTTCTGACTTGGAAGGGAAAAAAAAAACGCGGAAAGGAAAGAGAAGGGAGGAGAGATAAATTATTATACAGTTAAAAAATAAAATAAATGAAGAGGACTAAATAATATTCGTGTAGTTCTCAGTTGGCCTATCTTCCTACTAAAAAAAATACATTATACTTACATACATACACATACACATACAAAAAAAATACATTAACATTAGTTACAATAAATAGCTAACATTTCATTATTTTGTATAACATACTATCACTAGTATTGCCCAAATGCAAGACCGAGACGACGAGTCTTGGTCTTGCAAACTCAGTCTTGGTCATGGTCTTGGTATTGCGCAAGAGTCTCCCAACAGTCTTGCAGTTGCTTATTAGCTCATTACTACAGAGATATTACTGTATTTTTTTTAAATAGGAGAAACCTAACTAAGCCCGAATGAAAAATTAGAGGAATTAAATGCAAAAGTATATTGGTTATACCAATCATTAACAGATAGTAACTAAGATTGTCAAGTATTAGTAACTATTTTGCCTTAATTTTAATTCAAAAAATCGATTTGTTTTCCAAGTCCTGGTCTTGCTCTTGCAACAGTTAGGTGGCCTTGGTCTTGTTCTTGCAAAGTGCAAGACCAAGACCGATTTTGGACAATACTAACTATCACATCTCAACATTGTGAGTAATAAACTTAAGGGGCCTAAAATCTTTGCTGTCTGGAGCCTCCAAAATGTTACCACTGAGTTACCTTTCCAGGAGGGGAGAGAGGAGCTGTTCTTGAGACGTATCCTCAGAATTAAATCGTGGAAAAAAAAAAGAAGAAAATAATAGAGACATTATTTGAGTTAGGATCGCGTGAGTCCTGAATTAAGGCTCGAGGATGAGAAGAGGCACTCGGAGCTGACCCTGGAATTAGCTAAGACGTGGCGTACTCCCAGCGGGCCGCGGGCTGCCGGGCAGCCACCGACCCAGCGAGGAGTCCCGTCACGACTCGGGGACCGCCCAGCGCACGATTCGAGGACTCGTTGCTCTTTGAATTATGAGCGGTCGTGGTCTCTTCTCGTTAGCGATGCGATATACCGCCCTCCATTCCTCAGTCGGGTTATTCATGCATTAAACAACAGTCTTCTGGAGTGATATTTCGAAACTTAATAATAATCTAAATATTTTTATTAAGAGAATAAAATTTTTTTATTTCAACCACAAACAGACTACGCAATTCGGACAGATATTTACTGATACTTGCGGGTTCAAACAACTAAAACCTTCCATTATATATATACATATATACAGTGGCTCACAGTAAAAATGATACACCTGGGCATATGCAGATGATTAAATAAATAAATTATATTTTATGTTCTTTCCACTTATAGTACAAATAATCACATAAACCCGAAAGAAATTGCGGAATATATGGTGCTGAAAAACAGATTTAGTTTTATCAAGGAAATGACCCTAAACACTCTGCCATGTTAGTTAAGGAACGGATACTTTATAACTGCCCTAAGGTTATAAAAACTCCACCATAGTTACCAGATCGTAATTTGATCGAACGACTGTGGACAAAATTGAAGTTAGAATTCAGATAATATGAAATTTCTAGCAAAGAAGATTTATAAAATTATCTCCTCGAAGAATGGAACAGGTTAACCCCGGAATCACCAAACAATTGGTGGAAACCATTTCAAACAGACTGAACCGAGTTTTGGAAAATCATGGCTTGTGTACAAGGTGTTAAACTAATTTTTGTTTTTTAAATTTGTTTATTGAGAAATATTACAATCTGTCTCAAAAAACATTTTTAATAATGTTTAGAGTTCACATTATTATGTATGTATTATTACACACACCCCATGTGTGATCGAACAACTAGGACGAAAGATATGGTCTCTAGTTTTTTTTCCCTGAAGAGGCGAAAATTTGGATTAAAATATATTTTTTTAATTGTTGAGACTAAAAAAAAACCTCTTTTCTACAGATATTTAATAAAGTATCTTTTCTAAGAACATTTTTCATAATAAATAAGTACCTAAATTTATACCTTTATTCTCAGTTCTTTATTTCAACACTGCAATCACCACCTCTGGAATCAACCTACTCACTGTGTGCATAGATAACTTTTTCAACTAAAAATATCACTAAAATGATATCACTTAAAAATATTGAAATTCGAGTTAAGTGATTCTGAAGTTTATAAAAGCCAAGAAAGTTGTGCGGTTTATAAAATCAGATGGAGTGACTAGATTTTTATTGCCTGTTGTCAATATATTAAATAGACATTTTGTAATTATAAAGGTCTTAAAGACTTGTTATCTGTAAGCTTTAAGCTTTAGCTCCGTTTAAAATACACTTCAAAAAAAAATTTATAATAGCCCAGCATTGCCAGAAAATGATTTCTATTCATAGTAGATCGGTAAGTGAAAGTTATGTGTTGCGCGCACCAGTTTTTTTTTTTTTTTTTTTTTTTGGCGATACCATATATCTTTGAGGAATATTGAGTCGATTTCAGTAAATATGTATATGTTTTTAGTTTCAGATGTGAAGATTACGAAAAAAAATGGATAAAGTAATTGGTTTTGGGGCAAAAATTAATTTTAAAAAAATGAAGTATGTTAATTGGAAAAGAATCACGTCGTGACTTGTTAGATTGATATAATTGTTCACGTTATATTTACCGGACCGGACCACCTCGGTCATTAAAGCGAGTGGGCGTTCAACTGATTGAGTTCGGTTGTCAGTTCGTGTTTGTATAATAATCAACTCTATCTATGTTGTTATTAATTAGTGTAGTAGTATATAGTGTAGTGTAGTGTAGTGTAGCTGGGAGAGAGTGGAAACGTGTAGTGTGTAGTGATAAGGAATTTACACCTGCCCAGGTGAGTTCACCAGGCGACTTGGTCTATTAATCCACTTTGATGTATCTCTCTTCAGTTGGGTTCTAATTTAAAAGTACACTGATAGATAGCGTCATTATATTAAACATGCCCTGCTCCGTTTTAATGTATCTTGAAAAATATCTCGTCCTACCGAATTCGGAGGAAATTTATTTTATAGGTTTTTTTTTTTACCACGAATAATTTAGTATTCAGTTAATTTTTCTTTGTAAGGTTTTTAGTTTATTTTGTTTATTCAAAGGCTTTTTAAATAACATTACTTTTTTGCTTATTATTACTTATCTTACAACTACCAATCCGTTCAAGTTAATTGTTAATCATACCAATTTAATTGAACTTAAATAGAGAAATAAAAACTTTGCAAAGTATTGCCCAGTGGTTCATTATTTTAAGAAAATTATAGATACAAAATGTATAGCGTTTTAAAAATGTATTTATTTAATATTTATATACAGATATTTATTTAATATTTTTCTTCAGTAAATAATTATAGTAATTGTCAAACCAAATTAAGACTCTATGGGTAGATTTGAGGTATCAAAATATCAAATAATGAAGATCGATTTTCCAAAGGAACAAATAATCAAAAAACATAAAACGCCATCCATATCTCTGCTACATATGGTCCAATTTCAGTGATTTATTTTTTTATAGAAAAACTTTAAAGATAAGAATCTGTGTTATAGAACTCTTTTTATCAAATTTTAATATTCGCCTGAAGCTTCGTAAATAACTTCATCTCATGGAACCTACAAATATTTTATTTTAAAAAACTCTAGAAATTGGGATGAGTTTGATATGGAGATCGACAAAATTTAACTGTTTAATTAGGTATTAAAAACTCATAAATACTCATTTGCGTTTGTCAGGCTCACCTTACTTCCAAATTGTCAAAATAACAATGTTTTAATGGGCGAACAGCCCATATCTTTTGTAGGCCATCTTTTTTTATCGATTTTGTGCTCAAATTATCTTATGATCCATGTGAAAAAAAGCAATGGGTATTTACGAGTTTTTAGTACCTAATTTAATAGGAAGTTTTCCGACCTTCAGATTTAAAACGCCCCAATTTCTAGAGTTTTCTTAAATAAAGTAGTTGTAGGTTACGGTGATACGAAGGTATTTACGAAGTTTCAGGAAGATGTTAATAATTTGATAAAACATATAGTGTGAATGTGCTTATAAGTTTCATTAATTGAGACATATTGTAATATTTATCGATAAACAACTAAATAAAAAAAGTTGATAAAAAGAAGTCTGTACCATGTACTATAAAAACATTATCTTTTAAGATAGTACATAATTGATAAAAAATGAAGCGAGGAAAATATATATATATATATATGGTATCTTTAAAAATTGCATAATCACGTTCCAAAACGGATATAAAACTCAACACTGACGGCTTTCCAATGACGGATTTCAAAACAATGAAAATATCTATTATTTTCGTAGGTAAATAGACAAAAACTTAGAGTGAACAATTATATTTTCCTTTTTATTCAATAAAATCACAAAATTCACAAAAATTCTTTTATTTTTTATTTTTTTATTTTCCATTAAATTTGGCACTGCGTTGTAACGCATCAAGCAAATATGTTGGAATTTATTCTTTCTTCTTGTGTTATTGATATTTTCTTAACTTGCCAGCAAAAGATCAAGTCGTCGTTGAGGCTCAATAGGTAGCATGGAGGAAGTTAAGAGATAGAACGAGTGGATTTGGATGATTGAGAGTAGAAGAATGAAATGTTGTGTACTTGTTGTGTATGTAGGATTTTACTTTTGGTATTTTCATGTCTGTGTGTACGGTGTGATTTGAAATAAACCAAGGAGCATTGACGATTTTACGAATTATTTTGGATTGTTTGGTTTGAATTTTGTTTATGTGTGTTCTGCTCCGTATGTGCAAATAGGTCTTAGTATGATGGTGTAGATTAGTCGCTTGTTTAGTAAGTTGAGTGGAGATCTGTTGTCCAAAAGATTGTTGTTTGTATAGTCTGGTAAGTTCTTGTTTTTTTTTATTTTAGTGTAAATGTTCCAGATGAATTTTTTGTCCAAGTATAGTCCGAGATACCGTATCTTTTAAATTCGACATATATTTTTCATTATATATATTCGACATTTTATTTTTTATTTTTATAATAAGTTTTTAATACTGCAATTATAAATATAAAGAAAACTGCTTTATCTTTCTTGCTCCATTGCTTCCTAGAAAAGTCGGAAACTCTCACCTTGCCAACTGCCGGACCGCAGATCAACTAGATGAGTTTAAGCAGGCTTGAAGGATGACCCGTAAGTGAGGGCAGTAAGTCATCCGCAGGACCTTTCACGGAAGACAAATGGACCGGCTCCAGGATCCTTGAGATTAATGCCTGTCCATTCTTCCCAGGACACCTCCTCTGTTTGCCTTTGAGGATTAAGGACCTCTAATATGCATCACTGTATTCTACCCTCCTATCCTTAATACTCCTTCATTTCCATATTCCTCTCCTGGCACCTTCATCATTGTGTACTTGACACTTCGGTGAAGGAGGCGGAAAAAAGAAATAAGAACAGCTTCTTTTCCAGGCAGCCTTAGCCTAATAGAAATAGTGACACTCTTGAAAATATTCAATACCGACATAACACGATATATGTAAATATCTCTTAGGAAGGTGATATCTTCGATAAATATAAATTTATTTAAATCATTAGAAAAATAATAAGAATTTTTTTAGACTGTGAGATATACGATAGTTTCTACCGCGACAGCTACCACTTTATTCGTTTAAAGCAAGGGTCTCTAAACTTTTTGGTATACCATATTGAGACAGCAACTAAATCCCGCGGTCTATACCTTGAGATAACAAAAATATCAATAAATCGATGTTAAACAACATTGGAAGACAAACTTCGATGTTATCTATACAGAGGGATAAAAATATATTCTGTATTTTCAAAAATCAATCAGCACCTTATTTATTGGTTGCCAACCTCCAGATTGAAAATACCCCAATTGCTAGAATTTTCTTAAATAAAATAGTTGTAGGTTACGATGATACGAAGGTATTTACGAAGTTTTAGGGGGATGTTAATAATTTGATAAAACATATGTTGTGAATGTGGTTATGCCATTAATTGAAACATATTGTAATAATCATCAATAAAAAAGTAAATACAAAAATTATACAAACAGGTCTGTACCACGTACTATAGAACATTATCTTTTAAGATAGTACATAATAGAAAAAAAAAAAATATATATATGGCATCTTTAAAAATTGCATAATCACGTTCCAAAACGGATATAAAACTCAACAACACTGACTATCTATTATTTTCGTAGGTAAATAGATAAAAAGTAGACAAAAAATCAATTAGCACCTTATTTATTGGTTCATCCAGTTATCTTATTTTTTAATATTGTTTAAATCCACCAAACTTATACTATGACCTTCATTTAAAATTCTCTATAAACAGACCATAACCTAGAGATAGGAGATAAAATGGTACTACTAGTAGAAGATTTGAATGTGAATTTCGAAAGTTTAGATTAATTGTAAGTAAAGTGAACCTTGTCTGAGGCGAAATAGTTGAGGTATCAAATTTTGTACAGTTTTAACTTATCTATATATATATATATATATATCGTTGCAAACATTTAAAACAAAAATTCTAAAGCGGACTACCTAAGGAGAATTCTTAGTAGACAAAATGCCTTGTGCTTTTAGCTAAATTTTTGGTTTTGAAATTTAACTCCTGAAATTTTGCATTTAATAATTAGATTCTAATTAGTAACAAAACTTCATAATTTGGTTTAGTGACATGATTGAAAACTTTGGTTAACAAACCTTAACTTAAAATTTTAGTTGAACCTTCTTAATTAAAGAAATCACTTAGTAACCTTATGTTTGATTGATAATTAAATAATGATTATATTTTTTAACATTTTCTAAGTAATCAGAAAAAACTTTCACTGGCCGTAGTTTAGAGACCCCTGTTTAGTAATATGAAATTTGCTGTCACGGTGGTACTTTTCACTCATGACAGTTATTTACTACTATCTTGATAGTAATCATTGTTAGTACACAACTGTAATTATTCGGTAAATATTTACTTTTAAATTATTTATTAGATTTTAATCCTCGTTGATGGCAATCATGCCCCTTCGACTGCGTGACTTCTGTATAGGGATTGATTGAATTAGTTATAGAGAGACGGATGGCGCCATCTATTCGAGGGAGAGTGCATTACAGTCCTCATTACCGGGCACAACTGCTGATGGATTCCCATTGCTCCATCAGCTGTCATTGTCGGTGTTTATTCATCAACAACCTGTGATTCTGATCTGTCGGAGAGCGATTGTGTCTGATGGTTAGGCTACTATACACTCTATAATGTTCAGACATTTATACGCTATACTAAATTTCAATTTATAATATATATATATTTGAAGGGTGCTCCCTGTTGGCCTGACGGCGGACCTACCCCCGTTTTACAAAATACAACTGTTCATTTAATTGTACTCCTCGCTGCTCAAATTGACTGAAATAAAATAAATTGAACTGTAGTTTCGGAAATTCAGATAAATTTTAAATTTTTAAAAAATCTATATTATACATTGCCTATATTATACATTTGTAATCATAATATATATATATATATATTATATATATATATATATATATATATATATATATATATATATATATATTTTCTTATTTGCTTATTTTCTCTTTCATAATAATTACAATTGTATCCTACATATTATTTCTGAAAGGTGTATTTTTGTCGGTACGCCATAACTTCGTCAATTCTTCATCAAATCCAATAATTGAAGATATTCTTCTCCTTCACAAGTGAAAAATAGTTCTATCCACCCGAAATTTCTGGGGAAAAATGTATGAAGGAAAAGAAACTTTATTCGCCAATAACTCAAAAAACATGCATTTTTTTTCTGGATTGTACCCATGATAATTAGAATGATTACTAAATTACCTACAGTTAGTTTTGGTATACTTAATAATTTCTTCCTCTTTAAAGATATTGCATTTACTATTCTACTACACTTTTTTTTTCTCTCTGATATATTAACATTATTATTTCTTAAGTTTGTTCTTAAGTTTAATTTTTTTTTTTAGTAATTCAGAAAATCCATTGATCGAGGATTTATTTTGTCTTTATTATCTTTCCAGTCAGCGTTTAAAAATAGGTCCTAGCAAAGCAATTTGTACAAATATTTTGGTTTATTATGTTAAATGGAATATTGTAATCGACCAAGGAAAAAATATTGATTCCTTCCTTACATAATACATAGGATCTACTTATTTCCATATTGTTTTCCTATTTCTTCACTAAACAAAATTTTACGCAATTTATTCGCACGGGCGAACTAGTCAGAATATAATATAAATGATATTATTTATATTATAATAATTAATTGATTACAGCATCTGAACATAGTATAGTATGTAAAACTTCCCTAACTCTTGCAAGCCAGCAAAATAATCATTACTCTTGGTTTGTTGAACTTTTGTACTTAATTATTGTATATTTTATCATACAGATTAAAACTATTATAAAATTGTAGAATCTTCAAAGTTAAATCAAATCGATCTCTTCGAGCCACAGTTTAAATTCTTTCAACTATAAACTCTACCTACAAAACCTGTTTTATTTCGTTTTTGTTTTGCTTGTAATTACTAAGTTTCGAGATTAGTAACTTTGTTTAGGGTTGTTAAAAGGGAGTATTAAAGGAACTTGCTAAAGTGTATTTAAGCTAAATTACTTTATAAATACAGTTTGGAATATTGTTAGTCGCTTTTTTCATCAATTACTTAAATAACACTTTAAACTTTAAAAATAAATTGATCCCTAAGTTTTTGAAGTAGAAAAAGTCTAGGGTGTGTCGTAAAATATGCAGTTTTTTTTCAAGTTATTTTTTAAGTTCTTTGTTTTCTTTTTCTGATAATCTATACTATTTTAATATCAACTGATAATTTAGTTATTGTTTTACCTTGTACCAATTAATATTTACAGTGGATTTTTTTTTTAACTCTTATCAAGACCTACAATGTAGGTGGAAACGCTGTCTAATACAGTAAAATCAGAGACGCGGTTGGGAGAGTAGCGCAGGGTTCTCCTAGAGTTCCCTCGCCTGATTGTATATAGGCATGCATGTGTTTTTTTTTTTTTTTTCTTATTTTTTAGGTTATTTTATTTTATTATCGATTGTACATACTTTTGATTATTACTTTGTTTCTATTTATTTTATTTGTATTGTACATATAGTGTGAATGTCATCCTACCTCACTATAACCAATGTCCAAGAGACAGATTTTTGTAATACTCAATAAAGAAATAAATAAAAAAAAATACAGTAAAATACTTTTATATATAAAATATAGTATTATATATTGGGGAGTGGGGGTCGACTTGACTCTTGTACTATTGTGGGTTACTCCTTGAACCTGATAGGTTCTAAATTCGTAAAACGTGTACTAAGTATATTTCAGATATTGGAACTGTTTTAATAACAGTCATTTTTTATATACAGGGTGTCCCGTATATAGAAGGAAATATTTAAAAGGTTTATAGTAAACATACAACATAAGATCTACAAAAAAGTTCATACAAACAGTCCAATTTTGAGCAGTAAAGTAGAAAATTTAAGATTTTATTTTTTATTTTTTTTGTTTTTTTTTTAAGCGAGTCAGGTTGTTTTGTTGAATAGGAAGCGGTCTAAATAAGTTTGTCCTGTAATTACATAACCACTTTAAACATTTGAAAAATCGTCATTTTTAATTTTGTTTTATTTTTAAAAATAAGATGTGTTTTTAGGCAATTATGTTTATTACATAACATGGAAAATAAGAGATAAAAGTTTTGCAACTGTTAATTGTTGCCATTTTTGCTAAGATACTGGCTACTTTCAGGAGACTGGATGGAAAACCACATAATTCATTTACACAACTTGAGTTGAATCTCAAAATTTTTCCAAATAAACCTCAACTTAATTAATATGGACTTAAACTTTATCAAACTAGAAAGTTTTACTAAAAGTTAAGTAAATGTAGTACAGTTGAAGAGTGATAAAAAAAATAACAAATAATTTATAACTTTTTTTTAACGGAACTTATCTATGTTTGTCCGCTGAATTGGCGTCTTTAAATAATTTTAACAATGACAAATTTTACTTTCGTTTAAAGTAAATTTTGTATAGTTTACTACATAGCAATGTTTATTTACTTAAATCAAATGTTTTTTAAGTTCACTTCATATTTAACAAAAATTGTGACTTGCTTAAAAAAACACAAATCTTAAATTTCCTACTTTTCTACTGGAAATCGAGAAATTATTTATATAATATTTTTGTATTGGACACTCTTTATATTTTCTGTTATAGTGTTAACGACTGCGCATCGTGATTCGTTCCGAAGAACGCATTGCATTGCGCCTTCCTCGTGATCGAGGTACGGTACCCGGCAATATCTCTCCGAGGATCTCATTACCGTCCGGAGGGGAGCCGACGGCGATGTAGATAGTGGTCGGAGTACAATGGACAGAGCTGTGTGTGCCGTGTTCCTTTGTGTCCCCTCTCTGCCTCAGCTCTGGTCCCCATCCACAAGCCTGCATCTTCCACTTCTCTCTTCCTTGGCAATTCCTCTCCTTTCATCTCTTCTAAACCGTTCGCACCCCCTTTTTGGCCTTTTCGAGTGGCCATTGTTGTTAGCGGGTGTATCTGGAATGGGATTCCGTCTCAAATTGTGTTGCAGAAGCAACTGTGCTTCGTGGAGATAAATACCGCTGGATATAGATACCGCATAACCGAAAATAAAAACTGGTGCGTCCTGCATCACACTACTTTCACACATCAACCTAATTAAATAATCATGGGTGATAAATATTCAGGACGCAGTCTTTTTTAAATTTTTTTGGCAACATTTCAAACCAAACATGTGGGTCATCTTCAGGGGTCTGTTTTGGTGTTTGAAGTATCTGGAACAGAGCCCTGAAGACGACCCACATGTTTGAGTTGAAACGTTGGCAAAAATAAAAAAAAATCTTAAAAAATACTGCGTCCTGAATATTTATCACCCATGATATGTAGAAAAGTCGACTAACTTCCTTCAAGAACTAATTAAATAATAAATTTCTGTTCTGATAGGTTTAGTTAATAATTAAATCATTACATCAGTGTTTTTTTATTTTTTATTTTATTTCTTTATGACATTTACAACTGTATTACATAAATACACCAAGTAAATTTGGACATAATTGATATAATGACATGAATACACTTGCTGAGTAACTACCCAATGGTAGCACTCTAATGATATGACTACATTAGGAGATCACGGGGCCATCTTCTTTTCAGACGACTCGGAGGGTTATCAGGAATTGAAGAGGAAGCAAGGTTAGAAACGAGAGGGTTGGGATGATTCTGAAGTTTATTATGGAAGGATAGGTATCTGGATTGGGCCAGATCTGAAACATAAGGAACATTAAGATCTTTATGGATAATTTTATTAGTGACAAAGTAAGGAGCATTGAGGATTTTACGAAGGATTTTGGATTGTAAGGATTGGATGCGAGAGGAATTCGATGGTTTAGTGGAGCCCCATAGCTCAACTCCGTAAGTCCAAATAGGTCTTATTATAGTCATGTATATGAGTCTTTTGTAATTCATGGGGAGTTTAGAGCGTTTGTCTAGTAAGTGCTGAAGTAATCGGAAACGTCGAGCGGTTTCAAGTGTTTTTAAAATTGGCTTTTTCTCAACTTTTTAAAAATGGTAGATGTCCGTCTTTGATATCAAGCCACTCATATGTTTTATCAACCCGAAAGCACTCCTTGATATATTTTTAACGGCATACACTTCTGTTACTATAGGACGATAATATACTTTTTAAAACAATTCTATACATTATACAAATTTGGTTGTTTGTTTCGAGAGGGCTTAGAAATTTCCTCAATTCGACCAGTGTTGGTAGGAGTACCTCAAGGTTCAATACTGGCTCTTTTACTTTACATTATATATACACAAGACGTACCTACTATAACCACAGACTGTTCTCTCTGAATTTACAAAATCACTTATTAAATTTTAAAAAAATTGGTACTCACTTTAGAAAATTAGATTAAATCATGACAAATCACTACATTTAACATTTACAATTCAACGAGGCACATGCCCACTAGTTTATATTGGCCGCAACCAAATTTCTCAGACGAACATTGTTTGTTACCCTGGATTAATATTCGATAAAAGGTGTGGCCTGTGGCCTCTATGTCAAAAAGACAGTCAACCTTAAACAAAAGACTGAAAATACAGTACTCACATTTTTCCAAATCGAAATTGAAAATCAGACAAAAACTAAATCTATAATTTTTCCTACTGAAACCGATATGGACTTTCACCTCTAAAATTTACGGTTCTGCAAAAAATAAGCACTTACAAAAACTGGTACGTAATAACAAAACTTTACAAACAGATAACCATCTATCGACCAACTCATACATACTCTTTGGTCCCGATTTCTTGTTAAACAACACGGATAGAACAACGGATTCTTTAACTGGCCACAGCTGAAATGCCCTTCTGGAGGCGACTGAAGAGGCGTTGGATGAGAGATCTCCTTTTCTGAATTAAGGAAGTAAAACAACGCAGGAAGAGGTGCTGCTTGGTACTATTCTTCCTCATGCCTAAAATGCCATTTTTTTTACAATTACAACACATCTGCTTATTATCAAGTTTATGTCAGGTGTGCATGAAAATATGATTGGAAAAAAAGATTTAATTGACTTCACTAATTTCATTTGGTTTCCATGAAAAAGTTTTGTTTCCGTTAAAGAATATTAGTTTTTCAGAAGTTATTTTTCATAATTTTTTACTCCTGTCCATTTCCTTATGCGATTTTATATTTTAAATATTAATAATATTATTTCCAAAAAATTTGTTTTCGGCCAGGAAAAATGAATCTCGTTGTTTCTGAAAAAAATGTGGGATCTATCTATCGATTGCATCCAGCAGCGACCAACTGCGTGTTGGATTCCAGCGGTTACAAAACACATGAAATTTATATATGTATTTATATGGAGATATCAATTTAAAACAAAAATAAATATTGATAAAAAATAAACTAAATATAAATATTTAAATAAATTATATTAAATAATTGCAAATGTGATGTTAGAGGTTACATCCAACGGGTCGATCCCAACATCCAATAGAATCGTTGAGCAATCGGTGATTCAGTTGATGAATAAAAGAATGCGCTGAATTCCACCGATGAGCTTAGGAGCTATCTAATGGATTTTCGATTCCATCGATGAGCTCACCACTGAGTTAATAAATTTTCCCATAGTTTATTTCATTTTGTAAATCATCTAATTTATTTATTATTCTTAACTCATTCTTATTTGTTTTGTTGCAGGTAAGTCCTTGATATCATTGGCTGTTATAAAGAGGTATTTCTAAGTTTAGCTACTATTTATTGCATGTTATTCTTTATTTACATTTTATCTCATTTATGATCACTATAGGAGTAACAACAGGTTTTTTTTTATTAAAGATATAGATAATTTAATATTTTAGAAATTTAATTTGACTTCTTATAATTTGAGTTTAATTAAGTATGCTAATTAATATGTAGGCATATGTTTTAAAAAAAAAATTAAAACTCATCTTTAAGCGTTCAAGTCCTGCTCACGTCAACTGCTGAGTTGGCTTGGAATTCCTTGCTGTAGCTGAAGTTGCTTTCTTGTAAAATATTTATCGTGTTTCTAAGTCGGCAGTTTTTAAGATCTCCGGTCTCGGGTTGCTCGGGACGTGACTTTCAGCATCTCAGCTCAAGCCATAACTCAAAAAAAAAAAAAAAATATATATATATATATATATTTGACAGGTTGATTCAAGAAAATCTCTGATACCATTTGGTAATGATATTATTGATATAGGTTCAGAAGCGTCACCCCAGTAGTCTAGTAAAATTAGGGATTGACAAAAAAAAATTAAGATGAAACTTTATTAATTAATCAGACATTGTTTATTACACTCCCAATAATAACTGGTAGAAAGTCCCAAAGAATGGCGATTCGGGTTTTCATGAGGGGAAGGAGAGAAGGGCCGAAAACATACATTACTTTAGTTTCTTGAGAATATCTCAAAAACTATGAGGTTTTTCGCAAAAATTGTTCAGTGCGATATTAAATTAATTTAAAATTTCTATTAAAACGATCCTATAGATATGTTTGATAAAATGAATAGTTGCTGAGGTATTTATGAGATTATATTCCTACTTTAAGGGGAAAATAATTACAAATCATGAAATTGGTGTTCTTAGTAGATTATATCACTTTGAAATTTATTTTTTAAAAAACATTTTCGATCTTTCAAATTATCAATAAAAGGTTTATTTGTTTTGATGATTCTAAAAAGTCATTGATAGAAGAATTATATTCGATATCAGTCAATGTGGAATTTCCCGATATTGGTAAGATATCGTTCTTAAAACCTACAAAAAAAAAAAAGTGTAAACCAGGGTCTGATTTCATAGAGAAAACCAGGAAACTTTAATTTTTTATTATTTAAGTTAATCATGTTTTTTGTTGAATAAAAAGCAATAACTAAAAAATGTTTAATTTAGGTTACAAACATTTATTTCATAGTAAACTAGATAGACTTTACATTAAATGAGAGTACATTTTTTTTATCATCATTTAAAGGGGACTTTTAAGCAGTTAAACTATGATAAAATCGGTTTTCATAAAGTCAAGGATTCTTCGTGATTTTTTTTTTTTATCTCCCAACTGGAATGAAGATACCACACTTTACTGAGCTTTAAGTCTATATTATCTGTATTGAAGTTTGTTACAGAGTAACTTGAGATGCATCTCTAATTGAGTAAAAAGAATATTATTACAGTAACATAACTAATTATTTACTAATTATTATCATCCCCTTTGGATATTAAATTAATTCTGCAAAATACAATCTGTCGATTTGATATTATATTACTATTATTTCCTGGGTTTTCTTCGAAATCTGTGGTCTGTTAACGACGTTTCAATTACTTTAGCCATATCCAAATTGTTTTATTTTGCAAATCGCTCTGACAGAATTTCGATTGTATTCGGTTCTCTGAAATGACTTTTGTTATTGGTTTTTAATGCAAATAACTAAAAATAGACTTAAAGAAAAATGCAGGTACAAACTATTTTGAAATATAAAAAGATTTGATGTACCTAGTCCTATCATAATTATTGTTACAAGGAAATATATACTAATTTCAACAGAAAAATTAATTTTTTTTTAAACTTTATTAGAAAATAAAATAATCTATAGAGAGTAAAACATAAAAGAAATTACTCTAAATGTCCCCCTTTTGCCTTGACACAGGAATTTAATCTTCGTAGCCAGTCATCAACAGCAGCACGCAGCACTACTTGAGGAAAGCGTTCAACTGCTCGGACCAGAGATTGTTTGAGGCTTTCCAAGTTATGGTGTGCTCTGTGGCATGCCAGCCTCTCCATGCCGATAATCTAGTGGGTTGAAATCAGGGCATCCTGAGGGCCGATCCGAGGCAGAGATGGAATGTTCTTTTGCAGCCACTGCTGAATTGACCTGGTCTTGTGAGCTAGAGCGGAATCTTGCTGGCAAACCCAATGACTTACCCAGAGTATCATTTAGAGGCTTAACAACAGGTTTCAAAATATCGTTCTGATAGATTTAGCGGCTGTTTTAAATCCTTTTTCACAATACTGGAGCTTTGTGGTGCCATCAAAGGAAACTCCACACCAAACCATCACTGAGGAAGGGTGATGACCTCTTTCCACTCTTCATATGACTTATTTAGAGCTGTGTGCGTACACACAATCATTTTGGCGATTAAAGTTTTCTTCACTTGTAAAAGTTTTCTCATCGCTAAACAAAATTTTTCGATGAAGACCATTGGTGTAACGGCTAAGGAGCACTTTGCATCTGTACATTCTAATTTTTTTTAGGGAAGTGGTTAGCCTTTGTCCTGTCATTCTCCGAAATGCAGCCATCCTAAGGTCACTTTTTATTATGAGAGACATTGATCTGACAGAGATTCCCATTTCCCTAGATATAATTTATTTCTCTCGAATGGGATTTCTTCTGATGAGCAGCCACTGCTCTCACTGCATTTACCGTTCTCGCAGTGCAGTCGGTTAACGTATGTCACATACAGTTAATGTCTGAGAGAAATTGGCCAATAGGTAGGATTCATAGGAGAGAGGACAGAGTAGCTATTGGAAGTTGAGAGAGAAGATAGTATGTTACCACGGGAGTTAGATGCTCGACAACCCCATCGTTGGTGTTTAGCATTGTAGTCACCTCCTGCAATAAAGCGCGATCCGAAGGATTGAAATTAGGATTCAAGTAAGTTGTAGGTAAGAGTATGACCAGGAGTATGACAGTATACAGCTGAGAGTGTTAAATGGAAAGGACGGGTTGAAATGATTACTGAAGTTGCTTGAATAGCCTCAGTTGGAGTAGAAGGAATGAGAGAATGGGATAAGGATTTATAGATAAGAACCGGCATGGGAAGTGTTGTCGGGGTGGTCTGATCTATAAGTGATGTAGTCACGTATGTAGAAATATGAACGTTGTGTGAAGTGAGTTTCTGTCAGTAGAGCAATATCAATGTGGTAGTCATGAAGAAAAATGTCGAGTTCGTCTCGTTGGTTGTGTAGTCCATAGTACGGTACACAAACATACGGCTAATACCCAAAGGTTTCGAAGTGCTGAAAATCTCTAACCTACATCTTCTAACTTTGTGTAAGGCGAATTTCTTTATCACCCCACTCCATGTTAACTGAGCGAAAGAAAATTACTTGGGATTATTATCCTGACATGTAAAGAAAATCACCGGATAGAAAAAAGGAATATCTAAATAATACCCAAGGATGTAAACCACGTTTAACTTTGTAACAGTATTTATGACAGAATTGGATATATATATATATATATATATATTATATATATATAAATTATATATATATATATATATATATATATATATTATATATATATATATAAAATCTTTTTATGAAATAAGGACAATTTTTAGTGAAAAATTTGGCACTGCCTTTGAAACAGGAGTAGAAGAACAAGAGGATAAAATTAACATAGAAACGACGAGAAATTATAAACGTAACTGAATTATTAGCAGAAAAGGGCTTTTGATAAAACGAGGGGCTTTGTCTCATCCCCTCTGCCATTCCTCAGAATTGAAAATTAAATAATATCATAAATTCTTTTTATTCCAGCTTTTTAAAAAATTAAGAAGCCTAGAATATACATATTAATTTTAGTTCTAAAGAGTGAACAACTTCAATGGTTATCATCGCCAATTTTCTTTGATTTTCTGTGATTTTAACGTTCTGAATGGGAATATACAACTTTAAAAAATACTTGCATACCTGCATTTTAGACCGTTAGCTTAGTTATCTAGTCGACAATGCGATAAGTCCGTTGTGATCTCCATGTAGTTAAAGATAACATCGGGAGTAGTGAGTTATGTGTTGGTCGATAGTTGGTTGTCTACATACCGACTAGTAAGTAAAGTTTTGTTTTTTACATACCAGAGAACTGCTGTTATAAGTCTTAAAATTTTGAATTGAAATGATTATGGTTTTTGAAAGTGCGTCTTTTTTGCAGAACCGTAAATTTGTGAGGCGTATGTCCATATGGGTTTGAGTAGTTAAGTATATGTATTTAAAGGAAGGAGATGGTCCGGGGTTGCGATCATAAATAGGCTAAATAGTGGTAAAACTATTTTATTAAAAGCCAACGTTTCGACCCGACTTTGCAGGTCTTCATCAGGGAGGTGTATTCATCTAGGAGTTTCACTTTGAGTTCTAAGTGAAACTCCTAGATGAACACACCTCCCTGATGAAGAGCTGCAAAGTCGGGTCGAAACGTTGGCTTTCAATAAAATAGTTTTACCACTATTTAGCCTTTTTATGACCGCAACCCCGGACCATCTCCTTCCTTTATAATGCAACGGTCAACTATTAAATATTCTATATGTATTTAATTTTTGTCTGATTTTAAATTTTTATTTTTATTTGATTGGAATATAATTCTCTGGTTTAATCTGTTATTTTAAAATAACTATTAAAATGTAAGTTGATTTTAAACATTGTAATTATTATTTTATTTTGAGATTTTTCTATGGCATAATTGTATTATCAAAATATGTTGAAACAATATATTGAGCTCAATCAAGCCGCAAATATAATAAAATGGGAACAGTCATATTAAATTGTTATGTTGCAAATTAAAAAAGGAGGAAGTGGTGTTTTAAATTATTTTCCTCATCCGAGTAATATCAAATTTATGTTGCCTCTGTATCGTTAGCTTCCCCGCTGAACATTTTGATGAAATTCGATATGAGGGCTCAACGGCTTGATGAGGGCATATTTGCTTTAATTAGTGAAATGGACCCTCTATGTAATTATCTAGGTTTCATTTCTATTACAGTCTGTCTTTGTCTGTTTTGTTCGCTATTCATGTCTACTCCAACGATGACGGATTTTCCTCCTACAGTATAGTTAACAAAGCTGTTGTAGACTTGAAAGGTAATTTATTAAAAATTCAGCAGCAAAAAAACATCTTTATTAAACTTTAAAAACAAAATATTTAATGAAAACAATGCACCCTCCTCACATGTATATTCTAAAATTTATGTATCAAAAAATATCCTGAAATCAATATGTTTTATACTTACTCCAGTCCATAATGATATATTTCGTCTGAGTCAACGATTTCCAAAACTAACCTAGTGGTGTGATTTTATTTCTTTTTATATTTTTATTTAATTTTATTATATTATAATTTTGTTTTTATATACTTCTTTTATGTTTTATTTCATCGAAAGCTTTTTTATGGTAATTAACATTTATGTTTTTGTGTCAATATTGTAAACAAAAATATTAAATCTGTATATTACAATTTTTTAAAGTGAAAACTTATGTAGTCGCGTTTTGTACTTTTTACTTTCACTTACGTATATGTGTAATATATAGTAAGGGTAAGTATTGCGATCGAGAAAATTTTTGAATCTGAGTTTTCAACGAGGTACCCTGAGCCGAAATGATCAAATCCCGAAAAATGGTCTGTGTGTTTGTATGTTAGCAGTCTAGCTCAAAAACGAAAAGTCCTACGAAACTGATATTACGTATTTTAGATAGGTATATGCCTTAGATGTGACGGCAACTTTTTCCTTAAAATTGGCTAACCGGAAGTGCCACTTTATATCAACGCTGAAACATATTTTCACAATTTTATCAAATACGGCTCTAACGATTTTGATTAAACTCGGTGTATCATTGTACCGAATGGACCGATTTCAATGAAACTTCGCTAAAGTCATTTTCTCGTCACCCTTTAAATTTATCTATGTAACATACTTCAACGAAAAGAAGCTGGAAAAAAAGTTGCGAGCGATGGTGAAATTAATAAATTCCGAATAACTCAAAAAGTATACACTTTTTTGGAGATATTGTGTAAGATGTTTCAAAGGTATTTAAATTGCCTAAAAAACAAAAGAAGTTTCATCGAAATCGAAGCACTATTAGTAGAGATATCGCAATTTGTTTTTAAAGATTATGGAATTTCCTAAAAAAAACAACAAAAAAAATCGATAAGATCGGAAAACTAGGAGGAAAGATATGGTCTCTAGTTTTTTTCACTGAAGAGGCGAAAATTTGGATAAATTTAAAATATACTATTTTAATTGTTGAGACTAAAAAAACTTTTTTTCTACAGATATTTAATAAAGTACCTTTCCTTAGAACATTTTTCATAAGAAATAAGTACCTAAATTTATACCTTTATTTTCAGTTCTATATTCCAACATTGTAATCACCACCTCCGGAATCAATTTCACACTCATATTCTGCATAGATAACTTTTTCAACTAAAAATACCCCTAAAATGACATCACTTGAAAATATTGAAATGGGAGTTAGTCATTCTGAAGTTTATAAAAGCAAAGAAAGTTGTATGGTTTATAAAAGCAGATGGAGTGACTAGATTTTTATTGCCTGTTGTCGATATATTAAATAGACATTTTGTAATTATAATGGTCTTAATGAATTTTTATCTGTAAGCTTTAAGCTTTAGCTCCGTTTAAAATGCACTTCAAAAAAATTTATAATAGCCCAGCATTGCCAGAAAATAATTTCTATTCATAGTAGATTGGTAAGTGAAAGTAGTGTGTTGCGCGCACCAGATTTTTTTTGTGGAAATTGACTTAGATTGAGACGTCAGGATTCGATAATTAACGCTCGAGTAACGTTGGCTGTGGTCGAATATTTGAAGTGTTATTGCCTAAGGATTTAAATGTCTTAGAGAATAAAAAATCGGATCTATATATTACAAACGAGTGAAATTTTCATAATTCCATTCTCTTTATAATGTGCCATTATTACAAATTGTATTTTAACGCTACTCAGTGTTAGGGAGGCAACTAAATGATTAAATGAGAACGAGTTTTATTTAAGATATGGACTAAACTATCTCAGAAACTATAAATCGAACCTGCATACTGTAATCCAGGGAAATGTTCAGCATTTCATTCTCTTTATAATGAGCTATTATTCTAAATTTTATCTTGACTCGAAATCGTGTTAGAGATGCAAACAGAGAAAATGAAAACAAAATTGTATTTCTTATTATTAATCTAGCTTTGTTCATGTTTTCATGTGCATTTTTATATCAAATAACTTAGTAAGTAAGAAACAAATTTTAAAGCTCAAAGTTGTAGAAAATGTGCTCCTCGAAAATTCGTATTAAATAAACATATATCTAGGAAATTTGAAGATAGAAATATAATGAGATGAATAGGCTAGTAGAGAAACTACCCACCGGTAGCAGCACTCTAATATATTTTCTACATCAGGAGGTATGAGGCCATGTTCTTTTCGAACACTTCGGAGGGTTCAAGGTTCAGGGATCAAATAGGAAGCAAGGTTAGAAACGAAAGGGTTTTCGATGGTTCAGAATTGTACTAAAATTTAAAAATTGTTTTCCCTCTGCTTCATCCTCCATTTTCTCTCTCCATAAGAAACCTCAATCAACTTTTTTTTTGTTCGATTAATGACCTGGAAGTTTTATTCGCTCTAAAAACAATCCTATTCGATTATTTAATAACTTGGAAAATAATCGATGATTTTAGGAAATATGTGGTGCAGGTCTAGATTTTTCTTAAATATTGGTTTTGATCTTAAAATCGAAAATATAGCTTTTTGCGTTTCTTAAAAATGTGTCTATGTTGATTAGGATTCACTTGGGAAGTAAACGACTCATAAATTATATAAGTTTCTAAACTCATCACTGAGCTCTTCTATACTATCAGAAATCCATCGGAATGTTACTACACATATCGATGTAAACCATCTCTGGATTTCAGCGTTCCTTTATGGACTTTTTGGAAGGTTAAAAAATGCAGTAAAAAAAAACAAAAACAAAAGATAAGTAAATATATAACTAAATTCTTGAAAGCCGATGGTTCACCGTTTAATCTATTTTTTAACCTTCCAAAAAGTTTTAAACTGAAATCCACTAGGTTGTTCCTAAACCCAGCATAAATTGCTTCCAATCCACATCGATACCTAATTCAATAAATTGATGAATTCCATTAACTTCCTCTGGTTTATATACTTAATCATTTAAATTTCTGATTTTTTTTTTCTAAATACTCAGAACTCTATCAAGAGAGTTTTAAATGTTTATTTTTAATTTCCTCTATGCCAACGATTCGGTCCATGTTTTATGACTTCATCATAACTAACAGTCATACTTTGCCAATGCATACATATATACATATTTTATTATATCTATATATCTAACACAAAGATATTATAATTCAACTCACAGTTTTTATTTATCTGCAAATCATAATTCTTTATACATTTTTAACGTAGTATTTTCTGATTAATATGTTTCTTTATCTTTCTTTTTTATTCTTATATTTTATTCGCTTACTTGTGATGAAGGCTTAAAAGTGATGAGAACGTAAAATTAGAAACGAAGAAAATAAATTATTTTTGTGAACTTTCAACCTTTGACTGCATCCTCAACCAACTTATAAATTATCTACAGTCAACCAGATCTCCTCATTAATTAATCTCATATTTTTTTTCATTTCATAAGGTACTTGAGTATTAATCTAAAAACATTGGTTAACAAAATAATTTAAATATAAAATAGCTGTGCATATACATAATAATTTTGGTTTATTCCTCCCATTTACATATACTAGGCTATAATTTAGCTAAAGGCCTATGCCCGATGTATATACATTATATATTATACAAAGACCCGGACACAGTGTTGACCATAGACCACAATACAATAGACCCTCTAGCCAGGGTCGTGTCGTATGCTAAGCGTCCAGTCGAACAGGTTTCCAATTTACTTTAGTCAGCGTACTGTGTGACCAAATGTACAGTCTCGGCTATAATTATCTGCATACATTAGCTGTATACTTGTGTGTATGTATGTACATACATAAAAAAAAATACACAATTTCCACATATCATTTTTTGTATGGCTTTATATCCTTGAAAACTAAACTCAATTATTTTCACAACGTTATAAACTAATTTTCTATAATAATGTACAAGTAAAGTATCTTCCTAGACCAGAATAAGCTCAAAAATCTGATGAGGTGCGCTCATCACACAACTTTCACTTACATTGTATAAAAAAATATTAATGACTGTGGGAGAAAATTGATCTATTGCAAAAAATCTGCTTTTTATTGACTTAATTCTAATAAATATTGTATATTATTAGGTTTATATTGGTAGATCATTAATAATTTCGCATGAAAAAATCATTAAAAATCATTTTTTTTTATTATTTTTGACATTTACAACTGTATTAATAAATAAAATACATTTAGTAAATTTGGTAACAGAAAATAATAACATGAAATCACTTGTTGAGAAACTACCCACTGGTAGCACTAAAAAAAAAAAATGTATTTACAATAGGAGATCTCGAGGCCATCTTCTTTTCAGACGCCTCGGAGGGTTATCAGGGATAGAAGAGGAAGCAAGGTTAAGAGCCGAGAGGATTCGGATGGTTCTGAAGTTTATTATGGAAGGATAGATATCTGGATTGGGCCAAATCGGAAACATAAGGAACATTAAGGTCGTTATGGATTATTTATTGGTGACAAAGTAAGGAGCATTCAGGAGATAAGAAATATATAAAAATTAAACTAACAACATGAAAGGCCTGTGAAGAGAGGTTCTTCAAAGATCGGGCGCTCTCGGCTGTTTTCGTATAGCTTCCAACCCTTTTTTTTCCTTAAGTCACAAATCAATTTTATTCATTCATTACATTTCAATATTGTTTACACCAGGTTATAATATGAAATGGATAATTATTTCCAATAAAAAAAAAATTAAAGTTACTTTAGAATGAGACATTTTGAAAATTAGCCATTTAAGCTCTGTTAAATCAATGAGAAAAAAACCTATATGATATTAAAGACCAATCGATTACACATTCATACACTGAGATAATTGAAATTGTTAAAGCAGTTTTTTCGAAAATCGTAAAAATGTGTTAATTCGACAATATACAGTATCACTTCCACTAAGCCGATTTTGATCAAAAATTTGCTGTAACATCCCAGGCATGCCAAAGCCTTAAATATACTATTTCATTCTCGTACGACTTTTCGTTTTTGAGCTAGACTGTTCCCATACATACACACAAAAACACGCTTTCACGCACACGGACCATTTGGACTAGATTATTTAGACTAAACAGACCTCAAAAGGTGTGTTTTCGTTGAAAACTCTTGATTCGAAACTTTTCACGGTTGCAATACTTTCCCTTACTATATATTATATATATAGGTAAGTGAAAATAAAAATAAAGAAGTATGAAAAAAAATGATAAACTTTAATAACATGCATTGAGCTATTTTCAAGCAAAATTTGAAATTGATATGTAGGCATTCGATGAAATTTATATGGACCAATCTAGGTATCTATTTTTACATGCTCTGAAATTTTTTAAGGAAATTGGATGAAGGTTTGTTGGTGACATGCCTGTCTACCACGTGACTAAATTTCAATACTAAAGACCTCTTTTTTTTTAATGAGAAAGCGAAAAAAAAAGTATGATTTAAGTATGGTCAATCAATTATCTTACCTAGGCTAAGTTAATATTACATTTGATAAAGGATATATAATTATTATAATCGTTCAAAATTTATAAAACCCCATTGAAATATGACAACAAAGGACATGGATCGTCCCTATCGAAGGCTCTTACACAATCGCGAGATTGATCGTATCGACGGGATTAGGACCTGGACGACAGAAGATTACCTGCTCGAGCTCTAGCATTCAATGGCAAAGCCCTGCCTTGATTAATAGTGATGTATAACCCTCTCTATTGGGGCTATCTAAATCCAGTATCCATTCACGAAATGGTCTCAAGTTATCCCGGGTATTAGCCTGTCTGTTCGGATAAAGTCCATTCATTTTGTATGTACAAGATCGATTTATATCGACATGAAGGATAAGCTCATTCGAATTAATGAAGTGGGATGATCTCCCTGTCATAGTTATTTTTTTATAAAATATTTTATTTTTATGAAATTTACAACCGTATCACATAGAAAATACAACAAGTTAATGTGACATTAGTAACATGACATGTACAACATGAAGAGAAACTACCCATTGGTAGAACTCAAATTAAAGTTCTATATTAGAAGGAAGCGAGGCTTGAAACGAGAGGATTCGGATGGTTCTGCATTTTATTATGGAAGGATAGATATCTGGATTGGGCCAAATCGAAAACATATGAAACATTAAGGTTTTAATGGATGATTTTATTTCCGACAAAGTAAGGAGCGTTGTTTACGAAGGATTTTGGATTGTAAGGATTGGATACGAGAGGAATTCGATGGTTTAATGAAGCCCCAAAGCTCAATTCCGTAAGTCCAAATAGGTCTTATTACTGTAATATATATGAGCCGTTTGTAATTGATTGAAAGCTTAGAGCGTTTGTCTAGTAAGTGCTGGAGTAGTCGAAAACGTCGGGCGGTTTATAGTCGTTTCTCATAAAATTAAAAAAATTATATATATATATATATATATATATATATATATATATATATATATATATATATATATACATATATACATATTAATATACCTATTAATATATAGATTACGAGTTCAAATCTTCGTGCCTTTTTGTCTGAGAAACTTTAAACTCTGCCATTAACCCCTCGCCCTCTCCTCCAGTCCGGGAAAAATCTAGTAAAGCCGAAAAGGTGAAGAAGGGAAGAAAACGAAAATAAAGAAAATTGACGTATATGCACTAGGAATGGCCGTTGTCAGTCGATATTATAGAAATATCAACATTTTTCTTCTGATGTTCGATTTTCTGATCTGATTTTACCATCGATAGTAATTATTTCGATATTATCGACTATTGATATCGTCCCTTCGATATTTTATTTTAAAACTATCGTTTTCAGAATTATATATGAATCTGACCATTAGAAAAAAAATTATACTCATTTCGCTTGTTTCATATACAATGTAGTGCGTAGTAGAGGAAAATATCGATATTTCGATAACATCGACTATCGCTGAGCGTTCCTAAGTAGATTTGAATAGCGTGGGACCCTTCTCATTCAATAAACTCAGTTTATCCAAATTTGTTTGTTAGAACCTTCTCAAACCATGTTAACGAATTGTCAAAGAAATTATGTAGGATGCAAATAAATTATCATTTCGCTTAATCCGATCAATAGGTGAATAGGAAGAATAATTAGTCGAATGGTAATTTCTGGAAAAATCTGAGAATGACGAAGATAGGCAGAAACTAGAAAATTAATTTTACTACGGAGGATAGAATAATTGATATTTCCATTAATTAAATTAATGATAAAAAATGATATATTTTTGATGCGCCCATATGATAGAGAATCGATGTTTATATTAATATTTATATTTCAAATAAAGGATATGCATGCAGAATATACAAGCTACATCTGTGAGGTGGCCAGATCACGCGATCAATCACCTAATAGAATGAAAACGTATACATACATATATATTTTCTTTCTCGATCCAGTGCAAAATTATATTTTTTTGGGAAACAGGTGCGATAGCAAAAAAAAAACAAATAGCGCTTTATTGTTATGTAATCAAATTAAAAATAATTGTATACAATATTTATTCGAACGTTTTGTATTAGGCCGAAAGAGTATTTAATCTGACCCAGTGTTGTTCCAAGCGGGCTTTGTTCCAGAATTAAGTTTTTTTCTTTCTGCTTAGGCTTCTCCAAAAAAAGTTTCCCTCCTCTCCTAACTGTATCATCAAACTCAAAATTACTTTTTTAATGAAAGGAAAGCTCTCCGTCCGCTCGGGCTGTTAATTTCTACCATCGGCTCAACAATATCCATTGCTTGGAAATTTTACAAACTTTAAACGACGTAATCTGGTATTTAGCATACCTCTGTTATATACATTTCTGTCAGGATTAGCCCGAGTATTACAGTATTGTATTGTAAGTAAATTGGAAATTTTATACATGCTCAATTAATCTTCTTAAGCAGATATAAAAAAAAATTAGAATTATTTTTAAAATATGAGAAAGCAAATATGAGATAGAGAGAGAGAGTGTGTGTGATAGGGATAGGGAGAGTGTGTGTATGAGATAATAAAAACAAAAGATAATCACCTCGGATATTTCAACGGGGTGAAAATCTGGCCCCCTCAACCCTTTTCCCTTTAACAATGACCGGAATTTAATAATAGCAGAGGAGCTCACGCCTCGAAGGCAGTATCTCTGTAAAAACAATCCACTCTTGTTCCATATAGGTTCGTCCTTGCTGGTTTCGAACCCGCATTGTCCATAGGGTCTCCAGGGCTTTAAGAACGTTTTCGGTTGGTTGGATATTATGAAAAAAAGGTGTAAAACCTTTTGGTTATCAATGCTTTTGTTTATGTTTATATACATTCTTTTGATTCTATATATTTATAGATAGATAGATAGATAGATAGATAGAAAGTAAACTTTATTCTGGGACGAGGTCCCTTATGAATAACAGTTAGGAACAAAAAAATAAAAACTTCATCTGGCCAAAAATTACATTAATCAATATTAAAGAAAATATACAGTATCTCAGTAAAAGTATATTAAAACTAGTAAAAATAACACCATTTTGAAAAAAAAAATATATATTATTTAAATGAAAAACAAAACAAAATAATGTAAGCATGGGTTGATTTTTAAAATTAAAACTCAATCAATTATATATATATATATAATATAAAATCAAACCATATCTCAATCTCTTACCAAATCTCATTTCTTATGTTGACAACCCTCTTTACTTTCGCCACATTGCAACTAGCAAGATTAGTTTTCTATAAAGGCTAAATATTTGGAACCAAAATTTATATCAAGCATATGTAAAGGGGACCTACACGGTCAATCGGAATTGCACTAATGACGTTCCGAATTGTCGTGTAAGGTAGTGAATGAAGTACTGATGGTGGTGCGCTGCGGATTTCCGAACATCCGGAAATCAAAGGTTCATTCACGAGAAGTGATAGGTTAGGTTACCTAGGCCTCACAACCATTATAAATTTATGATTTTCATTATATGTAAATAGTTAAATAGTTTTTCATATACTTGTTTTTAAACCATTACTAAACCATAATTTTAAACCATCTTCAACTATTTCTTTTAAATAGTCAAGTGGGCAACAAATTAAAATAAAATAAAAAATGAGGAAACTTCACAATTTACTTTAGGAAAACAAAAAACTTTAACGTTGTGTATATTTATCAGTTCTTTTCCATTTTCCTCAACAAATTTATTATTTTCGCAATACCTTTTCTTAATTTTTGTAAGTAGTAGACTTATATTTTACTAACTTTTGTCAAAACGATTTTCTATCAAAACGACTACTACTAGATAGGTTAGTTTACCTAGGTCTCGTTATTAAGTAAATAGTTGTTTATATCCCTAGTCTATATTAACCATTTTCAACTATTTTTTTTTAAATACTCAAGTAGGCAATAAATTGAAGAGAAAAAAAAGTGGAAACTTCACAATTTACTTATAGAAAAAAATCTTTAACTGTTCTGTTTATTTGCCATTAATTTTTCCATTTTTCTTAGCAAATTGATTATTTTCGCAATACTTCTCCTAGATTTTTGTATGTAGTTGACTTATATTTTTCTAACTTTGGTCTAAACGAGGCACTAGGAAGTAATTATTATATATCCGTTTTTCTCTTGATGCCCAATATTATAAATGACAATGTCCAAATAATCATATCTATGCTGTTTGTTTGTTTACAACTGAGCTAAATTGGCATCAGCAACGATAAGTAATGATCAGTAATGATTGAACGTGTAAGGGTCTTCATGATCAAAGCGATCGCGGGCAATCTTGGAACTTCTTGTGACGTTCATTCATGAATTACCGTGTAGGGTCTGCTTAAAAACTATGAAGTCAATCCAATAATCATTTATGATAATCGAAAATAAGCGCAAAACTATTTACATTGTATATTAACATCTCTTTTTTTATTCTCCTGCCATTTTTGGCACATGGGATGTACCTAGATATATATTAACATCACTACCTTTCATTGATAATTTGCCAGTTGTAGGGTGATTTGTAGTGACAAAGTAATCAAGAGAGAGAAGAAAAATTTTAGGTTATAATTTGGAAAAATTAAAAATCACACTGCCTTATTTCTCCAAAATGCAGGCAAAGAAAAGGAAAAAAACTTGGATTTTCTACTATTCTGCCTAACTTTGTAGTTCTCAAGATCTGCTATCACTGCTTTAAAAATTCCCTTCTACTTACGGGACACCCTGAATATATATTTATCAGAAATGATCGTTGTTATGATTATTATTGATGTGCGATTTCAATTTAATAAAATGGCGTAATATATATTGATCTTTAGCATTCACGGTTGAATGAATCCTGGATCTCGTTGGACAAGCATCATTAATTATAGACAACTTGCAAACCTTCATAATGTGTGCACTCTAAATTGCACGTGAGGACTCTGGTTTAATTGAACTGTTTCTGGTTTAATGGACTGTGAGGCCGTTTAGATCGAGCGGTCATTATCCGTTCGAGCAATCAAAGCGAAATCGCAGGCAACGATCAGGCGTCTTTGTCAAAGCGGAGTTCGCTTTTGAGCCTAATAAAATGAAATTAGCTGCAGATTGCAGTAAAAATCCTCCGAAAAACATTTTTTTTTGTGCCGACGTTTCGGTTAGGATATTAAAGGACAAAATTAAATCTGTTGGTACTCGTTGGACGCAAAATTTGATGCTCTATAATTTTGATTCAATGCGTTTTTCCTCTTTGGGAACTCATTTCAAAGCTACAGGACCATTTAGTGTAATTTGTCTCAGTTTTGGTACAAATTTGGTAAAAATCAGCGTGCGTTGACCGTGGTTATTGAACTTACTTCTAAACCAAATTATTAAGTTTAGGTATTAATTAATTTTTTAAAGAGTACATATTCCATAAAGAAAAATATATATCTAATTTGGCATTTCCCCTTGTAAAAAGGCTGTAAAAAGTTTTCCCTTGGTTGCTCGCGTGAGGAATTTGGTTTTTTGACGTTTGAACCCATGTTTATAAGTTAAAAAATAACAACTTTTCCCAAATTTTTTGTTTTTAAAGCAGCACCTCTGGAATGGTCGACAATGTTTATTTTACTTATAATAACATCCACTTTCGTAATTTGCATTCATACCTTAGCAGATCCATTTTTGGGCCTGGCTCCAGGGTAATTAGGCCTTTATCAGTGCTAGTCTAACAGAAGAAAATGACATATTAGTATAAATTAATAAATTCAAAAATGTGAATGACAATTGCGTTGCGTAAGATAAATTAATAGATATGAAATACTCAAATTATTAACACGAAATAGTTAATTAACATATGTCAAATTATTAACACTTGTCTAAAACTTTGCAAATGGTTTCTCTTTATCGTAATTTCAATTTTTTATTTACGAAAATTTTCAGAAATAAGACGTTTTATCGTTAAATGAATTAATTTAATGGGGGAAATAATAACTCTTTCCACATTCTAATCCTGAAATAATTTAATCGCAAAATCAAGAAAAATGGTGGCATACAAAAATATTGGCCCTCGATCTGTTAAAATAGATAGATAGATAGAAAAAAAAAACTTTATTCTGGGACTAAGTCCCTTTAGAATAACAATAGTGTACAAAAAAATAGAATATTACTGGCCTAAAAGTTTGAAACAAAAAATAAAATTGATAAAATAAAATAAAAAGTAAAGAAAATCTTAGGTGCACAAACTATATACAATACAGATAAAACTATATACAGAGCATTTAAAACTATGAACGAAACATTTAAAACTATGGATGAATCATTTGAAACTATGAACAAAACTATATATAAGGATTGAACAAGATAAACATACACTTTGAGAAATGAAGAACGAAAAAGAGATAGAATGAGTTCATTTCATAAAAAAAAACTTTACCAAGTATTATGATTATACGATTGCTACACAATACATATATAATATTAATATTTAGCTGGTATCTAACTGTTTTTGGAACAGGAATAGGAGGTTTTTGAATGTGTATAGGGAAGGGACATGCCGAATTTTGATCGGGAGGGAATTCCAAAAGTTGACAGAGCGGGCTATAAAGGAGCTTTGGAATGAGGCAGATCTATGAGAAGGGATGTATAGGTCAGAGGGTCGGGAACTTGTAGTGAGGGAATGGATGGAGGACTTAAATTGGAGAAGGTTGTAGGCATAAGAAGGACGATGATCGGTAATGATTTGATAAAGGAAAGAGCCTAGGAAATATTGTCTTCTTAAGGAGGGGAACTTAATGTGGTTGTTTGTGTTGTGTTTGTGTTTTTTGTGTATTATTGGTTATTAGTGAGTGCGCAAATGCGAGACCACGACGAGTCTTGGTCTTGCGCCATTAGTCTTAGTTCTGCTCAAGAGTCTTGTCTTATTGCTATTTATTAAATATGTTACTTTTTTTTTATTTCTTAATGACTTTTACAACTGTATTACATAAATACATCAAGTAAATTTGGACATAATAGATATAATGACATGAATACACTTAGCTGAGTAACTACCCAATGGTAGCACTCTAATATGTTACTTTAGATCTCAGAAAAAGGCTTCAGAATAGGTACATTTATATGCTCTATTAAAATTAACTTGACAATACATTAAAGGCATTGCTGAGAAATATAGTGATTCGCCCCTGCCGTCGAATGGAAATAATAGGTCACCAGTTATTTAAATAATAAATCTGGTATGTCCACTCTCATTACTTTCCTACCAATTAATTTCGTGATATCCGATCAGATAAATCATTAGAGTACGATTTATTTTATGATGTAAACCAATGCAAGTGGGCAAGTGGACAATTATTAAAATCAGTGTATAAAATTTAGTACACTGTACCGTTGCTAAATATAGTCCGATTTTGATGATTTTTTTTTTTTTATTGTTTTGTTAGAAGTTGAATAACATTTTAAAAAATGAAATGTTACCATTACTTACTGTACTATATAGATATTACTGCCATTTTTCAGAATGGGTAAACCTAACTAAATCTCCAATGAAAAATTGGATATAAATCCAATATTATATTAGTTCCTTCAATTTTTTTTACATATGATGTATTTATACATTAATGAGACACTTTATGTTGTCAGGTTCAGCTTTCTGTTTTCTCAACAGAAACACAAAGCTTATTTTAATGAAGAATTTAATATACTATTATTTTTTAGTCCTTTTTTTTTTTTCTTAAAAATGTATAATGGTCTGTCAGTGCAAATAGCTTTAAGTGTCTTGTCATAGTGTTAATTGTTTTGTATATAGTTTCGTTTGTTTGTATATAGAATATTTACCTTATATATTCTTTTTTTCCTTTTCCTTTTTTACCTCCCGTGCGAATTTTAAATAACTAAACTTTAATTACAATAAACAACTTTTAACCTTAACGTGCATTTTATATTTTTTTAATTTTATCCAATTCTTAATATATAATAATATATAATAATATATAATAATATATAATTTTAATTAACGGCGTGCATTAAAGCCGATCTGAAGGGACTGGGTTTCGACGGCGAACGGTGGAGGGAGGTGTGTAATAAGCGATTGGTGGTGTCGGCATCGAACCTTCGGGTTCGCTAAGCCTTTTATTATTATTATCATTAACGGCGTTGATGACCAATAGGTTCTACACCTTTATTATACAACCTACCAACCATCCTTATATTTTCTTTAGATTATTTCTTTTTTCTATTGATTTTATTTTGACCTGATGTAATCTTTTAATTTTGTTTTATTTTTTTATTCTCAAGGAACTGTGCCCCAGTATAAAGTTTTTTTCTATGTATCTATCTATCTATGATAACTAAAATTGCCTATTATTAACTTATTTTTTGTTCACAAAAACGCTGTTTTATTTTTATTTGTTGACCAGTCTGGGACTTGGTCTTCTAACAATTAGGCAGTCATGGTCTTTGCTGAACCAAGACAGATTTTGGTCAACACTAGAGGTTATATAGGCCCCAGCTTTTTTCCTTGTAATTTTTGATCAAATTATCTGGATATTATCTTATATTAATATTATCTTCATGATCTTGAAAAGTGGTTTGAAAACAGGAAAATCAAAATAAATAGTAGTAAATCCACCCACGTTAGTTTCTCTCTTAGGAAAGCCTCATGTCCACCCATAACGATTGCCAATAATCCAGTGCCTTCAAAGAACTATGTACTTTACTTAGACAAAAGA
Source organism: Nezara viridula (assembly GCA_928085145.1). Lineage (NCBI taxonomy): Eukaryota > Metazoa > Arthropoda > Insecta > Hemiptera > Pentatomidae > Nezara > Nezara viridula. Next base: position 161,232,311 of record OV725080.1, read on the forward strand.
CTTACTTGGAACATACATACGAAATTAAAAAGACAAGAACTTACTAGACGATATAGCCAACTTTCACATCTTCTGGACTACAGATTTTCACTTAACTTACGAAACAAGCGATTGATCTAAAACACCTTACTAAGACCAATATGGACATATGGAGCAGAACTTAAGGGTTCAGCAAAACAAACACACATAAACAAAATACAAACAGCACAATCAAAAATTTTTAACGCAACTTGGTACATTTCAAATACTACTATACATAACGACTTAAACAGCCCAACAGTAAAATCCTACATCCACGACAAATACACTACATTTCATTCTTTAAACCAAAATCACTCCAATCCTCTGGTTCATTCTATATCCAGCTCCCTGTTACCTGAGCAACGAAGATTAAGAAGAAAATGGCCAAGAAACCTACTAAATCAATAAACACCAAATCAAGCAAATACACCAAGACAGTACAAACACAATAAAATTTGCTGCGCATATAACTATAGGTGCAAATTGCATAAAATATAAATAAATTATCTGAATTTTTTTTAAAAATTGTTATCACACTTAAAGATAATCAGTTCCGATGCATGTTCCATTGATACATTGTTGAAGGGACTACGTTAATTTTATTGAACGGCAACTCCTTCACCCAGATAGCTACTCACTTATCCTGAATACAGTTGGTGGAACTCTCGTGATGAGTGCAGTAATACAGCGAGCACGACGGGTTCCAGACTACCACATTCTCCAGAGGTATGCCTGGGCTCCAGAACGATGTTCACGACTGAGGCTGCAATAGCTCACTTCATCACCTCTACAATTATAGACATCTTTTCCTCTGCCTTCGAACCTTAAGACGTTTATATTTATTTTTCCTTCTTAGTTTTCTTCATTGGAATTCACTTGAAAGGATCTTTACTTTTTTTACTAATTAAAAATAAATTATATTTATTTAAGTAGTATAGCTCCTTTTTCGACTATTAGAAGCGATGAATTTTGAATAATTAGGTATCAAGGTAAAAGGAATCTCATGAAGAAGAAACGAATGCCAGAGAGAGAATCACTTTATTATCATAAAAGGGTGCTACCCAATTTCATTGGGTTGCTTTAAACACACCATACTTATTAATCGCTACAGACAATTTTCCAAAACTGATATACAATTATATAGTATTAACAATGTGTGTATGAGCATAGTATACAATTTTTATATATATATATATATATATATATATATATATATATATGTATATTTTATTATAGTTTTTTTCCCTATAATTTTTAATTTATTTTTTTACTAATTCTTTCATTCATTTATTAGCATCACAGGCGGATTTACGGGGGAGGGGGCTTTCGGGCTGAAGCCCTCCCCAAAACGGTAAAATATAACCATGTTTTATAGAAAAAAATATTAAAAACTATCTCTTAAAGTATTATTGTTCGTGTAATTACATTTAACAGGACTTCAAGAATCACTTAAACACCATTTCATATAGGTAGTTAATTTCTTTCTTCTTTTCTTTTTTCCAAATTAATTACCGTTATATATATATATATATGAAAAAAAATCTTTCGGGCTGAAGCCCCCTCCAAAATTAAATCCTGGATCCGCTAGTGATTAGCATTATACATCCCTTTCTCTTCCTTCTCTCCCCTTATACATTTTTCTCATTCCCTAGATTTTCTCCTCCCTTTTCCTAACCTAATTCATAAAATGCATACAAATACATAAAGTACAGTGGACGTGGTCAATAAATAATGTAAAGCTTAAAACCATGTTACAAGTGGATGGTGACCGACCTGGAAAAATCACAGAAAATTTTTAAAGTCAGGGAATTCTTTTAGTATATACATTTTTTTTTTTCATATTAGACATAAATATACAGTGGATATCGTTTACCTTGAAGGAGTAAACTTCGTCGTTATAAACAACCATGGTCCTATATTCATCTATCTTTGATTGTCAATAACGGCATTGGTCGTTATATTGGAATCAAACCAGGGTAATGAATAAAATTAAAGCAAAATGGATTTAAAGCAGTGCTTTTTTGAATAGAAAAACATACCAATACTATTTACTATTTGTTATATATCGTTGCTAGGCTCAGTGGTAGGGTACTGAGCTTCCAATGCAAAGGTCCCAAGTTCGAATCCCGGCTCATGGCAGAAAATTTCATTGGCCGTGGGGCGACCCTGGGTCGGGAGACCCTCCTAGGGCACACCCAGCCTCTATAAAAGTGAGTGCCCTTAATTAAATAATTAATTAAGGGGAGAGACCTGGCGGTTGAGCGTGATCTCGGTCAAATCCCCTCCTTGCACAACCGTTGTCCTAGAAACAGTGCTTTCCCTAAATATATATATACATATATTATATATATATTATATCGTTATATATATATATATATAGACTTTAAGAGACAATCTATCTGTCTATCTATCTATATATATATATATTGTCTCTTAAAGTCTATAGCCCCTTTTGTTGAGTTACAGAGTTGAAAATTTGGTATGTGAAATGAGTTCGTATTAGAAAATGTAATTTTGGGATTTTTCATATATTGAAACGTTAATTATAAAATTTGTATGGCTGATAAATTTTTGTTTCTTTATCGATTATAAAAGTCACTGTTGTAAGTAATAAAACAAAATAGTTTTAGAATTTATAATCAGAGAGATTTTATGTAATAATACGAATAACTGATTGTGAACAATGAAAAGATATGTTCATAAATATGAATAAAACAAAATTTTAAAAATAAAAAACATAACACGAAATAATACAAGCAAAAAATAAATGTTTGTTTCCACTTTGAAGTAAAAATAAAATTAAGTTGAACTCAATTTAGACAAATATTGTTATTCCATCTGGTAAAATCGAGATGATGTGGAGTTTGGAAAGTTGTTGAAAATTCAGATTTTTTTTTTTGTTTTGTTTTAGTTTACTTTATACTTTAACTGTTTGAACTTTTCATTTTCCCAGCTTGTAGTTTTTTATTTCAGTAATTTTTACTGCACGATTTTATTTGTATATTTCTTATATTTTTTAAATTAAGAAACTATCAAAATTTCTGTACATAGAAATAATAAAAATATATAAAAGGTTTTTTTTTTTCTTGTCCTAATAATTGTCTTCGCTCGTAATAACCATTTTACTGCTAAAAAGTATTGTAAAGTATATTGTAGTTTTATTTTATTTTTTGTGAATTTCAAGTCTCAAATTATCTGATATATATATATATATATATATATATATATATATATATATTATATATATAATATATATATATATATATATATATATATATATATGTATGATATCTGATACAGTGATGGGGCTTAACTCTTACAATTTAACTATTACAACTAAATTTAAAAATTAATACTGTGTTAATTGTTGCTAGGTTAGGAAATTGAAAAGAGTATTAAGGGATCAACTCTTAAGATTATTCAAAAAATTATTTCTTACACTTAGTGAGGAATTCTTTAACTTCCTGTAAATTTGGAGCTGATTGAATATCCAATGTTTTTAATCTTTAATCTATTTTTGTTAATTTAATACTTCAATTATTAATTCTGAATTCATATTTTCCATTTTCTTTTATGGAATGGCAATATAATAGGCACAGACTTGGGGGAATAGGCCCCCCTAATAATTCGAAGTAAAAAAATTAAAATTGATAACAAATAAGCTACGAATGGACGAATACAATATGTAAAGTAATGTCGATTAAGATAATAAGAAAAGTCGATAAGCGGGCAAAGCTAAGACCCATAAGTAGGTACGTAACTATTTTATTACGACATAAATATCTTTATTATTTAAATTTTCATTTATCCTTGGATTTTATGATTCATTCACTTTGCATGAGGACAGCTCTATTTTTCACGTGTTTTTCTTCTACATTTTTTGCGATAAACTTGAAAAAAAAAATTTAATAAGTACAAGTATATATATATATATATATATATATATATATATATATATATATATTATAGAGAATGTTTTAATTGACATTTTTATATAACTAGTCAGACTGTGAAAACAATTTATTGTAATTTGATGGTTGAACAAACTAATAAATCAAAAATATTTTTTAGTTTTTAACATTATCCACTTTTAGCAGAAAAAGTTCTAGCAATGTGTGTAATAGTTATGTTATGTCTTCTTCCTCTCATGTTTAGTGTACACAAATTGTAGTATATCCAATTGTTTTCTTCAGTTATTTTCAAGTATATCCAGGAGGAAATAGAACCAAAAATCTGTTTAAACATATATACATTTATTAGATTTATTAAATATCCGATATTATATTATATAACTCACACCTGTCAGAAGTTCCGAAAATCAGCGAGTGTGATGTCAACCTGTAGGGATTGGTCTTGGAATAGGCGTGAGGGAGAGGAGTACCCAGCGGCATCCTTCCTGTCTTGAATGTATTATTTATAGTTAGTGGAGGAGATCCCTCATCCAGCTTCTTTTAAGCCTTCTTCGGGTGCTATCGGGCATGTTAGTTGTGGCCATGCCTCGAATCAATGAGTTGGTATGCCCGTGTAAGTTATTATGAAATATCTTGTAGTGTCGTATGTGGTCGTTAACTGTTGGCATCTATAAGTCTTTATGTAGAGTAATGTTACTGACGTACCAGGGAGCTTTGGTGATAGTCCTGAAAGTTTTAGATTGAAAAGTCTGTAATTTACGTATGTGAGTCTTTTTGGCTGTCCCATATATCTGTGAAGCGTTGGTCCAAATAGGCTTGAGTAGGTAAGTATACGTATTCAATTTCTGTCTAAGTTTTAATTTCGAATTTCTTGCAAGGAGTGAGTACAATAATTGTAGTCTTAGGTGTAGAGTTTTTGATCTGTGAGCCCCATGTCATTCTTCTGTCAAAGGTCAGTTCAATATATTGAACTTTGTCTGTCTGAGGAATTTGGATATTGTCAAGGTTCACGTCGAAGAGTAAAAGTGATATGTAGTGATTTGTCTTGGTTGAGTCGAATTTTCCAGATTTTGCACCAGTCGTAGAAATGTATATATAATATGAACTACTGCATATTTTATTTTTATTTTTATTTTTGGTCCATCACATCAATAATGGAACAGACAATATAATTATTGTTTTTTCAGAATTTACATTTGCGTTAAAGTTTTTTAGCTGTCAAGCAATTTTGTTGTAAGCTGTTTCCTCCTGCTCCTATAAAAATAAAATAAAAATTATGCATGAATTGATTAAACGGTTAGCTATTATGTTAACTATTAACCAAAGATTATGTGACATAGACGTGACAAACGCCTGAGTGGCGTGGCACTGCCTCCTGCCATGTATCGAGAGTTGTGGACCTCTTTGCCCACACCTTCTTTCAGACTCGTCCCTTCCAATCAGGGCTGTAATGAACACGGCGCCATACTGTCCCTACCAGTACCCGATCCTCGGTCATCATGTTCTGGACAGTTCTTCCATTAATGTCGCCTGCTCGAGGCCTCCACTGGCTTAACTAATGTCTCGCCGACAGAATCAATTGCCAATTCCTCACTCGTTGTTGGCACTGTTCCTTATCGTTCTGGCACGCAGCATTATTCCATTAGTGTCTTTCATATTTCATTTTAAAGTATATTGAATTTTTTTTTAGTCTCTATTATTGAATTTTATTACATTTTTTCTTGTTTATGGACAATGATAATAGTAATGAATGATGATGTTCCCACCATATTTACAAAATATGTAAGTAAATAAATTAAACTATATAATAATAGCAGTTAAATATATAAAAATAAAATCGTTATATTTAATATTTACCGTTAATATCAACCAGGACAACTGCGAACTAGGCTTGTCCCTCTACACATGGTTGGAAATGCGAGATTCCTGGAAATCCCAACGCTTCTCTCTCAACCGCGTTACGCTTTTACTAAAAGTCACTGGAGGTTGTGTGATAACGTTTTAAGGCCAGAAAAAAGACCTAAATATATCCTGATAAAAAAAGTATACCTATTTTAAATATTATAGAATAAAGATACATACTATTTTTTTTTTAATATCACTAAATGAATTCGAGAATGTACTGTCTGTCTGCTTTTTCGCCTAAATTATAGATAAATATATATTTTAAAAAAATTAATAGTTCCAATTTGGAGAGTCTCATTTCAATATTATCTACACAATTAATTTAAAATCAAACTTAAACTTTAACTACAAGTCTTTCTAAATATATACCTAAATTTAAATATTCAGTCACACAGATAATGCACAAATATACATGCATATACATATGATTCCATTTTATTCTGAATTTCTTAAAATGCCATAGGGCAGTATAAGGATAAAGCAACATCATATATACGTATACATTGCATGCACTTATATAGTAGTTGTTTGAAAATAAAATAAAGGAAAGCAAAAAAAAAATTATTCTGAATTGAGTTCTCTTACTGATTCTCATCTATAATTAGTGTTATTTAAATACAACGCATGCATTTAATAAATTATGTTATTCACTCTCTTTATAATAATACAACGAAATTCGTTACTACGTAAAAAATACAATACATCCTAAAATATACAGGATTATCTCCTAGACGTATAGAACACATAACGAGAGGCCAGGATGAACGCTAGACCAGTAAGTGGAAGAAGATGGTTGAATGGAAAAAAAAAAGAGGTCCCAAAAAGAGGAAGAGTTTGTTACCTGAAGATGAGATGCTAACAAGGCCCACCTACCTATACCAGTACCTGTATTATCTGCCTCCTCATTGGTCAGCTATTTGCTCATCGCTGACCAATCACCGCTCGTTATCTCTCAATTTAATCTTGGGAAAACGGTATCAGGATGTGGAATAGTTAACTAGTAAATCTGGCTGGGGAAGCGATTCTAAATTATTTACAGATCCGGAATAGTTAATTTGGTTTTCCTCTTCTTTTTTTTAAAGTTCTTTTTGTTCCTCTTCTACAATATTGAAGGTACAACTTGTATATATACTGAATCTGGCTGAATATTTTTTTATTTATCTTTAATTTTATTCATCAGGGATATATCAACTCTGTTTATTCCTTTTGCCTTCCGATTTTTAGTTGCATTCCTTTGGATAATGTGTTTAAAATCTTTCTGAATGGCTTTATCTTTTCATAACCTGCAATCTTTACATTTACTAAAAGTTTGAGAAATGGATATTTTTTTCATCACATTTATTAATTTGATGAAACAATAAACATTCATGAACAACCATTTTATCGTAAGATTATTTGATCACAAAATCGATAATAAAGGTGGCCTACAAATATTTTGGGCTGTTTGGCCATTATAACCTAATTATTTTGACATGTTGGGGATGGATGTTACAATCAATGGCTCATTTTTCCCAATATGTTTATTGCGCAGTTTTTCTTTTTCTCGATTATTCGAGCTTCTTTTGTTTCTATACATTTACTTTTATTATCATTATTTTGCTGTCTAATTTATTTTATTTATTGTGCATGAAGTCTGAATGAGCTATTCTATCACTATTACCGAGTCCCTTGAATGTGACAGAATGTAATGTTGTTCAATACAGAAAAATTGGAAAAAAATAAATAAAATAAGGTGTTACAACTCATGACTGCCAATATGCTTTCCACTTTAATCGTAAATAATTTGATTGCAAAGTCAAAAAAAAGGTGAGCTACCAAAATATTGGAGCGTTTGGGATTTATAACGTAGTTATTTCGATTTGTTGTGGATGAAGGTCATGTCCAATAATTTTATAAGCCACCTTTTTTCTCGATTTGGCAATAAAATTATCTTACGATTCACGTGAAAAGCAAATAGATTCATTAAACAGACATAGTTTACCTCCAGATTGAAAACTACACATTTCCGAGTATTTTCGTAAATAAAAATGTTGTAGGTTACGATAAGATGAAAGCAATCACGTATTTTTTGATGGATGTAAATAATTTGAAAAAAACCTAGTATGCATCGCCGACTTTTTTGATATATTAAATTCAGAAACGTATTATAAAACGTTCAACACTCAATTTTAGCCGCAACTAAATAAATAGTTAGATAGAAAATTGAGATGTTTTTGTTGATTTCAGTTTCTTTCCTCCTTCCTTTCATTCCTTTTCTCTGTTTTAACTCTTTATTATATCATACATTGTCTATACATATTGATAGACTTTACAACATCTCAATTTTCTATTTAACTATTCTATTCACAAAATCTTAATTTTACTATTTATTTCCATTTCTTATATAACTTCATATTTTTCTGTTTTACATTTTATTCTAAGATTCCCTTTACAATACTTATGTCACCTTTTTGACTATGTTTACTTCATCAATCCACACTTTGTACCGGTTATTATTATTCATCTATTGTAATTATTCTAACAACTGCATTTTACTGTAATTTTTATGTTTCTCATACCTTGTTATCTGTTTTGTTTTTCTTAGCCCTAACGAAGGCCTGAACTTCAGGTCGAAACGTCGGCAAATGACAAAATAAATATTATCATTTATTTTTCCCTTCTTATTTGACTGATCACCCCAACTATTCTTGCCCTCATAATTTTGTATAGTTTATTTTTTGCTTCCAGATTAATAAAATTTTTAAAAAATCGTCCGCTTGTGATGTGAACTATCATTCTTTAACCCGATGATTGTTGTTTTGTCTAAATATTAACTCAATATATAATGGGTATACGAGATTCATATCCTCTGTTTTAGAAATATTGAATTATTATCATCTATTTATTTATTTTTTATAAATTTTGAATTCCCCATAAGCTGTGGATAAAGGTGAGAGGGAATCGATTGACGATGTGCTATCCGCAGGCACAGGGTGCCGTCATGCGAAATGTGCTTGCAGCCGGCAGCCACCATCAACAGGATTGGTTTTTGACAACCCTCCCCCCCTCTCGGTTCAATCCAATTCAATTTTTTTTTTATTCTTTTCACACCCTGGAAGTGGGAAGGAGGGTCATATTGAGAATGGTGCTTTGACAACCGACAATGGAACACGTACGACAATCATGAAGGACCACGTTCAACGTAGGCACCTGCTCATTGTTTTTGTCTGTCCGTCTGTCTCTAGCACTACCTGAGGGGAAGTAGGCACCAAAGGAACCAACAGAAAAAAAAAAAAGGAATAAAATAAAATAAAAATATTTCTGTACCTTAGATGTTTGTCTGGGATTGACGTGATCAGCTTAACTGTTGGACACGTTATGTTAATTTGTCTAGAATACATTAGTCAACCCTAGGGCTCTTGTCAGTTTGAGTTTTTTTTTGTTGTATATGTTTACTTTTTTATTTACTGACCCCACCCGACCCCCAAAAAAATCAATATGAGATAACCATCATGTATTTATGCTTATGTCAGTCCTTAGCCTAAGGATGTGTGGGACTAGTGTTGCCCAAAATCAGTCTTGGTCTTGCACTTTGCACTTTGCAAGACCAAGACCAAGGGCCTCTAACTGTTGCAAAACCAAGACCAGGACTTGTAAAAAAATCGATTTTTTAAAATAAAAATTATGGCAAAATAGTAACTAATACTTGATAATCTTAGTTACTATATGTTAATAATTGGTATAACTAATTTACTTTTGCATTTAACTCCTCTAATTTCATTCGGGCTTAGTTAGGTTTCTTCTATCTAAAAGATTACAGTAATATCTCTGTAGTAATAAGCTAATAAGTAACTGCAAGACTGTTACGAGACTCTTGCGCAAGACCAAGACTATGACAAGACTGAGTTTGCAAGACCAAGACTCGTCTCGGTCTCGTATTCGGGCAACACTATGTGGGACGCATTTATACCATTAGAGAATTTGGTTGGGGATTGCAGTCAATAAAACTACACAAAAATAAATTATATTTATTTTCATTATGCCCGAAGTTTCAGACCTTCATCAAAATATCTGACCAGTAACCAAAATTTCTTAACATATCTTACTGAACACTTGGCACACCAGTTAACCATGATAATTTGTGCCTAAACAATACCAATTATAGCTCAATTATGGTTATTCGAAATGCCGTCCATCAATTCGGAAATACGATCGTTAGTTCGCCATATGTTTGGGGTTTATTACTTATTCCATGTAGGAATCATTGGCATCCATTCATTGAAATCCATTGTATGCAAATATTAAAATTACGACAGATTACACAACAATAGAGTTAGTCAACACATCTCAGATCTCCGATTGACTTAACGATGTCCATTTGTGAAAAAAAAAAGAACTTGTGTGATGTCCGGGGCTTATTTATTTTTGAGGATCTCTAACAAAAAAAAAAATTTTGAAATGAAAACTTCTCTAGGCGCGTTTTGCCATTTTGAGTGAATTAGATTGATTTGCCAGAATTTAACGCTCGAGTAAAGTCGGTCTATAGTCGACTAATTCAAATGCTTAAAATATCTCAGAAACTAAAAATATGGCGTTCATGCTGTATGGTAGGAATTCGTTAAGAATTTCATTCTCTCTAATAACTTATAATTTAAAATTGTATCTTAACGCGACACCGTGTTCCAACACGCCTCTCTAGAGGCGAAAAGAAAAAAATAGTGATGAAAACCAAATGATAAAGAGGTTACTTGAATGTATGGATTAAAATATTTAATATAACTATTTATTTTCATTTCTTATATAACTTCATATTATTATTTTTTATTATATTATACGTAGTCTGTACATCTTGATAGACCTTACAACATCTTAATTTTCTATCTAACTATTCTATTCACAATATCTTAAATTTAGTGTTTATTTCCTTTTCTTATATAACTTCATATTTTTCTGTTTTACATTTTATTCTAAGATTCCCATTTTAATACTTATGTCACCTTTTTGATTATGTTTACTTCATAATTCCACACTATGTAACGGTTATTATTATTTATCTCTTAGTTTCTTATATTATCATTATTTTAACAACTTCATTTTACTTTAATTTTTTTACCTACACTACTTATGTTTCTTATACCTTGTTATCTGGTTCTTTTCTTAGCCCTGATGAAGGCCTGAACTTCAGGTTTAAACGTCGGCAAATGTCAAAATAAATATTATCATATCAAAATAAATATTTTTGCCTTCTTTTTTGACTGATCACCCCAACTATTCTTCTCTTCATTATTCACGACAGCCAACCATTTACCCACAATTAAAATATTTCAGATACTAAAAATCGGACCTTTATACTGTAAGCGAGGGAAATGTTAAGCGTTTCATCTTCTTTGTAATGAGATATTATTTAATTCATTAAGGGCATTTTTAGATTCACCTTGCTTTTATATTTTATGTAATAAACTTTATTATTAACCTTAAAAATTTCTTATTAAATGAAATTAAACTAACTAACCCTAACTACAATACACTTAGAATACACGGATTAGTAAAGTTACATAAAAGTGGCGCTCCACTTAATCCTATCATTAGTAATATCAATGAGGAAACTGAAAAATTTGGCTAAATATCTCTGAGCTATTATTTATAATTTATATTTCATATTATTAATCTCGCCTTGTTGCTATTTTCACTTCTATCGTGTGGTCTAAAGCACATACCTTACTTTTTTTTATAATAATAATAATAATAATAATAAGGCTTAGCGAACCCGAAGGTTCGATGCCGACACCACCAATCGCTTATTACACACCTCCCTCCACCGTTCGCCGTCCAAACCCAGTCCCTTCAGATCGGCTTTAATACAATCTTCCCACCTTCGCTTCGGTCTACCCCTCGGACGCTTACCATTCGGCACAGCAAATATTAACCTTTTAGAAATTCTCTCGTTACTAAGCCCAACAACTTTACAAGCCCATTTGATTCGCCGCAATGAAATTACCTCAATTATATTACCCGGATACAGCTCACGCAATTCGGCGTTGTGTAACCGTCTGAACTCTCCGGTTAACTCATCCTTCTTCGGTCCGAATACTCTACGCAATACTTTATTTTCAAAAACCTTAAGACGCTGCTTATCCCTTGATGTAAGCGGCCAAGTTTCGCAACTATAAAGAACTGTAGGCAAGATAATTGTTTTATAGATTCTAATTTTTAAGTTTCGGGACAAGAGGCGCGAACTGAGTAGTTTTGTCACAGAAAAATAACAAGCATTCCCCGCCTTCAGTCTAACTTTAATCTCTTCTTCAATTTCGTTTTTTCTAGTTATCGTAGAACCTAGATACCTACCTGTTCAAATATATTACCATCTATATCGATATCACCAGTAGTATCGCCATTCTTATTATATATTATATTCTTATTATATTTTGTTTTATCCACGTTTATTTCGAGTCCTAGTTCTTTACCGGCTTTCATTAACGTTGTCGTATTTAGTTTTATATTACTTTTTTTTATACGAAATAATTTTTTTTTTTTTTTTAATATTCTCCTGTATTACGTGTGTCCCAGGGTGTACGGTCCCTTCCCCTAGGGACGAGCTGTTTTTGAAATTTACTTATATTACGTTTATACTTTCTCTCTGATTTATTTTACTTCTGTTTCCATTTATTGATTATTATGATTCAACTAAATGTTTCGATTTGTTATTTTACATTTCGAATCAAGAGCTGTTCTTGTATTTCTTCAAAATTTTCGAAGCCTGTGGTTTACCCGATGAAAAGCACTTTGTTTAGTATTCCACGAACGTTGGCCTCACGTGACCTGGCTTGAAGAAATACAATGTTCTCCCTCGAAGAGAGAACAGAAAGCGAAAGAAGGATAATGTAAAACATTTCAATTCTTCTATTGTGTTTCATTTATTCAGTCTCTTTTTGTTTTCAATTTATTTTTTAAGCCGAACACTTGGTGAGAAAATAACCAATGGATTTGTGCCATAAACCTAAATCCCATTAGCTTCATTTGATATAGGAAATAATATAACTTTGTTCAACTCTCAATATTATTTTATATTTTATCACAATTCTATTTATGTCACATCTTAAAAGATTTGGGTTATATGCTCTTAGTAAATGTTATTGAAATAAATATAGCTGATTGTACGAGGGAAAAAACACGTTAATTTGAGCTGGTAATCTCCACTGGCTTTAGCACCAGAGTTGAGAGAATAACACAAGGATCTCTTGAAGTCCTGCTTTTCCCTCTATAGTTGAAGGAACAAGCAGGAGTTCCCTCGCTTGATCGTAAATATTGTATATAGGTATGTCCATGTTTTTTAAATTTGCTTATCTTCAAGTTGTTTTATTTTTATTTATCATATATACTTTTTGATAATTATTTAGTTGTTATATTGCTTCTGTTTATTTTATATTATATATATATATGGTGTGAATTTGTTTTTATCTCTCTATAATTATTGTCCATGTGAGAAAATTTTATGTTAATGAATAAATAAATAAAAAATAAAAACAAATTAACTACAATAGCATTGAAGTGTATATATGATTGCGATTACATTTTTTAAATAATAATAAAAAGTTCATATTTAGGTAAAAAAGATAAAAAAAGAATGTCTTTCTGATCAAAATTTATTTCTTGAATTTTTAAAAATCGTATTCCGATCATTATGTTAGAGCAAATTTTTTACAATTAACAATAATAATAATAATTTTTGAGTAATATTTTTTAAGATCAGATATAATTTTTTTGTAATCTCTATGATATATTTTGAGTCTGGAGTACAGTAGGTGGAGAAAAGAGAGGAGAGAAAAAACAGAACATCTTTATTTCCGAAATTCATTAGGATAAAAAAATAAAGAAAGAAATACATACATATATATTGTGCTGGTATCGCGTGCACAATTAAAGCAATTGATATCAAACAATGTGTACATTAATAATGTATACATACATATTAATATTTATTTTGTTAATTTGTGTGTAAAAGGCCATTTTTATGTTTTTATGTTTTTGATCACAATTTAATCATTATTATTTACGTAAAACCGTATCACTCAATGAATAATAATTATTTTCAATCGAATCTATAAACATTAAAGATCGATTTAAATATTTATTTATAAATCAGGCATGAATTTTAAATTAAAAATCAAATATAATAATTATTACATGATTTTTATGGAAATAATAATTATCGATTTCAAACTTTGGTACCAAGCAATAAATTTGTTTCTGTTTCTATTTTTTTTTTTCTGCCTCCTTTTACCTTTCAGGCTATACAAGGTTTTCCGTGTCTATCATCCGTGTGACGGACATATCACCTATCATTTCTCCGATTATTATTAAATTTTAAAGGTATGTGCGAGAAGGTATTGGATAGTCCCATATAGATTTGATTAAATTTCATCCTCCGAAAAGTAAAGTATTATGATAGAGCAATTAATCAAAATTAAGAAGTTCTATTAGGTCCAAAGTAGAAGGAGAGTTGAAAAGAAAATTCAAAGAAAAAGAAACAAGTTGGTTCGTGACAGATTTATTCTCGGTCCATCGACAGCATGAAGTTTATATTTGGTGCATTTGAATTTATAACTTAATCTAGTAATTTAAAAAAAAATACAATCACCCAATGAAAGGACAAGAAAATAACGTTACTAATTAACTGCCTTCGATAACTGTTATACGGTTTGGAGTCGTTCCTTGAACGATAAAATCGGTTCTATAGTGGCTATTGCAATCTGCATAAATTGCATTTATCTTGGCCGTTTAATGGATGCACTTAGCCTGATTGTACATAAATTGAGTACTTTACATAATATTATGTCTTCATCGAGATTAATCCTTGTTTTTTTACACAAATATTACGAGTATAGAATTAATTATTTAATGATTATTAATTTTAAATATACCAACTTTACTTCAGAAAATTATGAACTAATAAAAACTATATACATACACACACCTACTCAAACCCATATGGACATAAGCTTCACAAATTTTAGGTTCAGAAAAAGGCGCACTTACAAAATATACAATAATTTCAATCAAAAACTTTCCATACCGACTTACGACAACTAACCATCGACTAACACATAAGTACTCTTCATTCTGATTTCATATTAAATTACATGCACACAACAATATACTTATAAATGATGCAGCCACCATTGAAATGTCTGTCTGAAAAGTAGCTGGATGAAAGATCTCCATCTATCTAAATCAAATTTAGACTAGAAGAGCAACTACGGGGTTCTATTCTTCCTACATGTTTCTTGCAATTTTCCAAATTAACAACTCATCTGTTTATTGTCACATTCATCACAGGTCTGGGTTAAGATCTAAAGAATATATATTTTAGGTTATTATTGGAAATATTCCAAAACACATAACCTTATGGCTCCAAAATGCTGGCAAAAAACAAACAACGTCAACGTTTCTCCAATTCAGGTATCATCAGGTGAGAAAAAAACAGTAAATTGAAAATCACTTCATAACATCGAATCGTATACTGGAAGGAAGGTAAGATAACAGCCAGGGTGGGTTATTATCAAACAGCTGATAAAAATTATGCAATATCTAACCAAAAAAGAAAGATACAGAGTGAAAAGATTAATATAATTTTTTATATATTACTTTCACTTACGTATATATGTAATATATAGTAAGGGTAAGTATTGCGATCGTGAAAATTTTCGAATCTCAGTTTTCAACGGAAATACATGTTCTGAGGTACCCTGACTTCAAATAACCAAGTATCGCAAAATGGTCTCTGTGTGTGTTAACAGTCTAGCTCATAAACGAAAAGTAGTACGAAACTGATATAAAGTATTTAAGGTTTGTATATGGGCCGGATGTGACAGCAACGTTTTCGTTAAAATCGGCTAACCGGAAGTGCCACTTTATACCGGAACGCTGAAACACATTTTTACAATTTTCTCAAAAACGGCTCTAACGATTTTGATCAAACTCGGTGTTTTAAAAGTTTATGGAATTTCCTAAAAAATACAAAAAAAAAATCGTTGAAATCGGACAATTAGGAGGAAAGTTATGGTCTCTAGTTTTTTTCCATGAAGAGGCTAAAATTTGGATAATTTAAAAAATATTTTTTTAATTGTCGAGACAAAAAAAACCTTTTTTCTACAGATATTTAATAAAGTGTCTTTCCTAAGAACATCTTTCATAAGAAATAAGTACCTAAATTTATACCTTTATTCTCAGTTCTATATTTCAACACTGCAATCACCACCTCTGGAATCAACTTACTCTCTCTCTCTGCATAGATAGCTTTTCCAACTAAAAATATCACTAAAATGACATTACTCAAAAATGTTGAAATTGGAGTTAGTTATTCTATGGTTTATAAAAGCAAAGAAAGTTATGTGGTTTATAAAAGCAGATGGAGTGACTGGATTTTTATTGCCTGTCGTCGATATTAAAGAGAAATTTTGTAATTATAATGTTCTTAATGACTTGTTATCTTTAAGCTTTAAGCTTTAGTTCCGTTTAAAATGCACTTAAAAATATTTTATAATAGCCCAGCATTGCCAGAAAATAATTTCTATTCAAAGTAGATCGGTAAGTGAAAGTTGTGTGTTGCTCGCACCAGATTTTTTTTTTCTTATGTAACATATTTATGATTCTTTGTTAGATATTACATAATTTTACATAATAGACATTGCACAGTCGTTTGTTTCCCTGATCAGCTGTTTGATTATAATCTTCTCTTGCTGTGTTACCTTATCTTCCTTCCAGTATGCGATTGGATGCCATAGAGTGATGTTTGATTAGCTGTGTTTTTCTGTTCTGAAGATGCTTAAATTGCCGAAACGTTGGCGGGTTTTTTATTTATTTTTTTGCCCGCATTTTCAGAAATAAGGCCGTGTGTTTTGGATTTTTTCCAATTATAACCTAACATTTATTTCCTGTTTCTTGATTATTTTGTTACTAATTTGTATATATGTATAGAAAATATCAACTTTGTTTTAAGGTAAATTCTCCTAGAGACTTGAAAGAAAAAGTATACCTAATCATAGTTGATGTTAGTTTCTGTCGAGTTTTACAAATAGTCCAAGTTTCGAGTAAAAATATTGTGACTTTTTTTGAAGAACTTAACGTTGTACGCAATTACATGTCCATCCTTAGCATTAAATTTGCAATAGTCTGCCTACTTAGTCCAAATATGTAAGAATTGCGTTATTTGAAGGTAACTTATTCAAGTCAACATGAGCATGAACACAGCTCCCCTTTCAGATGCTATTTCTACGAATAGTATACAGGAATTAAGGAGTTAAGACCATTTTTGTGGTTTTTTTTTAAGGTGGTCCCAGTTTTTATTGAATAAGAAGGATTGTTCAGGAACTATTTAAGATAATTAAATTTTAAATGCGCCATCATAAAGTAGAGAAATTATTCTTTGAGAATACGGTGAATAAATTTACTAAGTTCATGATAAAAGCTACATTAAGGAGGTCTGTTACGACTGATCGGGAATACAGAGATATTCTGCTCGTGTATGTCTTCAAAGAAAATGTTGTCTACTTTACGATGGTGTACTTAGAATTTAATCATATTGAATATTTTTTGAGAAATTCTTTCATATTCAATAAAAAACGTGACCACCTTAAGGAAGACACAAAATTAGAACTTTTTTTTTTTTTAGTTCATATCTTTCTGATAGACACTTCAAAGTAAATCACAATATTACCTATTCATCCCTCTTTTCTCAATCTGCCGGAGTTCCTCAAGGTAGTATCCTAGGCCCTATCCTTTACACAGTTTATACAGCTGACATCCCCACCGATCCCAACACTGTCATCACTACGTATGCTGATGACACATGTGTCCTGTCGGTTAATAACGATCCATCAATTGCATCCCAAACTCTTCAATCACGCATCACAAACCTTGAAGAATGGTGTCAAAACTGAAGGATTAAAATAAATTCCAATAAATCCCATCAAATCACCTTTACCCTTCGTCGTAAACCAATGACTTGCTGCCCTATAGTATCCTTTAATAACACCCCACTTATCCCTGTAGAACAAATCCGATACCTAGGACTCCAGCTGGACAAACGTCTCACTTGGAATCCTCATACAAGACTGAAACGACAAGAAACCGCTCGACGTTTCCGCTTACTCCAACACTTACTGGACAAACGCTCTAAACTTACAATTAATTACAAACGACTCATATACATGACTAATAAGACCTATTTGGACTTATGGAGTTGAGCTATGGGGCTCCACTAAACCATCAAATTCCTCTGTATCCAATCTTTACAATCGAAAAATCCTTCGTAAAATCCTCAATGCTCCTTACTTTGTCATAAATAAAATAATCCATAAAGACCTCAATGTTCCATATGTTTCCGATTTGGCCAAATCCAGATACCTATCATTCCATAATAAACTTCATAACCATCCGAATCCTCTTGTTTCTAACCTTGCTTTCTCTTCGATTCCTGATAACGCTCCGAGGTGTCTGAAAAGAAGATGGCCTCGTGATCTCCTCATGTAGACAAATTATTAGAGTGCTACCAATGGGTAGTTTCTCAACAAGCGTGTTTCATGTCATTATATTCCTCTGTACACATTTACTTGATGTATTCATACTAATACAGTTGTAAATATCATAATAAAAGATTAAAAAAAAAAAGAATCAGCCCAGGCATCAAATGAATTGTTTTAAAAATATTTTATCTAAAATCAACTCCCAAAGTTTGGCCATTTTGAACTAAGAGACCCAAAAAATGTGTATTTAGAGGAGACTGAAAGTACGCTGGATGAGAGATCTCCTTCCTTTTATAACCTAAATAAGTGAATTGAGCTGTCATTATTTCCATTATTGTCGCCTCTTATAGACTTTTGACAGTTTTTGTTGTGAATTATCAGAGTAATCCATATATATTTTATTGTTTATTTATAATTACAAAGGCTTTATTATTATTATTATTTGATGTAGATACAACACAATTATGACATTAAGGTTAGACCTTAGTGACGACCTCAGTTGCTCAACGCAATGCCTCGCCACCCTGAGAGCTAATTGGATTTCACCCCTAGTTCCCTTCCCTTATTCTCTAAACCGTTAATTACCTGTTCAGTCCCCCTCCTCCAATTAAAATCATTGCCCCTTCCAGAGACTGGAGTCTTTTTCCAGATGTCTGTCTGGAATAGGAGGGAATTCGCTGGCAATAGACCCAGCTGTCTCATCTATTTAGACTGTCGCATTGGCTTCACACCTTTGCCATTCATCTCAGCTGATAGCAATATCCCTTCTCTTTATTTATAACTTGAAAACGTATTTCTCTTTTCTTTTTTTTTAGTTTTAAAACTACATTCCTTTTGCGTTTTAGAAAGAAAGGCGCTTTAAAGTCTTTAAATAGTATAGTCCAAAGGAAAGTGAACAAAGAGAAAAATTAGGAGATTATAATACATCGATCTCATAACTATGGCTAATGCCTTAAACCAAAAAAAATAATATATTAAATAAAGGGATTATAATGTTGTAAGGAGATGAAACAGTCTGAGGATCACCAATTCCAACTATATCTTTTTTGGATATACTAAATCAAAAAATATTATACAGGTATCCCTGTGTTCTTTACAATGGGTTCTAGGAACCGAAAAAAAAAATACTTTCAAACAAAATTAATGTTATTTATTTTTAAGGAAGGAGATGGTCCGGTACATAGTGGCAAAACTATTTTATTTAAAACCAACGTTTCGACCTGACTTTGCAGTTCTTCTTCAAGGGCTAGAACGGACAAGACACAAAAAGATATAGAGAATTGTGTAACATGATATTTAGACAAAAAATTATAAACACTGTGAATAAGCTTATTAACATTAAGTACATTAAAATATAAACAGAGGAAGCTAAGTAACAAGATCCTAAACTGAAGTAAATAGATGGTTACAATTGTTGTAGTGTAATATATAATATTACACTAGGAATAATTGTGAATATATTCCTACAGATCGTTATTTATTTTTGTCTTTGGTTTACCCGTATCTTTATGGTACTATATATCTATCGATTTATTTTTTTGTGCAAAATAAGAAAAACAAATTAAATATTGTATTAAATGGATTATAATGTATCAGAAATTACAAAAATCTAAAGGTGCTTCCAGTAAAATAAGTCAAGTAATTTTTTATTATTTTTTTTTATGAAAAAGCAAATTGGACTCCTTTTTAGGATCCTTTAAAACTCTTAAATACGAATTTTTATATAGAATAAAAAGTGCAACCTTAAGTATCTAAAGCTTTTCTTCGACTCAACTCAGAATTTTCTTCAAATTCAACTTTGATATAACTGCAGGAAAGTTGAATTATTGTTCTTCCAATAAACACCAATAACTTTTGGGTTTCTGTTTTTTTTTTTTCAAGATAGAAATTAAGATAAACTTATTTTTATTTTATATCTTTTAATTTGTTTACGAAGGTCTGGTTTATATTCGTGTAGTACACTAAGGCCTAAATCTCTATTAATTTTCATGTAGATAGCCGAAGCCGTTCTAAAGTTATCACAAGTTTTGATAAAATTGGTTGTTGATAAAATTTCGAAGGGTCCAGCCTAGACAAAAATTTCGATCAGAAAATTTAAATTTTCCGATTGCTAAAATAATTTGTATTTAAGGTTTTTTTTGAGGTGCAAAAAACTTAACTTTGTACCCTAAAAATTATATATTTTAGATATCAGACCGTTGTTTTTTTTTTTTTAGTAAATATTATATTTGGCAGATAGCTACAGTATAGGCACAATTTGGGCCAATCGAAATAGCAATGTAGGGAGGGGAGGGAGGTTAATAATTTTTTAGGGAGAAACAAAGTTGTATGAAAGGTCTCGATGTTTTCAATTTTCTTTGAATGCGCCTAATGAATTTAAGAAAAAATACCGTTTTCTGATAATAAAATTGTACCTACAGGTTGTTGATATTTTGTTTTGATTGTTAAATAAACATTTATAATTCATTTTTTTTTTTCTAAGGAAAACAAACATTTAATCAGCTGCAAGTAGTACACTCTATTGACTGATCTAGACTATTTACAAAATGAATTATTTACTCTGAAATTGTATATGTATATATACTTTTTGTTCTAAACATTTTCCAGCATTTTCCAATTGGAATTGAGAGAGAAAGTCTATTGTTTTCTCTGAGTGTTTTCTATTGTAAACTTTTAGCGGACTTGTCCAAAGTAAGTTGAGGAGTTAACAAAAGCCGTTCTCTTGATTGTGGAGGAGCTCGCAATTGTTAAAGTTGTTCTCAAGTTTGAAGTCTTTTGATCGATCCGGAGGACTTTGACAGGTTCCGATGAAATACAGCATAGTAATGTAGCGGTGAGTTCGAGTCCCGTAGTTATATTATAATTTATTATAAATAAATATGATATTATTGAGATTAAACTATATAAATAGCTTTGTTTATTCATGTAGACTATGAGTGGTAGATAGTATTTTATATTTTGAAAGAAAGTTATTTCAATACAGTTATATGTATCCCTATATTGAATACGTAACTTTAGTTTCATATATATTTTTATTTTCCATATACGCTGCTCAGACCTACACGTACCATTTTTGTGATGCTTAAATTTTTCATGATCGCAAAAGTTTTCCTCTTACTATATATTTCGTATATAGGTTAGTGGAAGTAAATAAGACTAATTCCCCTCCCATAAATTATTTTCCCTCCTTATAAATAAATATATTCTCCTCCTGGCTACGCCGTTCCTTTTGTTATTATAAATGCAACATTTCCAATATTCTAAGCACATATAGTTTCTTGTTTGAAGAACTTTACAATATCTCAATTTTCTATCTAACTACTCCATTCTCAATGTTTTAATTTTACTATTTATTTTCATTTCTATATAACTTCATATAAATAAGTACCTCGGATACTGGTTATCTTCAAAGGGTGGTAGTGAAGTTGATATCGAACATAAAATAAATAATGGGAAAAGAATAATAAGTTCGATAAATTCAACCCTATGGAGTAAAGAAATAAGATTAGAAACTAAAAAGAAGATATACCATTCCTTTGTAGAAAGCGTAGCCACTTACGGATCAGAAGTCTGGACACTGACAAAAAAGTTGGAAAATAAGTTGCTTTCCATGGAAATGGATTTCTGGAGAAGAAGCTGTGGCATATTCAGAATCGAGCGGATCCCAAACGCAGCTATTAGAGACAAGGTCGGATGTCGAAAGAACATCCTTTACCTGATCGGGACCAAACGGCTAAAGTGGTATGGCCACTTAATGCGGATGGATGATAACCGCTGGCCAAAGAAAATTTATAACTATATGCCACCTGAAAGAAGGAAGCGTGGAAGGCCAAAGAAGAAATGGACAGAGGACGTGGAGGAAAGCATGGCAGCCAGAGGGCTTCGTGAAGGAGATTGGATGGACAGGAAGCAGTGGCTTTTGGGTGTTGCGGATATGACTCCTTAAGTTGTATAAAACCCAAATAAAAAAAAATATATATATATATATATAACTTCATATTTCTTTTTTTATGTTTTACATTTTATTCTAAGATTCCCATTGTAACACTTATGTCACCCTTTTTGATTATGCCTACTTCATCATTCCACACTCTATAACGGTTATTATTATTTATCTCTTAGTTCTTAGTCATTATTCTAACAATTTCATTTTACTTTATATTTATTTTTTTTTTTTTTTTAATATTTTTTTTACCATCACTACTTATGTTTCTCATACCTTGTTATCTGGTTATTTTCTTCGCCTGATGAAGGCCTGAACTTCAGGTCGAAACGTCGGCATATACTATTTATTTCCTGTAAAAAATAAATATTATCATTTATTTTTTGCCTTCCTTTTTGACTGACCACCCCAACTATTCTTCTCTTCATTATCCACGACAGTCAACCAATTACCAATTATAAGTTTCTTGTTTGATTTACTACAAACTATTAATGCTGTACAGATAAATTAAAAATATATGAAAGCATATAGATAAAACTAATGATGTCGATGTTATTATTTCTCATATCCTGTGGTGTGTAGGTTTGAACCTCGAACCGATCGATTATGTTAATTATATGTTTTCTGATCCCGGAGATGTAGTAATGTTTTCCCTCCGACTGCTCCTATAATGTTATTTAGACAGGCTGGTATAGAGAGGAATGGACCTATTACTAGATAAGAGATCCAGCTGTCTGTCCCTTCCTTTGACTAATGGATGATATATTAATAGTCTTCGAGAGTCATCCAGGATATGCCAAGGAGCGGTCGTTGTCTGGGACTGCTGGAGTATAGGGTTAAAACAGACACGTTTTGGGAAACAGTAAGGAAATTAGGGTAGAAATTTTAAAATTTGAAGTCAACCAACGTATAATCAGCTAAGTGCAGTAATAAAATCCTTTTTTCAAATATCTTGCCTAAATTGTACGGGGGGAGATGGGAAATATTGAGATTAATTGCAATCCTTTTTTCCCATTATTATTCGCTGATTCAAATGTTATAAACAAACAAATACTAGACGGAGTGTTTTGTAATTTCACGGTACTATTTTAGAGATGTGTTAACTAACACGAAATAAACAAAAAAAAAATCATATTAACATATATCTGAAACTCATTTATTAAACAGATATCAATCAGGTTGAAGATTTATTATTTATTTACAAATGAAATTAGTTGCTCATTTGTTTGTCTAATTCTGTGTGCTTTAGTGTGAGTGAATACTGTGACACAGTTCAATTTATGATCATCATGGGAGACAGCATAAATTTATTCACTTTTACAGAACAAACAGACATGATTTTAACTTATGGCGAGGTACATATTACATAGAAGCGAGGTACATAGAAGCGGTGCTGCTGTTTTTCGAAGATATCGTGAATAATTTCCTAAAACACACAGAACTAGACAAACATATGAGCAACTACTGTCATTGCTTATCGTTGATTTGTTTATCAGGTGATTAAAACCTGTTTATTTAGTATTAGTGAACGCATAACTAAAATAGTACCGTGCAATTACGAAACACCCATATATATATTGATTAGTTGTAGATTTATTATTACGCACTTTTAAAAACCAAAAAATTTTTTAGTATTATCAACTAAAAAAATAGTTCTGAGTACAAAAAAATCAATTAAATATAAACAAAAAAATTCAAATATATAATCATAAGTACCTTTTAAATTAACATTAACTTGTAAGTAATCGTATGTGTAGGTCCAGAGTTGGTTGTCGTAAGTCGTTATGTAAAGTTCTGTTGTTTACGTATCAGGAAGCTGCTGTTTTTGTTGAATCGTAAATCTGTGAGGTGTATG
Organism: Nezara viridula; assembly: GCA_928085145.1. Lineage (NCBI taxonomy): Eukaryota > Metazoa > Arthropoda > Insecta > Hemiptera > Pentatomidae > Nezara > Nezara viridula. The sequence continues at coordinate 161,256,449 of OV725080.1, forward strand.
TCCAAATGGGTTTAAGTAGGTTTGTATATGTCTTTAGTTTTTGTCTGATTTGCAATTTTAATTTGGAAAAAAGAGACTATAGTATTTTCAGTCGCATGTTTAATGTCTTTCGTTTCATAGCATCTCACACTAATTGTTGATTTTTTTGTGCGTATTTTCTCTTATTATATATCAATATTTAAATCTTAATAATGAACATTATTTAATTTATCCTACTCCTTTATATAAAATAGGTATAAATATAAAACTGAATTGAACGGGAAAATGAGCTCTTAAAAAATTCGAAGTCTCATCAACATTTTTTTTTATTTCATACCGAGAGGGAAGTTTTAAAAAAAATAATATCGCCCCATTGCGAAGTTAAAATTCACTTGCTCGAGCAATTTTACCATTCGTTAAAAGCGGCGGCGGAGAGGAGTGGGGGGCGAGAATTATGCAAAATTGTTTCCATTATGAAGGGTCGAGATTTTGCATAAAACCCATCGCAGGCCCGCAAACTCTCCTCACCCTCCCTCCCCTTGGTACAGACCTTAATCGGATTGGACAGACCTCTGATCTCCGAGCGGCTCCCGAGTTCCCCCGGGTACTCCCTTCATCGAGTTACCTCTTGTCTGCGGAACTTCGGGGGAAGATCCCGGGGCTAATTGTGGAGGAGTGCGAGAGTGCGTTGGACCGTAAGTTGGCCAAATTGCAATGAGGTTCCTGCCTTGTTTCTGAGGGGCACCATCTAACAATAAGTTCTATCTCAAGACTGAGCTGAATAAATACAATATGTTTTTAAACTAAATTTACCAACTATATATATGTAAACATTACAATTTTAGTTTCTGTAAAGATGATTGTTTCTTGTTTATATAATAAAGTGAGTTAGAAATTTAGGAAAAGCTCCACATATTTTTAAAGACTCTCTATTTACATTCATGAGTAATTAAAAGATTATAAAATTCCCAGCAAAATAAAAAAAAATATAGGAATGGGACCATTACGAGCAAACATAATAGACCACAGTAAACGGTACAAAACTTTTGGTTAATTATTATGAATTAACTATTTTAATTCAAGAAAAGGAAAATGTATTCCTTACACATAAAATTAGATTTTATTAACATATTCAGTACTAATTGTTCATTGACCAACATTTTATGCGAATTATTCGTCCGGGCCAGCTAGTATTCATTATTTAAGTAAGAACTAGCTTATCAGGTTTAAAAACTATTCAGATTTTTTTTTTCTTTTGGTGCATGTCATTACTGAGAACCTAATAAATTTCTGGAAATTCTCAAAAACATCTAAACGAAAAAACAACTTTATTTATAAAATATATTTATACAAGAAATATAGGTCACATCACCTCCTTGTACAACCTTCGACTTTCTCACAAAGTACTGAACCCAAGACTCTTCATATTATGTTGTGATAATAATAATAATAAAAAGGCTTAGCGAACCCGAAGGTTCGATGCCGATACCACCAATCGCTTTACACATCCACCGAGCTCCGTCTAAACCCAATCCCGCCAGATCAGCCTTAACGCAATCTTCCCACCTTCGCTTTGGCCTACCTCTCGACCCTTGTCAGTCGGCACAGCGCATATTAACTTTTTAGGAATTCTTTCGTTACTAAGCCCAGAGATTTTATATGTCCAATTTATTCGCCTCAACTTAATCATCTCAACTAAATTAACCGGATACAGTTCATGCAATTCAGCGTTGTGTAACCGCCTAAATTCTCTGGTTGATTCGTCCTTTTTCAGTCCAAATATTCTGCGAAATACTTTTTTCAAAAACCTTGCTTATTCCTTATGTAATCGGCCACGTTTTGCACCCATCAATTACCGTAGGAAGGATAATGGTTTTGTAATTTTTAAGTTTCGGGACAGGAGGCGAGAATTAAATAGTTTTGACAAATAAAAATAGCAAACATTTCCCGCCTTCAACCGAACCTTAATATCCTCTTCAATTTCGTTTTTTCTTGTTATCATAAATCATAGATACTTAAAACTATGTACTTGTTCTGACACATACCCTTCTATTTTTATTTTTTTTTTTTTAATTTCTTTATTGAGTATTATAACAATCTGTCTGTTGTAAAATTATTAATCAATTAGTATTTGATAATTCTCTCATAGATTATATTTACAAAACAAATATAGAAAAAAATACCATCAATAAACCTCAATGATAAAACAACCATAGATTAGGAAAAATCACAAAGCATAATATGTATTTGATTTGAAAATACTGCGACATTCTGGTTTTGTGACGTTAGTAAAACACTTATTGTCTTTTTTTTTTATTCCTTACCACTACTACCGGATAATGAGAGTTTTACTTTATGAGGATCCCTGACTATTTGGTATTTTGTCAACTACAGATATGTGAGTAGGGCGTTCAATGCTATACTTACACACAGAAGGGTATCTTTTTGTTTTCATTCCCTAGAAAGCTTTATATTTTTAAGGTTAAGACAATTAAACTTCCATTTTTATCTTTAATCTTTTTTAATCACACCTGACGTTTCGGGACAATTGTCCCATCTTCAGAGATTGTTTTATAGTTACAATAATGGAACTTGAAATAACCAAGTTTTGGTTGGTATAGTGATATATATAGAAAATGAATGTGTAACACCAAAATAAGTATTATATTTAAATATAGATATGACAGCTATTGTAATTTTTGACAATTGGTGGCAAATTACAAATTCAAGTAAATATAAGGAATCTCTGAAGATGGGAAAATTATCCCGAAATGTCAGATGTGAATCAAAAAAGATTAAAGATAAAATGTTTAATTGCCTTAACCTTAAAAATATAAACCAAAGCATCCTAGAGAAAGAAAAACAAGAAGATACTCTTTTGTGTGGAAACGTAGTATTGAACGCCCTACTCACATATCTGTAGTTGACAAAATACCAAATAGTCAGGGATCCTCATAAAGTAAAACTCACATTATTCGGTAGTTGTGGTAAGGAATAAAAAAAAAAAAGACAATAAGTGTTTTACTAACCTCACAAAACCAGAATATTGCAGTATTTTCAAATCAAATACATATTATGCTTTGTGATTTTTCCTAATCTATGGTTGTTTTATCATTGAGGTTTATTTATTGTAGCTTAGTCTATATTTTGTTTTTTAAAAATAATCTATGAGAGAATTATCAAATACTAATTGATTTTTTTTTTAAACTCTACAATTCAGTCAGTGAAATGTAACATACATCTTATTTTTCTTTCACACTAATCCAAAGTGTTTCATTTTGTAGTATTTTGAATACTGATGGCTGTGACAGAAATTCGGTGCTCCATGCGCAATAGCTTGCGGGCAATAAATGGAAAACATGTTTTTCTATAGACTGTAGCGCAAAAACGGCTCTAACGATTTTGATGAAACTTTCCTATAATGTTCTGATCATTGTTCTTTCAATTTTCGTATATAGACTAAATTTCCCAAAAAATTCAGGAAAAAAGTTATAAAAAAAAGAAAAATGTTATGGGGCCTAACTCCCTAAGTATATATTATACGATAAAATTTATAATAAAACTTTTGAAACATAATTAAATTACCAACAAAACAAAACAAATATCATCGGGATAGAACCAGTATTAGCGATGATACAGCTTATTCTATTTTTTACACATTTTTTTAACTTATTTTATTACTTTCCTGCCTATACTAGTTAAGGAAAGTATTGCAATCGGGTCATATTAGCCTGTCGTTTGAAAGGTGATGAAATTCCCTACAAAGCCATATACAAATCGTTCATTTTTGACAACTATTAACGAAGTTACAGCTATTCAATTTCCAATGTAAGATTACGGTTTCATATCCTGGTGTCAGAAAGGGGTGAATGAGAGAATAAAGATGACTAAGTGGAAGTAATATAGTCTGTTGCCCGTATCAAACAATCTTCACTAACAGAAATTATTGTTTGACAATACTAAGCTATGGCAAAAAGTTTTTGATCAGCAATATTAGGAAGTATTGAAATTTTTACACTGATTTACCTTAAGCCGGTTTACATTGCTTTAGTTTATCAAATAAATCGTACTCAAATCTTATATTTGATCTACTTTAAGGAAAATGTATCTAGTTCAATTCTTTATTGTTTCTTCATGAACATATGTAAAGATATAAAAACTTTTTTGAAATAGGTAGGAAAGTCATGTGAGTGGACACACCAGATTTTTTTTTTGTGGGGTCTGCGCCTATGGCCATAACAATTACTACTGTAGATCCAATTTCGATAAAAAAAATTAGGTATATCCACCGTATTGTACCCACATATAATTAACTTAACAAAATCACGAATACCCAAACCACAGAAATAAGTCATCTCAAATAAATCCAAACGTCTTCCATTTTAACATTTGTTTGCCTCGTTAATGCTCTAGGTTAGTTTGTTTTTGTTATTTGTTAAAGTTTATTTACCAGGCTAGTTATTTTCCCAGATCCCGAACCGATTTATCAGCGATCAGATTTACGACTCTTTTAAAATAGTGAGGCTGTAAATATAGGTCCCGTCCACCGTCCTAAGCTACATGTGGCGTCGGTTTCCCGCTGTGCCCAAATGGTGCCCTACACGAACCCACCCGTACCTTAGTCCCAAGCAAAAAATATTCAACTTATAAATTCTAATGCTATTTAGTATTTTATTATTAATAGCTCCCGTTTTATTTTATTTTTTCTGTCGACTTTAGAGCCCTTGTAGATCTTCGGCCTAAACCAGGTTGTTGTAAATCTGTTTTTTTTTTTCTGTTTGGTTTATGGGTTTCTATGAGGTCTCTTGCTGACGACTGTGGCAATTGTGTGTTTTTTCATTGCCATATTTGTATTGGATAAACGCTTTGAAGCACTGGTGAATCTAAGAGAAAAATGTAGCCCTCCCATCTTAAAAAAATTGACAAATAATTTTGTTTTTTCATTGGTCAACAAAATTGTATAAAACATAGATAGATAGAAAATAACTTTATTCTGGGACATAGTCCCTTGAGAATAACAAAATGGAACAAAATTAAAAAATTACATCTGGCCAAAATAAAATCAATCGAAAAAAGAAATAATGTAAAAAAAATTAAATATATAAAGGTAAACATTCTATATACAAAACAAACGAAACTATATATAAAACAATTAATACTATGACAAAACATTTAAAGCTATTTGCACTGATAGACCAGTATACACTTTTAAGAAAATAATAAAGAATTAAAAAATAAAAATGTATCAAATTCTCTATTAAAATCAGCTCGAATGGTTAGCAACTATCTGACTGTTTTTGGGATAGGAATCGGAATAGGAGGGTTTTGAATGTGGATATGGATGGGGAGTGTCGTATTTTGATAGGGAGGGAATTCCAGAAATTGACACAGCGAACAATAAAGGAATTTTGGAATGAGGCAGATCTGTGAGAAGGCATTTAAAGGTTAGAAGGTCGAGATCTTGTGGACAGGGAATGGACTGAGGATTTGAACTGGAGAAGGTTGTAGGCGTAAGGACGATGGTTGTTGATGATTTCGGAGAGGAACGTACCTAGGAAATATTGTCTTCGGAAGGAGGGGAAAAGCCACTTTAACTCAACGTTGTGGTTAGAGACATGGGAGTATCTTTGGGCCCCGATCACAAATCTTACACAGCTGTTCATTAGTCTTTTCAGTCTATCGCGGAGCTCCACAGAGATTGTATTCACCTAATAAGCTGAAGGTTATGAGTTCGAGTCCTGATGACGGCGAATTTTAATTCCGGGATTAATCTATCGCACTCTTCTATTGCCTGGAAAAGATCTCTTATAGCGCCGAAAGGCGGAGAAGGTTAAAGGTAAACATTTAAACAATCTCAATATATTATCTTTTTAAATTATAATTTATAAACATTTAATAAATGTAAGCACGTTTTAAGAAACAAATATAAATTAATCTCTAAAAGTATTTTTGCTACTGCAGTTACCTTTTCTTTTTTTTCTTCCAGAGTCGTTATCGTTATTAAAAAAAAATTAAATAAAGTAAAATAAAAATAAATACATCCTTGATCTACTACTACTTTCAACAACAGCTTGTTATCGACTAACCATAAAAATATCGATAATCGCCTTAAACTCTATAAAGACTTTCAATCAATAAATTTCTCTTGAAAGGAGCTGAGAATCATCGCTTATCTCAGCTCAATATAAGACGTCCTTCATAGCCTGAATATTGTTGTATTTCATTATAAATAAGACATAAATTATATACATTAACATAAAAATTCCAGATGAACATAATACTAACATTAGAAGAGATAACAATAAAACAAAAAAAATAGTCTTTGAAATTATCATGTTGGATAAAATTATTATTTTTTTAACTCACTAGTGTTTTGTTGATTTTTACAATTTGACAAGATTGTTTTTGTGTTTTTTTTGAAATGTAATGTACAATATTTATTTATTTTTTATCTAATTATATTGTTCTGTTCTCAGGTAAGAGTTCTCATCATTACTGCACACAATATATCGTAAGTGATAGAATTTATTTTATCTTCATTCATTCCTTTAAACTGAAGAATTTATTAATTTGGAGTATATAAAAGTAAAGTCAATCTAATTAGTTTGTATAAAATTTAAAACATATATTGTCGTAAACCAACGACTTCCTGTCCTACAGTTTCCTTTAACAATACTCCACTTATTCCTGTTGAGCAAATCCGATACCTAGGACTCCACCTGGACAAACGACTAACATGGAATCCTCATACTAGACTGAAACGACAAGAAACCGCTCCACGTTTCCGATTACTTGAGCACTTACTAGACAAACGCTCTAAACTTCCCATTAATTACAAAAAAATCATATACTTGACTATAATAAGACCTATTTGGACTTACGGAGTTGAGCTATGGGGCTCCACTAAACCATCGAATTCCTCTCGCATCCAATCCTTACAATCCAAAATCCTTCGTAAAATCCTCAATGCTCCTTACTATGTCACTAATAAAATTATCCATAAAGATCTTAATGTTCCTTATGTTTCAGATCTGGCCCAATCCAGATACCTATCCTTCCATAATAAACTTCAGAATCATCCCAACCCTCTCGTTTCTAACCTTGCTTCCTCTTCAATTCCTGATAACCCTCCGAGGCGTCTGAAAAGAAGATGGCCCCGTGATCTCCTAATGTAGTCATATCATTAGAGTGCTACCATTGGGTAGTTACTCAGCAAGTGTATTCATATCATTATATCAATTATGTCCAAATTTACTTGATGTATTTATGTAATACAGTTGTAAATGTCATAAAGAAATAAAAAAAAAATAAAACATATATTAGATACAAATGAAAATACAATATACTCGTTGTAATAAATTTACAAATCATATGAGTATCAATATAAGTTGAAGATGATCGGGGTACTAGTATATAAAAAATCATGTAAATTTAAGCTGGGAAAAGATGTAAATTCAAATGAAAAAGAACTCGTATAACATTTTTTTTTTTTTTTTTTATTGAGAGAAAGAAAAAATACATTTTGTCTCAATTAAGGGCATTGAGTATTTATGATTAATGAAGTACAATCATACCATATATACAATGAAAGAGCAACAAGATTATAAGAAAATAAAATAAAATAAAACTTGGAGTAACAGAATAAATCAAACTGATACAACATTAAATAAAAACTAAAAAAAAAAAATAAATAAATAAAAAATAATAAATAAAAACACATTAAAACTTATTTACAATATTTACAGTCAGACGAGGGAGCTCCGAGTCGGGCCTTTTCCCCCACGTGTGGGTTTTAAGGCAAGACTCCAAGAGATCCCAGCGCTTCTCTCTCAGCCGCATCACTAGGATGGGAATCCAGTGGAGATTGAGAGAGGGCACTAAAGCCACAGGAATTCATGACTTGAGTGGAGAAGCTCTGGCCATTGTCAGAACTCCAATGACGTCTTTACAAAAGCTCTGGAAGCCATTGCCGTCTCAACCTTCCAGGAGGATTGTAGGGATGATTGGAACTGGATTAGGATTGATCTAAGGGATTAGGATGGTGGATTATGTTCAGGTGAAAATTTGAAAATCGGGATGGAATAACGTCAAGGACATAAGGGATGTTAAGGTCATGATGTAAGGTTTTGTTCGTAACATAATAAGGAGCATTAACTATTATACAGAGGATTTTAGACTGGAAGGATTGGATGCGTTTGATGTTCGATAATTTAGTGAAGAGAAGAATAGTTGGGGTGCTCAGTCAAAAAAGGAAGGCAAAAATAAATTATAATATTTATTTTTTACATCTGCCGACGTTTCGACCTGAAGTTCAGGCCATCATCAGGGCTAAGAAAATAACCAGATAACAAGGTATGAGAAACTTAAGTAATGATGGTAAAAAAGATAATAACAAAAAGAAAAAAAAAATGAGAAAATATAATAGATTAGATCTAGATAAAAGAAAAATAAAATAGATAGATATAAAGTAAAATAAAATTGTTAGAATAATGACTAAGAACTAAGAGATAAATAATACAGACTGTTACATAGCGTGGAATGATGAAGTAGGCATAATCAAAAAGGGGGTGACAAAAGTGTTACATTGGGAATCTTAGAATAAAATGTAAAAACATAAAAAAGAAATATAAAGTTATATAAGAAATGAGAATAAAATAAATAGTAAAAAGAAAACATTGAGAATGGAGTAGTTTGATAGAAAATTGAGATATTGTAAAGTCTATCAAGATGTACAGACAATGTATAATATAAAAGAGAGTTAACAACAGAGAAAAGGAATGAAAGGAAGGAGGGAAGAAATTGAGAAAGCTGAAATAAGAAAGAAATAAAAGAAGTAGTACCTTTCTCCTAAAATGTCAAAGTGAGAATGAAGTCGTTACAAAGAAGGTGGAGAGAGAAGGGATGTGGAGGTGGCGTCATCTGTAACGGTTATCGGACGAAGCTAGAACTAGAAGAATGCTAGTAGAAGCCTAAATAGTTACGAGAGATATATTATGTAGAAAAATTATGGAATATTGAACGAAAGTTAATAGAAAGTGAAAGTGAATATATATATATATATATATATGTATATATATATATATATATATATATAAGGGAGTTGTCAGCAAAAAGGAAAGGAATATAACTATGGATGTTTTAATAAATTCAGAATTTGGCTATAGGTTTGAGAAAAGTTGTTTTTGTCAGCTTTAAGATTCACTGTCTTTGGTTGAAGCTGGATGTGGAGGGTTTCAGAAATGAGTCGTTTGTCATGGTTGAGAACAGTGGCAAGGATGGATGTTTTGTCGAAGTCAAATGAATGATTGAGGGAGAGAGAATGTTCGGATAATTTGGAAGCGGTGAAATTACGAGAGGATACAGAATATTTATGTTGGAAACACTATTCGATAATTTAGTTGTCCCCCACAGTTCAAGTCCGTAGGTTCAGATGGGTTGCAGTATGGCCTTTTATATTAATAGTTTATTTTCAATTGAGAGGTTAGATTTTCTGTTAAGTAGTCTGTATAACAGGCCAAGTCGTCGGTTAAGCTCTTGTCTTTTAAGTCTGGTATGAGGGTTCCATGTTAGTCTTTTGTCTAAAAGGAATCCAAGATACCGAACTGTGTCTGAGATAGGAAGAGGTACTGAGTTGAAAAGGATATGTGGACAGGATCTGCGTCGGAGGGTAAAGGTGACATGCTTGCATTCGTATAACATTAAACGTTTTATTTGTTTTAAATATTAAAACCTCAACGCTCCTTACTTTGTCACAAATAAAATCATCCATAAAGACCTTAATGTTCCATATGTTTCCGATTTCGCCCAATCCAGATACCTATCCTTCCATAACAACCTGCAGAACCATCCGAATCCTCTCGTTTCAAACCTTGCTTCCTCCTCGATCCCTGATAATCCTCCGAGGCGTCTGAAAAAAAGATGGCCTCGGGACCTTCTAATATAGAACTTTAATTTGAGTTCTACCAATGGGTAGTTTCTCTTCATGTTGTACATGCCATGTTACCAATGTCACATTTACTTATTGTATTATCCATGTAATACAGTTGTAAATCTCAATAAAATAAAATTTAAAAAAAAATATTAAAACAATCATATTTAGCTAAAAACATAAAATAATGAGTGTGGGAGCTCTGTGGTGGAGTTAGGGATTATGGCCTGAGTCCACTTACCGTGTGTATGCAAATATGTATTTATTAAATCTAATAAAATACATTTAAAACTACTCAGAGGCTGAGCAGGATGAAAGATAAAACAGAAAGATATTTCATGGAAATGGAAACACTATTCTAAGCTAATTAGTATAAAATATATAATGTTATCAGGTAGGCGGTGGAATTGGATATATTGTATAATAATAATAATAAGGCTTAGCGAACCCGAAGGTTCGATGCCGACACCACCAATCGCTTGTTACACACCTCCCTCCACCGTTCGCCGTCCAAACCCAGTCCCTTCAGATCAGCTTTAATGCAATCTTCCCACCTTCGCTTCGGTCTACCCCTCCGACGCTTACCATTCGGCACAGCAAATATTAACCTTTTAGGAATTCTCTCGTTACTAAGCCCAACAACTTTACAAGCCCATTTGATTCGCCGCGATGAAATTACCTCAATTATATTACCCGGATATAGCTCACGCAATTCGGCGTTGTGTAACCGTCTGAACTCTCCGGTTAACTCATCCTTCTTCGGTCCGAATATTCTACGCAATACTTTATTTTCAAAAACCTTAAGACGCTGCTCATCCCTTAATGTAAGCGGCCAAGTTTCGCATCCATAAAGAACTGTAGGCAAAATAATTGTTTTATAGATTCTAATTTTTAAGTTTCGGGACAAGAGGCGCGAACTGAGTAGTTTTGTCACAGAAAAATAACAAGCATTCCCCGCCTTCAGTCTAACTTTAATCTCTTCTTCAATTTCGTTTTTTCTAGTTATCGTAGAACCTAGATACCTAAATTTATCTACCTGTTCAAACATATTACCATCTATATCGATATCACCCGTAGTATCGCCATTTTTGCAGCTAACCATATATTTTGTTTTATCCACGTTTATTTCGAGTCCTAGTTCTTTACCGGCTTTCATTAATGTTGCCGTATTTAGTTTTATAGTTTCAACGTCTTCGCTTAACAGTACCAGATCATCAGCATAGCCCAGCACGGATGTTGTCCCGCCCAGATCCAACCCTTTCTCGGTACGCATTACCTCCCTAATGGCATGTTCTAAAGCCAAATTGAACAGGACAGGCGAAAGAGAATCCCCCTGTTTTAAGCCCGAACGAACCTCAAATTTTTCGGACAAATTATTACCGATTCTAACTTTATTGAGTGTCTCCGTCAAGCACGGATATATTGTATAAATATATTTTTATATACATTACATATATTTACATAATTAGTTACATTGTGAAAACATTATTCAATTGTTGCTGGAAAATTTATAGAAATCGCTATGTTATGAATTCCCTCCATGTTTAATCGATACACATTGTAATAAATCCAATTGTTCTGTTCAGATATTTTCAATGTGGTGCAGTGCACACGCCTTAGCCCATTCGGCTACCCCGCCCACACATCCTACGCCCTGAAGACGACCTGCAAAGTGGGTCGAAACGTCGGCAAAATTAAAATAATTTATATATTTTAATTTTTTTATTTATTGGACCGCACCCTCGACTAACTCCTTCTCATATTATATTAACGGTCAACCATCTCTACATCACTATATATATATATATATATATATATATTTCGTTTCACTGGAAGGGATTGGGAATTGACGTGACAGGAAGTTAGGACACTAGACATGAGTAGGATTTTGGAGAGGACATTCGGTATTTAATGGAAAGACGATGGAATAGACTAAATACATTAAATAACGTGAAGAAAAAATTAAGTAAAAGAAGCAAAAAAATAAATTAATTAATGAATAGCCCTGATAAGATAATGTAAAATAATATATTTCCGATTAAAGTCCTGTGAGCTTCCAAAATACTTATGTTGATTTTTTACAGATGATAAGAACTACAGCGTTTTTTTTTTTGTTTGTTTTTTGTCCTTCCCCCAATCGAAATGGAAAATCTGCCCTTATCATCACCACCCATATTAATTCTGGGCATTGCCTTGAAAATTCTAGATATAGAAAGGAAAAAGAGGAAAAGAAAATAAGGAGAGGGAACATACGAAAATCATAACATGTGGTATTTAGAATAATAATCCCCTAAAACGTTATTCTTTTCATGTTATTTTACAAAATATTATCGATTAAACTGATCATTATTTTCATTTAGCAACTCAACACAGTTGAGCAGCCTTACAATTTTATTTTACTTTTCTCGCGTTAATTATTACAAAAATTAGTCATAACTTTTATTCAGAAATATAAGTTGATAAAAAGTTTAAATCCTAAAGTTGATTGGAGTTCAATATTCTTAGCGGGCTTAGAGCTTATAATGGAATCGCCCACCAGTTTATAAAATCGTTTTATAATAATTTTTAAAAACGAAAGTTTAGACTTTTTGAACCCTCTTAATCCTTTTTATAGAGTATACTCATAAAATTAAACTTAAAAATTACATTAGAGCTTAATCCGTTTTCTGATAAAGAGTCCCCCTTCCGCTATAAAGACCATTCAGAACCTCGTAAAATTTTCTTTCATTATATTTGTTAAGCTCTATAGAGCTTAATTTCATTTATACCAGGCTGCTTACAGTTTCCCGTAAGTCTTTTAAACTGGGACTTGAAACTTTTAAAGCCATTTTCTTGTAGAACCTATCGTTTCTTCTTAATATCTAAATTGTTTCTGCACTTAGCTGTAATGAAGAAAAATATGTTGCAATGTATTTACAAAACCATTTTTATACTAGCTATTGTAAAAACAATTTAATATGATTTTTCTTTTCTTTTTTTAGACAGTGGAAAATTCCTTTCTATATTTTGAGATCCGTAGTATTTAAATAATGATTGTGAAAATAGAAGTGGTTGTGAAGCCCAAAAAAGAAGAAGTAAAAATAATTTTTTCTCATCATATAAACGATTTAAATATAACATATTTATAAAAATAAATATCGTTTATTTATTTTTACTTCTTGTTTTTTGTTTTTTTTACTGAATATCTCAACCAACTTCTCTTCAATATTTAAATAGTGACATGGACAGTGAGTGACTAGAGACCTAGAAAAAAGGATTGAAGGTTTTGAGAGAAAAATCCTCTGTATGATAATTGGAGCAATCTAGGATCATACATGGAGTACTAGACATGGAGAAGAAAGACTAATAATCAGCTGCTTACAAAAGCTGGTCAATCAATGTTTCATATAATGAAGGCAAGATGGTTAAGATGGGCGGGACATGATGTAGCTAGTAACAATCCATCTGGAACAATAAATGCCTCGAAAGTAGGCAAAACTATTCATAGACGCCCTAAAAAGAGGGAGAGAGTTCGAATCAACTAATTTATTCTCAGGGGAACTCCTCCAAGGGTTAAGTTATTTTTCTATTTCTATAGCAACATATATTAGAACTTAATGATTAATTCAGGTTCAGTGGATCAGCTGATGAGAAGGTTGTCTCCTCAACTCCTCTCTCAGTTTTTACCAATTTTATAGCGGAATCTCTCTGATTATTCACGTGATACAGTTAAAGTGTATATCAGAGCAGTTGATATTTACTGTTGGCATCTTTTTTTTTGTTATTTTAAAAAAAAAAAAAAAATTTTTTTTTTTTTTTATTTATTTTTTTTTTTCTCTTATGATATGCGGTATGATCAGCAAGTGATGGCCAGTAAGGTGCCCAAGAGGTCTCGGTCAGACGGAGTTAGCTCACCAGCCAAACAAAGGACTCGTCGCTGCCTACGAGAAATACCTCCAGTGACCAAAATGAACACTTCAGAACCAGAACCTCAGCCCCAACCAGGTACGTCTGCACAAGAAACGATTGAAGAATCACCTTTCTTTACTCCAAACCCCTACCAAGTGCTTCAAAATGACAGAGAAGTAATGGAGTCTGCAGCAATACCCAGAGAACCAAAGCCTCCTCCGATATTTGTGAAAAATATAAAAAATTTCCAGATGTTCTGCACCCAACTAAATAAAATCTGCTCTGGCAGTTATTCATGCCTTAACAGGACCAATGACACCAAAATAACACCTGATTCTGCAGAAGCCTACCGAAAAATAGTGAAGTACTTATCAGAAACAAATGCGAATTTTCACACTTACCAGCTGAGGCAGGAAAGAGCTTTACGAGTAGTGATAAGAAATTTACATTCCTCAACCCCCACTGAAGTTATTAAAGAAGAACTAACGACGCTTGGTTTCAATGTACGCCAGGTAACAAACGTTTTGAAGGAGGACAGGGAGCAGCCAGGATTACGAAATAGGATCCCACTACCATTGTTTTTCGTGGACTTGGAGCCATCACCAGGTATCGAAAAAATATATGATATCACAAGAATATACTACACAATGGTGAAAGTTGAGAAGCCATATCCCAAGAGAGACATCGTGCAGTGCCATAATTGTCAGACCTATGGCCACACGAAGACATATTGCCACCATCTGCCGCGTTGCGTGAAGTGCGGTGAACAGCACAAATCTGTAGAGTGCACCAAACCTATACAAGATCCAGCAGTATGTGCCCTATGCTTGGAGGGACACCCGGCCAACTACAAAGGCTGCCAAATTTACAAGAATCTCAAAACCAGACACCAGAAAAACCGGATTCAAGATGAAGCACTAAGAACAAGAAGAGAGAGAGAGCCTTCCAGAATTGTAAACAATGATGTATCATTCTCCCAACTACTTAGAGGTAAGACTTTAACCGATAAATGTCAAGCCCTGCCACAACAACCTCAAACCCAACCTCAAAATCCTCTTCATCCTAATATACCTAACCACCAACAACAAATTCCTCATATTCCTCCTCCTTCAAATGCAACAGATCTCACAAGTTTGTTAGCATCTTTCCTCACCGATTTCAAATCCCTTGTTACTCCACTCATATCACTCCTCACGAATCTCGTATCTCACCTCATCCCTCCTTTGAAAAATCCTTAAATGACTCACATCCCTAAACCCATATCCATTCTCCTTTGGAATGCGAATGGTGTTAGAAATCATACAGACGAACTATCTACTTTACTACTTGACAAGAACATTGATGTGGCACTAATTACTGAAACTCGACTAACCACTAAACAGCACTTCAATATACCACAATACCTGACATATCGTACTGACCACCCTGACGGAAAAGCACATGCCGGTACTGCTGTAATTGTACACCAATCCCTCTCCCATCACGTACTCCCATTACCAATACATGATTTCCTACAGTCCACCGCTATCGTGATAAAAACCTTCTCCTTTCCGGTCACTCTTGCATCAGCGTATTGCCCTCCTAACCGATCCATATCCAATGCCCAATTCAGTTCTCTCCTCGACTCCTTAGGACATCACTTCATCTTGGGTGCAGACCTAAATGCCAAGCACCAACAATGGGGTTCCAGAACCACGAATTCTCGTGGCCGAACCCTGCTGTCTGCACTCAATTCCCAACGTTTTCACCTCCTTTCCCCCAACTCTCCTACCTACTGGCCCACAGATCCCAACCGTAATCCTGATCTTCTTGATTTCTTTATCCACAGCGGCTTAAGTCCCCTCAATTGTTCCATTACACGTCTAAATGAACTTTCCTCTGACCATAGTCCTCTAATCCTTAATGTTTCACTTGAACCTGTTCCCAAACCTTCTCCACCGTCATTCATTAGGGGCCCAGTAAACTGGGACCTTTTCCGCCAAATAATCTCCGATAATATTGATCTCAACATATCCCTCAAAACTCCCGATGACCTTGATAGTGCCGTAAATTCCTTTACTACCACAATCCAACAAGCCGCCTGGACTGCCTCCTTCCAAAAGACTCCTCCAGAATTCCTATAAAGACCATTCTACCCCAACACCTCCTTAACCTAATCCGCACCAAACGCCGTGCCAGATTATTATGGCAACGTACCCGACATCCTACCGACCGCTGCTCCTATAATTACTACTGCAAAAATTAAAACTGGAATTAGCCACCTTCAGATCACAATCCTTCAACTCCTACCTATCCTCCCTCTCTTCTCGCGACAATTCCCTTTGGAAAACCACAACAAAAATCCTAAATCCTCACCGCATTTCCCATCCCTCCGACGAGGTGATGGCTCCTGGGCAGCATCTGACGAAGATAAAGCTGAGGAGTTCGCCATTCACCTATCCAATACATTTATTTCACATCCGGAATCCCATCCTGCCCACACCGTAACAGTAGAAGAACTCCTTACATCACCAATCCCACTTTCCTTGCCCCCAAAAGCTATTCATCCTTCCGAAGTAAAATTTCAATTAAAAAAACTAATCCTCCGTAAAGCTCCTGGACATGATCTCCTTACACCTCAAATCCTTCGACAACTTCCATCCAAAGCAGTCATATTCCTTACATATATCTACAATTGTATCCTACGCACCACCCACTTCCCTCTGTTATGGAAACACTCCACTATTATCCTTTTCCCAAAACCAGGAAAACCTCTCAATAGCTCAACATCCTATAGACCAATCAGCCTACTCCCAATCCTTTCAAAAATTTTTGAAAAGATCCTTTTGAAACGAATCCTACCCATTATAGAATCCCAAAATATCCCTTCCCATCAGTTTGGTTTTCGCTCTCAACATTCTACTGTTCAACAAGGACTCCGAGTTGTTGATCATATTTCCTCAGCCCTAGAAAACAAGGAATACTGTTCGGGTGCCTTTCTGGACATTGCACAGGCATTTGACCGGGTATGGCACTCCGGACTGCTCTCCAAGCTTAAAATCCATTTACCTCAGTCCTTGTACCTAGTCCTCCGATCCTACCTCTCTGACCGCTCCTTTCGAGTTCGCTGTGGAACAGAATTTTCCAATATCTACTCCGTTAAAGCCGGTGTTCCCCAAGGCAGCGTCTTGGGTCCCGTGCTTTACATCCTCTTTACTGCTGACATCCCTGTTCATCCCGATACTTTTCTTGCAACATTCGCTGACGACACCGCAATCTTATCATCCAACTCTGATCCCAACATAGCATCCTTAAATCTCCAAAACCACCTCACCTTGATTGAGCACTGGTGTAATAACTGGCGCATTAAAGTTAATGAATCTAAATGCCAACATATTACCTTTACACTCCGACGCAGCTTCCTGTCCACCAGTACACTTTAATTCCATCCAGCTTCCTTACTCAGACACAGTCCGGTATCTTGGCTTTCATTTAGACCGAAGACTAACGTGGAACCCACATACTAGACTCAAAAGACAAGAACTCAACCGACGATACGGCCAGCTATACAGACTACTAAACAGAAAATCCAAACTTTCTATTGAAAACAAATTACTTATCTACAAGACAATACTGAAACCTATATGGACATACGGACTTGAACTGTGGGGGACAGCAAAAGCTTCTAACATCAAACGTATTCAATCCTTTCAATCTAAAGTCCTTCGAACAATAGTTGATGCTCCGTTCTATGTAAATAACAAAATCCTACACCATGACCTTAATATCCCATTTGTCCTAGACCTTATTCCAGAAAAATTCTCCAAATTTCACCAGAACCTTACCTATCATCCAAATCCCCTTGCACAATCTCTATCCAGCACCACCCATCCTTACAATCCTCCTCGAAGGTTGAAGCGGCAGTGGCCCAGAGACCTTCTGTAAATAAGCATCTATTGGAGTTTTGGCAATGGCCAGATCCTCCACTCAAGCCCGAGTGTGTATGATTAGGTTAGTTCTTTTGTTTATATACATTTATTTTATTTATTGTATTTATTTTTATTTTATTTTATTGTATTTATTTTATTTTATTTTATTGTATTTATTATTATTAAGTTTCTGTATTATTATTATTTTTTTTTTTTTATTTATTGTAAATAGAGTGTGAGTGTGTTCTCTGAACACTATTACAAATGTCCTTGATGTGACAGAATGTGATATTTCTAAAAAAAAAAAAAAAAAAAAAAAAAATTCAGGTTCAATCTTCCATTTTTTCGTGAAATTTTTTCTCACATTTCTCCCGAAAAATTTGAAGCATCGAAGAATTAAGAGGTCGTCTCCCTGCCGCAAACCTTTAAAAAAAAAATAGAATTTTTGTTTATTTTTTATTTCTTTATTGAGTATTACAAGAATATGTCTCTTGGACATTGGTTATAGTGAGGTAGGATGACATTCACACTATATGTAAAAAAAAAAAAAAAAAAATAGAAACAAAATAATAATCAAAAGTATATACAACAGATAATAAAATAAAATAACCTAAAAAAATACGAAAATTAAAACCAAGCAAAAAAAAACACATGCATACCTATATACAATCAGGCGAGGGAACTCCAGGAGAACCCTGCGCTACTCTCTCAATCGCGTCGTCACTGGTACTAAAGCCTGTGGAGATTGATCGAGAGCACTTTAGCCACATACACTCATGTCTTGAGTGAAGAATCTGGCCACTGCCAGAACTCCAATATATACAATCTACAGAAGGTCGCGAGGCCACTGCCGTTTCAACCTTCTTGGATGATTATAGGGATGGGAGGTGCTTGATAGGGATTTTGCAAGAGGATTTGGTTGATACGTAAGGTTCTGGTGAAATTTTCAGAATTTTTGAAGGATAAGGTCTAGAACAAATGGGATGTTGAGATCATGGTGTAGGGTTTTGTTGGTTACATAGAAAGGAGCATTGACTATTGTCCGAAGGACTTTTGACTGGAAGGATTGGATGCGCTTGATGTTAGAAAATTTTGCTGATCCCCACAGTTCTAGTCCGTAAGTCCAAATAAGTTTCAGTATTGTCTTGTAGATCAGTAGCTTGTTTTCAATGGAAAGTTTAGATTTTCTGTTTACTAGTCGGTATAGTTGGCCGTATCGTCGAAAAAATATTTAATAAATTTAATTGCTTTGTTAACATATTTTCAAGTATATCCATAGGGTATATATATGTAATTTAATTTTATATATAGCATTGTATTGTTCGTTTTACAATAATTATGTTAAATATGTTAATTATCATTCATAATTTTTATACACAATATAAACTACCGAGACTTGTTTTTTTAGGGTTCTATCGCTCCCTAATGGAAAGTCAGCGTATATGATGCAAGGAGATTTGTGCCGGATCACGATAAATATTCAGGATTTTATCTTAATTAATTAACAGTGCGACTTAACAAATAATCTGCCACAGCGGGATTCGAACCTAAATATAAGTTATAAAACCTATGCTATTGGATAGTCTCCGTTTTTACTGCTAATTTTTTTACCGTCACCTCGTGTTTAGGCCTATTAACATACTGACTCCGTGTACCTGTTCGTCAAAGAGTTCCCTGTTTTTCCCCGCTCCCGGATCCCTAATCCTGGATTAATTAAGCAGCTCAGTCCCTCTGGATATTGACAGGCGGCTAAGAGACTAATTAGAATATAGTCGGCTGAAGGGTACTCGTCGGTCAGTTGATTGGGTTAGCGGGCTGTTCGGGTTCCGAGAACAATTGACCGCATCCACGGCTTTGTCGGCTCCATCCGATCCGATCTGGGAGGAATTGACAGTTCCACGAACTGCGGGAGTCGATGGGATGTTGGTAGTCGGTAATCGATGTAGTCTGAAAATCGAGTCGCAATGTTGTGACTTATCTGATAAAAGTATTAAGTCGTATATCGTAGTAGAAAGTCGAATAAAGAGATGTTTACAACTGGTCAATCAATATCTGATGATATGAAGGCAATAAGGGGTTAAGATGGGCGAGGCCATCTTATCGGAGCAATCCATCTGAAAGCCTCTAGACAAATATGATTGATGCCTTGATGGCAAAGATGGGCAAATGCTACTGTGAGGACCGAGTACCGGGCATTTTACTCTAATTGAATCACTATTATGAATTCAATCACTACTTCAGTTAATAGTATTACAACAACTGAAGTAATAATTAAATTCATAATTGGTAATTGGTTGACTGTCGTGGATAATGAAGAGAAGAATAGTTGGTGTGGTCAGTCAAAAAGGAAGGCAAAAATAAATGATAATATATATTTTTTACATATGCCGACGTTTCGACCTGAAATTCAGGCCTTCATCAGGGCTAAGAAAATAACCAGATTACAAGGTATGAGAAACATAAGTAGTGATGGTAAAAAAGATAATAAAAAATAAAAAAATAAGAAAAATAACATAGATAAATATAAAGTAAAATGAAATTGTTAGAATAATGACTAAGAACTAAGAGATAAATAATAAAAACCGTTACAAAGTGTGGAATGATGAAGTAGGCATAATCAAAAAGGGTGACATAAGTGTTACAATGGGAATCTTAGAATAAAATGTAAAACATAAAAAAGAAATATGAAGTTATATAAGAAATAGAAATAAATAGTAAAATTAAAACATTGAGAATAGAGTACTCTAATTTTTACATTTTATTCTAAGATTCCCATTGTAACACTTATGTCACCCTTTTTGATTATGCCTACTTCATCATTCCACACTTTGTAACGGTTTTTATTATTTATCTTTTAGTTCTTAGTTATTATTCTAACAATTTCATTTTACTTTATATTTATCTATGTTTTTTTCTAATTTTTTATTTTTTATTATCTTTTTTACCATCACTACTTATGTTTCTCATACCTTGTTATCTGGTTATTTTCTTAGCCCTGACGAAGGCCTGAATTTCAGGTCGAAACGTCGGCATATGTAAAAAATAAATATTATCATTTATTTTTGCCTTCCTTTTTGACTGACCACCCCAACTATTCTTCTCTTCATTAATAATTAAATTATTTCGGAATCAATAAAGGTCAGTATTTGAGTAAAATATTTTGTACTCAGTACTCAGAGGAGAATTTTCCCCATTTCTGCTTGATAGTAGGCAAAAATAGGAATGAATGTTAAGATGATTTATTTTATTTTTACTTATTAATTTATTTTTTATTTCATTTATGTCTGTTATTCTATTTTTATATTTACTTTTTTTAGTTTACTTATTTATTTTTTTTTTTTTATTTCTCTATTATATGTATATATATATATGGTATGAATGAACATATTTAGCCCTGTTATTTATTGCCCTTCAATGTGGCAGATTGTGCTTTTAAAATAAAATATAAAAAAAAAAAAGTAGGCAAAAGACCACGGGGAAGGCCAAAAAGCAGATTAATGCAATTGAGCTGCATGCTGGAAACTGGAAACCAATATATATATATATATATATATATATATATATATATATATATATATTTTTTTTTAACATTACAGATGTTTTAATCAGCCAGCTCCTTTTCGGCCTATTGGTTTCCAGTTTCCAGCATGCAGCTCAATTGTATTAATTCCTTTTCTTAATTAATTAATTTAATTTTGTTATTTATTTGAAAAACCTTTTAGTCATACACGATTATAATGGCCATGCTCAGGATTTAATTGTTAATACTCCACCAACTCCGATAAGGGGCTTTTCAAAACGGCGATTGTTAATAGATGGTATCAATTATGTTTAAACTGCATTATTTTAAGATAATTTAATATGACTATGGATATTGTAGAAAACATAAATAGAATAAATTAAAATGGATTACATTCCTTCAACGTTGTTGTTCAAAAACGAAACGGGAACCTCTCAACTGGGGCAAGTTTTATTTGATAATAAAAAGTTTTATTTGGCGCTAAAAAGGATGTCTTAGCACAACACTCTAACGTCGTTGTTTTTTTCTTGCTTCTTATTCTTTCTTCCTTGAAATAGCTAGAACTTTTTTTTTTAAATATCAAGATTTAATTCGTATTTTATTTATATATATAAATATTTATAAATAAAATAATATGTATATGAACTGCATATATATACATTGTTTTTCAGAATAAAAATTTTGCCATTACCAATGTTAAAGCTGAAGATTTAAAAATATAAGACGATATATATATGTACATTTAAACTAATTTAATAATGAAAATGTAAAGATTTCATATGGAAATTTCATGTTTATAATTAATTCATTGTATTATTTTTCAGAGTTTGAAATCAATAATTAAAAAATTAAAATAAAATCTGATCAAAATGTTTATCTGAAAATCATTTAATAAAAATGATATTCTGATAATTATTTTTGAACAAAATTTTTATAATTAACAATAATAATAATTATTGAGTAATATTTTTTTAAACCAGAAATATATATAAATATATTATATAATATTATATATATATATATAATAATATATAAATATATATATATATATATATATATATATATATATATATATTGTAATCTATATGATATATTTTGATTCTAGAGTAGTAGGTGAAGAATATATTTATTTCCGAAATTTATTTGAAATTTTTACTCAAAAAAAAAATGTATGTATACATACATATAGTGAAGTTATCGCGTGCACAATTAAAGCGATTTGAGAAATATAATATTTAAAAATGTGTACCTGTTAAAAACTTTCCTTGGCCAGAGATAAGAAATATTCATCCATGTATTTTTTAATTATCCATGCGTCCAAGCATAACATATTTTGAGATATTGAAAATGTCCTCTAGATATCATAGCTTAAATTTAACGATATTTCTACTAAATGTAGATGCATGTTAAGAAAAATCATAAAAATGATATCCGTAAGACTATCATAATTTATTGATGTTTCTCATAGAATTTTAGAGAGAAAATAAATTACTTTTGAAATAAAAATCTTCAGATAACCTCAGAGATTATTCTTTTGAAAACTAGTGTCATAAAAAAGAAAAGAAAAGAAAATTAGGTTACATTAGGAAGTCGAAACAGAAGGCATTATAAAAGTTTGGGGAGTGTTCTTTAAGACTGTGAGACAGTCGGGAAAAGCATAGCCACTTCATCAGAAAAAATATGGCCACTAAGAGAGGAACGAATCCCGAAAAGAAGAAAGTTGCGCGAGCCCGAAGAAGTGCAGATAAAAACTTCTCAAGCCACTGGAAAGGATTCAAATATTTAAAAGTGACATTTTCTCGCCACAAAGAACAACTTTGGAAGGTCCCACTCAGCTCAAACTCGAACTCTACTAAAAAAACTCCACTGAGAGAGAAAAAGTGACACAATTTCTCGCAACAAGATACACTTTTATGATATCATTAATCAACTCTGAAAAAAGAGGAAAAGTCTATTCGTGATACTTTGCGCTTTAAAAAAAATCAATCCAATTATTTGTATTATATCGAAGCACAGATAAGTTAAGATAACTGCACGTCAGATACTCCAATTTCACACCAACAGATAAAAAGACACTAAGTAAATACCTTCACTTAATTTTTATATAGTATTTGATTGTTATTGTAATATTTCTAATGATATTTATTTATATGTTGCATATAAATTGACAGGATCTTTTCAAATATAAACTATGAAAATAATGACTTTCTTCTCAGAAAATAAAAATATCAATCAATAAAAAGAAATAAAAAAACCTACAACTAACAACGGAAATTTACTATTTTCTGAAAAATATATATATATATATATCTTTCCCTTCTCATTAAAATTTAGATTTTTACAATAAACTTAAGATTCAACAAAATGGCATGCAAATAAGGGCACTCACTTTCTCTTCACCACAGTTATTAAAAATAAATGAATAATATATAAATCACACGTTTTAAAAAAAAACTTGATCTTAAAATTAAAATACATCTATAGTTGTTTTGTTTTTTTTACTATAAATATATGAATCAATTAAAAAAATATATATATGGTCCCTATCGTGTAACCCCCGTATAATATAAATATATATATATATATATATATATATAAATATATATAATATAAATATATATATATATATATAATATATATATATATAATAAATAAAAATAATGTTCTGGATAAAAGTCCTTACTCTTGAGTTTTGTTTACAATTGCATATATCAATATTCTGTAAAAACGTATTTCAGAAATTCATCCCGTCTTCATGAAAATTTATTCCAATGAACAAACAATTAATAAACGCCCAATCCTAAAAACGAGAAAACAACTCGGCAAAAAGTGAGGTCACGTTGGCTATAAGTAAACAAAAATATTCGTAACGATCGGATTCATTGGGTCTTTTTACATAATAATCGATACTATCGATAAATTTTTGAAAAATGAATCAGAGTTCACTTTGAAAATGAGCGACTCATTTTTGATTTACATTGTTCAATAAGTCGATGAGTGAAATGAATTTTTCTTTTATTTCTGTACCCCGAAGGTAAAGATCATCATTTTTATATTTGTTCAGGGAGCCAATTTCCATAACTTTGATGTATTACAATTTTTTCTTAGTTACTGAATTATTTAACAAAAAATATATTAATATTCTGTCAAAACATATATAAAAATTTATTCCGAGATGAAAATCTGTTTCCATGATCTTGTCCCCTTCAAACAAAAAAAAGAAGAAAAAAAAAATACTAAACCCCTAATTCTAAAATCGAAGAAAAAAAAACTCAGCAAAAAGTGAGGATCTGTTGGCTATCAGAAAACATAACATCTCTAACTATCGGATTCATTGGGGCCTTTTTCATTTTGGGTTCGTTTTGAAAATAAGCAACTCATTATTGCAGGATTTGAAACCGATAATTAAAAACATCATAAAAATAATATCAGATCAAAATTTTTATCCTAAATTTTAAAAAAATCATTTGATGATTTTTATTTTTGATCATAAGTGATAAAAATCGACAATAATAATTTTTGAACAGTACTTTTTTATTTATTTTATTTTATGCAATTTGCACCTGCGCAGCTGCGCATCTAGCAAATTTGTTGTATTTTTATTGTCTTGGTGTAATTGCTTGATTTTTTTTTTTTTTTTTTTTATTGATGTAGTAGGTCTCTTGGCCATTTTCTTCTTAATCTTCGTTGCTCGGGTAACAGGGAGCAGGAGATAGAAAGAACCAGAGGATTGGAGTGATTTTGGGTTGAAGAATGAAATGTAGTGTATTTGTCGTGGATGTAGGATTTTACTGTTGGGGTGTTTAAGTCGTTATGTATAGTAGTGTTTGAAATGTACCAAGGTGCGTTAACAATTTTTCGTATAATTTTTGATTATGCTGTTTGTATTTTGTTTATGTGTGTTTGTTTTGCTGAACCCCAAAGTAAATTTTGTGTATAATCTCTATACTCGTTATCCTACCTCACTATAACTAATGCCAATGTGACATATTGTTGTAATACTCAATAAGTAAATAAAAAATAAAAAAATCTCTATACTATATTTTGAGTCCCAAATAGTAGATGGAAAATATGGTTATCAGCCATTAGCAACAGAACATCTTTATTTCCGAAATTCAAAGAGAACAGATACCGTGTGTATAGTTGAAGCGATTTCAGAAATATAATAATAAAAAATGTGTATATTAATAACGTATACATACTTATTTTTTATTTTATTTTTTATTTATTTATTCAGACATATAATATTCCGGCACGGGGACAATAATTATATTGATAAATGAACTCATTCACACCGTATATACAAAAAATATATAAAATTAACAAAAGTAAAATAATAACTAAATAATAATAAATAAAAACTATGTACAATAAAAAAAATAACCTAACTATAAGTAAATAAAAACATAAAAATACAGTTATACCTATCAACAGTTATACTTATTTATATTTAAATTAATTTGTGTGTACAAGGTGGTTTTTATTTTCTGATATTTTTTCTATCACAATTTATGTAAAACCGTATTACTGTCATAGTAATCATTATTTTTAATCGAATAAATAAAAATCAATGATCGATTTAAATTTTTATTTATAAATCAGGCATGATTGTTAAATTGAAAATGATGATAATATTTCATGATTTTGTGGAAAAAACAATTATAGATTTCAAACTTTTTAAAATTGTTTTGAGGTACAGTGTTCAATAAGTCAGTGAGTGAAATGCATTTTTTTTTTTATTTAGAGAGATTTAATCTCGAGTTTGGTTTCAATTGCAACTGCATATATCAACATTCTGTCAAAACATATCTCGAAGTTAAATCCGAGATGAAAATCTATTCCCGTGGCCCTCTCCCCTACAAACAAAAAAAAAAAGAAGAAAAAAAAAATACTAAACGCCCAATCCTGAAAACGGAAAAAAAAAAGCGGGCAAAAACTGAGGACATGTTGGCTATAAGTAAACAAAGCGCTGGGAGATGAAGTATGGGGTAGATCGCTGCCCCACTACATCATCCATTTTTTTCTGCCAGGACATATTTCACAAGTCCCTGCGTCTTCTGGGATTTATCTCGCTAATCTTTATTCCTCCCGGTCCTGTGTTAATCAAAATATATTTCTTGGGCAGGACTCGGAGTCCTTAATATCTGCCAACTCCGAAGGGGGGTTCTGTCTCTATGTCGCTCGAGTTATGGCGTCGCCCTTCGTGTCCAGATGTGGCTATTAAACTTCCCAGTCGGGGGACTTTTATTCAAATTAAGATATAATTTAACTTTATTTAAGTTTCTAAAATAGTACTTCAATATGATTTATCTTAAAACTTCTTTGTTACAGAAATTTCTGAAAGCTTAAAAAAAATATTATACATAAAATAAATAAACAGAGTCTAACCGGAAAGCTCGATACCGATACTACTTTTCTACGTCTGGAGCCTCCAAACATTTTGGCCTCCGGATAAAATCGCAACCTCCTTTAAATTCCAGAGGGTCTTTTTTTTTTTTTTTTCTTAATGATATTTACAACTGTATTACAGAAATACATTTAGTAAATTTGAGCATATAACTACGTGAGAGTACTTTATGACTAACTACACAATGGTAGCACTCTAATGATATGTCTACATTAGGAGATCACGGGGCCATCTTCTTTTCAGACGCCTCGGAGGATTATCAGGAATTGAAGAGGAAGCAAGGTTAGAAACGAGAGGGTTAAAAATTGCCTATATACATTAAAAAACAAATCAAAAATGGTAACTTTGGATAACTTAGGATAACATATGGCAAAATAATAAAATGAACATACGTCAAGGTACTACCCTACCTAGTAATAGCACTTACTAAATAGTTTTAAGTTAAAAGATTCTCAGACCATTATTTTTTTTCCGATGCTTAGTAGGATTATTGAACATCGAGGAGGAAGAAAGATTGTACATATGTGTAATTATTTTGTTATCGAAGGTGCTTTTTATGGAAATATACTAACAATTTCAAGATTGCGACTTAAGCATTTCAGATTTTTACTATATAAGGGTTCTATACTATTTAGTTGAATTCGTTATTAAGAAATTGTTCGTTACTATTTATGTTTAAATTAATATAATATCAATTTGAAAGGAAAATTTACCTTCTCCGTTTTTTTATTGAACTAATTGTTCCTTTCATAAACTGATATACTTATAAAATCATAATTAATAAAATCAGCCTTACCTAATATAGTTAATATTCGTTAAAAAAAAAGGTAATATTTTGATTGCAAAATATAAAATTTTTGTTTTTAAACTGCTCAAGAAGCACGCCTAATTGTCGAATATTCCAGTTTTTTTTTTACCTCACAAGAACTCACTCATTAAATTTCTGAGAATCCCTCATCTTTTATGAAAACTGAATTACAAAGAGAATGAATACATAAAGAATGAAAATGTAATGTCTCGCTTCACTAACTTCGTATTCAATGTGCGAGTTGCGAATTATAACTATATACCATAAAAAAAAATCCTTCTTTTCAACGTCTAAAGTAAGCAATGAGAAAAAACCTCAAAAAAGGGAAACAAACAACCTGGATAAAAAAACAAAAATATTTTTTGCATATAAATTCAACGTTTTCTTTTTAATATGTATGAATGGATATTTGTATTTATTTATTTGTATTTCTCTCTCCAGTTTATATTAGCACCTCCGCTGATAATGGACCCAGAGAACTTCGCCTTAACTGTTTCCCTTCGAACCTGGGCCGGAGGTTGAGCTGTACCATCTGTCTCGTTAAGGCAGCAGCTGACGCCTGATGAGTTGGCTATGGATTTCGGAGAAACTCCGTGTCAGCAAGTTTTTCCCCCTCACGGATCAAGTTAGCGTTTAGGAAAGCAATTATACAAAATATTATGGGTTAGTTTCTAAACACAGCGCTGAACTCATCGATGATATCTTAAATATATCGGAACGTTGCTGAACTCACCGATGGAATTCATCATGCGCGATTCGATCGACTATTATCCCTCTGATGTAAACTCACCACAACCTGTATTACCTATTCCTCAATTTAATTTACATATTTATGCTCTGTTAACTTTCTATCTATATTTATTTGTAATTGTGGGTTGATGGTTGACTGTCGTGAACAATGAAGAGAAGAATAGTTGGGGTGATCAGTCAGAAATAAAAAAGCAAAAATAAATAATAATATTTATTTTAACGTTTCCCGACGTTTCGACCTGAAGTTCAGGCCTTCATCAGGGCTGCTCGAAGAGATTGTTCGAATAGAGTGGGGGTAAATGAATCATAACATTCTAGGAAATGTTTCTATATAATTATCCCTGAACGTAAATGATTATTTAAGTGGTGGGAAAATATATGTACCTAATTATAGGCCTTAGATTAGCCAGCTAATCGAATGTTCTTACTTGCTTTTAGTTTACATATTTTATTCATGCATGTAGCTTATTTGTTATCAATTTTCATTTTTGAAGTGAAAACTGCTTTAGGAGCGTTTTTCGTTTTTTTGTGGAGAGTGAATTAGACCGAGCTGTCAGATTTCCGATGTGTAACGCTCGTGTAAGCCGGCTGAAGTCGACTAATTGAAGTGTTTTTGCATATGAATTGAACTATCTCAAAAACTTAAAATCTGACCTGCATACTGTAAGTAAAGGAATATTTCATCATATTATCCTCTCTTTAATGAGCAATGATCCATCAGATTTCGTTCGGCATTAACACTCGGGTAAAATTATCTAGGGTCTATTAATTAAAATATTTTTATATATGGATTAAAATATCTCAGAAACTATAAATCGGACCTGTATGCTGTAAGCGAGGAAATTGTTCGGCATTTTATCCTCTTTATAATGAGTTATTACTCAAAATTATTTCTTAACACGATGCCGTATTAGAGAGGCTAAAAGGAAAAAAATAGTATCGAAAACCAAATGATAACGTAGGTAGTTGAATATATGGGTTAAAATATTTGAGATCGGACGTGTACTGTAAGAGAGGGAAATGTTCAGCATTTTGTCTTCTTTGTAATGAGTTATTATTCATGATTAACCTAACATTGTCTTAGACAGTAGGAGAAGGAAAAAGATAGTGTCCAAAACCAAATGATAATATATAGAACAAACGCTAATATTATTACATTGAATTTTTTTTTAATTAAGATTCTGTAAAACCTGTGAGATGAAACTGCTAACAGTGAGGTTCCAGTTAAAATGTATTAACAGCTAAGCTAACGGAAATAATTATTGCCTGCCTATGGGATGAGAAGGATCGATTGCTATATATATCGATGTTAACATGTTAACGGCTAAGACAATATTACTTGGGGATTGGTTAATCATTTCACACATGAGCGGAAGCTTGAGCATTTAATTACATCGAGGTTCCATTTCACTCATGAACGACTAGATCAAAGCATCGATTACTAAGCCCTGGGGCTTACATCGAATTTATGTTCAATATTAGGTGATATAGATAGATAGCATCGAGTTTGTTTTGTTATCAGTGAAACATTTTTTCCCTCTTTTATCTTGTTCTATTGTCTCGTTCTAATTAGTCTCGTGTATACGTTGAGAGCTGCCTTTGTGTTGTCACGATAGTATTCTTGTCTACACGCTGGTATAAGTTAAAATAGTGGTGGATATAGAACAGCTGATGGAACACTGTACAACTAAAAGAACAGCTGATGGAACACTGTACAACTAAAAGAACAGCTGATGTTATAATAATTTGAACAACAGTCTGCAAAAAAAATTTAGAAACTTCGATTTAATAAATAATTTTATAAAAGCTGGATTGATAATCCCTGAGTAAAAACACAATGCATTATCGCTTTACAATGATAAATATTCGAAAAATCATTACTTTTAAAAATAAAAAGTGTATTTATAATATACTGTTTATTTATTATCTCAGGTAATGGGGAAAAAAAGAAATTAAAGCTCGAACTTAGAGTTAAAGTAATTAGAAGGTTTGTGATTTTTTTTTTATAAATCTTAATTAATGACAATCAGCTATTAGTTTAAATAGGTACTGATTTAATATATGTATTATGTCAAGATGATGTTCATTTGCTGATATTTTGAAATAAAATATATATTCGATTTTGTACGTAGATTTTTCTTCTTTAAATTTCCAAATGTTTCAATATTGCATCCAAATACAGTTTCCATTATTAATTGAAAGTCAATACCAATTTATGTTAATATCTCATCATTATAATTTAACATTTATAAAAAGAAAATAGATAAATAAACCTGCTCATTTCTTTAATTGTTTTCATGAAAAAGTAAATATTAGGATTAAGAACATTTAGTCGGTTACTTATAAATACGGATTAACATAATAGAGATCTAGGTAAAAATATACAGGTTATTAATCAAATTGTATGATAAATATTCGAAAAATCATTTTTTAGTTAACAAAAATAAATTAATTATGTCTATTTATGAATTTAAATTTATTATAAAACATCCTAGGTAATGAAAAAAATTGAAGCTTTACAATAATCTATTGTAGTGATTTTTGCTGAAAACACATGCACTCTTAGATGATCAAAAGATCTCATTTTTTAACATAACTTGAGATGAATCTCAAGTTTTATTGCGTTATAAACCTCAACTTAATTAATACTAACGTAAAGCTTATTAAACAAGATAGTTTATCTTATAGTTAGGTATCTGTATAGTTAGAGGTTGATAAAAGAATCGCAATTCATGATTTTGTTAAAACAAAACTTAACTTAGTTTATACGCTCAAGAGACTTCTTTAAATGGTTTTAATAATGACAAACTTTACTATAGTTTGAATTATATTTGCTCTACTGTACTGTGAAGCAATTATTAATTAGTTATATTTAATATTTTTATATTATCGCTTCCTATTAAAAAAAAAAAATGTGACTTACTGAAGAAAACAAAAAACTTAAATTTCTTACTTTTCTGCGGAACATCCCATCTTTGTTTATTTGAACTTTTTTGTAGCACTTGAGTTCTGTTTTCTACTTTTTAAATTTTTACCTTTACTTTATATTTATTATTATTATTATTTATATTTATTTATTTAAGTTAGAATAGAATCCTTTTCTAGTGATAGGTTGCCACCATGACCTACTAATCTATGATGTGTTATTTCAACACTGAATCAGTTAGTGTCGACAGATTGAATATTTTATGGAAATCCAAGTTTTATTTTTAGAAGAAAAAAAATTAGAACCCTATTACGGAGAGGTACTCGAGCCCAGACGTCCCGACCTCTTCCATCCTGGCCCAATATAAATTAGAGAATAATCTTAACCTGTTAGTCCTTTGTCGGGTCCCCCGCCGCTAATTGCTATCCTTCCAAATTAGATAATTATTAAGGACTCAGGACCTTTTTCGACGTTTTTAGATTTTTTTTTCTTCTTTTCGAAATAATAATTTCCAGAAGCAACCGAAGACCGCTGTTGGTTTAATGGTTAGCTAATTTGGCCAATAGCTCAATTATTTTTTTTTCTTAATAATTGTTTAAAATACATAAAGTAGATATTTTTCGAAAAGATTTGTTTTGTTTTTTTTAATTTTATCATATTTTAATTAATTTCCTATGATGTACTATAGTTCGAACACGATTATACGCATGCAACTTTATTAATAATAAACAGACTTACTGCTTACAAAATATTCAAAACAATATACATACATTGAAACATAACATCGTTATCTTCTAATTTATGTATAGGTGAGTTTCATTTTAGCGCCACATGCCGTATGACTATTATTATAGTTGAATATTTGATAGTAGACCGTTGGATTATAAAGGAAGGAGATGGTCCGGGGTGGCGGTCATAAATAGGCTAAATATTGATAAAACTATTCTATTAAAAACCGACGTTTCGACCCGACTTTGCAGGTCTTCTTCAAGGCTAGAATGGACAAGATACAAAAAGATAGAGAATTGTGGAAGTTACATAAAATAGTTTTATCACTATTTATGATCGCCACCCCGGACCATCTCCTTCCTTTATTATAATAGTTGTTGGTAAGGGTGTTGTAAATTATAGTCCAATATTTTTTTCAAGAAAAAAAAATAGATTTTTCCTACTTCCTACTACGTTGTCGATAGGAGATATAGATTTGTCCAAAGAACCCTCTAATATTCTTAAGAGTTTGTCATTGCGCTTCATTAGATAATGCTGACGATGTTTACGTTAAGATAGCGTTTTTCCATCCGCCGAGCTACTGTGATTAAACAGCTGGGCCAATTTCGACCTTAATTCAACGCATTCTCTTCCTTACCTATCTTAAGTTGATATTTATTAAATTTGTGTATAATCGAATTTTTATCAGCGATACTATAGAAGCTTGCACACTTTTATTAGGAAATGGGGATTTAAGTTTTTCTAATCAATTTCGTCTCGGTAATATTCAAAACTACAAACGTAATTTATAAAACAATACAACTTTTTCTTAAGCATATAGTAAAAATTAAAAGTATTATAAGTAAAGCAGTAACAATTTAAAGTAAAGCATCTAGCTCATAAAATAATATTCCCAGAGCCTGTGACAAAAAATCGATATCAAATGAATAAAATTTTGAAATCAATATTTTAAATATTAAGAAAACTTATATTTAAAAATGAGAGTCTGTCAGTCGAATCTTGCTACCTGTAAAAATGGCAACTGATTTAAAGAATATTAGTGCAATAACTTGAGGATGGAAATTTATTGCGAAAAATATTAGAAAAGGTTTTTTTTTTTTTTAAACTTGTATATACCCATAAATATGTAAAAAACAAAATTGATAACGCTGGCCACCAAGAAAAACGTTTTAAAGCCTAAAAAGACAGATTTTTTTTTTTAGCGCAAAACGAAATCTTAAAAAAAAATTAATGAACGTTAAATTGTGTGTCGAACAAGTACTTAAAACAATAATTTAGTTAAGTGGTATGGTTGATAATTACGGTCAACAAGCGTTGTTTTTTTGCCAAATTTGTCAAAAACTGAAAAAATTACTATAAATGGTTCTGCAGCTTAGAAAATGAGTTAAGAGATAAAATTCATAGAATAAAAATTGCAGAGCATCAAATCACGCTTCCACTGAATACCAGCAGCTTTAATGTTTGATTTTAAATTTAGAATAGATACTAGGTTTATTTTTTCTCATGAAAAATTTCAGTTTTTACACTTTGTCTGTCATTATATATTACTTAAAATACATTTCTTAAAAGGTTTGAACTTTATACAGTGTCTCCCGTAAGTATAAGAAAATATTTAAAAGATTGATAGTAGACCTACAGATCTACAAAAATTGATATATATTTATCAGCGACAAATTTTTCACTATTATCATACAATCTTAAATATTAAGGTTAGAAACATTAAGTTTGTCACTTATAAATACGCATAAATTCCTATGACGGAAATTTGGGAGGAATGCACAATTTCATAATCGCCTTACATGAAAAATATTTGAAAAATCTTCATTGTTAATTTATTTACTTTTATATATAAAATGTGTTTTCAGGCAATTATGTTTATATTTAAAATAAATCCCATATCACGGGAAAACAAGAAATAGAAGCTTTGCAACAAAAAGAAATCACATAATTTCTTTACACAAGTTGAAGTGAATCTCAAAATTTTCCAAATAAACATCAAATTAATTAATATCGACTTAAAGCTTACTAAACGAGAAAGTTTTTGTGAAAATGTGGTAAATGTAGTACAGTTGAAGAATGATTAAAAAAAAAAATCACAATTTATGTTTTTATTTTTAAGCGGAACTTAGCCGTGTTTGTCCGTTCAATATTCCTCTTTAAATGATTTAAAAAATGGCAAACTCTTCTTTCTTTTAAAGTAAATTTTGTCTAGTTTACTATGGAGCAATGTTTAGTTACTTTAATCAAATATTTTTTATGTTATCGCTTCCAATTCAAGAAAAAACGTGACTCGCGTAAAAAAAACCTTCTGCTGGAAGTTGGGCAATTGTTTATATGAAATTTCTACTATCGATCTTTTAAATATTTCTCTTTACCTACAGGACACCCTGTGTGTTATAAAAACTATAGAAATAAAGAAATAATAAGGCTTAACAAATGCCAGAGTTTTATGTCCATACCATCAATCGCTGTCTCATACTTCCATCCATCACCACCATCCAAACTGAACTCTGCCAAATCAAGGAATAGGAAAATATAAAAATAAAATATAAATGACATTTGGTAACCGTCGATATCACCTGCTGACAGACACTTATTGGCTGCCAGGTGTCGCGTATCCTTCATATCCTCTTCATCGTCCACTAGCAGCTGCTCCTGATGGCCCTAGCAAATAGTCGAATTAGGGTGGACATCCGCTCCAGGACTAGTTCTATTATAGCCATCGATTAGATGTTAAAAAAAAAATGATCTCCGAAAGGATAAACAGTTTTTTATTGTATGAGAAAAATATTTCAGGTTATTCCGGCATGTCATTATCTATTAAGAAATAAAATTTAATAATAGGGCTTTAAATAAGATAAATTATCGGAACACAGTTTGATGCTAACAGTAACGGTCAGCTGTTATTAGTCATCAGCTGGGAGTCAATTTTATTATTCTAACCTAAACTTCATATTTTATCATTTTCATAACTTTGAAGTCGATGTCGCGAACCTCAAAAAGTTGATTTCATGTTATATTGTCATTAATATCATAAATTTATATGCCATTGACTAGCGGAACCTTGTGTTTGTAAGTAAACCGAGATACTGGTCCATTTCCGAGATACTGAATTATAAAATTGTATTTTCAGTGATCTTAGATTTTAAATTTTTATACACCTCTACAGCTCATAGACTGTCTTCAATTAAGTACATTTCTTGGAAGTACTGTTTAGGGATATAGGATATGTGAGCAGATCGTTAAAGAATTTATTTTATTTTATTGCAATTTACAACTGTATTACATGGAAAATACAATAAATAAATGTGAGGTTGGTAACATGGCATGTACAACATGAAGAGAAACTACCCATTGGTGGAACTCAAATTAAAGTTCTATATTAGAAGGTCCCGAGGCCATCTTCTTTTCAGACGCCTCGGAGGGTTATCAGGGATCGAGGAGGAAGCAGGGTTTAAAACGAGAGGATTCGGATGGTTCTGCAGTTTGTTATGGAAGGATAGGTATCTAAATTGGGCCAAATCGGAAACATATGGAACATTAAGGTCTTTATGGATGGTTTTATTTGTGGCAAAGTGAGGAGCGTTGAGGATTTTACGAAGAAATTTGGATACGAGAGGAATTCGATGGTTTAGTGGAGCCCCAAAGCTCAATTCCGTAAGTCCAAACAGGTCTTATTATTGTCATATATATGAGTCGTTTGTAATTGATTGAAAGCTTAGATCGTTTGTCTAGTAAGTGCTGCAGTAGTCAAAAACGTCGTGCGGTTTCTAGTCGTTTCAGTGTGGTATGGGGGCTCCAAGTGAGTCGTTTCTCAAAGTGGAGCTATTGTTGAAGGATACTGTAGGCCAGGAAGTCATAGGTTTACGACGAAGAGTGAAGGTAATTTGATGGGATTTATTGGAATTTATTTTAATCCTCCAGTTAAATAATTAAAAAAAAAAACTGCGCTGGATACTTGAGACCACACAGCGGTAGAAGCGAAAACATCAAGGCGAGATTAATAATATGAAATATAAATTATAAATAATTGCTCATTATAAAGAAGATGAATTGCTGAACATTTTCCTCGCTTACAGTATTCAGTTCCGATTTTCAGCTTCTGAGATATGCTAATCCATATCTTCCATAAAACCCTTTAATTTGGGTTTGCGGTTCTATTGTATCCCAGTGTTTTTTAATTATTTTGATTACATCTTTCCAGTACCTTGAAATCGGTTTTGTACCAAGTATAAGCTTCACGGGGGATTAGCGAATCGTATTCTCCACTTTTGTTTTTCTTTCTAAAATAAATAATGTCGATACAAACATTTTGCTAGGCTTCAATACTGGAACTGTGGTAGGTCTTTAGATCTATACGAGACAAATTGGATCTTGAAGATTTTGATGCGTACAGCAAGACCCGGATAGTTCCTCCGGAACTATCGGATCCTGCGTTTTTAAGCCCCAAAAACGTACTATTTTCGAGATAACGCAAGGCATAGGGTTCGCATCCACACAACCTGACGTTGATTGTACTACTGTCGTTGAATACATGTCTCATTTCGTCGACTTGAGGTCTCTATGATCGAGAGAGGAGGAGTTTATATTATTTATCGATGGTGTTTTTGATCGGCAAGCCATATCATCATAAATTCTTCACCAAATCTCAAGATTGGGCCACCGATTTCGAAGGCTTCCTACTTCTTCAGGCGGACAAAATAGTCCAATCACCCAGAAAGTTCAGGCAAACAAGTTATGAAAGAAAACAAACTTTAATTACACACTATTCCCTGGGTATGCCCATGATTATATAAAATATTACTAAATTTCCTACAAAATGAAAGATACAGCTTACTGAAATTTGTGAACATGTTGGTTAAAACAAAAATGAAGATTTAATTTATCGATAAAGTAACATTTGATTTCTTTGTCTTTTGATACCTTACATTATTTTATTTTCTTATTAATTTGGCATTTGATAAAAATATGCCGTGCGAATTTTTCGCACGGATCTTCTAGTGTATTAATTATTTCTTCTCGACCGAGTTCATCTGATTAAGAAAATTAACCGTCTAAAAAGGCTTTTAGACATGGATTTAGCTCTCCAGCTTCCATATGTTGAAGTTGAGTTAACAGCTAGCTAACTCATAAAACTCGGAGTGACGATGCCGCAAATAATCAATAAACCAGCGGGAGCTGTTGAGATGAAGCGATGGAACAGACTATCAAGAAGAGGAAATGAGCAAGTGGGGTTGTAGGCAGGGGAGACCTTATTGGCTCCGGATGACGAATGCCAAGGAGGGTTCGAAACTAGGGTTCAATCCTCCATATTTTGTAGTAATAAAGAAATTAATATATTCATTTTATTTATTTTTTTCATCCCAAAGCCTCGTTTTCCAAAGGGGGTTAATACATTTTCAACTGAATAAAATTTCTAATGAATAATAGGTCTAACTCTTAAACAGACAGCAGCTGAAAAACATTGTAATTTTTTTATATAGTCCGAGGTTGAGACCCATTTTTGCAAATTATTAACATCCCTCTGAAACTTCGTAAATAGATTCATCTTGACGTAACCTACAATTATTTTATTTACGAAAAGTCTTGGAATTGGAGCGTTTTCATTATTAACAATCTGGAGGGGGACAAATTATTTAATTTGTTGGGGGACAAATTATTTAATTTATCTATTTAATTAGGTACTAAAAAAACCCGGCCTACATAAATATTGGGCCGTTTGCCCTATATAACCTCGTTATTTAGAAAATTTGGAGGTGTAGGTGACGCCAAACAGCTAAATATTTTTTAATGCCCTTTTTTTATCGATTTTCTGATCAAATTATCTCACGATCCAATTAGAAAGCAAATGGTTATTTACAACTTTTTACTACCTAATTAAACAGACAAAGTTTGCCCCCCTCCAGATTGAAAACGCCCCAATTCCAAGAGTTTTCGTAAATCAAAAGATCTCATTTTTACTTTCCTATCTATACTAGATAAGGAAAGTATTGCGATTGGGTCAAATTTTAGAAATGCGGTTTTCGACGGATCTATACGTTTCAGAGCCCTCTAAGTCTGAAAAACACATTTTTAGCCATTGGTCTGTCTGTCTGTAGCCATTGGTCAAGATTTTCTCGGGAACTTGTGAACCGATTTTGTTTATTTTGTAGAGTTTTGACTACTGATGCCTGTGACACAAATTATGTAGCAATAAATGAAAAACATGTTTCTTCTATACACTATACACGGCTCAAACTAGATTTTGATGAAACTTTCTTATAATGTTCTAATAATTGTTCTTTTAATTTTCGTACTTGGACTAAATTCTCGAGAAAAAAAATCAGGAAAAAATTTATAAAGAAAAGAAAAATGTTCTGGAGCCTAACTCGCTAAGTATATTTTCTATGGTAAAAATTATAATAAAACTTTTGAAAGGTAATTAAATTACCAACAAAACGAGAAAAAAAATCATCGGAATCGAACCAGTATTGGCGATGATATAGCTTCTTCTATTTTTTACACATTTTTAACTTATTATTTTCCTACCCATACTAGGTAAGGAAAGTATTGCAATCGGGTCAAATTTCCGACATGCGGTTTTCGACGGATCTATACGTTTCCGAGACCTATGAGCCCGTTCCCGAAAAACACATTTTTAGTATTAAGTAATGAAATTCCCTGCAAAACTGTATAAAAATCGTTCATTTCGGATAACTATTTACGAAGTTACAGCGATTCAATTTCCAATCTAAGATTACGGGTTCATATCCTGGTGTCAGGAAGGGATGAATGAGAGAAAAAAGATGACTAAGTGAAAATAAGAAAATCTGTTGTCCGCATCACACAAGCTTCACTATTTCCTCTACTTTTAACAGAAACAGCAATATTAGAGGGTATTGTGAAATTATTACACTGATCTACCTTAAGCCGGTGTACATTGCTTTAGTTTATCAAATAAATCGTGCTCAAATCTTTTCTTTGATCTATTATCAGGAAAATAAATGTAATTCAATTTTTTTTTTTATTGATGTACATATGTAAAGGTATAAAAACTTGTCTAAAAAAGGTAGGAAAGTCGTGTGAGTGGACTCACCAAATTTTTAATTTCTTTTTTTAATGAACCAGAATCAGCCAGAGCAACGTGGGCCAGGTACAGCTTGTTAATTAATTTAATGAGAAAATGTCTGACAGTTATCGTAGTTAAAAAAGCTATGGGTTATGGCAAGACGAAGCCAGTTGTGAATTTTTCTCGTCTGAATACTTTGCTATATATTCCATGGAATGGAAGTAGAAAATATATTTTTATTAACATATAAACTCTACATACAATCCTGATCTGTTATACAGCCTTTAAAATTGAAATGAAATCCCAACATTTTATGAATTAAACCACTTTAGTAATGATTTCAAAGATTTCTTTTACTTCCAAAAAAAAAAAAAAAAATGATATGAAAAAGATAAGGAGAAGCTGACTGACGGTGAAATATCCCAAAGGCACAAAAGTTAATAACTTCTTCTTCGATAGAGCTTTGACCATCCACTCCTTTTCCACAAAGTCCTTTCAACACGAAGTTACTTTTTTTTGTGGGAGCAATTCGACGAAAGGGTTCTAGATAACGTTCCAAGTCCGGGGGAGGAAACTATTTTACTGGAATCGTCCAATAACTAAAGAAAAAGAAAAAAAATACTTCTGCCAAGTAAATTCAGTATATCATCTTCACCTTATATTGTTAAGATAGTTATCAATAGTTTGTTATATATTTTCGGATATCAAGACACCTGTGGCGATAGAACACCTTAAAATATCGCATAGACTACATAAAATATTATTCAAAATACTATTACTGTCAGAAATTAATGTTGTTTTTTATTATTTATATGTTAATCCCAATATTTAAGAAAAAAACCTCACAATTCCTTAAAGTCCATCCTTAACAACCGCCTAACATTCTTGAAGTCCTATTAAATGTAATCACACCAACAATAATAATTTAAGAGATAGTTTTTAATATTTTTTTCTATAAAACATGATTATATTTTACCTTCAGCCCGAAAGCCCCTCTGCCCGTAAATCCGCCTGTGCGCCTTGTTGATGTTTTTACGACTATCGTGTAGTCTAAAGAACAAACCTTAGTTTTTTTCGCCAAATAGAACTTTTTAATTTTTTCGTTTTGATTCTTCTTATGGTATAAAATTCTTCCATGGCTGATCTTATCTTTTTGTATCATTCTTATTGCTTAACGGTCGATCGTCGTTCAAGCCACCATGAAGATCCACCAGAAAGAAAAAGGAGTAAAAGAACTGTTACAGTTGTGATATCCCACATCCCATTTTCCACGCGAAGGAAGAACCGATACACGATCCTTTAAAGTATTTTCTTTTACAGCTCCACACCACGTATCCGGTTTCTAGGACATAAAAGAAAAAAAGAAGAAAAGAAAAATCTGAAGAAAAAATATTCATATTTCAAGAAAGACGACCCTGAGTATCGAGTGTCCACTCTAATGGACTTGCGGTTACTTCGAGAGGGGGAGGTTGCACGCATGATGAGGCAGTTGTGACAAGAGTTCTTTGTTGTTCGCGGGGGCGGAAAATCCGTCGAAGCTGTGGCCAGGAGTCGAGGAGGAAATAGTTAGCGAAACCACAACTCCTCGAAGACATGTGTCGTTAGGTTTGGAGCGTGTTAGCTGAAGAACTGGAATCATTAAGGCTGGAAAAGAGTGCTGTGGTTAGATCGCTTCTCTAATGGCTTTTTTTAGAATCAAAGTCAGGCTTCAGTAGATCGTTTCAGGAATTTATAAGAATACAAAAAAAATTATGAGCCTTTCAGACTAACTCCTTCAACAATTTTGAGTAAGGTCATTTTAGTAATACTTCTAGTCTGAAAATTTATAATACCTGTACAACAGACAGTGTGTAAGTTGATTACAGTGTACATGATTGAAGTTTTGAAATATAGAACTGAATAAAGGTATACATTTCCTCACTAGAAATCCACATCCACATCCACACATATATTATTACAGTAAGGCTCGAAATCGGTTTTGTACCAAATATAAGCTCCTGTCAGGCTCAAATACCATGAATGGGGTACCGTTGGATTCAGAATTTCACGGGGGGTTAGCGAATCGTATTCTCCACTTTTGTTTTTCTTTCTAAAATAAATAAAGTCGATACAAACATTTTGCTAGGCTTCAATACAGAAACAGTGGTGGGTCTGTAGATCGATACGGGACAAATTAGACCTTGAAGATTTTGATGCGTGCAGCAAGATCCGGATATTTCCTCCGGAACTATCAGATCCAGCGTTTTTAAGCCCAAAACGTACTATTTTCGAGATAACGCAAGGCATAGGGTTCGCATCCACACAACCTTACGTTAATTGTAGAACGGTCACTGAATACATGTCTCATTTCGTCGACTTGAGATCTCTATGATCGAGAGAGGAGGACATTATGTTATTTACCGATGGTATTTTGATCGGCAAGCCATATCATCGTTAATTCTTCACCTAATCTCAAGATTGAGCCACCAATTTCGAAGACTTCTTTCTCCTTCAGACGGACAAAATAGTCCAATCAACCCACGAATTCAGGCAAACAAGTTATGAAAGAAAACACTCTTTATTTGCGAATAACTAAAAAAATACACACTTTTCTCTTGGTTATGCCCATGACCATATAAAAGATTACTTACTAAATTCCCTACAAAAGGAAAAAAAAAACATCATCGAAATCGGACAATTTTTAGCAAAGATACAGCTTATTGAAATTTGTAAACACGTTGGTTCCAAACATTAATGAAGATTTAAAATAATTTTTGTTTCCTTTGTCATTTATATTTAGCGATAAACTAACAATTGTTTTTGTTATCTTTTTTATTCGTTGCATTTTTTTTTTTTCTTAATAATTAGGCATTTGAAAACAATATGCTGTGCTAATTTTTCGCACGGGCCTACTAGTATCACTAAAATTAATAATACCGGGAGCCATTACGCTAATACAATTAACAAATTAAATATATAAAAATCACTAAAATTAATAATATCGGGAGCCATTACGCTAATACAATTAACAAATTAAATATATAAAAATCACTAAAATTAATAATACCGGGAGCCATTACGCTAATACAATTAACAAATTAAATATATAAAAATAAGCTGTATCCGGGTAATATAATTGAGGTAATTTCATCGCGGCGAATCAAATGGGCTTGTAAAGTTGTTGGGCTTAGTAACGAGAGAATTCCTAAAAGGTTAATATTTGCTGTGCCGAATGGTAAGCGTCCGAGGGGTAGACCGAAGCGAAGGTGGGAAGATTGCATTAAAGCCGATCTGAAGGGACGGGTGGTTTGGACGGCGAACGGTGGAGGGAGGTGTGTAACAAGCGATTGGTGGTGTCGGCATCGAACCTTCGGGTTCGCTAAGCCTTATTATTATTATTATTATTATTAATATATAAAACTAAATAAAACTTCTTGGAATTTGACCCGTGGTTCAAGGTTTGGTTCAGTGTCTGTCTAGGCTCTCCCTAGAGGAGTCCAAAATATAATTAAGGTAAATAAATTCATTACAGAATCTTGCTATTTACATAAAAATAATAATAATATAACCATAAAATTATTGCATTTTTAGGGATGATTTATAAAAATCAAAATTATGGCAGATCTTTTTTTTAAAAAAATAGATGATAGAAGGATGAGATACAGGTAAGATTGGCAAATCTGTTACTGATGTTATAAGTTATAAAGATATTGTAATGATAATATATAAATACAAATAACAAATTTTGATAAATGTAGTGTCAAAAGAAGCGAAATTTCATGAAGAAATGACCAACTCCAATTTTGATCCTTAAATTCATACTGTAATTTAAATAAAAGCGATTTAAAATGTAAGTGATGCTTCGATTGTGAAATGTTAATAGATCATCATATCATCATATAGTTAACAAAATCATATCAAACAAAAATAGTTCTCTTCAGTACGAATAGGCTTCTTGAGAGCTTAGTCATTTTGCTTAATTGTAGAGTTATTTTTCAGTGGAGGCAAGCCAATTACTTATTAAGTAACCTATTATTTCAACATAGTCGTTATCACTAGGAGATCCAGGATTTAATTTTTTTGGAGGGGCTTCAGCCCGGAATTTTTTTTGGGGGGCTTCAGCCCGGAATTTTTTTTTTCATAAAAATAACGATAATTACTTCGGAAAAAAAGAAATAAACTAACTACCTATACGGAATGATGTTTAAGTGATTCCTAAAGTCCTTTTAAATATAATTACACGAACAATAATACTTTAAGAGAAATTTAAGAGAAATTAATTTTTAAAAACAATTTTCACAAAACATGATTATATTTTACCATTTTGGGGGGCTTCAGCCACAAATCCGCCCATGGTCTTTGTTAACTTATGGAGGCTCAGCAATTGTGTTAGTTGATATTTTAGAAATAGAAATAGAAATAGAAAATAACTGTATTCTGGGACATAATTCCTTTAGAATAACAAAATAGTACATAATTAAAAGATTACATCTGGCCAAAATAAAACAATAATAAAAAAAGAGAAAGTGAAGAAAATATTAGTTAAGCAAGCTATATACAAAAAAAAAATCTGTATACAAAACACTTAAAACTATGATAAGAAACTTAAAACTATGTACAGCAGGAAAAATTATAATTATAAACTTTTGAAAAATAAAATAATAAAAATACATTGAGTTCTTTAAAATAAGCTGTGTTTCTGCCAACATAGGAAAGACAAAATTGACTATATAAAATGTCAGAGTATTTAAATAATGAATAATATCTAAACACATCATTATCTTATTGTAACTATAGGTACAAGTTTATTTGTATAAGAATAAAAAAAATTAAAAAAAAAACAAACAATAGATGCATTCAGTATCATTGAGAGTAGGAATATATTCTAAAATCCCTAATGAAGTTTACAGTACGGAATAGTTCTGTCAATTTTACAATTTTCTTGATAATATTATATTATCAATATATGTTATATTATGATAATATTATACCTTAAAAGTATTCATTTTAAAACCTGTAACCCATGAAGGGACTTGGGCAAGGAATTACTGTTTTAATTTGGATGAAGATCACGCTCAACCGCCAGGTTTTCCCCATTAATTAATTATTTAATCAAGAGTACCTACTTCATAGAGCATGGCTGTGCCGTAAGGGTCTCCCAACTCTAGGGTCGATCCACGGATGATGGAACACAATAAATAATTACCTGCCATTCGAATAATAACACCATCCGGGTTCGAAACCGGAACATAGCTTGGGAAGTCAGTGCCTTACTTACTGAAC
Organism: Nezara viridula; assembly: GCA_928085145.1. NCBI lineage: Eukaryota > Metazoa > Arthropoda > Insecta > Hemiptera > Pentatomidae > Nezara > Nezara viridula. The sequence continues at coordinate 161,300,602 of OV725080.1, forward strand.
TATATATTAGTACTAATGCCTAGCTATGTAATTTGATATTTCTCGCTCTATTTACGTTTTATTACGATTTGTCAATATTAGACTCGTGAACGACCAACTGAAAATTATTGGAACCTCTTCCGACAGTTTTGATCGACTCCTTTTTTTCTTCACCGCTGACCATGAAAAGCCGCAGGAACCTGACCTCGAACCCGCGCTGACCACAGGCATCTTCGAGAAGTGTCGACCTCATCAGCTCCTTTACATATTTGTATAATGCTTCTTATGTAAAGTTTTAGTCGAGTTATATAAGTTCCTATACTCAGCGCTGAATCGATAGATTGCTTCCAAACACCAATGGGCATCCATTTATCTAACTCCTGGATGGAATCGTCAATACAGAGTGTCCCGTAAGTAGAGGGAAATATTTTCAAAGGATATAGTAGACTTCAAGAGCTACAAAAAAGTTCATATAAACAATGAGCCGATTTTGAGCAGAAAAGTAGGAAATTTAAGTTTTGTATTTTTTTTTTTTTTATGTCTCACGATTTTTGTTGAATTGGAAGCTATCACTAAATAAATATTTAATTTAAGTGATTAACAATTAATCCACAATAAACTAGACAAAATTTACTTTAAATTATAGTGGAATTTATTTTTGTTAAAACCAAAGACGACTTTTGAGCAACTGAACTAAGTTAAGCTCTTTACATTTTATTTTTTTTATTTTTAACTTTATATCTTCACCTACACTCATAAGCAGTGACAATTAGCGGATCTGCTCTCTGTAAGAGTATGGATAGTAACTTGAGGGAAAGGAGTGCCCACCGGCATCTCTTCCTGTCTTACTTTTAGTGAATTTTTAAGCTAGAAAATCCCTCATTTTTGGACATGTTAAGCGTAGCCATACTACGTATATAGTCCGTTATACAGACCCCTTTATATCGAATTATTAACATCCGTCCAAAACTTCGTATATAGTTACATCTCACATAACTATTTTATTTACGAAAACTCTTGGAATTGGGGAGTTTTCAATCTGGAGGGAGGACAAACTTTGTCTATTTAACTAGGTACTAAAAACTGGTAAATACACATTGACTTTCGACTTGGGACGTATGATAATTAGATCATAAAATCTATAACAAAAGTGGCGTTCAAAAATATAGAGCCATTTGACGTAACCTACACCCCCAAATTTTCAAAATAATAATGTTATATAGGACAAACGACCCAATATTTTTGTAGACCGGGTTTTTTTAGTACCTAATTAAATATACATAATTGGTCTCCCTCCAGATTGAAAACGTCCCAATTCCAAGAGTTTTCGTAAATAAAATAGTTGTAGGTTACGATGAGATGAAACTATTTACGAAGTTAATAATTCGATAAAAAGGGGTCTGTACGACGGACTATATGTCCATTTATTTATATGTGTATTTATATGTCCATGTAAGTTATCATGAAATCTTTTGCAGTGTGTCCGTATGTCGTTTGCTGTTGTCATTTGAATGTCATTATGTAAAGTAACGTTTGTGACATACCATGGAGCTTCAGTTATAGTCCTGAAGGTTATTGAATGAAAAGTTTGTAATTTACGTACGCGGGGCGTTTTGGCTGTTCCGTAAATTTGTGAAACGTAGGGCCATTTTGGCTTAAATAGGTAAGTGTAAACGTTCAGTTTTCGTTTTAGGTTTAATTTTGAGCATCTTGATAGGAGTGAATATAATAGTCATAGTCTGAGGTGTAACGTTTTTCTTTCTTTGTTCATATGTGGGCCACATGTCATTCTGTCGAATGTCAATCCAAGATATTCTATTTATCTGTTTGAGGAATTTCGGCTTTGTCAAGGTAAATATTTATGTATAGTATATAGTAAATAGACATGGTTCTAAGTGAGTTTTCTTGGTTCAGTTTAATTTTCCAATGTTTGAACCAATCGTTTAGTTTTATTAGGTGATGTAAAGTTTGTCTGTAAAGAGGCGTCTGTAGGAGTTTTATGTCTTGTTAGAACTGGTGTATCGTCTATTAATATTTAATTAATAATAATAGATCGAATCAAATAATCTATGATCAGAATAACCTTTGGAATACTCAATATAATGCGTAATACATAATTCATATTTTAGATGGGAAGAGAGAATGTAATCTTGTTCGCAGAATTTTGAAATTTTCTATAACTGAGTAGCCTGCCCTATAATATATTTGATGATATATTTGCTGTGTTATTCGGCGAGACAGAGCCATATTAAACGAAGACGGAAACACGAGACGCCCGATTCTGACTGATTTACGATGCCGCCACGAGATGGCGAAATTTAATACACACAAGAGCGGATAATATTTCTCCTCTGCCATCTGAATTATGACCTCCTATTTCTTATACTAACTCCACTACTCCTTATCTTGTCTAGAAATTCAATTTTGTTTTCATATTCTCATCATTATATTATATAACATGGCTCTTTATTCAATTGTCCGCCATGAAATTGGATCCGTATCATCTTTTGTCCCCTTGTAATGGAATATAAACGTTCGGAGGTGAAGGGGGTAAAGGATATCTTGCCTTATCCTGGGAAGGATCAAAGTAATCTGTTGGAATGGGAATGGCCGTCCCGTATCCTGGGAAGCTTGTCCTTTTCATATCCTTAGCCGAGGAACTAACTTTTCCTTCTATTCTGTTCCGAGGAAGTACAAAAGAGAACCTTTATATTATCAATAAATATAATTTCATTACTTTTATATATTGAAAAATTATATTATTATAATTATCTGTAAATATGTTCAAATAGATTGCCCTCCTCAGTTTTAAACTCATATTCCCAAGTAAGTTCCGCTCACACTCAGACTTTTTTTACTTTCCTACCTATACTAGGTAAGGAAAGTATTGCAATCGGGTCAAATTTCCGACATGCGGTTCCGGATTACGGTTTGATATCCTGGTGCCAGAAAGGGGTAAATGAGAGAATAAAGATGACTAAGTGAAAGTAAGAAAATCTGTTGCCCACATCACACAAGCTTCACTATTTCCTATCCTTTTAATAGAAATTATTGTTTGTCAATACTAAGCTATGGCAAAAAGATTTTCATCAGCAATATTAGAAAGTATTGAAATTTTTACACTGATCTACCTTAAGCCGGTTTACATTGCTTAAGTTTACCAAATCGTACTCAAATCTTAGGTATGATCAATTTTCAGGAAAATGTATCTAATTCAATTATTTTTTGTTTCTTCATGAACATATGTAAAGATATAAATATAAAAACTTTCCTGAAATATGTAGGAAAGTCGTGTGAGTGGACACACCAGATTTTTTACAAAACCATTTATTCAAGTCACAAATACCACTTAAACAAACATTGTTAGCTCCACAAGCCCCTTGTGCGCGCGCACACGGCATTTTTCTACTGAAATTCTACTTCAACTCTTTTTTTCCTAAATCAATCACCAATTCCCTAAATCACATAACGATTTCCAAATCTCTCAATCCTGAAGTATCTAACTGTTCCTTAAAATTCAAAAAATCCCTCCTTAATTTGAAAATCCGTGAATTCATACAGCATATCCATCACCTCAAACACAAATTTCCTCTATTACTCAATCCATACAAACCATACTATTACTCAATAAATACAAACCATCATGAGAAAAATAGATTTCTCATCACATTTGACCTCACCACCTCGACAAACTCCTTCTCATATTATCATCACGGTCAACCATCTCTGCACTATTGTAAACATTTTCAGTTCATGATAATTGTTTTCCTATAAATATAAACACGATTTGCGTTCTCAGAAGGGTGTGCTTTGGTACGAGTTACACCATCGAAATTTTTGAGACGGGGCATTATTATCTAAGATTTCAATTTTTAAGGGAGAGGGGACACATTTTGACAGGGTTAACCTGTACCACTTCAACCCATGAAGGGTCTTGGGTTCAGTACTATTTAGAGAAAGTATTGTTTAAAGGCCAACGGTTATGCAGGGATCGGACCAGGATCACACTCAACCGCCAGGTTTTCCCCCTTAATCAATTATTTAATTAAGGGTACCCACTTTATAAAGGCTGGATGTGCCCTAGGAAGGTCTCCCTGTCCCAGGGTTTGACGGGGTTAGGAATTTGGAATTGGAAAAAACATAGTTTTGTGGGATTTTAATTTTAAGAAATTTTCCTGGAGCAGACCAATTCAAAAACATAAAACAGACCACAAGAAGAGCACCATTGAATTTCTTGGAAAGCGGGTCTGTACCATCGACCTTGGGGGGATAAGCACCCCTGGGTACCTTCGAAGAAGAGCAAAATAACGGTCAAACAGGATTATTAAAAGTTCTTAGCTGCAACATACTGGCAAACTCTTTAATTTAGCACTGAGCTTATTAATAAGTAATAGAAATCCATCAGGCTGTTGCTGAATCCATAGATGAGTCCATTAATGGAATTCAGCAAGTTTCTTTTATTCGTCAACTGATCATCGATGGCTCAGCTTGTTCTATCGGGTTTTGGAGTCGATGCAAGCTCATTATTATTACCTTGGCCAGTTATTTCTCAATTTATTTATTTATATTAAGTTTACTTTCATATTTATTATTTTTCATAGGTTTTGTAACCTTTCACTGAAATCTAGCCGGTCGTTCTTAAACTCAGCAAACATCGATGTTGTCATTAAATCGATTGATGGATTCCTTCCATAGAATTTCATAGCCTATCTCAAACTTTTATAGTTGGCAGGGAAAAATCTTCGGGTAAGGCAAAGGGAAAAATTTCCTCTCCATAATTATTCATTGAGGGAAAAAACACTCTTTAAAAACATACATACTGTTACTAGTATTAGTGAATAAATTATTATTCATTAGGAATCATCATTCATCAAAAAATTGGCTCGTGGCGTGTAAAATCGACCGCTTTAGATGTATCAATATAAATAATCAATTACCTTGTCTGTGCAGACGATAATCTGTTCAAAAAATCGATATATGAAATCGGTTTATAGTAATTTCGCTTATAGACGAGGTAATATTTCCCACCGATTTTTGTAGTTACTCTGATAGTGCTTTCCCAAAACTACCTCTGTACCCGTTTCTGATTGGTCAGTTGTATGTTTTGGAAGTTGGAAATGTTGATACTTATTTAACACAGTATATTTCATTTATTGTTATTTTACTTGTAATCTCAACCATAGTATATTTCACAACTACGGTTAACCATTAATTTTTGTATCGATCTATTTTTATTAATATTGTTTTCATTGTAGATATTAATGAATACAATATTAGTAATTGTCCAATACAAATTGATAAATATTTGCGATATGAGAACCTGTTGTAATTAGGTAGCATTTCCCCACTCTAATTTATTAACAAAATCATTAATTGATAAATTCCGTTTAATTTCAACTTTATTAAACTTTGAAGAGCATAATTATACTTTATTGGACTTTCTTGTTAGTTATTATTGAATCGGGAAATATCAGTCAACTTTTGAACAGAAATTTTTTTAAATAATTCGATAGGAAATAACGAACTCGATTGCGCCCGGCTCTGTCATTACTCATTTCCCTGAATCGGTTCCAACCTCTGCAAATTAAAAAGGAAAAAAGATCATAAATTGTCGGAACAGTTCATTCGTGAATGTCGCTAATGATATCGAATCGTTCGGTTTTAAATAGGGCCAATAATAAAGATGTTTTCTACAAGAAATATATTCGGTTCATGATCTGATCACTCCTAACTCGGCAATATCACTCACTAATCAATAACTTTGAAATTGTTCAATTATTTAAATTTTTTCTATAATGAAATGGTTTGAAAATTCGATTTTATTATCATCTTTTACACTGTTAAAATTAGTTTGTTACTAGTTCACAAGAGTTCCACACGGATTACGCGTAGTTCACAATCACTTAAGTCACACTTGTTCATGGAATTCCGAAAACAGCCGAATGTTGTCTTTTATATCAGCTTTTGTCCCCACCACACAATCCCTTTTCATGCATTTTTGAAAAACCCGCTCGTAGAGCTTTCTTATTAAGAATTTATAAACGAATTATTTGTTAATTGTTAATATTTATTACAACATAATTAACCTGAAAGAAAAGTAATGAAAAATGATGTTGGGTCTCCCTTTACAGTTAAAAAAAAAAGTTTTTTAGGAATAAAATATTTATTGACACTTGGGTACTAGTTCACAACAGTTCCGCACGGATTACGCATGGTTCACAATCACTTCGGTCACACTTGTTCATGGAATCCCGAATGCGTTCGGGTTTTTCCGAAAGAGAACGAAGGCGACCGATCTCTTGGGCCACTTAACTATTAACTTTCTCGACATTTAATACTTCTATAACCTTAACCATGTTCAGTTTTATAGAAAGAGCCAACTTACATTCGAAATTTAGGCTACATCATGAAACCTGAATTGAACTTGTACATATATTATAGATCTGTAAAAAATAAATAGTAATAGATACAATTTTTTAATTATTACACTCTGAATGCTAATGCTATTTCACGATATTATTTCATATTTTTCTTATTGATTTGATTCCATTTCCATTATTCATTATCTCAGAATTATCAGAATTCTTCGGCCAGTCGTTTCCCCAATACGTTATATTCCTTCTCGAAAATAAACAATTTTTTTTTTTTTGTAATATTGAATGTTATTACTAAAAGCATTTTTTTTTTTAACAGGCCTTGAAGAAAGGACTGAAACATTATTTTATGTATTTTTTTCTTTTTCTTTCACAGTGATAACCGTTATAATAAAAATTAATAATTAAGTAATTAGTAAATACACAATTCGTTAAAAAATTTTTAATAAGGAAGTTCCATGAAGATAATACGTTCTTTTTTTTTTTTTTAAATGCATGAAAAGGAATTGTATGATAGAGCAATAGCTGACGTCAGAAAATACGACAACGTTCGGCTGTTTTCGGGATTTCATGAACAAGTGTGATCGAAGTGATTGTGAACCACGCGTAATCCGTGCGAAACTCTTGTGAACTAGTACCGAGATTTGGTATTTCATTATTTGGATAATAAATAATCTGAAGTTATATATTATCTTTTTATTCCTTACTCTTATTAATAGATAATAGATGATTCAGAATATCTGTAGCTGCTTAATAACCAAGTAATCATGTGTAAAATTTCAACGAATAACGAATAAAATGTATTTATTAATCGTTATCTAGATAAATATTTGTGTAAATAATACCCAATTCCAACGGTACTCATAGATTTGCCACTTAGTTGGACTATAGAGTTAGGTTAATTTCTAATTTGTTTTCTCATTTTAATCAATATTATTTTTATTAAATGAATTAGCTGCGTGATTATTGTTATTCGTAGTTACTTTTACTTAGCAATCCGAAAATGTGAATTTATTATAGTCAATCGTAATAAAAATAAAATTTCGTGTTTATTTGGTAGTTTAGTTTTGAGGAAGGAAGTAACCTATTGGGAAACAACTGACTGAAGAATATCTGATAATTTCATGATAATGATTAATGGAAATTATCAATAAGAAAAATATCGTGAAATACCATTGAGAGGTATAATAACTAAATGTTTTTTATCTATTACTATTTTTTTCCGCAGCTGTATAATATATGTATAAGTTCGATTAAGATTACATGAAGTAGCCTAAATTTCGAATATAAGTCCGCTCCTGCTGTATAACAGAACATAGTTAAAGATAAAGTAATTAAATGGCGGGAAAGTTAATAGTGACTGACTCAAAAGATCGATCGCCTTTTTTACTGAGCATGTATTGGTGGTCTTGAAAGAAACAGTATAAAGTTTAATATGATTAGGATCTATTAGCTATTTCCCAGAGGGTTTGACAGAAGTTTTAGTATATATGGTGATAATGAATTTTTATTATTTATATTTGACAATTTGTATTTACTACGATAAAGAATTAGGGATTCCGGAATACGTGCACAGAGATATAGAGTAGCTATTTGTTATTATAAAATCTGTTACAAAAAGATTGAATGGGAGAACGTCAATTTTAAATCTCAAAAGAACGTTCATCAGGAAAAAAATTCCACAATTTTATAAAGTTTTTTTTATTCTCTGCCCTAACTTAATTTTGAAGAATTCAAAAATGAGGAAAATTACATTTAAAAAAAAAAAAAAATTGTTCGCTCCCCTAAGAAATTTTTCCTGTTAATTATATTTTTATGTGTGCGCTGAGTTCGAATCTTAAGTCTAGACATCTTTTTTTTTTTTAGAAAATCCTTAAATAGCATGTTGTTTCTTACTTCATTTATTTATTTTCTTGTCAATAATAATAATACATAAAGTATTTAATCCTAAACATAATATAACTTTATGCTCAATCATAGTGTATATTGTTTCTTTGTATAGTGTTCATCAGCTACCTCTCGTTGCAGTGTCCAACAGTAGCACGTGTTAAAAGCAATTCTTTAACAATGTATTTGTAATTTGTAGTTCTTTTGTTCCTCTAAAATTGTTGACACACGTTTTCAAACACAGACCAAGCTCTGTTTTAATTTTCTTTTTTGTTGAAGTTTTAAATGATAAAAAAATACCCAAAATGTCGAAAAACGCTTCATTTTTTGACCCACAGCTCAAATATGACCTGAAATGGTGCCTGATAGAAATCTGTTTCTAGAGAGACCTTTGGAATTGTTCAGCATACTTTCATACAAAAAAAAATTCTGTTATTAGTTTTTTATTATTTTGTTGATTCGTGATAATTTATATTTGTATATATATTTATTTTATTAATTACTCTGTATAATACAGCTAAAATTCTTTCTTTAGCTTTCGTTCTCCCCCCCCCCTCTCTCTCTCTCTCTCTCTCTCTCTATATATATATATATATATATATATATATATATATATATATATATATATATATATATTGAGAAAAGGATACAGATGTTTAATATGGGAAAGGATTTAATTTGAATATATTTAAGAATTTTATACCATAACAATAAATTTTAAAAATTCTGTGATTTATATATTTACAATTCTAATTATATTTCCTTCTCTATAAAATTATATAATTTATGGTTACATCATTATTCCATCGATTGAATGAAATATTGAGTGTGTCTGAAGTAGGGATGGAAATATAGATATTTTCCTTCCGATATTCGATATTTTATCATCGTACTCCGATACTATCGACTGTCGATGTCCTCCCTTTGATATTTTAATTTAAAAATAAAAATTAAAACTATATGTTCCGGAAAGTGCTAGGAATTGTATATGAATGTGATAGTCTAATCTAAAATATATACTAATCTTCCCTGTAGAATATAATGCGTAGCAGGAGAAAATATCGATATTTCGATAATATCGTCTATCGATGGCCATCTCTAAGTAGAGTAAACTCAATTGTCAAAGAAATCTATGTAGGATGCTAATAAATTGGCATTTCGCTGAATCCGATATATTGGTGAATGGAAGGCATAAATGGTTAAATAGAAATTTCTGGAAAAAACTGAGGATGACGTAGATCTTTTTTGATGCGCCTAGTTGCTAGAGAATCAATATTTATACTCTTATTTATATTACAAAAACGTTTATAATATCGATTATCTATATTTCAAGTTCGATATTTTGATGGTATCGATTGTTACAGGCCAATATTAATATCGATATTGGGCCTTCGATATCCCGTCCCTCGTTTAAAGTGCCTCCCCTCCCTTTCACCCCCCCCCTCTGCCGGTGGCGGTGCCTATGTTTAGTGATTGTGTAACGTCAGGTTGTAAACGAGCTTTTACCGTTGATGTAGAGTGGCTACCGCCAGGCTTCGACACCTTTCAGTTTGTATATTTATCTTCTAGCCTGGCCTAACGGTAAATAATCGATAGAGGATCGACCATAAATCTCGAGCTGGAATCGACTCCCGGCCTTGATGAATATGCATCGCTCTCTCCAGTACACTCTCTGCCCTCCCTCGGGACTCCTGGAAGATATCTCTCGTCGGGATACTGCTGCGCGCTATCTCTCCTCCCGATCACCAGATCCCTGATATGCAAATGCCATGTGATCTAGTGCTGCGAACAAATATTTATTGTATATATGGATCATCTCATGATTTATCGATTTTGTTAACATGAAATAATAATAGAGGTAGTATTGGAAGATTAAAGGTGCTGTTGGAAAAATGATTGCTTCCATTTTCGAAACCGTAGCAACATCTTTGTTTTTTAGTGCTCTCAGTTATTCAGAGTACAGTCTCCAAGCCATGCCTGGATAAAAATTCTTCATTCTTTAATTTTTCAAAATATACTTTATTTGTCGCAGACAATAATTTCCATATTTATTTTATTTTTTTGCCCCCTCCAGACTATCTGGTTTTTCCCTAGCAACATACGGCAGTAAGACCAAATATATATATATATATATATATATATATATATATATATATATAGAGAGAGAGAGAGAGAGAGAGAGAGAGAGAGAGAGAGAGAGAGAGAGAGAGAGAGAGAGAGAGAGAGAGAGAGAGAGAATGTATAATCTTTCTGATAACAATTTTAGATTTAAATACTCTGTCAAAAACAATTAGAAATGAGAAACTAAAGCTAGCCTTTTTACTTTCCTACCTATACTTGGTAAGGAAAGTATTGCGATCGGATCAAATTTCCGATATACAGTTTTCAACGGATCTATACGTTTCAGAGCCCGCAGAGTCCGAAAAACACATTTTTAGCCATTGGTCTGAATAACAGAAATTATTGTTTTACAGTACTAAGCTTTGGCAACAAGTTTTTGATCAGCAATATTAGAGAGTATTGAAATTCTTATACTGATCTACTTTAAGCCGTTTTACATTGCTTTAGTTTATCAAATAAATCGTACTCAAATCTTTTCTTAGATCAATTTTCAGGAAAGTAAATCTAGTTCAATTTTTTTTTTTATTCTTCATGAACATATGTAAAGATATAAATAAAAAACTTTCCTGAAATAGGTAGGAAAGTCGTGTGAGTGGACACACCAGATTTTTTAGTTTGGTAATGATTAACAATAAGATTTTTTTATTAAATAAAACTGCGATGTGTTCTTTCTAAGCACGATAGAAGTGAAAACAAAGTGAGATTAATAATATAAAATATAAATATTAGCTCATTATAGAGAGGATAAAATGCTCAAAAATTTCTCTCGCTTAGAGTATGCAGATCCGATTTTTATTTTTGAATATTTTAATCCATCTTCAATAAAACTCGTTATCATTTGGTTTTCGATAATATTTTTCCATTTTCGCTCTCTAATACCTCATCGCGTTAAAATACAATTTTAAATAATAGCTCATTATAAATAGGATGAAATGCTGAACATTTCTCTCACTTTTAGTATGCCGGTGCGATTGTTAGTTTTTTAGATGTTTTAATCAATTTGCAAAAATAATTGAATTAGTCGAATCCATTCGACTTTACCTGAGCGTTACACATCGGAGATCTGACGGCTCAATATAATTCACTCTGCATCAGACGTTTTCATTTCAAAAAATGCGGCACATGCGCAGTTGATGCATTAAATTAGTGACTGAATATTGAATAGATTTATAATTGTTAAAAATATCATAACCGAAGATGGCATTTTCATAAATATAGTGATGAAGGTTATTGATGAAGTGATGAAGGTAGACTAAATTCATTAATTTGCGATTAACGTTTTTCATGATTACCGAAAACTCATTATGCTAATTTGGAATTCAGCTCATTAACAGCGAATCGTCTACTGAATTAATTTTATGTATTTATGTCGCTTCTAGGAAAGTATTTTACAAGAGAGATTGTGTATTCATGAGATCAGAGACGATTTTATGCTAATCTTGTCGTAAAAGCGTCGAAGAAATGAAGCTTGAAGAAAGACCTAAGAGATGTTTGCGTTAACACTACTCAGCTTCTGGTTAGAGATTAAGGTCAACACGACAAAAACAGTCTCGGATAGAAGCTCTCAGTCGTAATTAATAATCTCCATGGTAATAAAAGGCCTAATGGGGATTTAGCAGGCCGTGGTACCACTTGTAAACTTTACGATCCTAGTTCGTGAAGAAAGCAGGATGGCTTTATGGTCACAATGTGGCGGTCGTGCATGCGCACACGTCCATGGTATGCTATATAACCTTAACATTAACTCTTATGAGTTTATTACGTTATTATTTTAAATGTTTTATTATTACCTGTAGCTTTTTTCATGGCTTTTCATTCGCTATTACTTTTAATGCTGATGTAATCAAAATTATTGCGACTCATAACAAAAGCACCTTGGTACGTGACTAACAAAACTCTACATACTGACCTCCACTTTCCAACAGTTGACCAACATATAACGACTCTATATCAACGATTTTACACAAATTTAAATGGACATAATAACATACTTATAAGAGACATGGCCACAGCTGACATACCTCAGAACATGAGGAGGAGACTAAAAAGGCGTTGGATGAGAGATCTCCTTCCTTAGATTACCTAAGTAATTGGAACAAGTTAGGGAAGAGGTACTGCTGAGTACTTTCCTTCCTCATGCCTGTCATGTCATTACATCATTATCGCCATCACATTTGCTGATTGTCAACTTATTGCAAATACATATTTTGTAGACAAAAAAAAAAAAAAAAAAAAAAAAAAATGTTAAACCATCAAATTCCTCTCGTATCCAATCCCTACAATCCAAAATCCTTCGTAAAATCCTTAATGCTCCCTACTTTGTCACAAATAAAATCATCCATAATAACCTTAATGTACCATATGTTTTCGATTTAGCTCAATCCAGATACCTATCTTTCCATAATAAACTTCTGAACCATCCGAACCCTCTTGTATCCAACCTTGCTTCCTCTTCTATTCCTGATAACCCTCCGATGCGTCTGAAAAGAAGATGGCCTCGGGACCTTCTAATATAGAAATATAATTGGAGTGCTACCAATGGGTAGTTTCTCTTCATGTTGTACATGTCATGTTACTTATTTTATATTTACTAGTTGTATTTATTATTTAATACAGTTGTAAATTTCAAAAGTAATAAAAAAAATTAAATGGTCCATGGTACAGACTCCTTTTCATCAAATTATTAACATGCAACTGAAATTTCATAAATAGATTTATCTCGTCGTAATGTACAACTATTTTATTTACAAAATTTTCGAATTGGGGCGTTTTCAATCTGGAGATCGGCAAGCTTTGTCTATTTGATTATGTTCTAAAAACTCACAAATATTCATTTGCTTTCCACTTCAATCGTAAGATAATGAGATCAGAAATCAAAAAAAAAGGTATCAAGAAAACTATAAAAATATTAGACCTGAACCCCAACATTTCAAAACAATGGTGTTGTATAGGCTCAATATTTTTGTACGCCAAATTTTTTTTCTGAATTTTGTGCTCAAATTGTCATACGATTGAAGTGAAAAGGAAATGGGTATTAAGTATATGAATTATAAATTATAAATAATAGATCATTATAAAAATGCTGAACATTTTCTTCGCTTACAATATGCAAGTTCGATTTTGTAGTTTCTGAGATATTTTAATCCAAATCATTTTCGAAGATTTTTTTCCGTTTTCGCCTCTCTAACACCGCATCGCGTTAAGAAACGATTTTAAATAATAGCTCATTATAAAGAGGATGAAATTCTGAACATTTCCCCCACAGACAATATGCAGGCCTGATGTTTAGTTTTTGAGATATTTTAATGGATATACAAAAACACTTCAATTAGTCGATCCCAGCTGGCTATACCCCATCGTTACGCATCAGAGATCTGACGGCTTAATCTAACTCACTCACCTCAAAAAAAGTACAAAACGCGCCTAAAGAAATTTTCACTTTAATAACATTTTGCTCCCATACCTCCACATATATATATATATATATATATATATATATATATATATATATATATATATATATAGTTATTTTCTGAATGCATTTTGGCAAACTGGCTTCTATACTTTTGTTAATCATATTACTTTTATTTTTGTGGTTGATTCGATTGGTTCAGCTAAATATTGTGTCCGGACCTGGTGAGCGTGATTTCGATTGTTTTGATAATAGCTAATCAATTACCAAAACTAACTTACAATATGATTTCACCCTTAATTGTATCAGTTATTGTATTCCGTTTCTCATTAGTTATATCGGTGTTGAAATCAATTACCTTATAACTAATTGAAATATAAACTTGTTCAAACGATGTAATTTTACTTTTGTGGAATGTATTATATTTAATGGAATTTCTGAGAAAGCCAATCGTTCAAAGAACCATTAAATGATTCCAATCAATTTTAGGAACTTTTATCGTAAAAATTCAATTCAATTGATGTATAGCTTGAATTTTTTGTAAAGCTTTCCCGATTTCAAACCATGCTTTTCCATATTAAATTTCATTCGTATTGTTTCTTTTTCTTCAAAATACATTTTTTTTATCTTATTTAAAAAAAAAACAGTCTGCCCAATAGGGTCACTTTTGCTTTCTTACCTACTTTCTTTTGGTATTTATATAATTAACTATATTACAAGCTCTATGTTTTGTCGTTTGAAAATAAAATCTACAGAAGTCTTTGTTAAAGTATAATTCTATCAAGGAAAAACCCTCACATACGCCTAAGAAGGTGAAATAATTTGATGAAATATATATGAAACCATCTAGTTCACAATAACAGCACTCACAATCCCTCGAAATTCCATAATATCTATTCAAATCTGCTCAGATATAAGAAAATTACCTTCAATTAACTATAAGATAAATATAATCTCCCTTTCTATGTGTTCACTACTTTACATATTTCACAGCTATTATATAATTACCTATTACTTTTAGCTGTTGGTACAATAATTTTAATTAATAGAATTAATAGATGGCAAAAAAAAAGTTTTCCTATCGAAGCTACAGTATAGAAAGAAGTGGAGATGGCCAAACAAGATACGTATGGAAGATTTAAATGAGAAAATGGGTGCGAGAAAATTCAGAAATTTGGAATAAAATCATTGTTGAAAACTGAAAACAAAATTACAATATCGTTGAATAGGCTTTGATGAAATTGATACTAACCATTTTTACACTGTACTCCAAATTTACTTTAACTTTGTGATATAGGCGTATCAAAGAATCCTGCCTATAAATTAAGAGAACTTAGGGGATGGAATTTTAAGGTACTTATCTTTAGTTTGTAATCTCTACAATCTGAAAAATCCATGAAAAGAACGGTAATAAGTAATATGTCTGTCATATTGAATTGACTATATATTCATTTAATCTCCCGCACGATTACAAAGCTTCCCTACCTTATTTAATGAGGAAGCAATATTGTTTATCCAAGCCTCTTAAAATTGTATGATAATTAAAAAACAAAAACAGAATTACCTCAAGTCTCTCAAATCGCTGTTAATACTTAACAGACCAATTAACAATAAATAAATAATGAAGGACTAATCAGCTGACAGCTCTATAATGGAGACCAAAAGAAATATGTCTCGCTAAGAGCTGCCTTAAAAGCCCCTCACGCACTCCTCTCTCTATCCTCTATCTTCTCTATACCTCCTGCATTAAGATGGCTTTTAGTTTTGCTCTTTTTCTCTATATGTTTCTAGAAGAAAAACTTAAATGTTTTATATTTAGCTAAAAAAGTACTATGGAGATGTTAATTAATTTTTTCTTTAATCATTGTGTTGTTGAGTCATTTTTTGTTTTTATTTATTTTAAATCCTATTCAGTTAATGAGGTACACTAACGACGGGAGCTTAAAATCAGTGGGTCATCGATTTTAGCCAACCTTATATTATACTACATCGAAATATATTTTTATTTCATATATATATATATATAATATATATATATATATATATATATATATATATATATATATATATATATATATATTCTGATGTGCGTTCCAACGGGCCCTACGAGAAAAATACTGTTGCCCAAAATAGGTCTTGATCTTTCACTTTGCAAGACTAAAACCAGAACTGGTAAAAAAAAAAATACATTTTTTAAATAAAAATTAAGTCAAAATAGTTACTAATACTTGACAATCTTAGTTACAATATGTAAAGAATGGTTCTAACCAATATACTTTTGCATTTAACTCTTCTTATTTTTCATTCGGGCTTAGTTAGGTTTCACCTATCTAAAAAATTACAGAAATATCTCTATAGTAATAAGCTAATAAGTAACTGCAAGACTGTTGCGAGACTCTTGCGCAAGACCAAGATCGAGTTCGCAAGACCTAGACCTCGGTCTCGCATTTGGACAACACTAGAGAAGAGGAAAAAATCTCTCTATTGTATAAAAATGTTTTTAGTGGATGTCATATTTTATTTTATTTTAGTATTGAGAATGTAGGAGGTTAAAGGAGATCTCCTATTAGGTTTATAATTAACACTAATTAAACAGCTGTTCATTTAATTACATATGTGTTGAGCTCCTGCTTCCTAATACTTTCCTAATACAAAATAAAGATTTTAGACTAAATATTTGTACGTAAAATGTTATTTATTCATCTGAAGATGTAAGCTTGATTTTGACAGCGGTTATTTTTCGATCTAGATATTTACCCTTGAATGCAATATATTATATTTTGATTACATTAGAATTATTATGAAATAGAAAAGGAAGCACAATATAACGTACAATGAAAATATTATAAATTAAAGGCTTAAATAAATCATTGTTAGGCTAGTGAATATATATTATGGTTACAAATTGGCAATAAGATGCGATGTATAATATAGATTTTTAAATAAAAATAAAAATTTCTCAGATTTGTGATTTCGTTCAGTTTATTTTATGTTGATAAAATATAATATAATTTGAACTGCGTATAAATTAAAGTTATACAATTTGAGCAACGAGTAGTACTATTAAATGAAAAGTTGTATAATTTGTAAAATGGGGGTTGGTTCGTCGTTAGTCAGTTATAGAAGGGTACCGCCCTAGTATCATATAATTTAAAACAAAATTCATGTTATTTACTTTTTCCTTTGCTTTGTCAGCATTTTTAGGTATTATATAACTGTCGATTTCTTTTTTGTGCAAAATTAGATAAAATAATGATTATGATATTAAATTAGGTATAATGTATCATCTTCTAGTGAAGTAGCCCAAGTAAATTTCTATTATGAAAAAGCCCCCTTTTAAGGAGAAGTAAAGTTGATATTCGTTTTACGCGGTACAAAGGGAAGAGCTCAGTGGGTAAGGCACTATGCTTCTATGCTCTGGTTCTCAAATTCAATTCCATATATGACAAGTAATTATTTATTCTCTTAATCCAGCCGTTGATCGACTCTGGATGAAGTCTGGAATCTCCATGGTGGCACACATAGCCTTTGTAAAATGAGAAATCTTAAAAGGAAAACCTGGTGGTTGAACGGGATATCAACCATCTTGGTTGTAATGGTATTGTATTAAATTGCAGATTTAGTAATGATGAAACCGTGGACCATAGCACTAGCGGATCCAGGATTTAATTTTGGGGGGGGCTTCAGCCCGAAACCTTTTTTTTTCATAAAAATAACGATAATTACATTGGAAAAACAGAAATAAACTAACTACCTATATGAAATGGTGTTTAAGTTATTCTTTAAGTACTTTTAAATGTAATTACACGAACAATAATACTTTAAGAGGTATTTAAAAAAAAAAAATCCACTAAAACATGGTTATATTTTTCCATTATGGAGGGGGGGGGGGCTTCAGCCCGAAAGCTTCTCCCCCGTAGATCCGCCCGTGGACCATAGCTAGTTTTTAGACCATAAAAATAACTTTACTATTTTTCTTTTAGAAAATAAAACTACGGTATAAAAAAAATATATATATATTTATTGTAAAAGACATAAATAAAATACGGATATGTTTTTGACATTGGCACAAAAGGGGAGATGCCATTAATATCCGCTGGAGCGCGTTGGCTGAAAGCCGGAAATCCCAAACCTCCCCCTGGGGGGAGGACTAGATTGGTCGCTATATTCGGGAGGCTGTGGCTGGGTCCCCGGGGTAGAGCCGATTGCTTTTACAGCGCCCTCTATAGCCACCATTGCCAAATCTTTATCTCTTTCTCTTGTGTCCCCATGTCTCTCTGACCTACAAACCTTTCACCCTCTTTCGGATCCACCTGTGGGCCGCCATATCCTCACCGTATTAGTTCGTTGGTTTCAACACGCTTTGAAAGATTGTTTTTGTGTTTGACTGACTATTTACTGAGGAACATTTTCGTTACGGTCTTGTTTCGTCACTCCATCTAGACAGGGTTCTCCAAACTACGGCTTGCTAATTATTTTGCAAATTATTCCCACAAAAGTTTATTGCAACATTAATTGCTTGTTTTTCATCTCTTAGAAAGCTCATTTCACAACTGCAGTGTCATCTGTAAGTCCTCATTTCTTCCCTGTTTATATTGTAGTGTGCTTACTGATTATAATTTTAATAAGCTTATTCACATTATTTATAATTTTTTGTCTAAATTAATCCACAATTCTCTATCTTTTTGTATCTTGTCTGTTCAAGATCTAATTTGCACTAAACATTCTTTAGTAAAGCTACAGAGGTGACAGTAATTTTATATCGTAATAAGATTGCTTTGATCTCGATGGACTGCTCGAAGGCATTTATCACTCGATTATTCTGAAAAATTGAGTGCATTGTTTAAGGCGTTTCTTACTTGTTTGTTATCAGTAAAGTAAGGTTTCAGAAATCAAACTCTGTTAATCTTACTTGTAGGATACTTCAATCAGTTTAAGTAGATATAATATTATAAATACCTTTACACATCCAATTCATGTTAAAATGTAAACATAGATCATGTGTTAAAATGGAGGTGGGTTGGACGAGGGGCTAACGCGTGTGCCAAACAAATCGTTGCCAGGCAACCTGATAAACAGACGTTTCAATGATAACATAATTATGAGGTCGTGTCCCGATGCCAGATGAGCTTATAACTCTGGAATTAATTCCCTTTTCCCTCTCTCCCGTACAAAAATAATATGTCCTTTTTTAAATTAAAAGATCATGTGTTAAATTGTCTATACTGAAACCCATCTGGACTTACGGACTAGAACTATGGGGAACAGCCAAATTTTCTAACATCAAACGCATTCAATCCTTTCAGTCTAAAGTCCTCCGTACAATAGTCAATGCTCCCTTCTATGTAACCAATAAAACCCTACACCATGACCTTAATATCCCATTTATTCTTGATCTTATCCCAGCTAAATTTTCCAAATTTCACCAGAACCTTTCTCATCACCCAAATCCCGTTGTACAATCCCTATCAAGCACCACCCATCCCTACAATCCCCTTCGTAGGTTAAAGCGGCAGTGGCCACGAGACCTTTTGTAAATATGGATATTTTGGAGTTCTAGCAATGGCCAGATTCTCCACTCAAGTCATGAGTGTCTGTGGCTGTAGCGCTCTTACTCATCCTCCGCTGGTTTAAAATACCAGTGAAGTGGCTGAGGGAGAAGCGTAGGGATCTCCTAAGCCTCCCTTTTCCCTCCACATGTGGAGGGGACAGGATTGGTTCGGAGATCACCTGGCAAATTGTAAATAATGTATGTTTTATATAAGGTGTTTGTTTTACTTTTATTTCTATTTTTATTTACTTATGTGAATATATATATATTTTTTTTTTACTTTACTCTTTTGTTTTTTCTTCTTATTCTTTTGTTATTACTTTATTTATTTATATTTTTGTATATACGGTATGAATGCAATCTCTGAACTCTATTATAAGTGTCCTTAACTGTGACAAATTGTAATATTTCTGAATAAAGTGTTTTAATAATAAAAAAAAAAAAAAAAAAATTGTCTCGGTTTGATGTATCTATTAACTCGATTTGGTGAGTCTTAATCAGACTATTACTGGTGTATTTTCTCTAACCTGATTTTATCTGTTTTCCTCTTGAAGGTCAAATAAGTGAAATATTTAATAATATATTTTTAAAATTGACTGAACCAGAAGTAAAATTCATCTATCTATTCAAAGTTTTCTTGTATTTTACTATGGCGTCAATTCGAACATATCTTTCTGACAATTTAAGATTATAAATTTTTTTTTTTTAATTTTACATTTGCTCCATTGTTTCACGGTATGAGTGATAATGGATGTCTTATGATGTATTTATTATTGTATGGGCTTATATTGAAAATCCAATACTAAAAATTTAGTGGAATAATTGAATAAAGTATCTAGATGTTGTTCGTGTTCTACTGTCCTTCCTTTGTCGGCGTTATAAGAACGCCGCTGGGGAGATAAGAAGACCATGCCATAAAAAAGAGAGGAAATGAAAGACAGGATCTCAATGGCGAGGAACCAATAGCGGGGAGCCTTTTTGGCGGGAATCATAGCGCGCCTTTTTGGAAAAAAAACCCGCCGGCGGGATTTCTATTACCGCGGCAACACTTTGCCCAGCCAGCTGTGAAATTCAGAACAAGTCGGATTGTGGATTCTTTGTACTGCGACGAGGTCCCGTCAAACAATATGGCAGTTATTGAAAAGAGGCGCGCTCTTCTGTTTTAATATCTCCGCTCCCGTGTTATATAAAGCGTCAAATATAATCCATACTGTATTGGAAATATCACGCAGGAACAGTATCTTAATTAACAGTATTTTTATTGGATATTTAACTAAATATGCAAATAAGCAAATACTTCACTGAAGTTTATGAAATAAAAACTCATCTAATAAATCCCATCGTTTTAAAAATAATATAATCTCTCATTATCTATATGTGCTTTTTTTAGGTAAAATTTGTTTAATGTTATAAAATAAGGCTGTGTTTTATTTCTTCATCATATTTATTTCAATTTATATAGCTACGTTTCGGTCGGTATCTTTAAACCATTTTATCCAACCATGCTTTTTGCATGTAGTCCAAAGTCAGATTCTGACTACATGTAATATGGCTTGAAGATGAACGTAGCTACGTAAATTGAAATAAATATGGTGAAGAAATAAAACACAGACTTATTTTATAACTCTCATTATCTTATTTTTATCAATTACATTAATTTTAATTGTTAAACGAAAATTGATGAAATTTATAAATTATTAACAAAATTTCTTACAAAATTATAAAAAATCTTTCAGCCAAATTGAATAATCGGTTTTTAGATACAGTTGGCTCCCGCTTAACCGGCTTTCTCTTAACCAGCACTAGCGATAAAAGAAAAAAAAATCGACATCCTTGAAAGCATTTATAACTTTGTGAGATTCTCAACCATTAGTTATAAATTTAATTTTTGTTGTGTTGTGGTTCGATAGATTTTAAATAGATTGAAATGTATACAAAAATATTTTGTCTATTATTTTTTTTTTAATTGAGCGAACTTCAATAAAACAAATCTTTTATTGAGTTGTTATCGATACCGTTTCTTTCGGTATTATAATTTAAAAATTAAACATTTTCTGAAAACTTTAGAAGTATATATGAATCTGATAATTAACAAAAAAAAACATATACTCATCTTGCCTATTTTATATAGAATGTAGAGCCTTGTAGAGAAAATATCGATATATCGATAATATCGACTATCACTGGCTATCCCTAAGTAAATTCAATTTGCCCAAATTTGTTAATTAGAACAGTTTGTCAATTCATTCTCAAAACAAGGAAACGAATTGATAAAGAAAGCCATGTAGGAATTTAAATAAATTACGAAAAAACATTCGCTGAATCCGATCTATGGGCGAATGGAAGACATAATTGGTTGAATTGAAATTTCTGGAAAAATTCTGAAAAAGCTAAGGATGAAGAAAATGAACAGAAACTAGAAAATTAATTTTACTGAGTAGACGATTTGATATTTCCATTAATTAATTTAAAGAGGAACGTCTTGTTTGATGTGCCTAGACGTTAGAGAATCTATATTAAATTGATATTCATAATTTCGATAAAAATATTGACTATTGATATATCATGTTCGATATTTTGATGGTATCGATAGTTATAGGCCTATATTAATGGCAATTTCTATATTGGGTCTTCGATATCCCGTCCCTACCTTCTCCACTGCTAGCAATCTCTTCAGGTATCTGGATTCATCATTGATGAACCACGTTTACGAAGATATTTGTATGTGTAATATATTGTGTGTATACTAATATACCTTTTTGTATATTATATGCCTTTTTTGTATATTATATAGTTATGTACTATAATGTTAAATGTTGCTAACATGTTCTCCTCTTGGCAGGCCTCTCAGCTGAGCTGTATTATGTCCGTAATGGAGTGCTCAACGAATACGCTCTCAACTTCATCGTCCCGGTACCGGCCACGATGAAGGAACTCCACTTCACCTGGCAGAGTCTGACCAGTCGGCCTGTGAGTACTCAATTAATTAATTATAATTAATAAATATTATTATATTTGTATATTTGAATAAGAGTCGTTAGTCGCCTCAGATTAGCAAATAAAGATTTTATGAAAATATACTTAAAAGATGCTAATTTGACTATTAAATCTAGTGAGGTTAGTGGTGTATGCAACTGCCTTGTAATTGACCCGGTAACTCATTTTCTGATCCAATGTATCAAGTTCAACGAACTTTTCGTTTTTGAGGTAGACTGATAAGACGCACACAGACATACACATAGATCATTTTGTGGGACTTGGTTATTTGGACTCAGAGAACCTCAAAACCTGTATTTCGGTTGAAAACTCAGAGATTCAAAAATTTTCACGATCGCAATACTTACACTTACTAGGGAATAGGCTGTCATCTAGCTAAATACTTAAAATACCAATATGTTTAAGTGTGATGAAGCCGTGAGTCCACTGTAGCAGGATGTATACTGGTATCAGACACATTTATAATAGAATTTAAACTCAATATTTTTATTACTAATAATCAGGGAGTTTCTTATACAGAACTTTTATAGGTGGAAACACTATTATTAGCTAAATAACTAATAACTATTTCAAGCGGTGCCGCTGGGCTCTCCTTTTCCTCATCCTTGCCAAGCCTGTTTTATTTTATTATTATTTTTTATCCATTCATTATTATGCTACTGCATGTACTGATCGTTTATAATTGTAATTAACAAACACGGTAAAAAAATAAAAGTTAAAACACATTATTCTTGTAGACTTTGCTATCATAACATATTCTAAAAGTTTTATCTGTATTGTTACTAATTGCGTTAACTTTGTATGGCTTTATAGGCGCTAAATCCAGGGTTGAAATTGAGTAGGATAGTTATAT
This sequence comes from Nezara viridula, assembly GCA_928085145.1. Classification (NCBI taxonomy): domain Eukaryota; kingdom Metazoa; phylum Arthropoda; class Insecta; order Hemiptera; family Pentatomidae; genus Nezara; species Nezara viridula. Next base: position 161,323,776 of record OV725080.1, read on the forward strand.
TAAGTAACCTTTAGTTAGCTAAAGTCGATTTAGTTGATTTGGATCGATTTCTGGTTCAAGTTGTACAAAGTTAATTTAGCGAGAGGTATCTACCAACGAGATCATATTGGCTCAGTTCAGTTGTCCCCTACCCCCCTCCCACCCTACAACAAATAGACGTTACGTGCCTCGGCTGAGTATCCCACCCCCTAAAGAAAATAGAACCTGGTTATTTCCTCTCTGCAACTGGAGATCTCTTAACTAATTTTCTATCTGATCTATGCTATGCTCAGTTTCTCACGTATGTGCTACAATTACCTCATGTCTCTGGAACTGTTGAATAAAGTAAAGTCTGAGGAGATTACTGATTTTTTATAATACTCTTCCACCCATCCTTCTTCCATACTTATATTGAAATACTTTGTCGAACTGGATTTATCCATATCACCAAAATCTTACAAATTCCTTCCTATTGACTCACTCAGATTCAAGGACAGAGAAACTATATTCATTTCCCTGTAACAGACCATCTATAGAGCAAGCCCTTTTGTAGGCTACCTAGAAAACCACATCGCGATTCCCGATTAATGTGGGGACCTCCGGACGGTGCGCGTTGCTTCCAGTAATCTGATGGGACTCATATCCTGGAAGAATCTCTAGCAGCGTGCCTTTATAAAAGTTAATATCTTATAAGACAATTGTGCCGAAAACAAAAAAAAAATGTTGCTTAATTATAAACAGAATATGTACATATATTAGTATAAGAAACAAGAAGATATAAAAGCAAAATAATTAAAAAGAATAACTTAACCTAAGTCCAGTCCAGCAGTAGATACAATTGGTACAAATCTCGGTATAATGATGTTGCAAAAAAATTTGGACATATATCCAGTGTTACCGCGCGCTCTGTGACAAAACCTCGTACTCAAGCCTCGTACATCCTCGTACGCTTGTTCATTCATAACTTGTACTATTATAAGCCCAGTGTTATTGTTTTTTTTATAGTAAAATTAGATCAGAGCTTTTTATTTTTACCTCTATTCATATATTTTAAAGCCTTTTTACATTGTTTTTTTTTTAAGTTAATGGGTCAAGAAGTAAAATTAGCTTAATAAAATATATAAAAAAGCTTATATATTTTTATAAACTACTGAAAACGTTATATAAAAATTAAAATAGCTAAATAAACTTCTTAAAGTACTCTACATAAGTATTCATTAGTAGATCCTAGATTTAATTTGGGGGAAGAACTAATTTTTTTTCTTTTTTCTAAAAACAAAACAACTACTTTTATGAAAGGATGTTAGTGATTCTGGAAGGCTAATAAAAATTAATTATTGGGGCATTGATACTTTTAGAGATATCCATTATAATATAAAAAAAAATAATAGATTGTGATTGTTTCAGTATTTAGCTTACAATTATATCTCGCACAAAATAAATTACGACCACTGAAAAAATACTTTTTTTTCATTATTTAAGATGGGTTCATCATGAGTATTAGTTAATTTTTCAATTAATCACTTTACTCGATTAAAAATCGAAAATAATTTTTTTAAATTACGGTAATAATTTTAAAAAAAATTCAATTTATCTAGAATATATTTACCATTGCAGTTTTATGAAGGAAATAATAATTAGGAAGGAAATAATGGATATACTTTCTCTTTATTTTATTTTATGCTCGATAAAAATGACGGTAAAAATTTCTTTTTAATTTTCTTTTACAACACATTTTTAAAAATACATATTTATAAAAAAATTTTTATGAAGGAAATAATGGATATGGTTTCTTATATTTTATTTTATACTGAATAAAACCTAAAATAATTTTTTTTAAATTTTATTTTCTAGAAAATTTTAAAAAAACTTATATATACAATCATCGTTTTATGAAGGAAATAATAATCATACTCTAATTAAAGAAGATATAATTGCAATTTATTTGTCTATAAAGCAACAGAAGTTCAGTATTTCATATCAACATAAATAATAATACAGTCAAAGTAACCGTAAAACAATTCTAAACTTCATTCATAAAAATATAACCTTGCATTGCAAACGTCAGCAAAACTTATGTACGAGGTACGAGGCCTATGTATCCTCGTACCTCGTACATTACGTCATAACCTCGTACAAATACGAGGATCCTCGTACAAACGGCAACACTGGTAGGCTATGAGAGAACGAAAGACAGGTGACAATTAACAATCACCTGTTAAATAAATAACTGTAACTATGGGTTGTCATGTTACAGAATTTTGCTATTAACTTTATAATGATATATATATATATATATATATATATATATATATATATATATATATTATATATATAAGAAAATTACTTAAAATCAAAAGGATTTAAGTCACATTATCATACAATTCTGACATAAATTCAGAGTTGCCAGTGTATTGTATACTTACTATACGATAGTATCACTGTGTTTTGGATGTTTAATTCACCTTTTGAACCTTTTATTTTATTATTATTTATATTATAATGCTACTACTTAATTTATTTATTAATATTTTCTGTAAATATGATGTGAATGTGCTATCTGATCTATATTATTATTCTCCTTAATTGAGACAGAACTCCCACATTTTATTTATTGGCATACACAAACGTGAATAATTTTAAAATATTCAAAATTTAGAAAACTTTACTTCATCAGTATATTTAATCGAACCAGGTCCACTCACAAGTTGGATTCGGATTCTTTGGTTCATTATTTTCAATAATGAACCATTGTGATCGTCCAGAAAATTCAAAAATTTAACCTTTTCCCCCCACAAAAAATAATTGGAGGTTTTACGTTTCACGATACGAAGAATTTGAAAATCGAACAGAAAACTGAAGGAGATGGTCCGGGGTGGCGGTCATAAATAGACTAAATATTGGCAATACTATTTTATTAAAAGCCAACGTTTCGACCCGACTTTGCAGGTCTTCTTCAGGGAGGTGTGTTCAGCAAGGAGTTTCACTTAGAACTCACGAAAGCAGTTCTAAGTGAAACTCCTTGCTGAACACACCTCTCTCAAGAAGACCTGCAAAGTCGGGTCGAAACGTTGGCTTTTAATAAAATAGCTATGCCAATATTTAGCCTATTTATGACCGCCACCCCGGACCATCTGTTTGCTTAATAATACCACGGTCAATTATTCAGTATTCTAATAAAAAACTGTTCGCGGCTTTTCTTCGAGAATACTGGACCAATTTTTCTAAAATTTGGAATCAAAATCAGAAGTCACCCGAGGATGGTCCTCTTTCTTCGATATTACTATCCGCCCTTTCCTCCCAAGATGGCGGCCGAAAAACCTGTGTTACTATAGACTGTAACGTCTAAACGAATGTACTAATTTCAATGAAACTTGGCTAAAGTGTTCTGCTCGATGATCTTTAAATGGATCTATATAACGTACTTCTATGAAAAGGAGCTGGAAAAACGTGGGATGGTAAAATTAGATTTTACAAGAAATATACACTTTTTGGGTTATTAAAAAGTTTAATAATAATAAGGCTTAGCGAACCCGAAGGTTCGATGCCGACACCACCAATCGCTTGTTACACACCTCCCTCCACCGTTCGCCGTTCAAACCCAGTCCCTTCAGATCGGCTTTAATGCAATCTTCCCACCTTCGCTTCGGTCTACCCCTCGGACGCTTACCATTCGGCACAGCAAATATTAACCTTTTAGGAATTCTCTCGTTACTAAGCCCAACAACTTTACAAGCCCATTTGATTCGCCGCGATGAAATTATCTCAATTATATTACCCGGATACAGCTCACGCAATTCGGCGTTGTGTAACCGTCTGAACTCTCCGGTTAACTCATCCTTCTTCGGTCCGAATATTCTACGCAATACTTTATTTTCAAAAACCTTAAGACGCTGCTCATCCCTTAATGTAAGCGGCCAAGTTTCGCATCCATAAAGAACTGTAGGCAAGATAATTGTTTTATAGATTCGAATAAAAAGTTTAAGATTTTTATTTTAAAAAAAATAAATGAATCGGACAATTGGGAGCGAAGATATGGTGTTCTAAATATTTTTTTATGTTCTATTGCTTGATTTTTTTAAAGTTTTACATCAACTGTAGCAATGATGTCTATTTTTTTAAGCAAATTATTTATGATAAAATAGAAAATTATATAGACCAATGTTAGGAATCCCTTTTTATTTATTTTTTTAATGTTACATAGAAAATAATGTTAATTTTGATGTTAAATTGCTTGAAAATAATAAACTATTGTGCAATATTTTCAGCTTTTTTTTTTACAATAGTCTTAGTTAAAACTACAAGTATAAGACTTTATTCCCTCTAATCTTGATAAGATTTGGGTTCATTGAGCCCTGCCATAATAGTTGAGTTGCTATTTGTTAATAAAAGTATAAACTAATTCTAAATCGGCTGTCTCTTTCAGGAATGTTGGGTGTTCCAACTAATTGTCTCCATGGCAATAATTTTTTGTTTATTTTATTAATTTTCTCATTTTTTTTTCTATTTCCACTTTTAAAAAAATTATTAATTGCTCTTACAATAAGTTATCTAAAACAAGACTCTACTAACGAGGTGTAAGAATAAGTGGAGCTGTTGAAGGCTATAAACATAAAATCGATATGCAAACGACCTTGTTAATCGAACCTCGCCGGTGATAAATCGATCAGAATCGATTGTTAGAACGGTTATCATTAAATTGTATAATAATCTTTGGCGATATATCAGCGGTGAATGGAAACTGGTTCCCTCGTTAGACATCCCCGGATCTGAATTTCAAATGCACCACCTTCTTAATTAGTATCGCTAGTATTCAAAAATAGTTGTCCGCCATTAACAATATCCAACTTGTCCGCTATATAATATACTGATTTATGAGTTAACCTTGTACACTGAGCTTAACTCAAGTACATTTATCAGTAGTTCAAAACCCCCGTTTACACGGTTATATTTCTTGATTAAATTCTTGATCACACTATATATTTATAGAAAACTTGATTATTTGAAGATAATTTTTTCAAGACAAAATGAAACTTCACACCACCCAGATGCCTAAAAATATAATATAATAATATTAATGTAATATATAATAATAAAATATTATATCGTCTGCCGAACTTTATAGTCCGCTGTACAGACTCCTCTTTATCAAATTATTATTTTTAAAATTATTTATTCAGAAATATTACAATCTGTCACAATTAAGGGCAAAATAAATTATTAACTCACATTTTCCAACATTGTCCGTTTTATAGTCACAAACTAAACGATATAGGAATATCACAAAACATATCAATAGATAGTAATACATCCAACAAATTAATAGCATTTCTGACAAGTGTAAATTTAATTAATGAGTTGTAATAATAATTTTTATATGACATTTTCCTTTATATATATCTTTTATTATTTGTATCTATTGCTTCTTTTTATTATTTATCTATTATCTGTCATTATCTTTTTTATCACGGGCGGATCTACGGGGGGGGCTTTCGGGCTGAAGCCCCCCCAAAATGGAAAAATATAACCATGTTTTATGGAAAATTTGTTTAAAAAATACCTCTAAAAGTATTATTTTTCGTGTAATTACATTTAAAAGTACTTAAGGAATAACTTAAACACCATTTCATATAGGTAGTTAGTTTCTTTCTGTTTTTCCAAAGTAATTATCGTTATTTTTATGAAAAAAAAAGGTTTCGGGCTGAAGCCCCCCCCCCAAAAATAAATACTGGATCCGCTAGTGTTTTTTATTATTAAACCTACCAGCTAAATATATTAATAATAATATTATTTAATGGATTGGGCGCTGATCTAGATGTTTTGCGCCTAAAAACATTTTTAAAAAATCATCAAATTATTAACATCTTTCTAAAACTTCGTGACATGATTCATCATATCGTAACCTACAAATTTTTATTTTCAAAAATTCTCGGAAATGTGACATTTTCAATCTAGATATTGGTTAAATTTAAGGTACTAAAAAGGCATGAATACCCATTTGCTTTACACTTAAATCGTAAGATAATTTGATCACAAACTTGAGAAAAAAAGTGGCCTACAAAAATATTGGGCCGTTTGGCGTGAACTCTCAAGATGTCAAAATAACGAGGTTATATAGTCCAAACGGCCCAATATTTTTGTAAGCCACATTTTTTTTGTAATTAAATTATGTTCCTTTTAGAGTGGAATATGTTTTCATGGATATTTATGTGTATTTAGTATTTCTCATTAAATTAGTTAATTTAACAATAAATTAATTAATAAATATTTTGAATTCTGTGAAAAGAAAATTAAACTAATTTATTTGACTTTAATAACCTGTTGGTATGAAATAGGCCAGTTTTGAACATTCAATAGCGATAGTAAAGAAGCTTTGTTGCATTAGCTCAAGAAGCAAAAACAAAATTTGTTCTCAGTTTTCCTATTGCGTTTTACGTTTGAGGTATTAGGCACAACCTGAAAATTTGACTCTCAGTAAAAACAAGTCGGTTTAACGGTCTTAACGTTTAATATTGCTAATCCGAACAACTTGTTGAGACCTTAATGAAATTATCTTAAAAAATCATAAAAATAATTTTCAATCTTAGCGGAGTATGCTTTCGTTATAGTAAGCATATGCTATGTTTAATACAGGGTAGATTACAAAGGTAGTGTTGTACAAAGATCTCTGATAACTGTTATCTAATCTTGTGTTCCCTCCAGTGTTTGTGTTTGTACTACCGGTACAGATTATCGCGTTTTTTTACAAGATGGCAGCCTGCATTCAAATCTCTACTTACCTATTTACCTTTTCCTCCTGACAAGATAATACCTATCTTGTCACCCTGAAGAAAAAAAAAATACTTCATTTGTGTATCCATAGAATTAATTTAGCATTTTAAATTGAAGACAGGGAAGCATTGATTTTGAAAAGGTATGGAGAGGGGGGTGTTAAGATTACACTGCTCCATGCCGCATCTTAATGAGTTACGTCTATATATTTATATTTATACATACTAGGGTGGCATCCAGTCATAGTAACAGTAAAAGAAAAAAAATGTCTGTGACAGTATACACAGTAAATATCATTTATTCTGATGTACCCTTGAATTGTATTAAATGAATAATCACAGACTCTTATGAAAAACAGGTAAATTGTGCTAGCCGAGGTAAGATCACAACCTTGAGCATCAGCTGATCGATCAGCTGTCTTGAATCATGTTATGGAATTAAAAAATGATGCGTTTGGTTCATTGTAATTATACAACTGTAATTTACATGCATTCTGTAGTTCAGATTGTATTAACTATCGACAATAAATGATCGATTTGAATCGATTATTGGGTGAGCCTATGATTCTGTTGACAGTAACCGTCTTTGGAAAATCATGAATGAACTGGTAGTTCTCTATAAGTTCATAATATTGACAAAGGCAAATGATCCCAAATGTAGAGTCCTAACAAGAAGAATCTGAAACCTTCAAAGTTGGAACGGATTTACGGCAGGGAGATGGACTATCACCGATGTTGTTCAACTTAGCTCTGGAGAAGGTAATAAGAGCAACATCACAGGGAAATAAAGGAGTCCACGTCGGAATGAATCATAAAATCCTTGGATATAATGTCTTTGGATATAATCAAGAGGGCATAGAGAAACTCGCTAAGGCTCTGATAAGAGAGGTAAAGCAAATCGGCCTACAAGTAAATGAAGACAAAACAACATATATGATAATAAACCAAAAATTTTACCCCAATAACACGATCTGCGTAGAAAGAAAACCATTCTCGAGAGTAGAAAAATTGAAATACTTCGGCTCCACAATAACCTCAATGAATGACCAACGGGCAGAAATAGACCAGCATATACAAATTTCAAAAAGAGCTTTCTTCACCCTTTTAAAGGTATTAAAATCCTAAGAAATCTCAAATTAAGGGTGTACAATGCTATGATAAAGCAAGTTCTAATATATAACTGTGAGACCTGGACACTCTAGATAAAAGTATTGAAAGATTTGAGAGGAAAATCCTCACGATAACTGTAGTGATCTGGGTACTAATACATGGAGGCGTAAGATCAATGAATAACTGCTTACAAAAACTGGTCAATCAATATCTTATGGTATGAAGGCAAGAAAACTAGGGCTCGAAATAAACACGGATAAGACAAAATATATGGTTAGCTACAAAAACAGCGACAATTTTGATGATATCGACATAGAAGGGAATGTGCTTGAACACGTACAGAATTTTTGGTATCTAGGGTCTACGATAACTAGAAAAAACGAAATTGAAGAGGATATTAACGTTAATCTGAAGAAGGGAAATGCTTGTTATTGTTCTTTATCAAAATTACTTAGTTCTCGCCTCCTATCCCTAAACTTAAAAGTTAGAATTTACAAAACCATTATCTTACCTACATTTCTTTATGGAGGCAAAACGTGGCCGCTTACAGTAAGGGATGAACAACGTCTTAATGTTTTTGAAAATAAAGTATTGCACAGAATATTCGGGCCGGAAAAGGACCAGCCAACCGGAGAATTTAGTCTGTTACACAACGCTGAATTGCGTGAACTGTATCCGGTTAATATAATTGAGGTGATTTAGTTGAGGCGAATAAAATAGGCATGTAAAATCGCTGTGCTCAGTGACGAAAGAATTTCTAAAAAATTAATATGCGCTGTACTGACTGGCAAGCGTCCGAGGGGTAGACCAAAGCGAAGATGGGTAGATTGCGTTAAGGCTGATTTGGCGGGGTTGGGTTTAGACGAAGCCCGGTGGATGGAAGAACGTAGACATCGATTGGTGGTGTCGGCATCGAACCTTCGGGTTCGCTAAGCCTTATTATTATTATTATTATTATTATCATGAAGGCAAGAAGATTAAGATAGGCGGGTATGGATAGATCGAATCATCAAAGATACAATTGAGCTGAGCGCAGATAACTGGAAAGAAAGGGCCAAAATATGTAGAGATGGAGTTGGCTGATTAAGGGGGCAAAATACATACAAGATGCCTACAAAAAATAAAATACAATTTTAATTTCTTAATTTTTATTTTTATCATGTTTTACTCCCACACTAAAACGAACATCTCTAAAGCGGACAAAACTTGATTCAACTCATGCGTCCGGTATTGAGTTTATGTATATATAATGTAATAATATATATAATAAAAATATATATAATATTAATATAAAACATAATACTATATATGTATATATGGTATAATAACAGTTTGAAACGGAAGGAAGCTTTCTGTTTCATTCCAACCGCCTACCAGGAGATCGAGTGGGTGGCCTGTCTAAAAATATATATATATATAGCGGCTGACATGTTGACTAACAGTTTATGTTCCATTGTCTGTTTATGGCGAGTGGCGATGGCGGATGGTATTTCCATTTTGTGTTAATGAAGTGGATTCATTCATATTTCATTTCTATTTATGCTAGGAATCGAGTCGGGTCCTATCTGCATAACGGCTTCATATCTTACGGCTCCTCCATCTTATTCTATAATTGCCTGTTTCTCTCCTCTGTAAATTTTCTGTTTTATTTTTAGAATTGTTTTCAATTTGGTATTTCTTTAAGTGAGGTGTGAGAGAAAAACATTTCTTTCATCTATGAATCTTTGTGAGTGCATTCATGCTATGTGAGTGTATCTGAGCGTTTGCTCTCTTCAAAAACTCACAAAATGGCAAAGCAATACATCAACAACGTGCTTCATTTTTTCGCGAACTCTGATAATGGTGTAGACCAGGAGTTCCAGACTGTTTGGGAAACATTCTGACCTCCACACCCGCATATAACCTCCGTGATTTAGCTACGGTCAGTGTTAATTTTCGCGCGATTATCATTGATCTAACACTGGAATTAATTACTATATAATTATTTAGGTTATGGAAATTAACAGAAGTAAGTTGAAAATATGTATTGAAGTGTGTATTTACTTAAAATAAAAATCGCTGCAAATTATTTCACAATGGTTTATTATATCCAACAATTATACATATAAAGTAACATTACCTTTCTAATGGCAAATTAAAAGAAATAAAAAGTTAATTACAATTATTTTCCAAAATATTTTGTTTTCATTTTTAGTAATTTTCTAAAAAAAAAAAATAGCATTACTTCAGTAACAAATTAAAAAATCCAAAACAAAGGATAACCTTTACAGTAGAACATAAAAAATCTCTAGATTTTCGTAAAATTTAAAAAGAAAGTTTTTAAATTTTGTTTTCAATTACAATGGTTCATTATTGAAAATAATAAAATAAAAATATTTAAAAATCGCGATATAGTTACTAATAGTGCTTTGATTTCGATGAAACTTTCTTCCTTCCTTAGGAAATTTAATACCTAGTATACAAAAAGTATACAAGTTTTAAGTATACAAAAATTGTATACTTTTTTAGTTATTCGGAATCTAATTTTACCATCCCTCATAACTTTTTTACCAGCTTCTTTTCGTTGAATTATGTTTTATAGATAAATTTAAAGGGCGTCGAGAAGAAGAATTTAGCCCAGTTTAATTTAAATCGGTACATTGGTTTAGGCGCTACAGTCTATAGCAACGCAAGTTTTTCGGCCGTCATTTTGAAGTTAGTAGCTAGATATTAATGTCGATGAAGGAGGATCATCCTCGGGTGACCTCTGATTTTAAATCCAAATTTGAAAAATCGATCCTGTAGTTTCGGAGAAAATGTGTGGACAGCGGACGGACATAAATATTTTTATTCGTTTTTCGAATTCTACGTATCTTGAAATGTAAAACCTCAAATTTTGAGAGGGAGTTAAGTTTTTGAATTTTTTGTTCTATCACAATGGATCATTATTGAAAATAATAAACCAAAAAGCTACTGTAATATATTTTATAAAATATTGCTGATTCCGTTATCATTTCCTAATCTTGATGTGGTCTAAAATGATAAAGATGTTCCCTACGGAGCCCAATTTGTCCTGTATTTATCTACAGACTTACCACCGCTCCAGTATTAAAGGCTAGCATGTTTGTATGTTTGTATGCTAGTATGTTTGTATCGACTTTATGTATTTTAGAAAGAAAAACAAAATCGGAGAGTACGATTCGCTAATCCCCCATGAAATTCTGAATCCAACGGTACTCCATTCATGGTATTTGAGCATGACAGGAGCTTATATTTGGTACAAAACGGATTTCAAACCTTACTGTAATAATATATGTGGGGATTGGTTAATTCTAGCTATAGATTAATAAACATGCCGCAGCTACGTCACGGAAGCTACATGCGGCCTAGAAGCCGCAGGTTCCTCAACTGTGGTATATACCATGTTATATACATGGAGTAATATGCACCTAAACTGAGAGCGGAGGTAGAAGGGATGGCAATGACAGAGGCGATGGTGTCCGGCCCATTTGTTTCCCTTAATTAACACCAGGGCGCTCTCTCGCCAATTGGATCTTTCTCTTCTACTATAGTTTTATCTTTTATTCTCTAGTATCGATTGTATTTCCAATCTAAAACGATTATTTGAACGACTAGATTTATGATTGTTGGGTTTTAGAACCCAATATTACCATTCAACTATAAAAGACACACTCTATTTATATGTACAAGATAAATATATGCTAGCGGGATATTTAAACGAGATTTATAATAAAATAAAATTTAAAAAATCTGTGATTAAAACACTGTGCTCTTATGCTTCAATCTAAATGTACGAATCCGGTTGAGGACTGTTATTATTTATTCTGTTATATCAGCCGTGCGTCGACTGAGTTGTACTAGTATATTTTTTTTTAATGTAAATAAATATGTATATAATTATATTTAAACATATGATAAATAACCTTATTTAGTTGTTCATATTATCTTGTGAGATTTTTTAATAATTATTATAGTAAATCTAAGTATGATTAATTATTTATCAAACCCTTTTCAATATCAGAGCCTTTTATTATACATTGTAACATTTTTTTTTAATGTTAAGGCTCCAAGAGCTCTCTTCAAAACTTCTTTTTATTTTTTAAAACAATGAAACATTATTTCTATTTTTTTTTTATAAAATATATTTGTATATGTAATAATAGAAAATATTTTTTTAAAACTAAAAAAGCTATTTTATTTTATAAATCTTTTTTTTTTAGAGGTATTGTTTAATCGGACTAAGGTTTTTTTTTTTTTTTTTAAATGGCTTTTAGAGCCGAAACGTTAAAAAAAAAACCTCTGCCAAGTAAAGTCAGTATAGATACCTCACCGTTTCACGGTTTTCATTGGCTAAATAATATCTGTATTAAAATGTCTAAAATTTTTCGTATGAGAATAAAATCTCTGGGAAAAGCCGTTTTCGGAAATTCAGTAATCCCTCAACATATACAGGTTTGATTTCCACGGGTTTTGTTCATCAGCGAATATTAAAATGCGCAAGAGTTCCGCATTTGCGGATTGCATATTTGATGATTCGTGATTTAAAAAAAAAATCCCAGTGCATGATGAACATTAATGTAAACATTGAGTGTTTTGCATGAGAGCATAAAAAGTAATTGTTTCTTTATGATTTATTAGTATAATTTTATATTTTATTGTCCTCTGCTATTTTCCATCGTAGCTGTTGTCTGACTGTTTATATCAGTTGCAAACTATAAAATATCATCTTTAACAAAAATAGAATTAAAGTTGAAAATTTTGGCATACGACCATTCGCACTAACGGTAGTGATATATACTTAATAGCTTATGTTTTCACTCGTAAAATAGGTGGAACAAAAAATCCATAGGAAAAGTTCAACTTTTTGTTTGTTCGGAGTTAACGAGACCAATACTTTTTTTTAGTCAGAACAAAACTAATCAAGCTGGAATATAAAAATATTTGTGAAGTTCACACAACTTTGATATTTAAGAGTAGAAATCGAGACCACCATGAGTTGGTTAAACTTCAATATAAATAAACAGATTCACAAATAAAAATTTTTAAAATTTTCTGTAATGATTAATAAGTATGCTGTGTTTTTAGCAACCCAATGTAATTGGGCAGCCCATTTTATGATAATAAAGTGATTCTCTCTCATAATTATAATAAATCAAAAAATTTGTACTTTTTTGAGTTATTCGCAAATATAGTTCTGAATCAATCGTAACTTCATACTTTTCGAAGAAGCATGTTCTTTATACAACTTAAAAGGGCTTAAAGGACTTTAACCTTTAGCCAAGTTTAATTAAAATCGTTACATCCGTTGAGGCGCTATAGTCTATAGTGACACACGTTTTTCGTCCGCCTTTCCAAAACGAAAAGCCGGAGAAAATTAAATGTATATAAAAACACTCTTCAATACGGTAGAAACGTTATGTCAAAATTGCAAGAAATCGGTGAAAAAGTTTCGGAGATTAGTGGTTTTGAACAAACGAATATTTATTTATTTTTTTATTTAGAGTAGATATGGTATATAATTCACTGTATGAAAGTTCTTCTTGGATAATAGATAATTAGGAAATCAGTCGAAATGGTCCTGAAGATGGCCCGACCCACATTCTTAGGCCGTGTTCGAGGGTTGCCCACTTTAACATTCTCTTATCTAGCGCCACCTATTCGAATCAGGTCTGGGTGGGTTGTAATTTATTTCGTGGCGACCCACGTAGATTATACCTTCCAAAAAAACACCACCTTTCCATACGCCAGAAATGGAAAAGTAGGGTGTGAACAAAACAAAAATGTTATAATTTTTGTAATGGCATTAGCAAATAATTCCCTAACTGCTAAACATCTACTAAAGAATCCACTGCACTTCTAGATATCTCCGATATATCTGTGGAGTCATCAAGATATGTTCTTGATAAGAAACGCCTAGGACATTGCCTCGGAGATATTACTCCAGTCATATTAACACAACAGCTCCTGAATTCCTTCCTAGGATGTCTTTTCCTGTTGTAGGGTTCGTCTGTTTACCTGAAACAACAGTTCGAACTAACAAAAGGAAGCAGCTGCCGAAGCTAAACAACAAACAACACATCATCGGAAATAACGCCCGATGTGTTGTTGACTTAAGTGCCAGTGGAACCCCATATCCTCTCTTCGGCTCATAAATTGTGCCTGTCTGTTTGACCTGGAGGAGGGGGTGGTGGTGAGGAGGGGGGAGGGGGGGCGTTAACAAGGCACAGCCTCTGCCAACTTTCGATAATCGATTCCTAAATGTTTGTTTAGAGTTAAAGTCGATCTTCGTTCGAGATCCTGTAACTATTTTTTTAAAAAATATTTCGTGACTTATTAACACTGCCAGAGTTAAGGGCAAAAATAAATAAACTTTAAGTAACAATTATTTAAACTTATATATGGTGTCTTCAAGGAATACAAAAGCCCTTATTACAACGTTTCGAGCTGTGAAATTATAAAATAACCAGCTGATTGTTTATTAGTTTTTTGAAGAAGCAGCCTACCTCCTTGTTATTTACATCCCGAACTACGTGAACCTCTGGTCGACAAGAGGATGCTCGGGCAGGAAACCGGTTTGCCTATATTACACCTCTCTGCTCGATCCATCATGAGTCCTTCCTTATCATTAAGTCTTTTCGGCGTTTATGTAGTTAGCAAAAAACGACAAATGCAAACAAACAATTATCGACTTTAATATTTTTCGAGAGAAAAAAAAAATAAAAGGAAGAAATTGCCAGGAAAGGGCCAATTAAGTATAAGGTTAACGAGACGAAGAGATGATTGGTTAACCTTGAAGGAGAGGTTAACGACAGCCATCATGGCGGATATCTCATAATGATTGATAGCGTTTGATAACAATTTATCCACTCCCTCTGATATATTAGAGTCGCTGGATCTTCATCGTTTAGTCATTAATTTCTGTGTGCATTGTGTATTTTGCTGATGTACTGATCTATGTTTAATTGAATTGATCTAGAGGAAGTTTCATTGTAATGTAGAAATAATAAATTTAACAATACAGGTCCTCTACATTCCTCTTGGTTTCGCACATCTCTCTTCTTCAGCAGAGCTTTAAAATACTCCTTTTATCTTTTCATGTGATCGTCTCTCCAGATGATATTCCCATTATTTTCCTTGATTTCTTTCTAGAAAGTCAGTCGATTCCACCTCATTCCTTTAAGAACTCTGTAGATTTTCTTGTTTTCTTCTTGCTTATGACCAAAATCTTCGCAAGATTTGCTTGTTGCTTCAAGCAATTTTAATTTGACAGGCAGCAGGAGTTCTCAGGCTCTGGTGTTTCTTCCTAGAGGCCTTCTTTGATGGCCGTTTTCATGTCAACAATCCACCAGGTCGTTCTCTTGGGACCAGATCCAATGTTTTTTTCGTCGCAGGTCAGTTTCGAGGCATCAAAACTCTTAATGTCCTTGCGATTTCACATCTGCTGTGGTCTTAGGCCATTTTTTCTATTTCTTCTTAGAAATAAGTCGACACTTCATCCTGCCTTAAGCCACAGGCGGATCTACGGGAGGAGGGGGGTTTCGGGCTGAAGCCCCCCTCCCAAATGGTAAAATATAATCATGTTTTACAGAAAAAAAAGTATTAAAAACTATCTTTTAAAGTATTCTTGTTCGTTTAATTACATTTAATAGGATTTCAAGAACCTCTTAAACACCATTTCATGTAGGTAGTTAATTTCTTTATTTTTTTCAAATTAATTATCGTTATATGTATATGAAAAAAAAATCTTTCGGGCTGAAGCCCCCCCCCCAAATTCAATTCTGGATCCACTAGTGCCTTAAGCGATTTGATTTGATGACTATTTTCTGGTCCCTTCCTGTCTCGAATACTCATTTAAACTTTTGCTCCGTTTCATCTCTTTTGACCAGAATGTAGTCTCTAATAGATTTTTCATTTCTTCCCAGTCCTTCTATTGTATATCAATGACGAAATTCTCTATCCAGAAAGACTGTATTCGTTATGAACATGTCGTTCGCCATATCCAATATAAGGGCCAACTCTCATAACTACAATCATGTCAAAAATTCATATCCCCTAAAACGATGGGGCTTCGCAATCATCTATTTATCTTTGAAGGTCACTAAAGAATCCTTAGTTTTTTTCAGAGACTGCACTTTGATTCTGTTCTTAAGCTGCTCTTATGAACCATTTCTCTTTCCAGGATATTGGCCACTCACAAATTCACATGCCTTTATTACTAGGTCGTTCTGGAACTAGATTCCTCCTAACATAAACATTGCTGTTATAGGACATACTCCGCTATCACACTCTATGTAAGATGTAATTGAAATGATCTTGACCAAGCATCGTCTAGAAGGAACACTTCTGAATTAGAATCTAGTATCTTTTCCTGATTTATTATGTTTACAATTGGTTTTTTTTCTGTTTACTTTCTGCAAACTCTTGTTGGTACAGACCTCGGTACTTGTGAACAATCCGGTCGGGATGGACTGCTATCTGCCAATGTTTATAACCTGAACACTGATAATTCTGATAAGGCAGTGATAATCTCTATCTTCATATGAAATTAGACTCTCTTATAATAAGAAATATAAATATATTTAATGTTGCCTCTTTTTTGTCTATTTCTTATTAATATATATCTATTATTCATATATACCTATTCCCGTTTGAATTATATCGTTTGCTATATCGGGCTATGTTACTGTTCCAGGTCTCCTATTCGATGACAGTCGAAAGCCAGGATGACGGGGCGATGCTTCCGGCCAAGTTCAATATATCAGCTTTCGGCGCCATACCGACCACTGTCCAGACGTGGTCCGTGACCCTGCCTTGCTCAGGACTTTATGACGCCGAAGTAAATCTGGTCATCTCCCTCAACGTCACGTTGGGGAGGAACAATGTCACTCAATTGAACTTCAGGAGGAAAAAGATCTGTCTAAGAGGTATATTTTAATTTTATATTTATAATCTGCTCTCTCTCATACTTTTCAGGTAATAAAGAAGTTTGATATAATGTCGCTGGGTACTTGTATAATAGTGGGTAGCGTCAAAACCTCCCTTGTTATCTAATCTTATTTCACATAACATAATAAGATAGATTGATAGATAGATAGATTTAACCTGCAATAACTATTAATCAATCCTGTGACTAGGCTCAAGATTTAAATTAATCTGAATCGGTCACATCTGTCTACTTTTGACCACTCTAGGCAACTTACAAAATTCCATAAATTGTGTGATCTAGGTTCATGGATTATGTCCCCTTAATCAGCAACGGAACATTGACCAATATTGTTGTAGAGTCGACACTCCTACACCCCGTCAGTGAGAGTTACCTCCTATAGGATGACACAATGCTAGTAGTTGTCCGTATTTTGTTTTATTTCAGGGAAACAAATATAGGTCCATGTTTGTCTGTTCACTAAGCGGCCATAATCCATGACACCAGATCACATCGATCACACAATTTATGGAATTTTGAAAGTTACCTAGACTGTCCGAAATAGACAGAGGTCACCGATCCCGATTAATTTGAATCTTGATTGTTATTGGGATTATTAGTTATTATTACGGCTTACATATTTACAGCAATGAATTTAACAGTGAAAAAGGATCATTTTCATCATCAAATATACAAAAGTACCCACACTATTTAAAAGGACTCATGAGGGTTTTGTTCATATATTAAAATATTGATAGTTGAGATATAGTTAAAGCAGTAATGATTTTAATGAACAATAAAAACTCCACTTAACACCTCCTCAAAAGGCAGATAAATATAGCTTAACCTAAACTAAACATCCTGTAATGTGAGTCTGGCGTACTGTTATCAATGTAATCATGGCCCATTCGCATTTCGAAAGAATTACTTTGTTATATTGTCAGACTGGTTAATACAAAAATTGAGAGAAGACAATTAAAGTACTCAAATGTATGTTGCTTTCATCACTTGGCAGTCTTCCCTCCAAATACTTACCAAACTCACGATTGCTTAACTTTGATTACTTATTGCAACCACATTAGCCTGCTCAGGCACCCTGGTCCCCTTTAATAATAATTTATTCCCTATTTGTGTTAGGTACTTGTCTCAAAATTCATTGACTTATAAAGAATTTGTGTAAAAACAGTTTCCTCTCACAAAGCCTACTAATTTTCTTCTATTAGACAATTTTGTGGACCAATCTAATTCAGGGGTGCCCCCAAGGTCAATAGCGCATAAACGTTTCCCTCCCTTTCAAGATGTTCTCCTCTTCTTAAAACAGTTCAACCGAAAATAGATTTTAAAAATCATCTATCATATACAATCACACTTGCTGTGGTATGTTCCAAGTTTTCTGCTTGTCCTATGATTTGACAATTTTCATCCCAAAAATTCATGACCCAGTCAAAATGTTTTCTCCTCAAAATTCATAACCATGTCAAAATATGCTGTCTCCTCCTCAAAAATTCAAAACCCTGTCAAAATGTGCCACCTCAAAAATTTTTGATAGGAAGACTTATACCGCAAAACATCATTCTTATGGTGAACCATTAACAACACCCCTGATCTAATTTAAATTCAAACATCTGTGCTCTTTATGCTAATCCATTTAATTCAATAAATTTCTTAATAATTTTAAACATTTTTTTTTCTATTCAGATATATTCTTATTATTTACTATTTTTTTATATTGCCATAAAGAATTGAGAGATGCTTTCCTAAAATTTGTAATTTTCAAAAGTACTAGGCTTCTTTAGATAATTATGATAGTATTATAAATTTTATTTTTTTTTTTTTGCTTTTCTTTCTAGATTTATCAGAAAACAGCTCCGGCGTGATACAGGATGGGACCAGACCAGAAGCTCCTGCAGCGGTATACGTTGCTATCAGTTGTGTCTGTGCTCTTGCTACTCTCCTAGCAATAGCACTTCTGGCATGCTACCTAAGGACTAATAAAGAAACAATGCATCAGACTGGGTGGGTATTTTTTATACTTCAACTTATCGAGTAGCATCTAAAGTTTCATAGTCACATTAATCAAAGTGTTTAAAAATTGCATACCTTACTGTATAAGTTATTATTCTTATATTCCTAATTCTGTGATTGATGATTGATTCTGCTACCTTTACTTGTTAGTAAATACACTTTTAATCCACATATTAACCTATTTATTAATCCATATATTATAGAAATAAAATGTTTAGAAAAAAATGAAGAAACCTATCCAAGTCTCACAGTTAGATTATAGAAAGTATTTTAGTCAAATTAAAAAAAATCTTACTTTTTTAAGAATTATTTCTTATTTTTCACCATCAGCAAAGAAGGTAATCTTCAAAATAATAACTCTATTATTGATTATGATGAAGTATTTATTATAGAAAGAGAAAACGTTATTTAGTAAATTTCCATTGTTTTTCTAAGTAACATCTTTCATTTTTAATTAATTTTTATTTGTTATCTTCTATCGTCGATGTTAATTCATCTACATGGACAATATGTCGTTACATTTATATTTTCCTTATAATGAATTTGCAACATTCCACGCATTGTCATCTACCATCCACTATAAATATTAGTTTATTTTTTCATTTCCTTAAAATTTACTAAAAATACATGTTTTTTGGGGAGGGGAGGAGGGCAGGAAATGTTGCTCAGTAATGATGGATGCAGTATAACAATGGAATTATTATCGAGCAACACTCTCCTCAAAACGTGTAATTTTTAGTAAATTTTAAGAAAATTAAGAAATAAATGTATAGTGTGGATGATAATGACAAAAAGTGGAATTTTGCAACTTTGTTATAATAAGGAAAATATAACTGTAACGAAAAATTGTCCTTGAAGATAGACTTAAGGACTTGGAGTATAGTGAATAAAGCTTTTTAATTAAAAAGTAAATAACATTATCTGTTCTAAATTAAAATATTTGTCTAATCTGTTGCAGCAGATTATTGAGAGAATCTCGCCTCGGTTCTAGCAGCAGTGGTCCGTTCCTGACTCCAGCTCCGGTCCTCAGTTGTGGCTCCTCGAGTGGAAGCTGTGCAAGCTCGAGGCATCGCACGACTGCCAACATACCTCCATCCAACCCTGCGGACTTACATCACAGGATAGCCCAGCTTACTGTTCAAAGGTATATTAATCAAAACGTTTGTATATGCATTAATTCCTGTTTCATTTTAGTTTAAACATTTTTTTTTTTTTTTTTTTATGGATATATATGTGTGAAGAATAATTGTATGTGACTCATGTACCCAACAATAATTGTGGATATCCTCATATTGTGTCATGAATTCATCTTGGTATTCTTTATTAGCTATCTCAAAGAGATAAAATTCATTTAAAACATTTAAAAAAGCTTTCAAGAAAATAATAGATAGCTAGCGGATAGTTCAGTGAGTAAAGCACTGTGCTCCTATACTTGATGTTCTGAGTTCAAATCCGGTTTTGACTGCTGTTTATTTATTCTGTTTCTTCAGCCGTGGATCGACCCTGATGTCAGCAGATCCTCCTGGGACACACACACACCTAGTCTCTATAACTCTTAATTAAATAATTAATTAAGGGAAAAAATCTGACTGTTCAGTGTGATCTCTGTCATATCACTTCCTCGCCCAACCGTTGACAAAGATACAGTACTTTCTTACAAAATACCTGAACCTAAAACCTTCCATGGGTTGTACAGGGTTTTTTCCTCTCTCCTTTGTGGTTTTAATAATAATAGATTTAGGATAAAAAATTTGTAATTCAAAAGCTTTTACTTTATGATGCATATTATAAAGTTTCTAATGTTATAGGTGCAGAGTAAGGCTAAGAAGCATTGTGCTTGAAGGAACATTCGGCAGGGTCTACCGAGGAACTTATACTGAAGAGGATGGCCTCGAAGAAGAGGTTCTTGTTAAAACGGTTACAGGTAATGTCATTGATAGAATTTTATTATAGTATATTATATGTATAACTCTGGTAAATATTTATTTATTTAAATACTTGTTGGCCCATGCAAATAATTCACAAAGTATAAAGATGTTCAAAATAATAAGAAGATAAGTTAATGCAACCTTATCATAAGATGGAGGAATCAATTCTCTTTTGTTCACTAATTGTAATTGATCTAGGAAAAGAAACTTAATCTCAAACGATTCATGAAGTGCCAACAAAAAAACACCTTTTGAGAAATAATTTATAAAGGTACCCTCCTCCTATCTTATTCATAGGAACCTAATCAATGACATGCAACATGTTTCCATAGCAACACTACAAATGACATGAGCCTGTGTGGTTTCAAACTATTTATCATGTATTATCTCAAAAACGGTTCATTTTCAATTTTAAATAAACTGCCTTTAGAGTCTGATCTTTCATATTTTATATACACGTTATTCAAAATAATGTTCACTTTGGGAGTAAGTGAATAAAATTCATTGTTTCACTCTTTATAAAAAATATTTATAACATGTTTGTTAGGAAGTTTCGGGATCAACATCCTCCCCATCTTCAGATCAATTCGCTATATTACTTTTCAGTGTTTTTGACATTACATTAACCTCATCTTATCTAATTGTTAGCCCATAATTAACTTTATCAATATCTTATGAAACTCTAAAAAACATTTTAACTAAAGAGAATATTTTAACTAAATAGTTAAATATTCTTATTGAAAACTGAAATAAGGAAGAATTATATTCTGTTACTCTGTGAAAAATTAGGTTATTTTTTTCCAATTTTATATCATTATTTTTATATTTATATGTAAATCCACTTCAATTCAGAAAATCAACATTACTGAGCAACTTTAAGTTGTTATCAAGATCTAGATTCACATGTTTGTACCTTCAGTATGTAATAAATCATATCAAATTTAATTACTTTAGGTAGTTTCATTGTATGGAACACAAGGCCATGGTACTTTTGTTTGTTTTAAGAAGGTTTACAAAAAAAAAAACCTTTGATGGTGAGGATGCAAACAAAAATGTGGTGTGTCCACTTACACAACTTTCCTACCAATTTTAGACAAATTTATACAACCTTAAATATGTCCATTAAAAAAATAAAAAAAACATTGGATTAGAATACTTATTCTGAAAAATGAGTAGATTATCATTTATTTGATGAATGGGGACCTCAACTATTTAAAAATAAGCGTTTAGACTTCAATACACTGTAACGTTGCTATAACCGGTCGGTAGATGGATTTAGATAACGTTTTTATAGTTTAGTCGGAATTTTAATAACCTTTCAAATAATAGGCTTTGGGAACTCTGAAACATTAAGATCTGTTGAAAACTACCTTCACACCATTATTTATTAATTTTTTTGTTTATGATTTTCAATAATGAGCCATTGTAATTGACCGAAAAATTCAAAAAGTTAACCCACCTTAAAATTTGAGTTTTATATTTCACGATCCGTAGAACTCTAAAATCAAATAAAAACATATTATTGTCCCTCGTCCGCAGCTTTTCTCCGAGATTACTGGACCGATTTTATTGAGATTTGGAATCAAAGTCAGAGGTCGCCCGACGATGATCCTCCTACCTCGACATTGTCATCCTTTCAAGATGGCAGACGAAAAATGTGTGTTGATATAGACTGTAGTGCCTAAATTTATATATAGAACATACTTTACCGAAAAGTACTTCTCTTTCAAGATGGTGGCTGAAAGATTGTAGTGACTGAACGGAGGTATCGATATTAATGGAACTTGCCTAGAGTCTTCTCCTTCGAAGACCTTTTATTTACTTATCTATATAACATACTTCACTGAAAAGAAGTTGGAAAAAAAGCTATGAAGATTGGTAAAATTAGATTTCCGAAAATTATACAATTTTTTATTATACCTGCTATAAAGTTATCTTTATTATAATTATTTTAAATGTAATACAATTTGTATAGCTTTTTAATCAAATAAAACTATTTTAATTTTTCAGATCAAGCTTCATCTATCCAGATATCTTTGCTCCTTCAAGAAGGAATGGCCATGTATGGTTTGAGTCACAAAAACATTCTCTCTATTCTTGGCGTTTCTATCGAAGACCACACCGCACCTTTCCTCATATATCCGCACCAGGGATACACTAATCTGAAGAGGTAAACTATTCTGTCAAATATTTTTATTATAATATATTTAATCTTAATCTTTTTTTAGTTCCGTGAATCATCGATAACTTTGTTTTCAGGTTTCTTCAAAAATGTAAGCTGTGTCCCGAAGGTGTGGCTCATACATTGACTACACAGGAAGTAGTAGACATGGCTCTCCAAATAATTTCCGGAATGCAGTATTTGCACAAAAAGAGGCTCCTTCATAAAGATTTAGCCACAAGGAACTGTGTGTAAGTTCTCTATAATAATTTATTATTATTATTTTCAGCCTTAATATAAATATTTTATATTCTTTGTATAAATGACTTATTTATTGAGTTGTCCTGCTGAGTAACTAATTCAAAATATCTTTATTCTTACAGTGTTGATGACAAACTAAGAGTTCAAATAACAGACAATGCTCTATCGAGAGATCTGTTCCCCGCTGATTATCATTGCCTCGGTGATAACGAGAACAGACCTGTCAAATGGCTAGCGATAGAGAGCCTTACACTCAAATCATTCTCCACATTCTCAGATGTTGTTAGTATACTCGCATTCATTACATTTCTTTGAATAATTAATTTTAATGTTTTTTGTTTAATTAATTTTATCAATTTTTAAAATTTATTTCAGTGGTCATTTGGAGTGCTACTCTGGGAATTGACGACTTTGGCACAACAGCCTTATGTCGAAGTTGATCCATTTGAAATCGCTGCTTACCTTAGAGATGGTTACCGGTTGGCTCAACCTGTAAACTGTCCGGATGAACTGTGAGTTTTTTTTTTTTTTTAAGTAAACAAGGTTTGGAAAGGTCAAATTTTATTTGTTAATTTATTGGTTTTTGGGGATAGGAATGGCCCAGTGGGCTAAGATAATAGATTAACACATTAGCTGCTGAGCCTGATATCTCTTAAATTTCTTTCCCGATAGTATCGGTCCCTGGTGACGATGCCGGAAACATACATCGGTTTCAAGATATATCTGTATATTTTGACAACAAAGATGAACTAAATTCCTTATTCAGTGCCATATCTGTCGATTATATCTTCATTAATGGCTAGCAATGGAAGAGTGTACTCTGTCATCTAATGCCGTTTATATGATGAATTTATTACTATTTCTCTATGTTTAAGTAAAAAAGTGTTATTTTTAGGGATATAAATCTTAAATATTGAAAATTAAATGAGAAAAAGTTTATTTATTACATATGATGTATGATTGACAAAGGTAAATAATCCTTGCCCGCTATCGAATAATCACATGATACCTGAATAATCACACTCACTACCATTGCTATAGATTTCCTTTTCTTCTTGGCAAGATTATGCCATAGCCACCAATTTCTGACAACGAGGTATGTTAAATAAGCAAGAAGAACATATGATAAGACCATACAAGAAATACTCTCAAGAGCTATTGCACGACAGAGGCCTGAAAACAAGATCATGCATGTGTACTGTCCTGTCATGACAGGAATATGTATTGGGCGCTGGAGGATGATACCTTAGGAAAATCATTTTTTATCAGTATGGTACGGTATCGGTCCCCGCCATCTTACTGCTTTATATGAGATATAATGATTATTTCATTTATACGTTTACATCTATCCAACTCCCATTCAAATAATTTTAAAAATGACCATTTTAGACTTCCTAAGATAGGAAACATTCGAAACATTCCTGGCCACGTGGTAGTCTAAGACTACTATCGGAACCCGGGGACTGTATTCGCTGCTAATGTGTTAAGTGTGGCAATTAATTGTATGGATGACCGTCCATTGGAAAAAACCATGCTTGCCAAATTCTCTTCCTGTTATGTGAGACCCTTCAGTCTACTGGAGGCATCTCACACCTGGATGACAGTGTGGTTTGGTCCATGGATACTGTATAGGAAAGAAATATAGGTCCTCATGTGTCTGCTAACTCTGGGTAGCCATAATCTATGGGTGGCGACCACTGTTCTTGAAGGAGACAAGGCCTGTGGGAAGGGCACTGCCAGATTGGCCCCAAAGAAATCTGTTATAGAGGGGTGCCCTGGAATCCATGGTCCATAGCAAGATGAAGTCATATGATTTCATATGAATAATATGACAATTCATATTATTATCTGTTGGTTTGTTATATGTTTCATTGAAATTATTATCATATTCGAAATTTTACCATAATCCTTAATGAAAATATCAGAAAAATAAATATGAATTTGCATCTTTCTAACATTTTTTTTCTACATTCGTACACATACTTTTATTTTATATGTTCTTACAATACAAAACAGTTCAATACCATTAGAGTACTTTTTAAATTATTTTCAAATGAAGTTCTGTATCGTTGATTTTTTTCAACCTCTTTTTGGGGAAGGGTATTGCATACATAAATTAAAAGGGGTTCCAAGGAGAATACTTTAGCCAAGTTTCATTAAAATGGTTACAATCATTTTGGCATTGTAGTCCACAGGAAAAGACGTTTTTCAACTGTCATTTCGAAACAAAAGGCCGGATGTTAATGAAATGTATTTAAAAACACTTCTGAATTTTATTGCTCCATTGTGTCAAAATTTCGCAGAAAAATTGGTGAAGAACTTTCAGATATAAGTGGTTTTGAACAAACTATCATAAAATTTTATTTCTATACACTTTTTCCAAATTGTTTTTATTGATAACACTAAAGCTCTCCAATAGTTACTAAACAAAAACAAAATAATAAAAAAAGAAAATCTGTTGATAAACAGAGGAGAAAAAGGTACTGAACTGTTTTGTATTTGCCTATTTATATAATGATAACTACTGGCTGTATAAAATGATAAATATAATAAATAATTCTTATAATTTTTGTTTAGGTTCGCTGTTATGGCTTACTGCTGGGCTATTTGTCCGGAAGATCGACCGACATTTTCCCAACTCCAAGTTTGCTTACAAGAATTTTATGCCCAGCTGACAAGATATGTTTAATTCAAAACCTCTTTAACATATTTGAATATTTTAAGCAGCACCAAACTTCTCTGCCATTGATTTTATCGTTCCTATGACTGATTTTACCTGCATTTCAATGCATGTCGATTAAAGACATTATAATTAATTTTAATATTTATTGACTATAGTTATTTTTAAATGTGTACTTAAATAAAAACATTATTATAGTAATTATATACTCAGGAGAAATAATTTGTAGAAGTCTATGAACTGTGCGAATGTTTAGTCATAATTGTGTGTCTTATTGTAATTTTTTAAATATGAGTGTGATAAATGTATAAATGTAACCTAAGAGATTTATTGAATAATTTTTATAAATATGATGTTTATCTGTTTAGTATAAAACTATTTATAAAAATATAATATATATATATAGATGTTATATATAAAGTGAGAGGTAAGTGTGTATTATATGTTTTATAATTATATATTCCATGAGTGAGTGTTTATGACAATATTGTCTCAATGTTTGAAGTGTTTTCCCCTATATTTGTTGTGATGGTTAAAAAAAGAGAAATGTAATTATTTATTTATTTAGAAAGATCTTTTGTAGATTATATAATTAATTAATGATGTGTAAATAATGTAAAAATCTCTTATTTTTTTGTTGGTATAGACTTACAACAATGTATTTCTAATATTTTATGGTACTTTATGTGTCCATTAGTATTGTTATATTTAACATTTACCATAATCATGGGTTGGCAGTCATTCTCCTTTCCAGATCTGATTAACAATAACGGAAAAATGAACAGCAAATATATAAAAATATTATCAATAGATTTAACAATATACAAACAAAAATTATTAGTTAATATAAGGTTGTTTATCAATGACAGTTTTAAATTATTTTATTTTACATCTTAAAGTTAGATAAGCTTTTGCTGTGCTTATAAATTCCAAATACAATAATAAATTGTAACATTAATAATTTATTTATTATGTAATTTTGCACTTGACATGCTAAACTAATGTCTTTAATCCTAACTCTTTCTATTTAAAGAATAAATAATTTCAACTGTGCTCTTCATCTGGTTTCATTATATTTAAATTTTTTTAAAGCTAAAATTAGTAGAGTTGTTATAATTTCAAATTATCAGCTATAAAATTTTAATATTATATTTAGAATTGATAGCAATGAATATGGTGCTGGAAACGAAAGCTCAAATTTTAAAATGTAAAATAAAATAATTTAAATAAAAGACTGTCATTGATAAAAAACTAAGTAATATAACAAATGATTTTTAACCTCATTACATAATGTTTTATTCTTTTGTCTTCATGAAATAATCAATTAATATAAAATAATGATTATTCTTGTAGGCAACACCGTATATTCGTTACAGAAATATTTCTGTGTATTCTTCCATCTTATTATAAATGTATATATATATAACAATTTCTCACTTAAAAATTAATATTACTATAATTAATATTATGCTGGTAATATTAATTTTTAAGTGAGAAATTGTTTGTAAAGTATTTCATATGATTAGATCAATTAGTATTGTGATTTATGCCAGGTTCATTTTTCCATTATTTAAACCACTTTTGTCTGGAGGATTTAGAAGCAGTCTTTTACCTATCCCTGTCGTCATTGGACATATTGAATATATATTCAATTTCTTAGAAATATTGTGTAATATATATTATAAAATGATTTTATAAATTACTGGTGCATCCAGTTATAGTATATTTTAATATGAATAGTGTATCTTACTTTGTCATTGGTGCCAAATTCATTCTAAAATAATTTGAAAATTAGGAAACCTAAAAGAATTAATGTTGTGTAAACTGTCTGTATCGTATTTCACGATCTTAGTATTAGTTAAAACGCTCAATGTTATCGTAAAACATCACATAACAGATATCATAAGCTTATCTAAATTCTATATTTGCAAAACATATTACTTAAGCATAAAATCACAATCTGAAATGTTAGAAACCTTATGTAAATGTATTAAAGTTCAGATTGTATCTTAGAAAATTTTACAAACTAAAAACTATAAGATTGAAGCATGGACAACCGTTTGGGTTTTATGATACTGCAAGCAGTGTAGAGTACAATTATAATATAAAAGGCACAGCTTATCAACAAACATCTGGCGTGAGCAGAGAGGTTATTTAAAATGGATTTGTCACTGCTGCGTTCATTCTTCTGAAGTTCAGGAGTCGCTGAACAACAGAAGGATCCAGCCATTCCTGAACTTCAGAAGAATGAACGTGACAGTGACAAACCCATTTTAAATAACCTCCTTGCTCACGCCAGCTGTGTGTTCATAACCTGTGCCTTTTATGTTATCACTCTACACACTCATTACAATTTTGAGAATTATCTAGCAATTAATAATTGTAAATAACATTATGTTTTCTCTCTCTCTCTCTCTCTGACCTGTCATATTTCAGACAAAACCATTGATAGATTTATTAAAATTGAGATGTATGAAAAGGTTGTAGTGTGTTATCAAATGTTGAATTGAATCTATCAGTTTTTGTCTCAAGCTTTGTCCGAAAACTCAGAACAGAGAACTTACTGTAATAATCTATTTTAAGTGAATATTTTTTTTTCCAAAGAACATACTATTTGATATTATATTTTTAAAATTTATGCATAGATAGTATGTAGTTTTTCATTTTTTTTTTTATGTGGCAAAAATATACCGCAGTCAAGAAGGCCTATCGTGCTTAATTTTTCATTATTTAAGATACTATTTCGGTAGTACTGTTCCCCGCAACAACTGCTTTAGTCTTGCAGAAAAGAGTATATTTCATTCATCATACTGCTCGGCAGTATAGGTACAATGTCATGTCTATACTGCTCCAGAAACAGTGAAGCTGTTGGCAGTACGTTGGTTTCAGGAATGTTTTGATGATGAGTTACGTTGTTACATTTAATTTCCTTTTTTTTCAACAAGTCAAACAAAATTAATTGAAAAATGATTTAAAATTTATACAAAACTAAAGCGAATCATTTTTAATTATAAGAGAATTTTATAGAGGGATTCCTATATACCTAAATCCAACCAGAGGTGTCCAGAAGGTGGTTTCATGGTGCAAGTTGCTCCATCAAAAATTTTGAGGGGGGAACATTTTAATGGGTTTTTGAATTTTTGAGAGGG
The DNA here is from genome assembly GCA_928085145.1 of Nezara viridula. Taxonomy (NCBI): domain Eukaryota; kingdom Metazoa; phylum Arthropoda; class Insecta; order Hemiptera; family Pentatomidae; genus Nezara; species Nezara viridula. The sequence goes on from OV725080.1 coordinate 161,352,762, forward strand.
GCACATTTCGACGGGGTTATGAATTTTCAGAATAAAAAGTTTCAGACTGAGGGGCATGTGACAGATCGCAGTAAGTGTAATTGCATATGTTCTACGATTTTTCTAATTCTATGACTGCTTGCTCTGTTTTTAAGAAAAGGTGGGAAATAAAATATCTTGGAAGGGGTAGATAATGTTTAACATTTTAAAGTACTGACTTAACGTAATCACATTTTCCAACTAATGTACCAGGAAAAAGTGGTGTATATTAATTATATAAGATAAAACTGTACCAAAGAATATATTGCCAGCCCTTCTGACACAAATTGAAACCATTTAAGACTAACATTTTCATTTTAAATTAGAATACTTAATGCGAGAGCTGTTTCAATGAAACATTCAAGTGTGGCAGTTGTTGTACTGAGCAGTACCATCGAAACAGATTTTATAGAACTTATGATTGACAACTAAGTTTTTAATTTGTTACAGTTATTTCATCTAATATTATCATTTTGAAGTGTACTACTGCATTTATAAAAAAAGAAATATTTCCTAATGGATTCATATTGCTAATATTTTTTTTTATCATGCTTAAATTATTTTTTTATATTAAATAATTAAAATCAATTGTTAAATTTCATGAATTTTTATATAATATTTATCTTATGTAAGTTTATATCTAATTTGCAAATTTTCAGGAATTTCCAATAATTTATAGTGAACTTTCTAACTTCCTTATTTTTACATTTAATCTTAAATATCTATGTAACTTTGTCATACTCAAATTAATTCATGTATTACATACTCAAATTAATTCATACATTATTATACAGAACTATTTCACTCTTTCTCTTTCCTTGCTAAAACTGAACATATGCTTATTATATAATTAAGAAATATATAAAAATAAGGGAGTCATTAAGTTATTGTAATATTTATTTTTTAAATTACAGGAGTATTTAATTGGCTTAAGCGATATTTATCTTTTTGTATTTTAAATTACATTTTATTTGTTGTTTAACATCTTGACTGCCATCCTACTTTTTTTTTAATTTGATCATATTATATTATTAAAAACTCTAATTTTAATAAATAGTAGTCAAAAACTAGTAGGAACTTCATTTTAGTTGCAAAAAATACCTATGGTATAATGTCTTTAATTATAATGCCTATATAATCTAAAAAAATCTGGTGCATTGCACGCATCACACAACTTTCACTTACCACCCTCTGAGCAGAAATAATTATTTTCAGACAAAGGGAAGTATATGAAAACTGCATATGTATATTTATATAATATTGTCAGAATTCGTAATTAACCTCATGCTATGTATGGAAGCTTATAATCTTTCGGGTGCGCTCTTATTCCTTTAGTTCCTCAGTTACAACTATTCTCCGTTACGATCTCTCATTTCTGCTTTAGTTAATTATCAAATTCTTTCATATTTTATATTCAACTATCTTTTATATTAAAGATTAATGAAATGGTCAATTGTTTCAAATAAAAAAAATTAAAGGTACTTTAGAGGAAGCTAATATTGAAAATTAGCCATTTAAACCCTGTTAGAGAACACCAATCAGAATAAAAACTATATTTTATTTAAAACTGCTTAATTTTACACTGATAAAAGGAATTTAATCAAAACCGTTAGAGCCGTTTTCAAGAAGATCGTAAAAAAAAGTTTTTTGTCCATGATATAAAGTGCCACTTCCAGTTAGCCGATTTTGACAAAAAGTTGCTGTAACATCTACTAGCATATAAAAACCTTAAATATGCAATTTCACTTTCTTTCGACTTCGTTTTTGAGCTAGACTGTTAACACACTCACACAGACCATTTTGCGGGACTTGGTTATTTGGACTCAGAGGACCTAATACATATATTTCCGTTGAAAATTGAGATTCAAAAATTTTCACGATCGCAATACTTTTGTTTACTATATGTTTCATATATAGGTAAGTGAAAGTAAAAACTTCCAGATAACTTGTAGGTCAGCAGTCAATATGTTTAAATAATTGTCGAAATGGGTCATTCAATGATGACTAGTTTTCTATTATGTAATTATTATTTTTTAGCCTTGAATAACAAAAATTATTTCCCTTTATCATTAAAAAATGTTATTGTTCTGTAAAAACCTTATTACGGAAATGCTATATAATTTTCTTGTATTGTATACCAGATCCTGATTAGTCTTAATTATCAAAATTACTTTCACATTCGTTGATGTCATCATTTAATGGCCTTGATTCTGTAGTCAATATCACGGTGTATTAGTACAATCTTTAAGACTGAGTATTTGATTGGTTGGTTTCAGATTATATAAATTAAAATGTCTAAAGAAAATAATTGTCTAAAATGTTAAAGTTAAGTTATTTATTGTATAATGTTATATATGTTACTATGTAATTATTGTATTTAGTGTAAATACTTCTTTTGATTGTTGTTTGTGGCAATATGATCTCATTTTGTAAATATTGTATAGTTTAATAGTATTTTTATATTGATTTATCAGTTACGTATGTCAAATGTTCTATTGTAAATATAAATATATAAATAACATGATTATGTCAGTTAATTTGTTTTTTTTTTTTAACTTTTGGTCCACAACAATTACACATATGTCAATTTTTTTTCTAGGTTATTTCTATTTTTCCTTTTTCACTTATGATATAATATGACATTTATAACCTTTAAATACTATTTTAACTATTTAAATATTGTAAGTAATCTGTAAAGAGTCTAAACATGTAAATGGAATCCATCCATGATGGATTGAGCTACTAGGAAATAATTAAAAAAAAAAAAATAAGATAGATTTTTTAACCATTTTTAAAGTTGACAGAGTGTATTACATTTATTCATAGTGAATTTTAATTAAGTATAATTATAAATCAGAAGTTCACTTTTTACGAAAATTGATATTGTGTTGCCACCTCATAGGAAATAAGAAGTGCTATCAAATGGTGATATAGTTTCCATTACAAAAAGGATCTTATTTACATTAAAATAAGTTGAAGACAATCAAAATGGAATATAATACTCTTATAGTTTCTGTTTTTTGCAGCTCTGTTTAAAAATACATTGAGAATCAGGCATTATTTCTTGTCTAGCGAGCAAAAGTGTTGCGCAAGAAGGGGGTGTACAAGTGAGTGTATGGTTGTGCTTTAACTTGAATACATTGTTGACTGAAAGATTTATCGCAATGTGAACAAATAAGTTTTACATCCCTTGTGTTGATAAAAATTGTTTTTGCATGGGAATCTCCACCAATAGCTTCATGTCGTACTCGGTTATCTGATAGTAAAAGAATTGCCAAATTTAGAGCATAAACATGAGGTTAGTTGTGGGAATTTCTGAGTCTAAAATACGTTAATTAATATGATGCAATCTCTATGGTTGGAGAATATCTTATCACAATTAGCCCATTTTCTAGATAACGATTTCATTTATAAATTGAATAATATATAATATTATTGGTCATAATGAATAAAAAATAACTCTTTAAAAGAATAATTTTAAGTTTGATTAAAAAAAATATATCTCTCAAGAACAAAAAAATTAATCTTGAAAAGTTTTAATAAATATATAATACTTGGTAAAATGAAAAAAAAAAAATGTCTCTGGCTGATAATTGTAAATATATATAATATATATATATATATATATATATATATATATATATATATATATATATATATATATATTATAATAACAGCAAAAAAAAAAGAAAAGTCTTTGAAAAGTATATTAAGAAAAAACGGAGAGACCTGTATAATGTAACGGAGAGTGACGGAAAAAATAATGATTTCAGAAAACTAACATTATTTAACATAAATCACATGTTTCCAAGGAAATTAAATGAAATTTTCTTACTAAATGTTAACTTTAAAATTTTTTTATCAAGTTTGAATAAAAAAGTATTTAAAATCCACCGAATCAATGGAATTAAATTGTACTTGTGTGAAAGAAGAAGTGAAATATAAAAATGGATATGTTTACAGCCTTAAATACATTTACTGTTGTTTAATAACCCTAGACAACTGATGATCTATGGAAGAGAGGAGGGGCTTTCTGGCTGAAGCCTCCCCCCCCCCCCCCCTTTCTTGTGAAATCCCAACATCATTCAATTAGTTTGATAACTTTTGACCTATCCATGGCAGGCAATGAAAATCTCGTAATTTCATTTTAGTAAACTTTATAATAGAAAATAAAAGCTTAATAACTAATAGTCCTACAATTCATAATCATATATAGGCTAAATATTCAGATAGACTTTCAAATCATTTTCTGAATAAAAAAAAACGTTTATTCAGTGTTTAAAGAGAGTTCATTCAATAGTTTCTGAAAACAAATATACTTCCTTGCATATTTTGTTTTGGTAAACTTGTTTAATTAAACTTACAAAAAAAAAAACATTTAACTTTTTGAAACATCAAAAAGAAAATAATGGGGATATATGTATGTGTATAAATATGAGCAAGTTCCTAAACTCAGCGCTGAACTCATCGATGACATCTTTTCGCCCAGTTTAGAACGATGAGTTCAGCGCTGATTTAAGGAACTTGTCCCATGTATTGTTAAAATTATAAACCTTTTAAAATTATTATTCTTTTACCATCTTAAAATTAATATTCTTGTATCATTTTATTCATAGATATGACATCGATGGTTGCACTAATTTGAGTTAATTTCATATTCTTGACTAATTTTATTTTTAAAAATCTTTAAACATACGATTTTATACTTTTATTTGATTTTTCAAGGAGCATGGGTATAAGAATTTACGATATTTAAAAAAAATCATGATAATATTATTATTATTGAGGGTGGCAAGACTGGCACACTGCATCGCCACCTCATTCTAGTGTCAGCTGTGTACCGATGCGTTTCGTAACAATCATCGTAATTCAGATATAACTCAAGTCTATTACTGTTAATAAGAACTTAAGAATTTACAAATATTTGAAAATAACGAGAAAAACGTCTCATTATTACAAAATAAGGTAATGACGAACTTAATAAATGTTTATTTTTAAATTAACCATACCTCAGTGAATGAAATTATAAAACTAATAAAATGTACATGAATATTTAACAATCTTTCTATGATCTATTAGAAGAGAGAATAAATGAAATTTGAAATATTCTCTAAGAAATCATTGTTTAAAACTTTGGACCCTACGTGTCTGTGTAATTTCGAAAATTGTACTCCCCCCTCACATCATAGCTATGAAACAATGCATTTTGTTATAATGAAATTTATTTATTTATTTTTGTATTCGTTTTGAAAAATGTTAATTGCAACTCCTAATGAATTGCTACTTTTAAACTATCTGAGGAAGAAACACAAATGTTTCTATGCGTTTTAGAAATAAGTTACTGATAAAAATTCCAAATTAATTATTATTTATTATTGTTGTCAGTTCGATTAAAAAATTATTTTATATACATATATACCTGTATAACTTCAAGCATGTACATACATGTTTAAAATTTTTTTATGATGCGGAAGAAATTAATTAAAATTCTTTATTTTTCTATACTGTACTACTTAAAATATAAAAGTCCCCAACTTCATTTACTTCCGTATGTATTTGACGAAGTTTCAGATTAGTACCTATGCACATCTTTCTATTTATTTTAATTTTTCTATATATCTGACTTAAAACTGCATCTACGAACAAATCAATTTCAAACTATTTGAGGAGGAAATTGAAATGTTTAAAAATAAGATACATTTTAAAATTTTGGATGTGTTACTGCCTATTAAATTAGTAAATTATTTATAGATGTATGTATGTAGAATCTTGAAAGTAAATGTTAAAAGATTGTCCTGTTGTGTTACAAAATAAATAAATTTATTTTAATTTAACTCGATTAATTTGAACTTTTGACACAACGTTTAATGACGCTGTGCAAATTGGAACATGGTACTTCCAAGCACTAGCGGATCCAGGATTTCTTTTTGGGGGGGGGGCTTCAGCCCGAAAGCTGTTTTTTTTCATAAAAATAACGATAATTACTTTGGGAAAAAGAAAGAAACTAACTACCTGTATGAAATGGTGTTTAAGTGATTCCTAAAGCCCTTTAAAATGTAATTACACAAACAATAATACTTTAAGAGATAATTTTTTAATATTTTTTTCGAAAAAACATGGGTATATTTTACCATTTTTGGGGGGGGAGGGGGAGGGCTTCAGCCCGAATGCCTCCCCGTAGATCCGCCCGTGCTTCCAAGTGTAGTTCTAAATTCGTAAAGATGAAGTTTTCAATTATCATAACAATTTTGCGATGTATCAGAAGTTTAACTACACAAATAAATCTTGTCTATAAAATATTTAAGAAAGTAGTGGACTATGTACGCTGAATTTAAACATAAGGTACTGTTCAAATTATTAAAAAAAAAAATCTGTTTGTTAAATTCTTCATTATTAATTAATGCACTACAAGTATAGATATAAGTATTTAATAATTGTTCTATTATGTTTAACAATAAATAATTTTCTAAATTTTAATATAACCCACTACTTTGAACATTGTACCCTACACTTGTACTTCGACCTCAGTCCAGTCTTTGTTCTGTACCGACGCACTTCGTATTGTTATAGCTCTTTGATATACCAGAAGTTAAACTGCGTTTACAAATGAATAGTGGTGTTTAAACTATTTAAGAAAATAATGAAAATGTTCACTGGAAGTTTGAAATAAGGTGCCTTAGCTCACATTATAAAATAAATATTACTGCTTGCTAAATTAACCAATTCTTAATTTATATACTGTATGAATAGACGTAAATATTTAATAATTGTCCGATTATGTTAAAAAATAACTGAATTTCTTTATTTTTCTTGTACGCAACACTGAACAATGTACCCAACACTTGTATTTCTCCCTCAGTCTAAGCTCAGTTCTGTTCTAATTGTTATAGCTCTTCGATAAATCAAAAGTTCAACTGTATCTACAAATGAATACAGTCTCTTTTAACTATTTAAGAAAGTAATGTAAATTTACGCTGCAATATTGGAAAAAAGCTACTGCTCAAATTATAAAATGAATATCACTGCTTGTTAAATTAACCTAATCTTGATATATTACCTACAATCATGAACATAAATATTTAATAATGGTCCAATTATGTTAGGAAATACATTTTTTTTTTTAAATTTTAATACAGCCCTACTACTTTGAACTTTGTACCCTACACTTGTACTTCAACCTCTGTCTAGTCTTTGTTCTGTACCGACGCACTTCGCATTGTTATAGCTCTTTGATATACCACAAGTTAAACTGCATCTACTAATAAATAGTGATTGTTAAACTATTTAAGAAAGTAATGGAAACTTTTACACTGCAATTCAGAAATGAGGTATTGTTCAAATTATAAAATAAATATTACTGCTTGCTAAATTAATCGATTCTTAATTTATATAGTATAAGAATGGACGTAAATATTCAATAATTGTCTAATTATGTTAAAAAATAACTAAATTTCTTTATTTAGAAATCAGATATAGTTCAAATTGTAACATAAATGTTATTGCTTGTTAAATTAACCTACTTTTTTTTTTATTATGATATTTACAACTGTATTAGTATGAATACATCAAGTAAATGTGTACAGAGAAATATTATCACATGAAACACGCTTGTTGAGAAACTACCCACTGGTAGCACTCTAATAATTTGTCTTCATGAGAAGATCACGAGGCCATCTTCTTTTCAGACGCCTCGGAGGGTTATCAGGAATCGAAGAGGAAGCAAGGTTAGAAACAAGAGGATTCGGATGGTTATGAAGTTTATTATGGAAGGATAGGTATCTGGATTTGGCCAAATCGGAAGCATATGGAACATTGAGGTCGTTATGGATTATTTTATTAGTGACAAAGTAAGGAGCATTGAGGATTTTACGAAGGATTTTGGATTGTAAGGATTGGATGCGAAAATTAACCTACTTAAATAGATAAATGTTGTTTAGATATTACTTAGATATGTTCATCTAAACATATCTCGTATAATCAATAGTGTTGCCCAAAATCGGTCTTGGTCTTGCACTTTACAAGACCAAGACCAAGGTCACCTAACTGTTGCAAGATCAAGACCAGGACTGGTAAAAAAAATCGATTTTTAAAATAAAAATTAAGTCAAAATAGTTACTAATACTTGACAATCTTAGTTACTATATGTTAATAATTAGTACAACCAATATACTTTTGCATTTAACTCCTCTAATTTTTCATTCAGGCTTAGTTAGGTTTCTCCTATTTTTAAAATTACAGTAATACCTTTATATTAATAAGCTGATAAGTAACTGCAAGACTCTTGCGCAAGACCAAGACCATGACCAAAACTGAGTCTGCAAGACCATGACTCGTCTCGTTCTCGCATTTGGGCAACACTAGTCAAGATACAATATTCATTAATAGTTCATTATAAAGATTATTTAATGTTGAAAATTTCCTTCCATTACAGTATTCAAGTCCGATTTTTAGCCCGCTTAACCGGAATGATCGTTACAACTTGTCTTATTCACTACCCACAAAATATGTGCAAAGCGCCCTAAAGAAGTTTTCACTTCAAAAATTAAAATTAAAATTTCATTTCAAGCCCTGCTAAAAACACAAAATACTTAGTATTTTTTTAGATTTTGTATTTTTTAGATTTTTTTTTTAAATACCTATTGCCCAAGTCTCCAATATACAAGGATATTATTATGGTTGTAATTCTTATATTGGAATTCCCAAACGTAATATAGATAATTATCTACGGGTTATTTGCCGGACGGTTTTTATCAGTATGAATATATAATGATTAGAGCCAAGATAAGAATTTCATTCGTGATCGTTCTGTTGGTGAGTAACATTTATTTATTTTAAGGTGATCAACATTTTGTTAAGTTAGTGCCTTTCTATATTTTTTATAAATCTTAATATATTACTGTATCGCGTTATTTATTCTTTTTTCAATTATATTATTACTAGTAGGTCCGTGCAAATAATTCGCAGACAGTTTTGTTTAGTGAAGGGATAGCAAAACAATATGGAAATAACTAGATCCTACGTATTATGTGAGTGAGGAATTAATTGTTTTTCCGTTGTCGATTACAATATTCCATTTAACGAAAAATTTGTACGAATTGCTTTGCTTATTTTTAAACGCTGAACTGGAAATATTAAAAAAAAAACCTGGATCGAGAGATTTTCTAAATTATTAAAAAATATAAAATATACGAACAAAAAAATGCCTTTAAGAAATAATAAAGTAAATATCAGTCAGAGAAAAAAGGGTAGTAGAATAGTAAATGCAGTTGGGACAAATTTTTAATTTCTTTAAAATCTAAATTATACATCGCGCCTTTATCGCCAATTTATATTATTCTTATTACCAATACTACCATAATATATATTCAACTTGTCCAGCTTCATATATGTCCAACAATAATTTGAGCCTTTTATTTCTAATATTTTCATTGTACGTTACAAAAGGAAGTACTTTTATATTTCATAATAATTATAATTATAACACAATATAATATAAATAATATTATATATAATATAATAATTAATAAATTTTATTCATGGGTAAATAACTAGATCAAAAAGTGCTCTCACCTAGGTAATATCAAACTACCACTTCCAGATGAATACCATTTCCGGAACAAATTTTTCGTCTAAAATCATTATTTTGTATTAGGAGATTGGGGTGACAGGAGCGCAACACACATTTCATAATCACCATAAGAGAAATGAAAAATTGAGCTCTTGTTATCTTCTACTCTCCTAATATTAAAACATAACAAAACATGAAAGTCACTAAAAAAACTTTTTAGAGAGATAAAACTCATCTACAAGACAGTAATGAAACTTATATGGACCTACGGGCAAAAGCTTTGGGGGACAGAAAAATTTTCTAACATCAAACGCATTCAATCCTTTCAGTCCAAAGTTCTTCGAAGAAGAGTTGATGCTCCGTTCTACGTAACCAACAAAACCCTACACCATGGCCTTAATATCCCAGTTGTTCTAGACCTAATTCCTAAAATTTTTACCAAATGTCATCAAAACCTTACATATCATCCAGATCCATTTCTACTTGCCCTTAGATGTGACAAATTGTAATATTGCTCAATAAAGAATTGATATATATATATAATAACTATTTGCATCAAGCGACGAAAAATGATGTATATCTCTACATAAAAATACAAGTGGGCTTATAACGCCTATAAATACTGAATCTTGATTAAGTATTCTAGTGTCTTCGACGACACATTACTTCTCATTATGTTCCATGCATCTATGCATGCCAAAATCCGGAAAGTTCCTGGAATCGTTTATTGTGCAAATACACAGAAGGTAGATTAATATATTGTCAGAAAAGTTTAGAGTTTCGTTCGGGTATAGATGGCACCCTTAAATATTCATAGATACAAACTAACGTGAACGCACCAGTTATGGTTGGACTTAAACTTTTAAACTTTTATTATGATATTTACAACTGTATTAGTATGAATATATCAAGTAAATTTGTACAGAGAAATATTATCACATGAAACACGCTTGTTGAGAAACTACCCACTGGTAGCACTCTAATAATTTGTCTACATGAGAAGATCACGAGGCCATCTTCTTTTCAGACGACTCGGAGGGTTATCAGGAATCGAAGAGGAACCAAGGTTAGAAACAAGAGGATTCGGATGGTTATGAAGTTTATTATGGAAGGATAGGTATCTGGATTTGGCCAAATCGGAAACATATGGAACATTGAGGTCTTTATGGATTATTTTATTAGTGACAAAGTAAGGAGCATTGAGGATTTTACGAAGGATTTTGGATTGTAAGGATTGGATGCGAGAGGAATTCGATGGTTTAGTGGAGCCCCATAGCTCAACTCCGTAAGTCCAAATAGGTCTTATTATAGTCAAGTATATGAGTCTTTTGTAATTAATGGGAAGTTTAGAGCGTTTGTCTAGTAAGTGTTGGAGTAGTCGGAAACGTCGAGCGGTTTCTTGTCGTTTCAGTCTGGTATGAGGATTCCAAGTTAGACGTTTGTCGAAGTGAAGTCCAAGGTATCGGATTTGTTCAACAGGGTTAAGTGGGGTATTATTAAAGGTTACTGTGGGACATGAGGTCATAGGTTTACGTCGAAGGGTAAAGGTGATTTGATGGAATTTATTAGAATTTATTTTAATCCTCCAGTTTTGACACCATTCTTCAAGGCTTGTGATGTGTGATTGAAGAGTTTGGGATGCAATGGTTGGGTCATTATTAACGCATAGGACACATGTATCATCGGCATACGTGGTAATAACAGTGTTAGGATGGGTTGGGATGTCAGCTGTATAAACTGTGTAAAGGATAGGACCAAGGATACTACCTTGAGGAACTCCGGCAGATTGAGAAAAGAGGGATGAATAAGTATTATTGTGATTTACTTTGAAGTACCTATCAGTAAGATAGGAACTGATGATAAGAAAATATGTAGGGCGAAGGAATTTACGGAGTTTGTAAAGCAATCTAGTGGTTAGAATCTAGGATGGGATACAGGCGTTTTAAGATGAGCTTTTCCAGGATTTTGCCCATGATGGGTAAAAGAGAGATAGGACGGTAAGAGGATGGGTATTCTGGTGGCTTTTTGGGTTTATGTATCATTTTGACTACAGATAGTTTCCAAGGGTCAGGGAAATATGTGGAACGGAGTACGGATGGTTGGACTTAAAATGTAAATACATACAACAGCTTCCTCGTTGATTTAAAGGTTCCAGTTTTTATAGATTGAAGAACAATGCCCTTTGTTGACCTCTGTATGAACAAAGTTCCGAAAAGAAAATTTTAAAATTTCTATCATTGTTATTTCTAGTGTTCTTGAGATCTGCGTGTTTCATACATTCCTACTAACAGTTTTGCTAAGAGTAATTTGAACTTTTATGTTATCTTTATAGTTAAATAAAGATTTTATAATTTTTCTGAGGTATGTCAATTACTGGTACCTACCTCTCTTCCATTACTACAATTGAACTTCGGGGTGTCCATCACTAGTGGTAATTTTTTTTTTTTTTTTTTAAATGGAGATTATATCTGCATAACTGAATATTTTTTTCAATTTTAAAGTGTTAAATAGAAAAAGGAGACTCTAAAAATTCTAAATGTCCAACAGATAAGTTTATAACTATAATAATTAACATAACTCAAAAAAGACCAAAATTTCCTTAAATATGTCCATCACTGATGTGCTTATCCTAAAAACCCACTTATATTTTATGTACATATACATTACTGTCCGTCCCTTAAGAGGGATAGATTTATTTGCTTTGTCGGTTTATTTTGTAATTAATATATTTTTATCATTATTTATCTTTCAATAAATTGTTTCAGATAATAATATTCACGATTAAATCATTCAAAAGAATGATGGACCTCTCCGTTCTAATACTTTCAATATTACTGCTAACTTCAATGGTAAGTTCTTATTCAGCTGCCACAGAATATTCATTTTCTTTAGCGTACTTATATAGACATATATGACTTATATACTTATATAGACATATATAACCTATATATTTATATAGCCAAATATAACTTATATACTTAAATAGGCTGCAAAGGAAAATATTTAAAGGAGTGACAACAGACCTCAAGAACTACAGAAATTTTTATATAAATGTTGGTCCGATTTTCTGTAAAAACGTAGGAGTCTCTTTTCTACTTTAAGCACACCAATGACGCAGAATTTTTCTCTTATCGCCTCTCTAACATGGCGCACATTGGTTGAAAATCGCGTTTTATTTCGAAAAAAAAAACCTGGCAATACCGATCTGTGAGTCATATAAGCTATTATTTATAATTTACTAGCTGATGTACCCGTCGTTGATGGGTGTATAGTCAAAATTTGAGAATCCTTTTTTGAGATGGATTTTGTACTACGGGGGGGGGGGAGAAGGGTCCAAATTCAATTTCATAAAATTGGGTCAGGAGGAAGGAGGGAGTTTGTTTTAAAATTTCATAACAAAAACTTTGTTATTCGGCTATTTGTTTAGGTACCACAAAACTAAACCGACCACTACCGATCGATTAAAATTTTTTAAGTGTTTAATTTTCATTTGTGGAGTCGATTAATTAATCAAAAATATTTGTAGTCCCTCCACTTCTTTAAGCTCTGCTGAGTTTATCGTTGGCAAAATAACCAAAATAACATTGGACATTGAGTCACCTACGTACGTGTAAAATTAGAACATGAACTGAATATTGTGGCGGGCGGGATGAAATTTTTGGGAGTTTTTTTCCCCCTGATTTTCGGCTAATCTCTTTGATTAATTTTAAAGATATATACAACAACATTTGTTAGGCTCGAGAAATTGAATCGAATGATACCTTGAACAGGAAGATTAGAAAAAGTTGAAAACTGAGTGTATTTTATCCATTTTATGCAACAACGCGTTACAGATGTTCGGTATTTCGTATTTTTCCCGTTGAGTTGTGATATTTTTTCCACCAATTGAGTTGTACAACTTTTAAATGTGGCTCGCGGTAGAGTACGTTGGGATGGGAATCGAAATTAATAACTGCCTATCCGGGATCTCTAGACAAATTAGTCAAGAATTCATAACTTTGGTTCTACTCAATATTTTGTTTTCATTTAAAGCGACAAACGCTCTAAATTTCTAATTAATTACAAACGAATCATATACATGACTATAATAAGACCTGTATGGACTTATGGAGTTGAACTATGGGGCTCCACTAAACCATCAAATTCCTCTCGTATCCAATCCAAAATCCTTCGTAAAATCCTTAATGCTCTTTACTTTGTCACAAATAAAACCATTCATAAAGACCTTAATGTACCATATGTCGCTGATTTAGCTCGAGCCAGATATCTATCCTTTCATGATAAACTTCATTCCCATCCAAATCCGCTTGTTTCCACTCTTGCTTCTTCCTCGATCCCTGATAATCCTCCTAGGCGTCTGAAAAGGAGATGGCCTTGTGAGCTTCTTGCATAAAATTATTTAGGGAGTGGTACCACTGGGTAGTATCTCTTCAAGCCTGTACATGCAATTATTTATAATTTGCGCATATTTACTAATTGTATTTGTACACAATTGTAAATTTCATTAAATAAACAAAAAAAAAATATATATATAATGTCAACATTTCAAAGTCTACCATTAGCCATTGCCGAGCTTACCCCTGACAAAATTTCGTTGGACAATGCGGACGACAAATTTTTAAAAATTGGATTTGGTGTCTGTAATGTCTGAAATGAAGAGATATCATGAAACGGGCTGATTTTATTCAATGCACAGACAAACCTTTATTTTGTTTATATAGATATTTCATATTATTAATTTCGTCATGTTGATGTTTTCACTTCTATTATGTGATATAATGCACACACCTTAGTTTTTCTTGTCATTTTTTTTTTCTAGTGTGCCGAAACGTCACCCATCATCTACGAACCGAAAACGTTCGTCAGCAACTATTGCCCCGACGTCACCAACGACATGCTACAAGAGGGACTGAACTTCGGCGCTAAGGCATACCGTTACGATCTGATCGGTCCCTATATTACAGAGTTCACCAGTCAACAGGCTCTTCTATTGTCCCTGCTCAGCTGTCTAGTGACTCGAGACACCGAATCTTGCTCCATCCTGGCCGATTGCTCTAACCGCATCCAGCAATTGCGGTCCAGGCACGTCACACTCTGGTTGAGGGAGGACTTCAGGTTCCGGGAAAGCGACATGAAAATGGCAATGGATCGTCTTGACTCAACAGTAGCTGCTGGAATGCTGGTTCTGGACTCAAAAGTCTTGACGGTTTTCTCTTCCCTCGCTGAGAGCTATGGGATTACTCTGCAATCGAAAGTACGTTTTATACAATTTAACTTTGATATGTATATATTTTTTTATAAGAACTAGCAATCCTCGCTTAATCTTCTCGTGCTTTTAAAATAAGTGAAAAACCTGAGAGAAAAGCATTGGGATCTCCTTGATAACTGTTTTTTTCCTCCACGGATGGAAGAAGAATTTGATGCGGAGTTACTCTGGCTAATTGTAATAATATCAGTAAATATTTAAAAATCGTGTATAAATAAGTAAAAAAAGCTATTTATTTTTTAAGGGAACAGCTACATCAATTTTTAAAATTGATGACTCACAATATTAGGTGAGATTGTTTGAGTGTCCTTGGAGCCTTTGTTGGACAGTAAAATAATGTTATGAGTGAAAATTAAGGAAGGAAGATTAAGAGATTCTATAATCGGCCGGTAGGATCCGTTTCAAAAGGATCTTTTCAAAGATTTTTGAAAGAATTGGGAGTAAGCTAATTGGTCTATTTGATGTCAGGTTTGCTTGGTTTTGAAAAAGGATAATAGCGGAATGTTTCCATAATTTACAAAAGTATATAGGATGCAACTGTAGATATATGTGAGGAATATGTTTAGGTATAGAAGTTGTCGAAGAATTTGGTGAATAAGCAGATCGTATCCAGGAGATTTAGGAACCGTGAATTTTTATAAATGAAATTTAACGTCGTAAGGAGGAACTACTTTGGGAGGCAGAGAAAGAGGAATAGGTGTGATAGATGTGATTTTATATATTTGTTACTATTTATTTAATATTATATATATATATATTTGTTTATTTAGAAATATTACATTCTGTCTCATCAAGGACATTGATAATAGTGATCAGAGAAAGCACACTCACACTCTATTTACAATAAAAAAAAATAAATAAATAATACAGAAACTTAATAATAATAAATACAATAAAATAAAATAAAAATAAATACAATAAAATAAAATAAATGTCATATTATCACTAATAAGATCAATTATAAAGTTACTCAAACTATATAATTTTTTTAAAATATTTACAGAAAAAAAGTGGCGATTTGGCGCTTGAACTAGAAAATGCTGTGACTAACAACATCGCTTGTGAAATTATTGCACTGGCTAATGAAGGAGGAAATGTCAATGGGTTGACTCAGTCCGGGGAAAGCCTCGTTCATTTGGCCGTAAGGAGTGGAAGTACGTCTTCTATTGCTGTACTGGGGTATCTGAAGGCAGATCTTGACGTTTTCAACGCCGCTGGTGCAACTCCTATGGAAGAAGCGGTTATAATGAACAGCGTTCCAGTTATCAAGGAACTGATATTGGCTGGTGCTAAAATTGAGAAAAAGTTACTCAGAGGTAACTCTTACCTCCATATTGCCGCCTTTTCTGGCAAGAATGAAGCATTGGAAATGTTACTTGAGGCAGGACTTAAACCCGACTTAAGGAACCACCTGGGCGATACTTCATTGCAGCTAGCTGTCAAAGTAGGAAATGTCAAGGGGGTGGAGATCCTACAGGAAAGATGTTGTAATAGCTCTTTTATATCAAAAGAAGAGGAGAGTCTTCTGCATTTGGCAGTTGAGTCATCTGATATTGATATGTTCACAGCATTAATAAAATGTAGGACTTTACAAGATCTCCAATTCGAAAGTAATGACACATTAGTTCACATGATAGTTCGTTCGAAAGAGGCAACTGAAATGCTCAAAGTACTGAAAGTTCAAAGAGTGCCATTAAACATCAGGAATAAGGATAGTCTCGCTCCTATACACATCGCTACTGATCCATCAGTTGTTGAGGCGTTGCTGGAGATGGGTGCGGATGTCAATATTACTACAGGAAAGGGAGAAACAGCTCTCCACATAGCTTCGACCAAAGGATACCTGAATGTCTTAAAAGTTCTTGTTAAACACGGTGCAGGAGTTGACATACGAGATAATCACGAGGAAACTGCTCTAATGGCTGCGACAAAATCTAAGACGAATATCCTTGTTAAGTATTTATTGTACAGCGGTGCAGATCTAACACTCAAGAATAAAGAAGGTGCGACAGCGCTGCACTTCGCCTCTGAAGGAGGCTGCATTGATTGTGCATTAATGTTGTTGGACACCGGAGCAAAAGTGGATGAAAGGGACAATGATAAATTCACTCCTCTGCATTATGCTGCTCGAAAAGGGCAAGTTGGCGTGGCGACTTTACTGTTGGAACGTGAAGCAGATCTAACAGCTAAGTCAGGTTTGGGCAGGACTCCACTAATGGAAGCATCTATTAATGGCCATTCGGATGTGGCGAAGCTTCTAATTGACCGTGGAGCGCCTATCAATGAAAAGGATGAGGGCGGATGGACTGCACTACATGATGCAGCAGGAAACGGAAAAGTTGGAGTGTTAACTTTACTATTGGATCGTGGAGCAGATATAACAGCCAAATCAGGTTCGGGTAAGACACCACTAATGGAAGCATCTGCTACTGGCCATTTGGATGTAGTGAAGCTTCTCATTTACCGAGGAGCGCCTATCAACGATAAAGATGGGAACGGTTTGACTGCACTACATCGTGCAGCACGAGAAGGGCACGTGGGCTTGGTGTCTTTACTGTTGGAACATGGAGCGAAGCTAAATGTTAGGTCAGTTTATAGACACACGCCACTAATGGAAGCATCATTTAATGGTCATTTAGATGTGGTGAAGGTTCTAATTGACAATGGGTCACCTGTCAACGATAAGGATAATGGCGAAAGTACTGCCTTACATTATGCAGCACGACAAGGGCATGTTTGCGTGGTGAGATTACTGTTAGAACGCGAAGCAGGTCTAACAGTTAGGTCAGTTAACGGCCAGACGCCACTAATGGAAGCATCTGCTAATGGCCATTTGGATGTAGTGAAGCTTCTAATTGACCGAGGAGCGCCTATCAACGATAAGGATAATGATGGATGGACCGCCTTACATTATGCAGCACGACAAGGGCAAGTTGGTGTGATGACATTGCTGTTGGAACGTGGAGCAGATCTGACTGTTAGGTCAGATAACGGCCAGACTCCACTAATTGAAGCATCTATTTTTGGTCGTTTGGATGTGGTGAAGCTTCTAATTGACAGAGGATCGCCTATCAACGATAAGGATAAGGACGAATGGACTGCCTTACATTATGCAGCACGGCAAGGGCATGTTAGTGTGTTGACGTTACTGTTGGAACGTGGAGCAGATCTAACAGTTAAGTCAGGTAACGGCAAGACGCCACTAATGGAAGCATCTGTAAATGGCCATTTGGATGTTGTGAAGGTTCTAATTGACCGAGGAGCGTCTCTCAACGATAAGAATAATGATGGTTGGACCGCCTTACATTATGCAGCACGACAAGGGCAAGTTGGCTTGGTGACTTTACTATTAGAATATGGAGCAAATCTAACAGTTAAGTCACTCTACGGACACACGCCACTAATGGAAGCATCATTTAATGGCAATTTAGAAGTGGTGAAGATTCTCATTGACCGAGGAGGGCCTATTAATGATAGCGATAACGATGGACGGACTGCATTAGATTATGCAACTTACGGAGGGCATGTTAGCGTGGTGAGTTATTTACAAAGAAAAGATTAAGTAACTTCTCAATAGTATGTGAGCACCAAGATCAAGTTTTGAAAAATTCATTGATTATGGGGTGGAGGGCCCAGCGATGAATGACTTAATTTGATAAAATAAGTACGAGTTCACGTCCTGGTGCTGGAGGGCTTTTACCGCTTGCATTAATTCCACGGTCCCAGCTCCTGACCCAGGAAATCTCCTATAGCCTAAAAAAGACGAGGAAGGGAAGAACAAGAAAATTTAAATATGCATTTATTGTTTAACAGAACCCTGTTATAAAGTATTTTATGTTTTTCGTTTATAATATTGCACAGTATTCCTGATTATATAAATAAATAACATAAGGTTATGTAAATGTGCTAATGTTATAAATAATATATATTTATATTTTCTAATATGTTTACTATTCTCTATTTTATTTCGAGTGCTTTGTTTAATTATCCACTACGAATCTTGCTAGAGGTGTATTATAATATGATTCAAATTACTACAAGAAACTAATTTTCAAAACCCACATTAAACTGAAAAGAAAATAACTGAGAAAAAGCTTTGAATCATTATTACCAGGTAAGTGTCAGACACTCTAACTATAGTAGCTAAAACTATAAATAAAACCTTCATGGATAAATGAGAGCCTTTAGGGAAACTTCAAACACTCAAACATAAGAAAAGTTCAACAAATTCATCCAAAAGCATTGCAAAATACACTGACAGGCAAAAAATTCCACCCACTTGATTTTTTCATGTTTTCATCTAAAAATATTTCTACTTTGGATTGGTCTATTGTTTTTAATGAATAAATAGGTAATCTTTTTGTTTGTTTTCAATTAGGAATGTTAATACAGAGGACAATAATCCTTAATCCTTAATTCAATGAAATGATTCTAGATTCCAATGTTTACTTTATATGGAATCAAAATGTTTATTCAGTACCATTAGTTCAGTGCCGTTTCTTGCAGCACATTTCTTAGTCTCCGGCTTTTAATTTTTTCAATATTAAGTTTAAAAATGCCTCTTAGTGCTGAGGAAGTTGCACGTGGTGTGGCACTTATTGTGATGGACGTTCCATTAGATATGCAGCTAATGCCATTGGAGTTCCATATGAAACTTTACGAGACCGGGAAACTGGTTCTTACAATAGAAGGCCCGGTTCTGGACGGCCTAGGGTAACAGAACCACGGGATGACCGGTTTTTGACTTTGAGAATTTTACGAAACCGGCACCTTACCGTTGTTCAAGCGATTCATCAGCTCGAAGAAGTTCAAGGTGTGCAAATTTCTGAACGCACCGCTCGGAGAAGATTAAATGAGTATGGATTAATGGTTTTTCGTCCAGTAAGAGGACCATAGTTGACCAGAACTCACAGAGTAACACGGCTCGAGAAGGAACCACGTTGGAGAGGTTGGCTTTGGGAAAAATTACAGGCTGCATATCTTTCGTTTCTTCTTCTCCACACCCTTTAATGCCCGTCTGAAGACCGAAGAGCGAATCTTGACTCATCTGTAAAAAGTACAGCACTCCATTCGTACATAGTCCAATGGCTGTGTGGCTGTGTTCACACAACGCGGTAAATGATGGCAATACGTCTTCGTGTGGTCATACGCCTGACAATTGTGGCACAGGACGATATTCCTCTTCGGGTACGGTTTCTCCACTTTTACACTTGTGTAGTATAATAGGGTTATTTCGTAAATTTTATTGATTACATGAGTCAGTTCCAAGTCTATAAAAATAAGGATAGAGGGACTTTTACTCTTGGCTGTTCCTTACTGTCCTTATAAACATTTGTTATCTGGCGCACTTTGAAACCTAAAGTTGGCAGTTCTTATTCTATTGTTTCAGTTGGTGTTGAGGAGTGTAGGTTACTTATAACAACTCTTAAAGCTCAATTGATATGTGTGAAAATCTGCTTTGGTCTCTGTTAGATACTTCACAATTTTTCTATAGGTCTCAGCTGTATCTGGTGATATGTTCTCTTGTAGTGATGTACCTGGCTGGATTTCATGTTTTTCGGAGCTAATAGGTGTCATTGGAGGTGTTTGACGATATTTACGAGGTTCTTATGTGACAGAGGAAGAATATGAAGGTGTCCAGCTCTTATTAGCTACTATACTAGTAATGAACATGGTAATAATAAATAAATAAATACAAAAGCTATATGTTGATAACTGTACACAGTAAATCACACCTTTCTGGTATATCCTTGATTGTTTTAAGTGAATAATAACAGAGATTCTTCTGTAAAAGCAGTAAATAATGAGAGCTGAGTTGGAAACACAATGTTGTTCATCAGCTGATCAATCAGCTGTCCAAAGATATGTTATTAAAATTATTTCTATGAGTGTATAAAATTTGACTTCAAGATGATAAGAATTATCGATAACAATTAGTACAATCGATACAGCTATAGATAGATTTAACCCATCGATATATCGATATTACTATCGACTATTGCCAACCCTAAGTTAACCTTCCTCACATATACAGTGATACTGTATCAGACCCAGTGTTTACAGGATGTAACGGCATTTTCAAATTTTTTCCTAGTCATAAGTCGGCATTAAACTATAAATTACTGTGTCAACTATCATTATTTGAATTGGGGATCCATTGCATTATCTCTAGTAAGAACAATATGGTTGGATCTAGGAGTCAGACTAATCTTGGAGGAGACCCCCAAACAATTCAAGGGGTTGTCAAACATTTTGGATCCCGATATGGGACCAGCAATAAGGAAATACATAGGCAGCCTAAAAATTTTGATGATTCCGAATTGGAAACACTACTCAACGATTATCCAGGTTGAAAATCAGTTTTTTTAATAAAAGGTTTGCCTTGTTTTTCTCAGTATAATGAAACATTTTAAGATCATGATTGACAGTAATTTCAAATTAACTGTCACATTTAATCCTTTTTTTTTCTTTCATCCCTTACCACACCATTCCTGGCATATGGCGGGAGTAGGAATTGGTTTTTCTAGATTTGAGAAAGATAAATCAGGCAACTCCTTTCATACATTTGGCCACCATGGTCTCACGAAATTACTTGTGCACTAAAATTTGAAATTATCTTATGACTGAATAACAGCTGTAAACATATAGGCCCATAAAAATAAAAAACAAACCCATACTATACCAATGATCATAACTTTTTCATTTGTCTAATGTATGGCAATATCTCAACTACATGAGAAACATTAGTATTAATGTATCATATTTCCTTCTAAGCTATATACAAATCATTATTTATACATAATTACCATAAAATTTTCATACTATTATCTAGAAACTGATCTATTATTTTTTTTCTCATTTATTTATACTTGTCTTTTGAATTGGATCTCTGTTTATACCATAATTAGTAATCACATCATAAAATTGTCCCAAATATGGTATATAAAAATTCAAACATTAAAGTAATGGAATTGAGTAAGCAAACACTTTTTATAAGATGGTTAAATATATAGTGATGTTAGTAGCTTTTTATTGTACCAACTAAAAAAGTTAACTCATGAAATCTTAAACCTGAGAGATGATATTTTTAATTTGTATCATTCATTATTGTTAACGATGTACATTAAACAAGGGATCAGTAATTAGAAAAGAATTGAGGATAATTTTTTTTTTTTATGAATCCAAAAGAAGTTATAATTTTGAAGAGAAGGTTAGTTGGAGTGAACAGTCAAAGTAAAAATGGCAATAATATTTATTTTAACATTTGCCAACGTTTCGACTCGAAGTTCAGCCCTTGATCGAAGAGATCGCTTCGATAGAATGAAGGTATTGTGCTTCTATGGAAGCAATCTCTTCGATCAGCCCTGATGAAGGCCTGAACTTCGGGTCGAAACGTCTGCAAATGTTAAAATAAATATTATTATTTATTTTTTCCATTTTATTTTTGACTGATCACCTCAACTATCCTTCTATTCATTATTCACTACATTCAACCATCGACCCACAATTATAATTTTCATTTTAATTTAATAAAGTTATAATTTTCAACAAACTAATAAAAAAAATTGTTTTCAACTTTTGCATCATGACAATGGACTTGCTAATTATGAATTATGCAATTCTTTAAAATTTATTTTTCCTGCTTTTCTTCTAAAGTATTGAAATATTATTATTCATTTATAAATGTATATGTACTCTCAAAAATATATCAATCTATTAAAAGTTAAGTTTTGAGTTTTTCTCATGAGCTATTGATATATAAACACTTCCATAATAAAACACCTTATTTAAAAAAAAAAATACTAGTTAATTAGGTTATATATTTCGTCTTTTAAACATTCAGTTGTTAATTAGCAGTTTAATTGTTAATTATATATTGAGAAAAATGTACACTTTGATAGTATGATGAAATACCATTACAATATGTCAAATCTAATACTTTTTAATATTTTCAGATGATGAGACTGAAAATAGACAGCGTGGAATAGAAAAAGTAATATTATTTATAAATAATATTTAATATATTACCTAAATGAAGAAAAAAAAAATTAGTCTTTTTTTTATTAAAATATGTTTGTTTAAAGAAAAACAATAAACAAACCAAATAATACAGTTACTTAATTTGTATGAAAATAAGAGACTGTATTAGTCAATATAATTATTATCCGTCATAAGTAATCATAATATAAATTATTGCTTTCTTGATAGATCTTTCTTGCCATTTGGTACATTTTCAATTAATTTCAGGAAATAAAATACCCAAAGTCTGTATTTTTCATCATCAGCAGCGAGTTTTGCGAAAGATTTTCTTATTATGGAATGCGTGGTAAGTAAAATTTTCTTTTCGAATGTTATTGTTTTAAAACAAATTGAAAAAGTTTTAATATCGTTGCTACCATATTTAAGTACAATATGGGAATTTAGCTATTTTTTTAATTTTAACTATTCTACTTTTCTAATCTTTGTTTACTAAGTCAGTCCTAATTTATCATATAGTATCAATCTTTGATTAGAACTTTTATATTTCATTTATCAGCATTTATTTGTAGCGACATTATAGATCAGAATATCAATAGTGAAGAAGTATTATCTCTGAAGAACTGTAATAAAAAAATAAATGAAACACATATTCCATATTTTGTCTCATTAATATTATAAAATAATACATCATGGAATAGTACTCATTGAATATACAGGGTGTTTCAGAGTTAAGTGGCCAAACTGAAAATATGAATTAAGGACCTCAAAACAAGAAAAAAATTCCTCTGAAGGTATGTTCGCAAACGCTATGTTTGAGAGATATTCACACCTAAAGATTTTCATTGTTATGAATTATTTACGTTTTATTAAGTAAATAAAACTTATTTTTTCCAACTACTTTATTAATTAAACGAAAACATTAAATGTTGTTTAATTTCCTTGAGCATTAAGACAGGCTCGTCATCTTTCTTCAACAGCAGCAGTGGCAGAACGGCACTGGATACGTGTTATCGTTTAACATGATTCAATTATCCTTTGTAAGGAATTAAGGTCATTGACCGGACTTGCATAGACTTCCAATGCTAATTCCAAATAGTATTAATCCATATGTTGCCAATAATTTTTAAGAGTTAGAGATAAAGGGCCATATTAGTATTCTATCTAATCCATCTCCTAAACAAAGCGTTTGCGGACATACCTTCAGAGGAATTTTTTTTCTTGTTTTAGGTCCTTAGTTCATTTTCGCAGTTTGGCTACTTAACCCTGAAACACCCTGAATAGGCGAGACCTATATGTGTAAAAAATACACTGATAGACAAAAAATTCCACCCACTTGTTACCCATTAAGGAACCATGTTGGAAAGGTTGGCTCTGGGAAAAATTACAGGCTGCATATCTTTCGTTTCTTCTTCTCCACACCCTTTCACGCCTGTCTGGAGATCGAAGAACGAATCTTGACTCATCTGTAAAAAGTACAGCACTCCATTCGTCCATAGTCCAATGGCTGTGTTCTTGAGCAAAAGCCAGCCGTGTTACTCTGTGAGTTCTGGTCAACTCTGGTCCTCTTACTGGACGAAAAGCCATTAATCCATACTCATTTAATCTTCTCCGAGTGGTACGTTCAGAAATTTTCACACCTCGAACTTCTTCGAGCTGATGAATCGCTTGAAGAACGGTAAGGTGCCGGTTTCGTAAAATTCTCAAAGTCAAAAACCGGTCATCCCGTGGTTCTGTTATCCTAGGCCGTCCAGAACCGGGCCTTCTATTGTAAGAACCAGTTTCCCGAAAACGCCTGACGGCGTCTCGTAAAGTTTCATATGGAACTCCGATGGCATTAGCTGCATATCTAATGGAACGTCCATCATCAATAAGTGCCACACCACGCGCAACATCCTCAGCACTAAGAGTCATTTTTAAACTTAATATTGAAAAAATTAAAAGCCGGAGATTAAGAAATGTGCTGCAAGAAACGGCACTGAACTAATGATGCTGAATAAACATTTTGATTCCTTAGAAAGTAAACATTGGAATCTAGAATCATTTCATTGAATTAAGGATTAATTGTTATTGTCCTCTATATTAACATTCATAATTGAAAACAAACAAAAAAATTACATATTTATTCATTAAAAACAATAGACCAATCCAAAGCAGAAATATTTTTAGATGAAAAAATCAAGTGGGTGGAATTTTTTGCCTGTCAGTGTATATCAAGATATACAGTATCAGATAAGTGATATAATTTTCTGATGATAACTTGTCTAATGACTAAAAGAGAACGGGTGAGAACAAAACATTATTTTATTTTGATTTGCCACTTTAAATTCATGAAAAATATAACAAAAATTGATTTTAAACAATTTTTAATTGCAGTATAACATAACCTTTTTGTCCCTACTTTTAAGTAGTACTTTTTTAAGTGCAAATTATTTCCCTAGATATTAATGTGCTGTTTTTAAAATAAATTCCAAATTATTACGAATATTACGATGTATCATAATGTCAATTGGGTAGTACTATGAATTTTCACATTTTATTCATCGCTGATGATTATTATTATTTTTTGCACTACTGCCATCCAAGGGCATTGATCTCCTCACACATTACCAGCTAAGCTGCTCTGTCAGCAGCAACAGCTCTCCGTCTAACTTCTGGCTGCTGCAGGTCTGCTTCAATGTTGTCCAACCATCTCATCCTATGACGTCGACCTCTTTGGCCAACTCTTGGCTTCCCGTATATAAATTATTTTGGGAGGCGATTGTTCTCCATAATGTCCTTAGCCTCCTGAACCTTCCTTTTTTTTTTTATTATAGCCACTATATCTTTGCAGTGGAGGCTGCTCATATAATTCTCGCAATTTTTTTATTCTTCACAATTTATTTTTTCTTATTTTCCACTCTCACCTAGAGACTGGTCCGTATATTTTTCTGAGAACTCCTTGCTCCCACGAGCTTAGACGCCTTTCCATATCCTACCTCAAGAGCCATGTTTCGCTTCCATAGTTGACTACTGGGTGTATAATGGTTTTATAAATGACCACCTTTGCTCTCCATGCAAGATTTTTGAAGCTTGATTCCTTGCTATGTTCCAACGCCTCATTGAGTGCATCCTTGCTATAAGGTGGACACTGTCTGCGTAGACCAATACCTGTGTGTATCTATTGTAGATTATGCCACCAGGATAGGTCCTAATTTCCCACACCGTGCATGCTTTATTGAAGTCCATTATTATCAGCAAAATTCTGCGCAAGAATGCGCTGTGATTTGATCCGACATTGAGAGAGAGCCGCTCATGGTCATTCGGACTTTTTGGGGACATCTATGAAGGGTTGGTGCAGTGTCATGTTGCATACATGAGTCTTTTTCCAACAGCTACCTTACCTTAAAGCAAAATTATAGTCAGTTGTCGACATTTCTTGTCTAAATCCACTTTGGTTTTCACCGAAAATACCCAGATTGGCATTTAATCTTCTGCAAATCAAAGATGCCAGAAATTAGTAGACAATGCTTAGGAAAGCTATTACATCTCAAAGTTAGGTTATAACAATAAAAACACAAAAAGTTCCAAATTTTCCAATGCAACTTTGCGAAGATGATTAGAAAAGAAAATATCGATTGGCAATAACTTTTCTTCTCTCAATTTCCTTTGAGATGTCATTGCCTGCAGTTATCAGGAACCCCAGGTAGACAAATTTGTTTGTATTATATAAATGTCTATATTATATGATAATATAAAATATCTTCTGAAAAAAAATATAAAATAAATTTATTGAATTCTAAATGGTTGACCATAGTATACTATTCAGGAAGGAGATGGTCCAGGGTGGCGGTCATACAAATCTTAAATCAGTTTTTCGCTATTTTTAATTTTTTTTTTTTTTATGATCGCCACCCCAAACCATCTCCTTTCTGAAAATAAATTTATCAAAATTATTATGTTGTTTTTAAGAAATGATAAATTTCAGGTGTTTTAGCATTATATCTCAAAGACTCTCTTCATTATACTGAAAATAATGCTACAATAATCTATCACATGTTCATCGTGCTGTGTTACTTCACACCTCTCTTTGGCGGGATAATGGCTGATGCATGGCTAGGAAAATATAAGTGAGATTTTCATGGTATAAAATTTGTATATTGTGTTAGATTATTTCAAATATCAGTTTTTATGTTATGAAGCAATGGAATATAGAAAAACTTTAAAGATATTATTGTTTTCTCACTACCTAAGGTAGGGAAGCTTTTTATTTGTGTGGGATGTTAAAAATAAATTTGGGCTCAGAATCAAAAGTTTTCATTCTCATTTAATATTTTAAACGCCAAGGAACAGATTCGTCATGTCTATCTGAGTATATTACCTATTTCTGTTATTATGATTTTCATGAAATTTTCAGATAGTGTGCGGGTTGGTTCCTAGATGGTTCCATATCGTTTTCATAAAATTAGGCCCCAATCTGGAGGAAAGTTTGGAATTAATGCAAAATGGTCGAGTATCGATTTTATCAAATGGCATCCATTACTATTACTAACAAATGTGTAAACTTATTTCCCTCGACAAGCTTATATTTCACACTGATAACAGCTCATTCAATTTCACCCAAAGATAGAGAAAATTTGGGAAATAATGTACGTGCGGTTTGTTATCAATTTTATCTGTTATCATTTAATAATTTAAATCAATGTAATTGTTAGGAATATATTTTTTTTCTGTTGGCATTACAGACGTATCTTTTGCCACCTTAATCAGCCTTATTAATCTCTGGGTTATTTCTTTCCAGTTATCTGCATGCAGCACTATTTCTTCTATGTAGATCCGATATTTCCATCTGGTTTTTAGCCTTCTACATGGTCTTTCGCTACATGTTCTGTTCATCTTAACCTCCATGCCTTCATATCATGAGATGTTGATTGACAGTTTCTGTAAGCAGCTCTTTATTCATCTATCTCCTCTATATGTTAGTATTCTGATCCCAGATTGCTCTGGTTATCGTTTAGAGAATTTTGTTCTCAAATCGTTCAACACTTTTTCTAAGGTACTGGTTTTCTTTCTTTTTTTCTATACATCCTTAATTTAAGATTTTATAGGATTTCAATACTTTTAAAAGAGAGAAGAAAGCTCTGTTTGCGCTTGTTATGCACTGGTCTATTTCTGACTGTTGTTGATTCATTGAGGTTATTGTGGTGTCTAGATATTCGAATTTGTCTGTTCTTGGGAATGGTTTCCTTTTTATACAGATCCTGTTATTAGGGTGAGATTTTTAGCTTATTATCATGTATTTTGTTTTATCATCATTTAACTGTAGGCCGATTTGCTCTGTTTCACTTATCAGGGTCGTAGCAAGTTTCTCAATGTTATCTTGATTGCTTCCAAGGACTGCTATATCATCTGCGTATCCAAGAATTTTATGATTCATTCCGACATACACCTCTCCATTTTATGGAAATGAAATCATCCATGGATTTCAGTTATTATTATTATTTTGATATATTTTAAGCAAATTAATACATTTTTTCTAGTTCTTAGTAGTTCATAAAATAATTATAAATAGAATAAATAAATCTTCTTAGATTATACATAAATATTAAATAAATGAAGCAAGATTTGCAGTTAATAATAATGTTTATTAAGTTTGTCGACATTTGGACCCAAGCATGTGGGTCATCTAGTTTCGAAAAATTTTCCTATATTTCAAGAAGTTTTGAAATTATTTGAATTTCTCAGAAATAGTCCTTAGTATTTATGAGTACAAAATATTTGTTTTGGCTATATTAGAAAAATATTACATTAATTACAAGTAGTGCTAACATTTTTTCACAAATAATTTAATATGATATATTCAATAGCTATTTTCAAATAAATGATAGAGTTTTTCTTTTTTTTTTTTATCTTATGCCTTGGTCATCTTGAGCTCTTTCTGCCATGCGACGTCTAGCAGCCCAGTAAATTTCCCCTTCTGTCTTGGCTTTGTTTCTAATGTCCTGTAGTCCGGGACAAGTCAGTGGATGCAGAACAGTCTTGAATCCTTGTCGACACAGTGGAAATGTTGCTGATTCGACAACTCCAATACGGTATAGATGACTTTAGAGATAATCATGTCCGGTTTTCATCCTAAACTTTTCAACGGCCTCACTTCTAGAGAGATCCACTTTAATCCACAGGTACTCTTTCATTTTCTTCTAGTAATGAAGCCCATTGTTTCTTCTTTAACTCCAACGGCCGTTTCTATTCCAATTCTTCAATGATTACTGTTTTCATTAAGTTCTTTGCCATCAAGAAAGGGATTGGCATATTTGGCTGATCTTTTCTGATACCTTCTTTTCCTAAGCGGCCAGCATTTTCATTACCTGTCAAACCACAGTGTACTGGTGTATCCACTGAAGAACGATATCTGATTCTAAAATTAGTAAAATTCCTGGCACATACTAATTGGATTTGCGGAACAGGAGGAAGGATCTGAAATGGAAATTATTACAACTTGTGAGTCAATTAGAACCACAATTTTATGCGGTTTAGACTTTTTTATCTGTTCTAATACTAGAAAAACTGCTTTTACTTCACTATCAAAATTACTTGCTAGCTTTCTCACAGCTTTTGGAAATGTTCTGCATAAACACCAGCTCCCCCATCCTTTCTTGCTCTATTCGCAGAACCGCCTGTGTATAGGTGTAACCATGGGGGACTGGGGTACCTCTCCTTATGGCTCCAAGTACTAAATGCTTTAGTTCTATCTTAGAGCAACTTTGCTTGTTGACTGGTTGTAGAAGCTGTAAATTGCTTTGTGCTGACTTTATGGAGACCCTTGGTGGAATCGTCATGAAATTTTCTCATGAAGAAATAATAAGTCCTTTAATTTCTCTAGAGGAGTGGGGGTGGGGTAGCTCATCGGTAGGGCACTGATCTTCCAAAGCTCAAGATTCCGGGTTCGAATCCCAACTCATGATTTCTCTAATTGTCTCCAATTTCTTCATGAACGTGAATTGGGTTTTGAGCTTCATTGTGGCAGGTTTACATTCCTTCCAATAGTCAATTTCCAAACGCATCAGTTTCTCACTCATTGTTAGCACAGTGATCTCATTTTGTACCTTTATGGGTTCTATACACGTTTGAAGCTGCATAGCTGTGATAGGTGTTGATTTTGGGGCGCCAGTAATAATTTGGAGGGCCTTGTTTTGCACTTCAAATAAATGCTAGATATATGTTTATATTCTTTGTTATTTGGCAATAATGACTTCCAATTAACAACAATTGAATTTATTTGTTATATTTCCAAATTACATTTTTACATGTTAACGTTTCGGAATATTTACTCCCATCTTCAGAACTAAAATCCCAATGATTTTTTGTTGATAAATGGCTTAAATCTAATGTGCTCCATCGTCAGGTTCTAATTCAAGTTATAATAAATTAAGGTATATAATATCCAGAGCAATATCATGCTTTTAGACCAATTATTGGGTGTCTGTAATTTGGAAATACAACAAATAAATTCAATTGTTGTTAATTGGAAGTCATCATTGCTAAATAACAAAGAATAACATACAACTTCCCAGAAAAAAGAAGTTAAAATTATTTTTTTTTTCTTAAATATTTCTTTATTGAATAATATTATATTCTGTTACTTAGGACATTAATAATTAGTGATACATGAGTGTATGTACAATAAATTAAAGAGAATAAATGAAATTGAGTTTAATTAAAATTAATACAGTAAAATTTTATTTTTCAGTACCATACTGTATGTTTCTTTACTTTATGCGACTGGTAACATTGTCCTTTCATTTGGGTCCGTTGCAGCATTCAGTATTCCTCACAGGTATGTATTCATTTAAAAATATATATTATTTCCATTTATAGCATTCGTTTTCAGTTATAGCAGTATAGTATAAGAGTTTTTATTTAGTGAGGAAAGTGTCATATGTTTTTGTTTTTTTGGCAAAATTTTAGAATTTGGATTTATCCTTTTAAGTTATTAAACATGTTATATTTTTATATGTTCTTTTATTTTCATATTCTGTTAACCTCTTTTTTTTATCTTTATTTCAGAGAACTCTCGTTCCTTGGGTTGTTTCTAATCGCAGTAGGGACGGGTGGAATAAAGCCATGTGTTTCTTCTTTCGGAGGTGACCAGTTCATTCTTCCACAACAAGAACAACAACTCCGAAGTTTCTTTTCCATCTTTTATTTTTCAATTAACGCTGGAAGTGTTATTTCCTCCTTCTTGACTCCAATGCTGCGGGAATACCACTGCCTCGGCAGCAATGAAGACTGTTACCCGTTAGCATTTGGTTTACCTGCTGCGTTGATGATCGTAGCTCTTGGTAAATATAACATATGTCATTTATTACATAAAATAGAAATGCATTTTTTATATTGTTTTTGATTGATTCCAAATTAGTTAATTTGTTATTTTTCAATTTAAATAACCTATTATATGATAAATGTTTATTAATGTATATTCAAATTTAAAAGGAAGCCATGGTGATAATATGTAGATTCATTTCTCAATTATTAATGGCATCCATTTACCACTTTTTATATTTTATTATTTATACTTTATTGTTAACGTTTCCGTGTAACATTCTTCAGAATATAACTTCTATAATCATTAAACAATAACTATTATAACATTATTTACAAATATTCTTGTTTAAAATATTTTAATATAATAATAATAATAAAAACAACAAAGACCTTGTCCTTATAACTTATTAAAGATATGTTATGTTTAAAGCCATTTCCTTAAAATTTTACACAATTATATATCATTTAAAAGGTCTAATAGCCTCTATTATACTTACTTAGTCATTTTAACCAGGCCAGATATATGAAATTTAATCCCATTATTATTAATGCTACCCCTATCCTTATATTATTATTTGTTATCTACCCTCTTTCTATTTAAATTATCGGTTTTTACTAACTTATTTTTTAAATAAAATTGAATATATTGCTTATCGATCTATTGATTTTTATTCTATTTATTATATCTGCCTAATGTCTATTTAAATTTTTAGTATAAGTTTTGTAATTAATAGTTTTTAGTATCAATGCTATTTATAATTGCCAAGTGACCGTAGATGACTATTTAATTTTTGTACATTTTATTTTATAGTTATATTTGTTTTTGGAAGCCCTATGTACAAAAGGAATAATCCACAAGGCAATATTGCTCTTCAAGTTGTTGGTTGTATTGGTGTAAGTATACTGTAGCATTTTTCAATATATTTGATGATCATTATTTTTAAGTAGGGAATGGGGTAGCTCAGTGGTTAATGTACCGGCTTTCTAAGCCCAAGTTACTGGGCTTGAATCAGGCTGGTGGCAGGTAATTATTTATTCTTTATCAATGGTTCTCGATTGAAGCTGGGGTCAGGAAACCCACTTTAGGTACATCCAGCCTCTATAAAGCAGGTACTCATAATTTATTAATGGGGAAAACATGGTACTTGAGCATGATCCTGACCCGAACACTTCCCTGTACTACTGTTGACCTTAAAAAAATACTTCTTTACAATGGACTGAACCCAAAATAGTCCATGGTACAGCGGTACCTTTTTATCAAATTATTAACATCCTTCTAAAAATTTATGAATGGCTTCATCTTATCGTAACCTACAAATTTTTTATTTATGAAAATTCTCAGAAATTGGGCGTTTTCAATCTGGAGATTTGTAAATTATTGAAAGAAGTTAGTCAACTGTTCTACATTTCATAGGTCATTGGTAAACTTTGGCTATTCAATGAGGTACTAAAAACTAATGTACTTAGTCCTGTCATAAATATTGTTACAAGGAAATATATACAAATTTCAACAGAAAAATTAATTTTATCAATAGCGGCATGCAGCACTTGAGGGAAGCGCTCAACTTCTCGGACCTGAGATTGTTTGAGGCTTTCCAAGTTAGGGTGTGCTCTGTGGCATGCCATCCGTTCCAGTTCGGACCAAAGCCGATAATCTAGTGGGTTGAGATCAGGGCTTCCTGAGGGCCAGTCCGAGGTAGAGATGAACTCTGAAATGTTCTTTTGCAGCCACTGCTGAGTTGACCTAGCCTTGTGAGCTGGAGCAGAACCTGCTGGAAAACCCAATGACTTCTAGCAAAGAGAGTATCATTTAGAGGCTTATTAACAGGTTCGAAAATATCATCCTGATAGTTTTTAGCGGTTGTTTTAACTCATTTTTCACAAAAATGGAGCTTCGTGGTGCCATCAAAGAAAACTCCCCACCAAAACTTCACTGAGGAAGGGTGATGACCTCTTTCCACTCTTCCAATGAATTCCTGGTCTTCTTTAGAGCTGTGTGCAAACACACGATCATTTTGGTGATTAAATTTTTCTTCAATTGTAAATTTTTCTCATCGCTAAACAAAATTTTTCGATGAAGACCATTGGTGTAACGACCAAGGAGCACTTTGCATCTATCCACTCTAATTTTTTTTAGGGAAATTGTTAGCCTTTGTCCTGTAATTCTTCGAAATGCAGCCATCCTAAGGTCACTTTTTACTATGCGAGACATTGATCTGACAGAGATTTTCATTTCCTGACACATGATTTGTTGTTATCGGATGGGATTTCTTCTAATTTGAGCAGCTACTACTCTTGCTGCATTTGCCGTTCTCTCACAGTGCCGGGTCGTGCTCTGTGACATACTGATAGGGTCTCATTATATCTATTTGTAGTCAGTACAGGAACATACGGCTGATACCCAAAGGTTTCAAGGTGTTGAAAATCTCTGACCTACATTTTCGAACTTTGTGAAAGGCGATCACAGCTATTCGGTTTTCTGTATCACCCCACTCCATGTTAACAGAACCAAAGAAAAATACAAACTAATTGTGATTATTATCCTGACATGTAAAGAAAATATCCTGATAGAGGTAAGGATTATCTAAATAATACCCTAGGATATAAACAAAGTTCAACTTTTGTTTGTATTTGATCACAAAATTGAGAAAATAGGTGGCCTACAAAAATATTGAACCATTTGACATGACCTCCATGTTCAACATGTTAAAATAACAAGATGATAAAGGCCAAACAGTCCAATATTTTTTTAGGTAATTTTTCTTTCTCAATTTTGTAATAAAATTATGTTATAATTCAAATGGAAAGCAAATGGGTTTTCATCAGTTTTTAAATTACTTTATTTAATGATAAAATGCCCCATTTGTGAGAATTTTCATAGATAAAATGCTTGTATATTACTATAAGATGAAGATGAAGCCATTCATGAAGTTTTAGAAAGATGTTAATAATTTGGACAAAAAAGGTGTCTGTACCTGTACCTGTACCACGGGCTAATATGGTTGCGCATCCAGAAGAGGAAGTAGTCGATGGAATTAGATGAGATTGATATGAAACTATCTGGATACCAACTAATGCATAATATTTGAAATTGTATCTGATTCCGATTAATGATATATTGAGTTGGTTTTCACATACATTTGACTACCAATAGACATGGAACCAAATTTGTTCCTTGATGTCTTAAACACAAAATGTAAGGAAATTTTTCGATTCTGAGCACAAAATTCTTTTTACCTCCCGCATGAATACAAAACATCCCTTACCTTTGGTAGTGAAGAAGAAAAAAGTGAACAAATGCTGGTTAATATATTTTTTATTCAGCCTAAAAGCATTATTAGATGTCTAAGCTTATTTAATTTGAGTAACTTAATTATTATGATTTGTTGAAAAATTATTTACTTTTGCTCAGGTTATATAATATAGCTTTTATTTCTAGCATGCAGTTG
Organism: Nezara viridula; assembly: GCA_928085145.1. Lineage (NCBI taxonomy): Eukaryota > Metazoa > Arthropoda > Insecta > Hemiptera > Pentatomidae > Nezara > Nezara viridula. The sequence continues at coordinate 161,387,344 of OV725080.1, forward strand.
CAAAGAAAATTAGTTCAACTAAAAAGAAAGAGCATTGGTTAGACTATGCTGAAGATAAATATAGTGTAAAGTTGATAGCAGATATTAAAGTTCTTATGAAATTAATTTATTTATTCACACCTACGATTGTATTTTGGGCTCTATACGATCAACAGGTATGCACTATAATATATTACTTTGTATATATTTAGAATTATACTATATGTGAAATAAGTATTAAGTAATGAATAAGTATTTAAAGATATTAAAGGATAATTCTAGTCTGAAGTGGTTTCAATTACTTCAAATTTGAATGAGAACAGTTAAGCTTTATATATTGGGTTGTCCGATAAATAATGCAGGATTTTGGTTTAAAAAGAAAAAAGAAAGATTTTAACTGTTTTATTTGATCAAAATAGTCTCCACTACTATCAATACATTTCTGCCAACATGTTGGCAACTTTTCCATTCCCCCGGAATAGAATTTTACTTCTTTAAAATTAATAAACTCCAAAAACGCATTCTCTAATTCTCTTTGTCATGTAAGTAGTTGGCCAGGTGTCTAAAAAAATGATGATTCATAAACTAGACAGTCCAGAGAATATGGCAGATGTGGCAGAGTTTCATATCCAAGCTCTAATAGTTTTGTGACATACCATGTGAGGCATGTGGCCGGGCGTTGTCATGTAACAAAATGGGTCCCTTCCGATTGACCAAAGATGGATTCATTATTGCCAATTTCTGGTGCATTACATTAATTTGGTTACAATACTATTCAGAATATATGGTTTCTCCAGGATTTAAGAAGCTGTAATATTATAAACAAAAGGAAGCCCACTAAACAGTAACCATCACCTTTTTTGATGAGTTGGGGGCTTTGGAAGATGTTCTGCTGCTTCTCCTTTGTCGAGCCACTGTCCAGAAGTTCTACTATTATCATAAACTATCCACTTTTCATCACAAGCAACAATCCTCGATAGAAAAGGGTCGTTTTTGTTACGGTTAAGAAGTGTAGCACAAACTTCATAATGGTGTTTTTTTGGCGGTCGTTTAATGTGTGTGGAACGCAACTTTCAAGCTATTTTAACTTTCCAATCGCCGTAAGGTGGTCATCGACGGTTGATTTGCTAAGGTTATAGTTAAGTTTCCCTACAAGTTCTCAAACAGTTGTTCTAGGTTTTTTTTTCACCAAAGCCCGTAGAACATTGTCAATTAGAGAGGAAGAACTTCCATGACCTTTGTCTTCAAGGCTGAAGTCTCCCTCCTGAAATTTTTTGGATCACCATTGAACAGTGCACTCATTAATGCTGCTCTCGCCCCAGACTTATTGATGTTTCTGGCTGCCTGGACCTCATTCCGTCCGAGTTTAAGCTCATAAAACAAAATTATGCAAAAATCAGGCGTTGAAATCTCAGTAAAGATTAATTCTTTATAAGTAGCGAAATGTTACAGAGGTAAACAAACATTATCATTTTGCATATTTTTGACAACTCAATATTATTTCTCAAAGGTGTTATCATGGGATACATGTCTCATGTCATCGACTAGATTCCTATGAATGAGAGAGGAGGAGTTTATATTATTTCTTAAAGATGTTTTTTGTTGGTATGCTATATCTTCGTCAACTCTTCATCAAATCCAATTATTGAGCAATCATCATTTCTTTTTCCTTCAGGTGGGAAAAATAGTCACATCACCTCCTGATTTCAGGCAAAAAAAGTTATTAAGGAAAAGAAACTTTGTGTGTGAATAACTCAAAAATTATACATTTTATGGTATGGTATTGAAAATACAAAGTAAAAAATGATAATATTAATTTTCCTAGTGCTGAAATTGAGGCCTTCATCAGGGCTGCTCCTTCAAAGGGATTCGGCAATTCCTCTCTTTGAAAGCACAAATAAATGGCAATCATCGCCATAAATAAAATTTATTTTTTACTTTGTACTTGCAATGACTGCAATCCTCAAGTAACGTCTCTTCAACAATATCTTTGAACAGTCAGTTTGCACTGACATTTTGAGAAGAAACTTGAAAGAAATTTTGGAAAATTTGGGCTAAAAAACAAATTTTGGCTTTATCAGGACAATCACCCCAAACACCCTGTCATGTTAGCAAAGGAATGGTTTCTTTATAACTTTATAAAGTTATAAAAACACCACCACAGTCACCAGATCTTATTGTGGTAGAAAACTTGTGGGCAAAATTGCAGGTAGAATTTAGAAAACCTGAAATTTCTAGCAAAGAAGACTTAAAAAAATATCTCCTTGAAATAGGCTAACCCCGCAATCACAAAACAATTGGTCGACTCCATTACAAGCAGACTGAAAGGAGTGGTAGAAAATAATAGCATGCCTGCAAGGTGTTGAACTAAATTAATAGTTTTTAAAAGTTAGTAAGAAGTAAGAAAAATTATCTAGTTTTTTTTAAATAAATATTTTTGAATAATCATAGTTGAATATTTTAATTTTTTGAGTTTGTACATATTTACAATAAGACTATTATAAATAAATATGTTGAAGAGTTTCTGAGTCTTTTTGGTTTCACCTTTCTTAGAGAAGGGCCCACCGGGCCAGGAAAGATGGTGGAAGAATTATGCTGAGTTAAAAGACCCACCGGGATTTGAACTCTTAATTTTTTTTCTATATCAAACTTGGATTATCACGTTGCCAGGCAATTAACGGTGCTGTGCACATCTGTTAGCCCACTCGGCCACCCCCTCCTAACTATGAGCCACTGTACTTCGATAATTATTTACACTGGCGAACTAATAGAAAATGTTCTAGTTTTGGAATAATGTAACCTTCAAAGGGTAAAGTTCCCTATTTTATGGTTTACTAAAGAATATATTTAAATTTTAGTTGATTAAATAGACTACAACTAATTAAATAGTTAAAATTTATATATGAACATTAACTAAGTAGTTTGATTGTTTTTAGGGTTCCAAATGGACGTTTCAAGCTAGTCGGATGGATGGAGATTTAGGTTGGTTCACTATCCAACCTGACCAAATGCAAACTCTCGATGCTTTGCTCGTACTGTTCTTCATTCCTCTTTTCGAAAGTATTATTTATCCCTTTTTGGCAAAATTACGTTTAGTGAGAAATCCTCTTCAGAAATTGACAGTTGGTGGATTCCTCGCTGCTTTTGCTTTTCTTTTGTCAGGTGCTCTCGAGATTTATATACAGGTGATTAATTATATAAAAATAAAATATAAAACCAAGTACAAATTATTCATCAGCACTTTTACAGGAACTTCATTTTAATATTTAAATTTTCAAGCAAGAAAATGCGCCATCACCAGGAAGTGGGCAGTCGGAAGTAATTCTGTATAATCCGTTAAGTTGTGCTGCTGATGTTAATAGACTTTCAAATAAAGTGGTGTTACCACCTCAAGACTTCCTAGACTTGAAAAAAATCTCTTCTGAGCCTGTTAATGTGACCATATCGACAGCTTGTGCAGGTTCTTGGACTGGATTTCTTGAACTTAAGGAAAAAGAGGTATTCTAGATTTTTATTTCCCATTTCATTAAATAAAACTGGAACTATATTTTATTAACAGCCCTGGAGCCAGGATGTCGAAAGATACCGAATTTCATAAAGTATAACGAATCCCGATTCGAGATATATAATTGACCTATAATAAAAATCTCATAATCAGTGGATGCAAAATTTGATGCTCTACAACTTTGATTCTATAGATTTTTCCTCTTACAGAGCTCATTTCCAAGTTACAGGGCCATTTATAGTTATTTTTCTCAGTTTTTGACAAATTTTGTAAAAGCACCATTGGTTGATCGTGGTTTTATACCTTAGCATATAACCAAATTATGAAGTTTATGAACTCGTTCTATGCACAATTTAACGTTCTTCAATTTTATTAAAGAGTACATTTTTCGCTTTAATGAATCGTTTAGGAGTTATAGGTGAAAAAATATCAAAAAAATCTAATATTTTTGCCTATAAAAAGTTTTCCCTTGGTGGCCTGCATTAGCAATTTTGTTTTTTACACGTCTAAACCCATATATACAAGTTAAAAAAATTAAAACTTTTCTCACAATGGATTTCCTGTTTTGATCCTCAAATTACTGGCCTAATATACTTTAAATCAGCCTTCATTTTTGAAAGTAGCGGCTCTGGAAAGGCAGACTAGGTTATTTTTACTTAAAATTATATAAACTTTTGTAATTTACAATCGAATCTTCACCTGTGATGAGGTATATTTTTGGGCCCTGGCTCCAGGTGTATAACTAGTATGAAGTAATATGGAAGAAGTGCATCCTAGATTTTACAAAGTTTGAGTGTGAAGTAGAGCTGGATCCATGAGAGAGGACAAATGATAATTTTCCCCATTCAGAATTTGTTTGTTTCCATTGGCTTTGAGGCATAAACCCTAGTCATTTATTTTTGTTCTCTGTAGTTCAGAAACTCGTTAGAAGAGAAAAAAATCTGGTGAGGGCAACATACAACTTTCACTTACCGCTCAACTTTGAATAGAAATTATTTTTGGCCATATTGGGCTATTATACAATTTTTGAATTGCATTTTTAACTGAGCTGAAACTAAAAAATTACATCTAACAAATCATAAATACCATTAAAATAACCAAAGTCCTATTTATTATATCACCGGTTCATTATGGATTGTACAATCCATTGATCATGTATTGCACGATCAATTCATTATGGATTGTAATAAAATTATTAAACTTCAGTAAATATATTTAAGGTTAAAAAGATATGCATGAAATGATTTTATATTTTACTTCTTCTTTCACACAAGTACAACGCAATAGTTATTTAAACAATGTCATTGCCTTTATTAGGTGGGTTTTAAATATTTCTTTCAAACTTAAAAATATTATAAAAGGTTACATTTAGTTAGTAAATTTCATTTAATTTCCTTGAAAACATGTGATTTACGTTAAATATTATTAGTTTTCAAAAAATATTATTTATAATTTTTTTGCCAATCTCCGTTTTCTTTTACAACTTTCTATATTAGATATTGTTTTTTCAAAAATTCTCCTCTTTCCAACGATATATTATACGTATATCTTCGGACTAGTATTTTCAGATATTAATTTTCGATCTGGATAAGCATTTTTTTTTTCTCCTTTTTTCAATTATCAAATTCTTTCACAAAATATATTTAGCATTTTTTCATAAGTTTTAATAATGAGAGATAATTGGTTATTTAAAATAAACCATATTAAAAGTACTTTATAGGAAGATGCATATGAACATTGGGCATTTAAGCCCTGTAAAGTGACATCAACGGGGATAAGACCTAAATGATATTGAAGATCACTTAATTATACAATGATACCCTGAGTTTAATCAAATTCGTTAGAGCCGTTTTTGATAAAATTGTAAAAATGTGTTTCAGCGTTCATATAAAGTGGCACTTCCGCTTAGCTGATTTTAACAAAAAAGTTGCTGTCACTTCCGGCGCATATACAAACCTTAAATACTTAATATCAGTTTCGTACTACTTTTTGTTTAGACTGTTAACCCGCACACATAGACCGTTTTGCGACACTTGGTTATTTGGACTCAGGGTACCTCAGAACATGTATTTCCGTTGAAAACTGAGATTCAAAAATTTTCACGATCGCAATACTTACACTTACTATTTATTTCATATATACGTAAGTGAAAGTAAAAAAGTAATGATAATGAGATTTTATAATCTTCAGGGGAAGTATTTTTTTTCTTCCCCCCTTCCATGCCTTTTCGACTATATAGTTTTTCTGGGGTCAGTTGAGAGGGCCGGGGTTTAATACCGGAGTTATAAGTCCTCCTCTCCCTCTCCCGCTCTGGGATTAGAACTCGTGATCTGCAATTTATCAGGTTGTTGCTAAACGGGAATTTTGCGATAGCCTACTCTGCCACCCTGCCCTCCAGTAGGAGTCATAAAAGTAGTATATAGAACATAATTGAAAAGGTAAGGTGTATAGAATAAAAATCAACTTATATTCCATACACTATTACATCGAGTTGAAGTGGCTCTATCTGTCTAACTGCCTTAAGTACTTCCTTGCTACCTTCCTATACCAGGTTATTAGATCTCAGCGACATATTCGACAGGCAAAGTCAATCTCCTCTTTAAGCATGTATTCCATTCCCAATCCACTTGATCATGAATCGCACCTAAGATTCTAAGTCGTTAAACTCTCCTAAGTACACTCAGATACTATTTTGTTTATTTATTTTATTTTATCTTTCTCTATTTATTTTATGTATATTTTTTATTACCTGTATTTTTACTTTATACTACTTTAGATTTATTTATATTCACCATTTATAATTTGTTCTATAGAGCCACTAAAAAAAAAAAATTAATAAAAATAAAAAAAAACTGTACCACTACAACCCATGAAGGGTCTTGGGTTCAGTACTATTAGGCAAAGTACTGTTATAAAGCCAAAATTTGTGCTGGGAGGGGATCGAGCCAGGATCATGCTTGACAGCCTGGTTTTCCCTCTTAATAAACTATTTAATTAAAGGTACTCACTTTGTAGATGCTGGGTGTACCCCAGTAGGGTCTCCCTACCCCAGGTAGCCCCATGGCCAATGAAACAATAAATAAATTTTCTGCCATGAGCTGGGATTCGAACCTGGGACATCGAGCACTGGAAGCTTAGTGCCCTAACACAGAGCTACCTCGCTCCATTCTGTTGGAGATAATAAAGTTATTTTCATTTCATTTCATTTTCTTTCTCCTTGTTGTCTCTGAATAAAAATATTTAGTATAAATATCCTCAGGATGGATCTCAGCTTCCCACTCTGGTTATATTAGTTTGGTTGTACCTTCAAAACTACTCCTTCCTCCCCTATCCCTATCCTCCTCCATCCACATGCCAAAAATGGCGATGTAGGAGAGGTGAAAAAGACACCCTGTTATTTTAATTTTTTTCTAAAAAAAAAAAAGATCCTGCACCAATGCAACTTATGAAGTCTTTGGTTCAGTACAATGTTGGAAAGTACTGGTGCTTTATCAACAGTTGTGCAACGAAATGATTTGACCGCGAACACGCTCAACCTTAACGCTTTTCTCTCTTAATTAGTTAGAGGACCCATGTTATAGAGACTGGGTGTGCCCAAGGAAGGTCTCCTGACCTCAGGATTGATCCATCCGGGCGATGAAACAGAATAAATAATTTATCTGCCGTCACCTCTTGCAGTTTCTTAATGATAATTTTTGCTAGTTAAATGGTCTCTCAGCAATCAAAATTCAAATATGATATTTCTGTTGTAGATTTTTTCATTTATGCTGTTAAATAAAGACGAAAAGCTCTCTTTGATTCGATTAAATATGACTGGAGGAAATATGGAAATGGTCAAGTCTCAAAGTTCCAACCCTAAACTGAAGTAAGCTTCTTTTTTTTTTGAAATTTCATTAAAAAATTTATGATATATTATAATATAATATGGTAAGATCCTTTTTCTGGCTCTCACAAATGATTTGACAAAAGAGTTGTTAAGAGAAAGGGAATTAGTAGAAACTGAAAAATCCCAATTCTGATCTTTGAATTTGTAATATAACTTATTTGAAACAGTAGAAGATTTCAAAACTCACCTCTGAAGGAAAATTGATGTATCCTGGGACAAATTACATTTTTAAGATTTTTTATTGGTTATTAAGACGTGGTCCAGTTTACATTAAATTTACAACCAATATTTGAGAATCTCACAAAGTTATAAATGCTTTTAAGGATGTTAAATTAAAAAAAAAATTATCTTTTACCGCTACAGCCCGTTAATCCAGTGTCCTAGTTAAGCAGGAGTATAATTTATAAAAAATTAATTAAAAGGTAAACAAAGGCTGCTGCCCTGAGATTCATTATGCTTCTTAAAAATATAGAAAGAAATTGTTTGATATTTTTAATCAAAATAAACACGTTTTGTGAACATATTTTAATTATCTTTTTTTATTATTATTATTGATTGTTTATTTCTTATTTATCTATTTTAAGTTAATTAGGATTGATCTTTGAACTAGTATAACTAGTTTTAAGCAATATTAAATATTTTAAATTTAAGTGAGAAAAAGTTGTTCGGTGGGGAGGGAAAAGGGAAGGAGAAGGAAGTAGTGTGCGGCTCTCAGTCAGATAATATTTTAGAATAAGGTATTGTATTATAATATTGGATAGCCTACATTTTGAATTATATTGTAGATCTTCAAGAATTCTAGCAATATCGAAAGAACTAAAGAAATAATCTTTTATTATAATTTCACTTATCTTATTCCAAAGTGACAATTTTGGATATAATAATAGAAAAATAAGAATTAAACATTTAAGGATAAAGTGGCGGATTTAGGTGAAGATTTAGATAAAAATTTAGTGGTGTCATTATTTTGAGGAGATAGACAATAACATTTTCAGACAGACTTAATAAACACATTTGTTACTTGACTAACACATTACATACAGTAAAAAAAACCTTTCTGTTCTTGTCGCCAATGCCATAGACGTACAGACATAACATAAAGGTATGCGGTACTTTTACTAATACTTTTATTAGATTATAGAAATATGAATGTAACAAACAAGAAATAACTTACTGACCAAGCAACCATGTTAGTTGTGCGGTCATGGGATTCACACATATCGTCGACACCATCGACGATATGATAAGTTGGATTTATATGTATTGATTGCCTACGTTTTGACCTAATTTGTAGGTCTTCATCAGGGCTAAAAGGAACAAAATACATAAGAGATTAATGTAAACTAGTACAAAGTACAAGAGAAATAATGTTGAATCGGTGTAAGATACCAGATACATATCTATTTTAGTAGGTGAATGAAGATATTTCTTACTTTTCATTTTCAACTCCTAAAATATATTTGTAACTTATGCTAATTAAATGTTTTCTTCTTTTATATCTTGTTACTTTTCGTCCTGATGAAGACCTAAAACAATTGCAATCATTAAGTATAAGTCACACTTATCGTGTTTGTATCTACTTTGACCGGTCTTACAACCAACTTCTTAGATTTAACTAAATATATTTCTTATAACAATAGTAATAGCTTTTCCTATATTTAATAAGAACATGTTAACAGATATGAGAAGGAGTTAGTCGAGGGTGCGGTCAAATAAATAAAAAAATTAAAATATATAAATAATTTTAATTTGGATATAATAATAGAAAAATAAGAATTAAACATTGTTGGCGGATTTAGGTGAAGATTTAGATAAAAATTTAGTGGTGTCAATATTTTGAGGAGATAGACAATAAAATTTTCATACAGACTTAACAAACACATTTGTTACTTGACTAACACATTACATACAGTAAAAAAAACCTATCTGTTCTTGTCGTCAATGCCATAGACGTACAGACATAACATAAAGGTATGCGGTACTTATTATTATTATTTATTAAAATTATTTATATATATATATATTTTTTTTTTTTTTTTTTTTTTGGTCACTGGCATGGTATTAAAATTATTTATATATTTCAATTTTTTTATTTATTTGACCGCACCCTCGACTAACTCCTTCTCATATCATATCAACGGTCAACCATCTCTACATCATGTTAACAGATAATTTTATTTACAAGTTAGCTAATTATGGATTAACATTTTAGGATTCTATTTAGTAATACTGACCAGTTATCGATATCAGCACAAACTATTGATAACGTTAGAAACTTTACGGTATATTACGCATCCCATCAATCACAGCAGATCGAAATGCCTCTAAATGGAAGGTAAGGCTTCAATACTTTTAATTTTTTTTTTGTCATGAATATTAATAATGTTAATTCTTGGCATTTTTACAGGTACATCATTACAGTTAATGACACTGTTGTAGCAAACGTTAACTTGAAACAAGGCGGAATTTATATTTTAATGTTGGAAGGTGATTTAAAAAATTTGGTATGTACCTGCCGAATTTTTTTTTATATACAACTTAATTGTTAACCGTATTTTACTCATTCAAAGTTTTTATTCTATAATTACTTATTATTGTGATGGCTATTGTCAATATAAAAAAATTATTATACTCTAGCGAGTACTCTCACGTTTGATACTAATCTTTCTTCCTGATATGTTCGAAGTATAAGCACCATAGCAAGACATATTTATTCTTATATACAAAATAATATTATCGAGATAGTCTATTCAACACACACATTTGGTGAAGTTTCGTTCTTTATCACGAATGTTAATACATTTGCTGCAGTTACGGTCGCTGGGTTCTGAGATTTGTCATGACTGCCAAGCGGCTGGGATTTTTTCCTATGTTACGAAGTCTCTAAAACGGTCATTTTTAAAAATATTTGAATGGGAATTGGATAAAAGTAAAGATACAAATGTAAATAATCATTATATCTGATATAAATCAATAGGATGCCAGGGAATGATACTGCACCAGACTGATAAAAAATTATTTCCTTACTGTATCATTCCCTGGTGTCAGATACATATTCCTGCCGTGACAGGACAGTGCACGTGCATGGTCTTGTCTTCTTTGGGACTCTGTCCCCCAATAGCTCTTGAGAGTTCATCTCAGGCCCTTCCTCTTGCTTATTTAATATATATCATGGCCCGAAATTGGTGGCTATGGCGTTATCTCGCCAAGAAGAAGTGGAAATTGATAGCAGTATTAGTGAGTGTGATGTGGTTTGATAATTCGATAAATACCCAAATACCTATATTTTTCCTGCATTGCCACAATATGGTACTTATTATGTAACTTTGATTTTTTTTTTTTGTTCCATTTTTATCTTGACATTGAAAAATTATTACACTAACGTATTAATTATATCATGAAAATTATAGTTATTTGTGATAAATAAATTTTTTCTAATACCAGGAATTGACATACATTACATGAAATATGCATGAAAGGCTTCGAAGAATGATGTTTTTTTGTATTTGGACTAAAAATAAATTACAAAAAAATTATATATTAGAGATTTGTTTGGAATTCATAGAATTTTTGTTTGGGTTTTGATGAAAATGAGCAAAAGTACCTCAAAGTGGCTTTTGGAAATAATTATTGTTTGTCTAAAGAACGATAAATTATACAGTTTTTCCTTCGAAATTGTATTGGGTCTTGATTTCCTCTTCAAAATCTTTAGAACAATTCATCCCATCTTGAACTGCCAACATTTAACTGAGTTTCGAAACCTAATAATTTTTTTAATGACTTTTATTGTAGTTGTGGTAAAGCTTTGTGTTTTCAAACTAGCATTTATCACTGTGGTAAAGCTTTGTGTTTTGAAATTAGCATTTATCACTTCTCCTTGAAATTCTTTATTTAATACCTCATTCATTAAAATACATCACTCCTGAGAGCCGGAAAAGGAATCCTTAGGAAAAAAGTGGTCTGTATCACTTCACCGTTTTTAGACGCAGAAAGGTTACTGTTGTTGACTGGAACAAGGTTATTTGGCTGGAATCAAGCTCAATTAACAGGTTTCCCCTATTAAGAGTTTATAGAGCATGGGTGTGCCCCAGGAGGGTCTATTTATCTAGGGTGGCGAACGACCTGGAAAAATGGTAAAAATTAGGGAGTTTTTTTAGTACGTAATATTTTTTTCAAATTGGAAATAAATATACATTGGATAACGTTTATAATGATCTAGAAGGGGTACATTTCATCGTTATAACTGACCATGGTCGCTATATTCATCCACCTTTGACTGTCAATAACGACGCTGGTCATTTTATTGAAATCAAAGAAACAAACGTAATGAATACAATTAAAGCAAACTGGACTTAAACAGTTTTTTTTTAAAAGAAAACATACCGATACTATTTACTATTTGTAATATGTACATCTGGGTCAAAATCTGGCTGGTAAGCACTTAATCATTTGACCTGTGGTGCTCCTTTAAAGAGCATTTATTAGTTATGTCATAGTTGGTGTAATATGGATAATTATTATGCTGTTTATAGTCATAAAGAAACTAAATTACTTATGAAAAACTACATTAATATTAAATCACCCATACCTTACTTCATTTTATAATAGAAAATATCAGAGATTTATATGCCAAGTATCAACTTATACCACCTCTCAGTTTATGAAAATAAAATAAAAGCGATAAAAATAAATTACTAAAATAAAAAATTCTAATCAAGCTTAAATATGCTTCCTCTAAAACATAATATTATTTTGTAGTCAATTTTCTTTTATGTATAATAAATAAATTTAGTTATAAATTATGCATTTTTAATGTTTGTGTCGCCAGACATATTAGTCTGGGAAATCTATCATTAAATAGGGAAATGTCAGAGAATTTTACTTTAACTCTCTGGTAGCCACCCTGTTATCTCAGAGTCAATCTGCTATAATAAAAAAAAAATGATAATAATTAGAGTTCTTTTAAACTTTTTGGCACTTAATCCACCTCAATTTTTCTCTTATGTACATACAAATACTTAGGTTTTTACTTTCCTACCTATACTAGGTAAGAAAAGTATTGCGATTGGGTCCAATTTCCAATATGCGGTTTTCGACGGCTCTATATGTTTCAGAGCCCTCTGAGTCCGAAAAACACGTTTTTAACCAGTGGTCTGTCTGTCTGTCAGTGCCAAGATTTTCTCAGGAACTACTGAACCGATTTTGTTGCTTCTTTGTTTATTTTGTAGCCATTTGACTACTAATGCCTGTGACAGAAATTTGGTGCTCCATGTGCAATAGCTTCTGCACAATAAATGAAAAACATGTTTTTCTATAGACTAGCGTGAAAACGGCTTTAATGATTTTTATGAAACTTTCCTATAATGTTCTAACAATGGTCATTTCAATTTTCGTATATAGGCAAAAATAGTGATGGGTGATGGTCATGATGTTGACCAAATAATAATGGATGACGGGCATGTTGTTGACCAAATAGTGATGGACGATGGGCATGATGTTGACCATATCTCATTTTTTATTCAATCAAGACTTTATAATTCTTTGTCAAATATTCTTCATTAGTAGTAGTGGTACAAGTTTCCTTTTTTTCATACCAAAAATAAAATATTTTTTAATTCAGATTCAAATAGTTCAATATTAAATAATTATTTTATATCTTTGCTATATAATTTAACTTTGTTATGATCTATTGATGTTTTATATATTTGGTAATTTTTTAGACTAGTAAACTGTTGACCGTCGTGAAACCTAACGCAATTAGTATGTTGTGGCAAATTCCTCAATATGTGGTCATTACTTGTGCTGAAATAATGTTCGCCATCACAGGCCTCGAGTTTTCTTATAGTGAGGTAACAATATTTACTCAAATAATTATTATTTTATACAAATAATGTTTTCAACTATTAATACCCAATGGAATAAATTAAAAATGTATACATCATAATATTTATTTATTTAATATTTTGATGCCATGTACTGCTGCATTAGGCTAGAGGTACCATTTCTTTGTAACATTTACAATTTTTTAATCACTTTTATTTCTTTTATAAATTATATGATTTGATCATTGAATTTATTCTCTTTTCCTATTTACGTTCTTAGATCCAGTCTGTTGATTCCAAGTTTTCTTCTGATGTCCTGGTATTGTGCACAGTCTGTCAATGTGTGCTTGACAGTCAGTTGTTGTCGACAGCTGCTACACATCGGTGGGAGTTTTCCTCCTGTGTTAGTTTAATGTGGCCAATTCTTAGCCTTGTTATTGTCACTTCCTCATATTGGTCACCCATGCATATTAATAATAGAAATAAAAATTATTATGTAATAAAATTTATTTCTATAGAGTTTTTATGTTTGTTTAATATTCATGAAATAACTTTTATTTTATACATAGTATACACTTCATTGTAAAAACTCATGCTTACACTTTTTGACTATTATAATTATTTTCCATTCCTTTAGAAATAAATCTATATTTAATCAGGTAATTCATTTTAATCCCCTTAAAAATATATATCTCTTGTTTCCTCTTCTTTGAGGTTTGAGAGCTTTGTTTTGAGGTTCTTCAGCTGCCTCATCATATCTAGTCCGTGGTCCAGACCCCTTTTTATCGAATTATTAACATCTGCCTTGAAACTTTGTAAATAATTTCATCTCATCGTAACCTACAACTATTTTATTTACGAAAACTCTTGGAATTGGGGCATTTTCAATCTGGAGGGGGGCAAAATTTGTATATTTAATTAGATACTAAAATCTCATAAATACTCATTTGCTTTCAACTTGGATTGTAAGATAATTTGATCACAAAATTGAGAAAAAAAGTGGTATTCAAAAATATTGAGCCGCTTGGCCTGACCTACACTCCCAAATTTTCAAAATAACGAGATTGTATAGACCAAACAGTCCAATATATTTTCAGACCACCATTTTTATCGATTTGGTGATCAAATTATCTTACAATCAAAGTAGAAAGCAAATTAGCATTTAAGAGTTTTTAGTACCTAATTAAATAGACAAAGTTTGCCCCCCTCCAAATTGGAAACGGTGCGATTCCAAGAATTTTCCAAAATAAAATATTTGTAGGTTACTGTGAGATAAAGCTATTTATGAAGTTTCAGGCAAATGTAGGACAATAATTCAATAAAAATGGGTGTGTACCACCGACTAATCTGTTTTGATGGCCTCCACATTTGCAATTTTCTCAGCCTGTTCTTCACAGCGGATGAGTTTTGGTTCTACTTCTTAGAGGAATAGAACTTAATTCCCAAATCAGACAATTGAAATAAGTTGGAAAGAGAATGTAATAATAGTTAAGGAAATCAATGTTGAACGACAATGCAATTCTGATTTTTTTTTTTTCAATTTGAAGGGATTTTCCTCCAAGAACTCGTTCCTTCATGCTGTTCTTATTCCGCATTGCCATTCTTAAACATGTCAATGCTTGTATGGCTTGGGTTCAACTGAATATGGCTCAAGAGGGTGCTGTATCCTCCATCATCACAGTTTTCAGTACAAAATTTGATTACCATGATTGAACATTCCCCATATTCTCCTGGTTAGGCATGATGTGACTTTCTTGTCTCCCAAATCCAAGATGTACTTTGAAGACAGCATTTGTGTAATGTGCAGGCTCCATTAAAACAGAAATGATTAGGCCGCTCAAAAAGCTCAAAAGAGAACTTCCAAGGGGACATCCAGAAAATAAACAGAGATGGTGGAAGTTTATCATGATCTTCTAATGGAAATGTTTTAGTAGAGAAATATTAGATCACCTGTGAAGTGTAAAATAATCTTTTTTTTTTACTTTCATATAAACTCTCGTGACAAGCCTTGTATGGATATTAATGCTTCAAAAATAACATCCTTGATTCTCTTTGTGATAGATATTGTTTAATTTTTTCAAAGATATATTGAAAGTTAGTGAAACAGTGTTATACAATTGTTAATATTTTATTTTTCAGAGTCCTAATAGTATGAAATCTGTGATATCATCTCTTTGGCTATTAACCGATTCATTTGGAAATATCATTGTTTTGATAATCGCTGGATTTAAAATGGCTAATGCGGTAAATCTTTCTTGTTCAATACTTTTATTTTTTTCATTATACTTAAATTATAAAATCTATACCGTTGATATTGCATTGAAAATAAAATATTGCTATAATTTCCAGGCTCATGAGATGTTCTTCTATTCCGGATTGATGTCAATAGTGATGCTGTTTTTCATTTCTCTCGCTTACCGGTACTCTTATGTTGATCGAATAAAAAGAAACCAAGAAGAAGATGAAGATGTCATTTTAGTAGATCAGACCAGAATTTAGACTCATCTTGTGTGCGTTCCAGAAACATTGCATTTATGTTGTCAGTAACGTCAAGTTCTCAAATCCAAAAGGTAGCTGATAAACTATCTTTAAGCTTAATCTTGTTTGTATTATTATTTTTAAAATTGTTTTCTTTAAAGACTGTTTATGTTTAAGGAGGGTCTGAATTCTTAGAGAGGCCTGCTGTATTGGCTAGTAGGCAGTCAGGATTTAATCCTGTGATCTTTGCCTTGTTCGTATTTATATAACGATAGCTAAGAAGTGATACCTCATATCGGCAAAAAGTATCATTTTACTATCGGTCTGCATCTGTGTTTTCTTAAATTTTACTTTACTACTTTATAATAAAGACAAAAAAAAGTTTTAAAAAACAATTAATAAAAATAAAGAAATCATTTAAGCATTTGTGTAATTTTCTTAACTCCAAGGAGGCTTTTCAAAATAAAATAATATTTTCACATTCTTGACTGTTCTCTGTTAGCGATAATAATTTATTTATTCTGGGACGAGACTCTTTATAATAATACAGAAGACATAAATATGGGATAAGGAGCCTCAGAGATATATAAATAAAGATACAGAGTAATTAAACAGTCATAATAATAAAATTAAAAATTATAGGTTACTTTCTAATTTTAATCAGTTAATAACTAAAAATTAACAAATTAAATAAAAAGGATGAAGTAAAAATAATGAAGAACGAGCTAATAATTTATATACATATTTACATTAGTATCTATTTACAGTTTCATGGGAACTGAATGGATAAGAAATGATTGAACAGACGGGATTTAAAGGCAGGAAGGGTATTAGTTTGTCGAATGTGAGAAGGGATGGAGTTCCAAAGGGATGAGGATTGGATAATGAAAGATCTGTTAAAAGCAACAGTTCCATGGGCCCTTATATATAAGTCAGAAAACCGGAAACGAGTATTACGGGAATGAACAGAGGATTTGAATTGAAGGAGCTCAGAGATGTATGAAGGACGGTGTGATTGGTTAACTTGAAAGATGAAGGATGCCAGGAAATATTTACGACAGTAGGAAGGGTAAAGCCACTTCAACTCTGCATACAAATGGGAAACAGAGGCGTCCCTTGGTATCCCGAAGATGAATCTTACAAAGAAATTTATTTAACGGTTAATACGAGTTATCATAAAAAAACTTTATTACTTATCAAATGCTATCTGTCATAACATTATATTTTTCACACATATTGACTTCACCTATAAATACGAGGACTCATCTGTCCTTAACTTGTAGTTTCGTGATATTAATAATCTCAAAACATGAAATCTATTTTTTTTTGGCAGTTATGAGGTATAAATTCTTATCTATCAACAATTTAAATCCACAAGTATTTGTAGAAAAACCTCAAAAATATATATGCTTTTTCTTCCTTTGGGCCTTTCAGTGTTTACGGTGCCTCAAATTCATGAATCATAAGTTTCGCAGTATCGTACTAGAACCTTCATGTCATTTAGTTGTGTGCTTCTTTTCTGCCTGATTTTGGAGAAGTAGTCCTCGATAATCTACGTCTTTCTCTTTGTTGCTTCTCTGTGGGTCACTGGGTCACGGTCTTTATTCATCCACAAATAGGGAAAAATGTCCAAACCATCTTAATCACCTCTTTTCTAGGAAATTCTTTAGTGAGACAATGTCTAGTTCCCTATAATCTTTTTGTTCCTGATCCGGACTCTCTTAGTTCAGTAGGCTACCATTTCAAAGTATTTCATTTCACCAACAGTAACTCTGCTTAAGTGTTCTTCAATAGGATCCCACCTTTCACTCCCATAATTAAAGGTAGATAAGTACCATATTCCCAGATTCTGATGAGAAGAAGTAGAAACAGAAAAATAAATTAATATTCATTGCTGTATTCGGTATTATTATTATAGGTGTGGCCCTCCAGTTGAATCTCAACCTTTTCCTTTAGTTTCCGCCTATTGTCTTGGTCTCTTGCAATTCTGTACAGCTCCTGCTTTCTCCTCTCACCAAAGCATCAACATGAATTCATCTGAGGATTCTTTCCAAGGTAAGGGGTTTCTGCTCACAGACCCAGGAAGTTCTCTAAATCCGACAGTCATTCAGAAAAATTTAACACGCTATTTTTGTTATGGAGATATAGCTTTGATATTCTGGAAAGAACTCCAGAACTGCCTTTCCATAGAAAAATAACACTGGTTTTCCTCTATGATCCTCCAATGTACAAGGTGTGTAAATTAAGTAATGAGACTGATTTTACTAATTATTTTATTGAAATAAAATTATAATTCACGTTGTTTCCTTTAAAGGAATTACCTTGGGAAGCCGTACAGAACTAGAAATGACTCTTTCATTTCGTGCTGGAACTTAGATATTGGAATAGACTTCAGTTGGTTGGTTGCAGCTGTTTTAATTGTTAGCTGTTTGTTTTAGTTGGCCCCTGGCTATTGACCGAGCAAGATGCTTTCTAGTAACTGTGAGTAACTCCGGAGGGAACAAAGGGTGTTATTGCTGGAAAATAGTTTAAATACAGTGGTAGTACTCGGTAGAGCCCATGTGTATTATTTTAGTGATACATTTGCGGATTAGGCCAAAACAGCCGGATAAAGATGGAATACTGCTGAGATCACAAGGCAGAGAAACCGCAAGGTTAGAAAAGCATGTGGTAGCGCCATTGAAAGGTTAGCCGAGCTTGTGGTTAGGCAACCACGTGGAGAGATAAGGCTAGGAGACCACGTTGTGGATAAGGTTAGAAGAGCATGTGGTCGCCACTAGCCCTTAATTAGGTCAGCAGCTCTAGCAGAAAAGGAGGGGACACAGCATGGCTGCCGCGAGAGGTTAGGAGAAGCACGTGGTTGCCACGAGGCCCTAAGTAGGTCAGGACTGAACGAGCAGCGAGTGAGACCGCGCGGTCGCCACAAGGTGATAGGTTAGAAAAGCACGTGTCCGCCATTGAGGTAGGACTATTAATAGACTAAAAAAAAATATATATTTTTTTAGTTAAAAGAAAGTTCGTCACCTCTAAAGTCCAATTTCTAAATTGGATGAGATAATGTGGGTAAGCAAAACTGGTGCACTGCATGAAAAGAGGAAGATCACGTCAAGTGATGTGCCAACTCTGGGTTTGTATCTGATGAGTCTGTCGGATACAAAGAGAGGACGGAGGCATACAAAACAATGATGGGACTCTAGGGCGATGCAACTGGTATAGGGGAGAACCAGGGACCTAAAGAGGCCAAGAGGATGCTATTCCCTGGGACGCTGGAGAATGTCCCCAGGGCAAATAGGTGGAACATGTTTCTGAGGCCTCACACCTGGCAAAACAGAATTTAGAGGCCTACTCCCTGAATATGGATATGGTGATAGAAGACATGATTAAATCCAGAGTGAGGACTGAAAGTATCCCAACCAAGGATAAAATAGTGATGCCTGTACAGAGTGATAAGGGCATCTTTTTAGAACTTGCGACAGACACTGCCTTGAGGCTGGACGCACATGAGGTGGAGAAAGAGCAAGTGGAGTGACTCCTTAGGGATCGGAAAGGGGATAACACAATGCCCCAAGAACACTGGCAAGAGAGATCTTCACAGATGACGAATTTCTTGAGGGAGTCCAAAGGAGAATACCCTCGGGAGTGCTGGCAACATCACAAGCCATGGCTGATCAGGGCATGGAGGAGGGCGATTTCACCGTGGTGCAAAGGAGGAGGAAAAAGCGGAAGAGGAGGAAGAAGAAGCAGGCAATCACTCCCACTCCAGTCAAGGAGCAGAAAGAGAAAGATCCACGAGGAGCTGACTGGCAGCCTACTCACAGGGACCTGCTCAACGGTGTTGTTGATGTGGTGAAGCAGAAGCTGATCTTGGAGCAGGACCCTCAATGAGCAATAAAAGCAAAGAGGCATATGTTACCAGCAAGGGGCAAGAAGGCTGGAACCCGATGGACATATGGAGGATGCTTCCTGAGGATATAAGAGGAGATGCTGAAATGGACGTTGATGTGGTAAGGACAAAGGGACCAAGAGGCTTATAGGATGAGAAAGGCTTGACGGCAGAACTGGTCAGGAAAAGGAATCCCTGATTAGAAATAATGAATGTGTCTTCCGAATCGAGCACAGAAAAACTGGAAGAAGTGCTGTGGAAACACCTGGAGAGGAAGGGCTTTGGGAAAATGGCGGAAGGTGCCCAAGACTGCTTGGTGGTGGAGGGGAGGGCCTACTTCTTCAATTTGGAGAGAACGAAGACGAGGATGACGATAATACTACTGGACAATATCTGCTGTAAGGGGATGGTGGAGCCTCCGAGTTAGGAAGTATTTTGACCAGAATGGTCCTTACTGAGGGTCTTAAAATTCTCCAGTGCCACATATAATTTTTCTCTATTTACGCTATAAGCTCCTCTGAAATTGATAAAGAGGTGGTAAGTTTTAATCTTGTGTTCCCATCCTTTTTTTTTTTTTTTTTTTTTGTCCTCCCCTTCCTCGCGTTTAAGGCTATAGAGGGATTTTCCCGGGCTAGGAAGTGTGGGCGAGGATTTAAAAACTCCTCGGGGACGCCAACTCAGGATTATTTTTTTATCAAAGTTTTATGTATCAGGTTGCCGGACAACGGCGGTGCAGTGCACACGTGTTAGTCCATTTTGCCCACTCCGCCCACATTGTGTTCCCATCCTTGTTCAAGAATAAGACTGAGTGTTTGATCAATGTTAGACCTTCCTATTCTAGATCTGTCCTGGTATTGCCCAAGTTTACTCTCCCTTTGGGGTAGCAAACAGTTGGAGAGGATGTTTGAAAAGTCCTTTTATCCAATGGAGAAGAAGAGGATCTCTCCGTAGTTGATCACATTAGTGAATCACCTCTCTTTAATATAGGGCAAATGAGCATCCTGGCTCTTATCTTATATTCTCCAATAGCTTCTTCCCTCTGCATCTAATGAGTTCATGGTAAGTCGATTAGCTCCAGAAGCCTTGCTTCGTTGTCAGACTTCCAAAAGTTTTATCTTTGGATGTTGTCTCGACACCTTCTTAATTTCTCTCTCAACTCCATATTAGATCTCTCATTGAGGAGATTCATATATTAGAGGTTTCTCTGAGTCAGTATTATAGGATTTAATTTAATAAAATTTATTTTCTTAATTAATTTGTAAGTCTGTAAGAATATTAAATGAAAGTCTGTTCTGTGTGATAATTTCTATTTATTATTTTAATATATTAATACTTCAAAAAAAAGAAAATTAATATTTTAATATAAATTTATTTTCTTTACATATTATACATGTCTGAAAGATATTTTAAATTTGTAAACTAGTTTGCATTTTATTTATAATACATGTGCCAGTAATATTATAAATCTATGATACATAAAAATATGGAATTATTAATGTTGTTATAATGTTCCTAAGAATGAAATTTGTGATAAAGCATGTATATTTTTAAAATGTATTCACAAAATTTATAATTGTATTATTAAATAACTGTGATTTAAATAAACTCGTTTGGAAAGAAATAATTGCATTTTACAAATTATATAATGCATAAATGATCTTTTGTTCTCTATTTACAAACTAACCCGAAATTTCAATTCCACACTTAATTATTTATTTTTGTATTTAGAAAAATACAGTTTTATTCTCGCAATTGAATGGCTAAGATTATGCTCAAAAAAAAAAAAAAAAAAAAAAAAATGCAATCAGGGGAAGGTCTGGAACTAGAGAGGGGTAAATAGAGTACTTGCTCCAGCTTCCAGGATTTAAATTATAGCAACCTTCAGGAAAAATTGTTTTTTAGCCTAAATAAAAAAATGTTTTTCAAATTTTGTTTTGACCTGAATTATGCCAATAAAATGAGATATTATGTGATAATGAGATTTATTCTGATATATTTTCGGTACCATGTCAAAGTAAGAAATTTGAGCCATTTTAACATTGCATATCCGTTACTTCAACATGGTGCCGACCACATATTACATAAAATATTCTTATAAAATGTTGGTTTAATGGGAAGCATAGGAGGAAAGTAAAATTAATTTCAGCAAAATTTACTTTGCCCCTCCTGTTAAAAATCCTAATCTCCACCCTGATCAGAGATATAGGTTTTATAGAGGGAAATTTGCAATCAGCAAAGTTTCGCAACAAACAAATCTATACATTTTTTTGTAAAGGGATTAAGTTGAAAAATCTCTTGGTGAAATCCTTAAAAGTCGTCGGTGGTGGACCAGTAGACAGATGCATGTGCAAAACACTGCTTGTTCGGCAACCTGATAGACAGAAGATTACGAGTTCATATCCCAGTTTCCAGAGGACTGCTAACTCTGGCAGGAATCCCACACCCTCTCTCCTGGCTCGGGAAAAACTTCGCTGTAGCTAAAAGGCGAGGAAGAGGAGGGAAAAAAGAAAGTTTTAGGTTTCATATTATAGTTCTTCCATTCTCTATAAAATGAAAGCTCAGAAGGTTTTGAGATTTGAAAAAATACTTCAAAATGCAAAAACTGGTAAAATATCTTATTCAGTGGGTCTTAAAACTTACTATAACTTAAAACCAATACCAATACTATTTTTTTTTAAAATTTATTTTATTGAAATTTACAATTGTATTACATGAAAAATACAAGTGAATGGGAAATTGGTAACATGACATGTATAACATGAAGAGAAACTACCCATTGGTAGAACTCAAATTAAAGTTCTATATTAGAAGGTCCCGAGGCCATCTTCTTTTGAGATACCTAGGAGGGTTATCAGGGATCAAGGAGGAAGCAAGTTGATAGGCACCAAAGCGAGAAGAAACGAAGGAGTAGGTGTGTATTCGGAAGTCTATTGCAACGTATATTGGTTGTTCAGAAGGTTGCATGACACAATTTGCACCATAAACATTTTTTTTGGGGGGGGGAGCAAAGTTATACGAAGTAGTGTATTTTTGAGGGCTACAAATGTTTGCGGTGTAATGGATTTTTTATTTATCGACACATATTTACGAGTTTATGAATTCTTGGAGGGTTCATATTTTTATGATGGTATAACCCTCCAGGGAAACCGATTATAACCTCATTAACAACCTACCATAATTTTTCGAATATAATTTTATGTTAACTCCTTGGCCTCAAATTGTTTTTCCGAATGTACTATTTTATCTATAGAAATTCCCCAATACCTGCCCTTACCCTGGTTTTCCAGTTCTAATTGAAAATCCTTGCTGAACACACCTGCAAGTCTCTAATTTTATTCTTTTTCTTTTATTCCTCCCCTTTTCTTTGAATCTCCCCTGTAGATTTGTAGAATTATATTCACATTTTGCATATATTATGTATTACACTACAATAATTGTTATTATCTATTTACTTCAGTTTAGGATCTTGTTACTTAGCTTACCCTGTTTATATTTTATTTTAATGTACGTACTGTTTATAATTTTAATAAGCTTATTCACATTGTTTATATTTTTTTGTTTAAATATTGTGTAACTTACACAATTCTCTATATTTTTTTGTATCTTGTCCGTTCTAGCCCTGAAGAAGACCTGCAAAGTCGGGTCGAAAAGTTGGCTTTTAATAAAATAGTTTTACCACTATTTAGCCTATTTATGACCGCCACCCCAGACCATCTCCTTCCTTTATTACTTTCACTTACGTATACATGTAATATATAGTAGGGTAAGTATTGCGATCGAGAAAATTTTTGAATCTGAGTTTTCAACGAAAATACACGTTTTGAGGCACCCTGAGTCGAAATGACCAAGTCCCGAAAAATGGTCTGTGTGTTTGTATGTTAGCAGTCTAGCTCAAAAACAAAAAGTCCTACGAAACTGATATCACGTATTTAAGATAGGTATATGCCTTAGTTGTAACGGCAACGTTTTCCTTAAAATCGGCTAACCGGAAGTGCCACTTTATATCAACGCTGAAACATATTTTCACAATTTTCTCAAAAACGGCTCCAACGATTTTGATTAAACTCGTTGTATCATTGTATAATTAAGTGGTCTTTAATATCAATTAGGTCTTATCCTCATTGATGTCACTTTACAGAGCTTAAATGTCCAATGTTCACATACGTCTTCCTCTAAAGTACATTTAATATGGTTTATTTTAAAAAGTTAATCATTCGACATTATTGATTGTTACGAAAAAATGCTAAATATAACTTTTGAAAGAATTTGATAAGTTAATAAAGGAGAAAAAAAATAAAAATGCAGAAAAACCTGCGTTACTATAGACTGTAGCGCCTAAACGAATTTACCGATTTCAATGAAACTTCGCTAAAGTCATTTTCTCTACACCCTTTAAATTTATCTATATAACATACTTCAACGAAAAGAAGCTGGAAAAAAAGTTACAAGGGATGGTAAAATTAAATTCCCAATAACTCAAAAAGTATACACTTTTTGGGGGATATTGTTATTATTGGGATGGTTTTTTTAAGAGTTTATGGAATTTCCTAAAAAAAACAAAAAAAAATCGTTAAGATCGGACAATTAGGAGGAAAGATATGATCTCTATTTTTTCCCTCTGAAGAGGCGAAAATTTGGATAAATTTAAAATATACTTTTTTAATTGATGAGACTAAAAAAACTTTTTTTCTACAGATATTTAATGAAATATCTTTCCTAAGAACATCTTGCATAAGAAAGTAGTACCTAAATTAATACCTTTATTCTCAGTTCTGTATTTCAACACTGCAATCACCACCTCCGGAATCAACTTACTCATATTCTGCATAGATAACTTTTTCAACTAAAAATATCACTAAAATGACACCACTCAAAAATGTTGAAATTGGAGTTAGTCATTCTGTGGTTTATAAAAGCAAAGAAAGTAGTGTGGTTTATAAAAGCAGATGGAGTGACTAGATTTTTATTGCCTGTCGTCGATATATTAAATAGACATTTTGTAATTGTAATGGTCTTAATGACTTATCTGTAAGATTTAAGCTTTAGCTCCGTTTAAAATGCACTTCAAAAAAATGTATAACAGCCCAGCATTGCCAGAAAATAATTTCTATTCAAAGTAGATCGGTAAGTGAAAGTTGTGTGTTGTGCGCACCAGATTTTTTTTATCTATACATCGAATGAAAAAACTTAAAGTTTACTTATTTTTGTGTTGAAAGATGAATTCATTATATCGGTCATCCAGTTTGATGAGAAATGCAATCGCCCCCAGAACCACTATTGCTTCTCAGCCTTTCCCATAACGGACTTCCGTTGCTTGTAAAAACTGGCTCTCTAACGGTCTTTTCCGGCACACTTACCTCTTCAGGAATCTTCTTTCTTATGATCTTCATCTCTGTTTCTTCTTCTGTTATTCAATTTCCCACAGGAGGCTAAAGAAGGTAAAACGAATGATGGTTCCATTGTAATCAGTCATTTTCCCGTAGTACAGACCCTTTCAATTATTTTGTTTTTTTCAAATCATTGACAGCCGTCTAAATTTTGCGAATGGCTTCATCTTGTCATTAACCACTGGCGGATCCAGAATTTCATTGGGAGGCTTCAGCCCGAAAGCTATTTTTTTTTTTAATATAACGAAAATTACTTTGGAATAAAAAGAAAGAAACTATCTACCTCTACAAAATAGGATTTAAATGGTTCTTGAAGTTATATTAAATGTAATTAAACGAACTTTAATACTTTTAGAGATAATTTTTACATTTTTTGGGGGGCTTCAGCCCGAAAGCCCCACCCACTCCTCCCGTAGAACCGCCTGTGTCATAAACTACGACTTTTGGAGTGAAAATATCTTTAGGCCCATTTCGCACTCTTTGTGGAGAATGAATTAGATTGAGCTGTCAGATTTCCGATGGTTAAAGTCGACTAATTGAAATGTTTTTGCTGATGGATTAAAATATCTCAGAAACTAAAAATCTGTATACTACATACTGTAAGCAAGGGAAATGTTAAGCATTCCATCATCCTCTTTATAGTGAGATATTATTCAAAATTGTATTTTAATGCGACGACGTGTTAGAGAGGCGATAAAAGAATAATGTCGAAAACCAAATTATAACGAGTTTTATCGAAAATATGGATTAAAATATCTCAAAAACTAACCTGCTTACTAATATTATTATTAGTAATATTATTCCTCGCGCGGGCTCATTACCGCATATGGGGAGCGTCCCACGGGTGGCGGATGTGGGTATGGTCGGTGGAAATTCCTGGGAAGTTCCTCCCGGCTAAGTCCGATGGACTTGCTGACCAACAATGAGAGGGGCCGTCCAGACTTGCTGGAGGGTGTGACGTAGGATTGAACGCCCTACTCACATATCTTTAGTTCACCATACACCACAAATAGTCATGGAGATGGGAGGATTGCATTAAAGCCGATCTGAAGGGACTGGATTTGGACGGCGAACGGTGGAGGGAGGTGTGTAATAAGCGATTGGTGGTGTCGGCATCGAACCTTCGGGTTCGCTAAGCCTTTTATTATTATTATGTAATATTATTAATCTCGCCTTGTTGATGTTTTCACTTCTATCGTGTGGTCTAAATTACACGCCTTTTTTTTCATCTATAAAATTCTCAGATATCGGACGTTTTCTCGTTAATGTAATGAGGTACTAAAAACTCATACCCATTTGAATCGTAATATAATTCAACCTTAAAATTGCGAAAAAAAGGTGGCCTACAAAAATATTGGGCTGTTTAGTTTAGGTGGAGATCACGCCTAACGGCTCAATACTTTTGTATGCCACTTTTTACTTTCATACCTATTCTAGGTAAGTAAAGTATTGCGATCGGGATAAATTTCCGATATGAGGTTTTCGATGAATCTACACATTTCATTTAGTCTGTTTTTTTTTTAATGGTAGTGAAATTCCCTAAAAAAGCTATATAAAAATCGTTCACTATTAACGAAGTTACAGCTATTCAATTTCCAATTTAAGAAGATTACGGGTACATATCCTGGTGTCAGAAAGGGATGAATGAGAGAAAAAATGTAACTTAGTTAATGTAAGAAAATCTGTTGCCCGCATCACACAAACTTCACTGTTACCTCTAGTTTTAACAGAAATTATTGTTTTACAAAATTAGGCTATGGTGAAAAGTTTTTAATCAATAATATTAGAGGGTATTGACATTTTTATACTGATCTACGTTAAACCGGTTTACATTGCTTTCGTTTATCAAATAAATCGTACTCAAATCTTTTCTTTGATCAATTTTAAGGGAAGTAAATCTAATTCAATTTTTTTTTTTTTTTTTTTTTTTGATGGACATATGTAAAGATATAAAAACTTTTCTGAAATAGGTAGGAAAGTCGTGTGAGTGGATACACCAGATTTTTTTTTCTCGATTTTGTGATAGAATTATCTTAAGATTCAAGTAGAAAGCAAATAGGTGTTAATAAGTTTTTAGTACCTCATTATGCAGACAAAGTTGACCAATCTCCAATTCCCGAGGATATTTGTAAATAATAAAGTTGTAAATTACCACATGAAGTAGAAGTCATCTCTAAGTTTGAGGCGGTTGTTAATAATTTTATAAAAAGGCTTCAGTACCAGCGATAACATGCCTTGGAACTTTTTAGTAGATTGATAAAAACTATTAGTTTAATTGAACTGTTATAAACCAAACCAAATAATAGTGGCGTTGATAACGCCAGTGCAACCGAAATTGGTTCATTCTAAGACTAAGTATTGAAATCGTCCAAACAGTTTATTTCACGTGATTCTCATTCTAGTTATTTTTTAAATTGTTTATAAAAACTAGGGGAGTACCCCCTATCTGCCTAACGGCGGGCCAACCCCCATTTTACAAATTATACAACTGTTCATTTAATCCTACTACTGGTCGCTCAAATTTTATAACTTTAATTAATAAGTATGTCGCTGATTTAGCCCGAACCAGATACCTATCCTTTCATGAAAAACTCCAGTCCCATCCGAATTCATTTGTTTTTAGCATTACTGCTTCCTCGATTCCTGGTAATCTCCCTAGGCATCCGAAAAGAAGATGGCCTTGTGATCTTCTTACCTAGAATTAAATAGGGAGTGCTACCACTGGGTAGTATCTCTTCAAGTCTGTTCATTTCATTATTGCTAATGTGTACATATTTACCAGTTGTATTTGTATACAGTTGTAAATTTCATAAAATAAAGAAAGAATTTACATGTATTCTGTAGGCCAGATTGTATTATTTTTCATCACCATAAAATAAACTGGACGAAACCAGTTCTACAAATATTACAATTTTTCCAGTTCGGGCGATAGATTTATTTAAAAATCTATAGTATCCATCGCGCCTTATCTCCAATTTTATATATTATTATATAATTATAATTACTATTATTGCCAATTTTTAACCATAATATATATTCAACATGTTCAGATTTATATAAGCACAACAATAATTTGATCCTTTTATGTTTCACAATCGTTTTATACATCACAATATATTATAAATAATATTATATATAATATAATAATTAATATATGGTATTTAAAGAGAAATTTCTAAATCGAAAAATAACTGCTGTCACCTAGATAAAATCAAACTACCACTTCCAGATGCATAAATAATATTTCCCGTACAAATTTTGAGTCTAAAATCTTTATTTTGTATCAGGATTGTAGGAGGTTACAGGAGCTCAACATATATGTAATTAAATGAATAGATGTGTAATTAGAGCTAATAGGAGAGCTCCTGTAATATTTTATTCTCCTAATAATAAAATAAAATATGACATACACTAAAGACATTTTAGAGGAGAGATATTATATAAAACCTCTTTCAAACAAATATTAGATGTACAATATATAAATTTGTACTTCTTAAAAAATATTTTTCTGATTAATAAAAGTATGTTTTGGAGGATATTGAAAAAATCTTGCGAGGTTAAGTACCCAAAATGAGAGATAAAGTTGGTATTTTTTAGGAAAAAGAGGAAAGAGGTGCGCAAGCAAACGATTGCATTGGGGCGTAGTCTACTGAGACATACATATGATACAATTACTATTAATTAGGTATAACGGTTTAAAGTAACGGTTAATTGAAACTGTTACTGTAATTTTATAACATGTTGCTATTGGTTACGTTCCTGATTAATTGATAATTGCCTAGAAGGGGTTGGATTAATTTTGCCATCCCTTCTTTAATCTCTCCGACTCCTCTCATAATAAAAGTTAGTAATTTGATAAGAAAATTGTAGGTTACGTAATCAGTGTATTGTAAAAAGTCACTAACTACTTTTTTGATGGAGATCAAGTTTTAAAAACTTTTTTAAGTTTTGACTTTTTTGTAGAAAAATTGTAGTTATAATAAGTGCATGAAATTGTGATTTCACAAAGAGAAAATTCATCAAGGTTCTTAGTGATGTAAGGTTATGAAGTGTCACGTAGTGATTTTTTTGCTGTAAAGTTACTCATTTTAGGTCAAATCAACCAAAAAGCAGAAACAAACGTTTTTTTTTTAACTAAAAAAAAAGGCTAGATATTTCTCCTCTCCTCTCCTTCTTTGAAAAGTGCCGTTTTTCCGTGTGATAATGTGCGCCTGTCTACAGCAATTTGATAAGGCAAAAGTTTCGAAATTTTAGGTTAGAGAACTCATTTCAAGCTAAAAACATTGTACTCGAAGAATAACTACAATTTATTAACAATATCCAATATATTTTATATTAAGAAATTACGAATTTATGGAGATCAATTTGTTTGAATAGAAAAAAAAATATTGTTGTCGAATATTAACATTTGAAACAGGTAAGTGAAAAGTTCAGAACCAAAGGGATTTTGAACATAAAAATGTTTTTGCAATAAAATAAATACATAGTAATAGATTTTGCCTCCCCTCCCCCACCCGATGATAAGTAGCAACTTCAAATAATTAATAATCGTATCTATAAAAATAACTACCAATATTAATAAATAATATTATATGGATATATTAATAAATAACTATCTATGTAAATAAATAACTATAAATGTAAATAAATAATCTATGAGGCGGTTCTTAAAAGAAATTGATAGTGAGTCAGCTGTAATAATGGCAACACTGATTGGAGCGCGCCATTGTTTTTTCTTGCTTTTGTTCAAATGGTGTTTTATTTTTCTGTTATCAGATATTGAAGATTACAATTGTGGTACCAATTTATAAAGTGAGTACATTCTTTAATTTCTTTTTACCTTTCAGTTATTTAATGTAAAGGTGCGTTTAGACTTTTCGTAAACTGTGAAAAACAAATATTTAAACGATTGTTTTCCTGTAATAGTGTTCTTGTTTCTTGTTTTTTGATCTTTTCCACCTATTGTCGGTAACAAGAGAAATAAAAAAAAAAAACTTTGGTTAGCGCTGATCACGCTGTAAGTTAAGTTAGATAATTGTGTTTGTGAAATGTTTAATCGCACTTTTGTAGACGCGAAGCAAATAATATAAAATTGAGGTTTTATTTTATATAGGTACCTATTTAGAACATTATGTTTAATAGGAGGTTTTGTTGTAGATCATATTTTTATTTCTTTCAGTAACTACTGAAAATACTGAGCCAACTGTATTCAATACAAAGGTAGCAAAACTAATTCATAATATTCGTAAATTTTCTGTACAGATAATTTAAACCATTCCTTCGTTTGATATTGGAGTTAAATTTAAAAATAAATCTGTGATAATAAAATAACTATTTTGAGAAGTATCCTAACATAAGAATATAAAAATACTGAACCAATAGTGAAATAGTTTCCATATTGAAAAGTATATATGGGCACTAGCAGGAATTAAAAGAGTGTATTGAGAAAGATCACTACGCATTTTACGATGCATATTACACGAACAATAATACTTTTTTAAATATTCTTTTCATAGGAAATGGTTATATTTTAAAATTTTGGTGGGGACTTAAGCCCGAAAATATCTCCCTTCTGCTCCATAGATCCATATGTGCTGTGTTATAGGTATGTAATGATTTTCTCCGAGGATATTGAACAAAGGATATAAGAGGAGATTATAGGATCTATAAAATACTGAAATGCTTGTTGATAAATAAGATGAGACATGTATTTGCGTGGAGGACTAGATGAAGTTACAATGAAGATGACATTTTGATTGAATAAATTAACATTAACATTATACAGCCGGCCCTGTGATCAGCTGCTGACCGCCGGTTCCGCCTGGTAGCCAGGTACTAAGATGGCGGATCCGGTACCCACCTTCTTCGCCACTTCGTCCAGGCTGCCCTGCTCTTCGTGGGTGCTCTTGTTGTCCTGCGCCACCTTGGCAGGCTCCAGAGGACGCGGTTCGTCCTGCACAGGAGCTGCGACTTCTTTGGATTCCTCCTGGCTGGTTTGCTGAACTTCTTCTTCTATCTTCTGCGGCTCCACCTCTTCCACAGGCTTGGCCGGCTTCTCCGACTCATGGATGGCCACCTTCCTACCAGCCTCGTAGATCACCTCGACATCCGGGCCCTGCTGGATGTACACTGGGACGTATCCGGGAATCGCGGGCAGGAGCTGCTGGTGTATCGCCCTCGCTTCTCCTGTAACGTCATTAAACTCATTATAGTTTTATATATATCAATGTTTTTTTTTTATTCTGATAATATATTGTAATAATATAAAAAAAAAAACTTAAGCAAATTGATATAGTTTAAATATATGAACATAGCCATAGGCTCTGGGACGGAAAGAGGAGAGCGCGTGAATATTGCTTGATCACCCTTCAACTCACTATCGGATCCAGGATTTAATTTTTTTTTTTTGGAGGGAGGGGCCTTCAGCCCGAAAGCTTTTTTCATTTTTCATATATATATATATATTATATATATATATATATATATATATATATATATATATTATGATAATTAATTTGAAAAAAAAAAGAAAGACTACCAATATGAAATGGTGTTTAAGTGGTTCTTGAAGTCCTAAATGCAATTACACGAACAATACTACCTTAAGAGATAGTTTTTAATACTTTTTTCAGTAAAACATGGTTATATTTTACCATTTGGGAGAGAGGAGGAGGGGGAGAGAGGGCTTTAGCCCGAAATCCCTCCCGTAGATGCTTCAACTGTACACTTAGTAGACAAACGCTGCACTCTTTCAATTAATTACAAAAGACTCACATACATGACTGTAATAAGACCTATTCGGACTTACGGAGTATTCAATCTTTACAATCCAAAATCCTTCGTAAAATCTTAAATGCCCTTTACTTTGTAACAAATAAAATAATCCACAATGACCTGAATGTTCCATATGTTTCCGATTTGGCCCAATCCAGATACCTATCCTTCCATAATAAACTTCATAACCATCTTAATCCTCTCGTTTCTAACCTTGCTTCCTCCTCGATTCCTGATAACCCTCCTAGGCGTCTGAAACGAAGATCTTCTAATTTAGAAATTTTATTAGAGTGCTACCAATGGGTAGATTCTCTACAAGCCTTGTCATGTCATGTATTTCTCTGTATCATATATGCTGAATGTACACTGACCGGCAAAAAATTCCACCCACTTGATTTTTCCATGTTTTCATCTAAAAATATTTCTGTAAAGTTTGTATTTGTATATAATACATGGTATTTGTAGATAATACTTAGTATTTATGGAATTATTTAACCTTTTTTACCTTTATAATGAAAATGTGATTGGGTAAGAAAGATTAGAGAAAAAAAAATTGAAAAAGGAACCATTATTATTCTAAAAGAAATTAATTACATCATCGTTTAGTAGCGCGTGTTTCCTCCTCTTGCCTTCACAACTTCTTCAAGTCCCCTCGGCATACTTTCCACCAGTCAGGAATTGTCCCTTTGCTGGAGGAATAGCCCGTTCTACCTATTTATTCATTAAAAACAATAGACCAATCCAAAGCAGAAATATGTTTAGATGAAAACATGAAAAAATCAAGTGGGTGGAATTTTTTGCCTGTCAGTGTATATTAAATGTACAGAAATTCCATACAAAAAAAAAAAAAAATTTTGGAACCACCAGTACTTTCTATTGCCATTTCAATTTGATTGGTCATGTTTTGAAAACCACAATATCAACATTGAATTCAGATTCTAATTACATAGTATACATACATACATAGAATACATAGAAAGAATCACCCAAGCAGTTTGAAAATCAGCATAATGAAGATGTAACCGTTGTAAATTCGCTTTGACGCTATCGAAATGCTAATCCTTTGGCCGCTTATCGTGGATTATCATTCCTACCCTGAGCCAAAAGTTCAATGCCGTTGCGGAGAACAGTTAGAGCTGATTATACCGCAGAAAGGTGTAATTGCCTCTCGGCCAAATCGGGCAGCGGCGATCCCTCCCCCTCTGGCATTGGCCTCTCTGCTCTACTTAGCTCGGCTCCAGGTCCCGGAACTCCGGTCTACTGGAAGATGTATTCTCCAGCGGAATAGAAAGAGTACTGACTGCAGCGTACATCAAGGCGGATATGTGATATAGTATTTTGTGGACACGGTAAATCAGTGATTTTTTTTTTTTTTTATGTCTATTCCTGGAGGAAAGGACACTATGTCACATTTTTATTTTCACTTACTTATGTAATATATAGTAAGGATAAGTATTGCAATCGTGAAAATTTTTGAATCTGAGTTTTCAACGGAAATACACGTTTTGATGTCCCCTGAATCCAAATAACCAAATCCCGCAAAATGGTCTGTGTATGTTTGTATGTGTTAACAGTCTAGCTCAAAAACGAAAAGTCGAAATATCCAAAAACGAAATATTTAAATATATGTATGCACATCGAAAATTCTACTACTTCCAAACAAATATATACACTTATTTTTAAATATTCAGTATTATAGTTGCTCGTTTTACAATAATTATGTGCAATATTTAGCCATAATATTAACTGCTTTTTCTTTCCTTTTTTTTTTGTCTTTTGCATCCTCAATCGAAATGAAAAATCTGCGCCTATGTTTAGAGGTGCCAATTTTCCATAACTTCGAGCTATTTAAATTTGTTTCTTGGTTACTAAATTATCTAATAAAAAAATGGACATTTGTATTACTGAAAGATTCCGAAACGAATCCTCAGATCTCTGAAAACGTAATAAGTTAATAATCAACAATTAGTTAAACGTAATAAAAATTTTGATAGGAGAGGTGTGTAGTTCAGCGGGTAAGGCTCAGACTTTCTATGCTAAATGTTTCGGGTTTGAATACAGCTGATGGCAGATAATTATTTATTCTGTTTCGTCACCCGAGGATAGTTTCTGGAATCGGTAGATCCTGCTTGGACACACCTAGCCTCAATAAAGTGGGTAATTTTTATTAAATAATTAATCAAGAGAGAAAACCTGGCGGTAGAGCGTGATCTCGGCTCTATCACCTCCATGTGCAACCTTTAACCTTGATATAGTAATAGAGAAGTAAAAGAAAAACTTTCTTAGTTTCAGCTATTAGGATATGGAATTTAAAGAGTGGGAACTACATAAGTCAGACAAAACGAGTGGTAAACACATAAAGTAATTGTTTTAAATGTATTAGGTTGGCAAATAAGTCCTTTCGGTTTTTCTGTTCATTTGTATTTCACTATGATACACTTCTTATCTGATGAATTAATCCCTAAACTGGATTTTTTATCCTGTCTGTAATATGTCACCAGCTATATCTGTTAACTCTTGTTGAAACTAGGTTAGTATTGTGTTTGCTATTGCGCTGTGATTTTTTGTGCATATAGTGTGAATGTTATCCTACCTCACTATAACTAATGTCCAAGAGACTGATTGTTGTAATGCTCAATAAATAAATAAAAAAAATTAAAAAATTGTACTGTGAATTTGGAAGAAAATATCATTCATCATCGGCATATTTTGTTGTATTATTTTAAAAAGGTAAGCCTGCTGCAGAAGCTCATAGAAAAATTTGCAGTGTTTATGGGGATGATGCTTAAACTGAATGCACCTGTCAAAATTTATTTGCCAAATTTCATTCAGAAAATTTTGACATCAATAGTCAATGACGCTCCACGGTCTGGTCGCACACATGAGATTGAATCGAGCAATGTTAAGGCCATTGTTAATCAAACTTCAACCTTATCAGTGCTAGAGATTGCTATGGCCCCAAATAATGTTAGTTTTTAAAATTATTATTTATATTATTTTGTCACTTTCCGTTACCTTCTGTAACATTATATATTAGATATTATTTCTTCTCCGCTTTCCAACGATACATTATACGTATACCTTCTGACTATTATTTCCGGCGATTCATTTTTGATCCAAACAAAACTTTTTCCTTTTTTCTCCTTATTCCAATATTCAAATTCTTTAAAAGTTTATATTCAGCTTGTTTTTAATTACTCTTAACAATGAGAGATAGTTAATTATTTAAAGTAAATGAACTTCTGAGGAAGACATTATGAACATTGGGAATTTAAGCCCTGTTAAGTGACATCAATAGGGATAAGACCTAAATGATATTAAAGATACTTAATTATGCATGGATACACCGAGTTTAATCAAGATCATTAGAGCCGTTTTTGAGAAAATTATAAAAATGTATGAAATCGATTATATAAAATGGCACTCCCGGTTAGTCAATTTTGCCAAAACAAGTTACTGTAACATCCTTGGCATATACTTAACTTAAATATGCAATTTCGTACAACTTTTTGTTTTTGCTCTAGATTGATAGCATACCCACGTACCATTTTGTGGGACTTGGTTAATTGCATTCAGGGGACATTAAAACGTGTATTTCCGTCGAAAACTCAGATTCGAAAATTTTCAAGATCGTAATACTTTCCATTACTGTATATTACATATATAGATAAGTGAATGTAAAAAAAAAAAAAAAAAACTGAGATCATAGTTCCAGAAAATGTTGGCTCCCTCAATTCTATACGAGTTTTTTTTAGTCCTAGTGAATCAATTATCATTGAAAATTTTCAACTCTGTGAAGGTTTATTGACTCACCGCGCGGCAAAATGGTTCACTGAGCCGGAACTGAATCCAGTGAAGGAGAACATTGAAATCAGAAAAAACAACTTGAAGAAGACGCCGCGGCGAAAGGCACTCACCTCGGAAAGCTTCGAATTCGCTACCTTCATCTCTTCCGCGGCCCAATCGATCGTTTTGTGTCTGGGAGTAGAATCGATTTGTTATTCAGTATTTAATTGGAAACTAGAAACATCAGTTAGGAGAAGGTAACAGAAAATCCACTGTCATGGTAGTAGTGTATTGTCCCGACAATAAGATCCTTGTCTACACTGTGACAGTAAATCTAGTGAAAGTCAGATGGAAAAATTATGGACATAGTATAATTGGATGAAGACTATACAACTATTAGTCCGAGAGCTCGTGAGAAAAATTATTTGATGAAAATTTTGAAGGCATTTTTTCGAATATTTATAACACCTATATATAAAAAATGATTATCTGCCAGTCGGTTCTTGCTACCTGTAAAATGGCGGTTGATTAATGAATATTAGATCAGTAATTCGAGGATTTCTTTATTTTTTTTTTATTTTAATAAAATTTACAACTATATTACATAGAAAATACAATAAGTAAATGTGACATTGGTAACGTGAAGAGAAACTACCCATTTGTAGAACTCAAATTAAAGTTCTATATTAGAAGGTCTCGAGGCCATCTTCTTTTCAGACGCCTCGGAGGGTTATCAGGGATCGAGGAGGAAGCAAGATTTGAAACGAGAGGATTCGGATGGTTCTGCAGTTTGTTATGGAGGGATAGGTATCTGGATTGGGCTAAATCGGAAACATATGGAACATTAAGGTCTTTATGGATGATTTTATTTGTGATAAAGTAAGGAGCGTTGAGGATTTTACGAACGATTTTGGATTGTAAGGATTGGATACGAGAGGAATTCGATGGTTTAGTGGAGCCCCAAAGCTCAATTTCGTAAATCCAAATAGGTCTTATTATTGTCACATATATGAGTCGTTTGTAATTGATTGGAAGCTTAGAGCGTTTGTCTAGTAAGTACTGCAGTAGTCGAAAACGTCGGGCGGTTTCAAGTCGTTTCAGTCTGGTATGGTGGTTGCAAGTGATTCGTTTGTCAAGGTGGAGTCCTAAGTATCGGATTTGTTCGACAGGGATAAGAGGGCTATTGTTGAAGGATACTGTAGGACAGGAAGTCATAGGTTTACGACGAAAATTCGAGGATTGAAACGGAAAAATCATTGTGAAAATGTGGGAAAGGTTTTTTTTTTTTAATTTCTATTTATATTGGTTGAGACTTGTAAAAAATGATATTGTTTACGCTGGCCACCAAGGGAAAATTTCTTAAGGCCAAAAATCCCAGATTTTTTCGATCTTTTTTTTTACCTTTAACTCCCCTGAACGGTGCATCAAAGCGAAACGAACATCCTTTAAGAAATTAAAAAACGTCAAATTTTGCGTCGAAGGAGTACCTAAACTTAACAATTTGGTTAATTGGTATGCTCGATAACTACAGACAGCGAACGCTGATTTCACCAAATTCTTAAAAACTGAGAAAATTTACTATGAGTTCTCTTCGAGAAAACTAAATAAAAATCATAAAATAAAAGTTATAGAGCATCAAATTCCGCATTCCACTGAGTATATACGCAACAGTTTTAATATAGATCAATTGTATCTCTTGAATCGGAATTCGTTATTTCTTCATGAAATTGGGATTTTTTTCATACCTCCTTTCTCAAAATCCATCGCTGCTGAGCTGTGGATGTCCTATACTGTATGTACTGGACTCAAAACAAAAATAGCTCAGTAGAATAGATAGTTATACTGTTGAAAAAAAATAAAATTACAGATATCTTCATTACCAATTTCCAGTCATCGCTATTCACTACCGATTTCGAGCGAAATAAGTAATCTACATTAAAACTATTGGTATTCAAGAGACGCAAAATTTTATGCTCTACAATTTTTATCTTATGAGTTTTTAACGTAGAGAACTCGTTTTCAAACTGCAGCGCCATTTGTAGTAATTTGTATAGCTTTTTGACGAATTTGGTAAAAAACAGCGTTCGTTGACCCTGGTTATCGACCATACCACTTTACTAAATTATACGTTTAGGTACTCGTTCGACGCAAAATTTAACGTTCTTTAATTCTTACGAGTGCGTTTTCGCTTTAATGCCGTTAGAGTGAACGTGAAAAAAAAATAAATCGGGAAAATGCTTTTTGGCTTGAAAGTTCCCTTGGTACACGGGCGGATCTACGGGGAGGGGGCTTTCGGGCTGAAGCTCCTACCCCCCTCCAAAATGGTAAAATATAACCATGTTTTATGGAAAAATATATTAAATAATTATCTCTTAAAGTATTATTGTTCGTGTAATTACATTTAAAAGGACTTAAGAAATCACTTAAACGCCATTTCATATAGATAGTTAGTTTCTTTCTTTTTTTCCAAAGTAATCATCGTCATTTTTATGAGAAAAAAAAAGTTTCGGGCTGAAACCCCCCCCCCTACAAAATCAAGTCCTGGATCCGCTAGTGCCTTGGTATATAAAAGTTAAACAAATAAAAACTTTTCCAATTTTTTTGCAATAAATTTCTCGTTTCGATCCTCAAGTTACTTTTCTTATATTTTTTAAACTAGCCACAATTTTTCTGATAATCTGTTATTTGTCGGTCAAGTGTAGACACTTTTAGGGACAATACGCAGAATTTTGTTAGTCAGGTACCAAGGCGTCTTTGTTATCAGTGGTAATAACTCTCATTACAAGATTTGAATATTTTGAAAAAATAGCTCTTCAAGATATATAAAATAAAAATGATGTGTCGAAGTGGATAGATATTTTATGATAAATTTGGGAAAGTAGAACGAGGGGCAACCGGAAATTATAACCTCAGATCTAGAAGGCGGGCACAAGACCGGATACAGGTATTATTATTAACCTGTAATAACACTAATTTCCCCCTGACTCATGAAAACTTTCTAATTTCACTTCTAATACGGCTCAACCTAATGGATAAATATGGTTATTATCAATTGAGAGTATATTCCAGTTTAAAAGGTTAGTGTTTTTAGTTCTCACGCTTTAAGTACTAAACTTCTCGTGACACGAATAGAGTTTCGGTCATTCGATACTTTCACGTCCACTAGCTCATTATGCTTAAAAAATAACCACAACGTGAGATTAAATTACTGTCTTCTTATAAGTTTTAATAACTATTAATTACAATGGTAATATTCACAAATCAAAATAATACACAAAAGAGACAAAAACATTTTCAATCACTCTTCTTATCGGACTATCAGTCTCCTTCCGATATCTTCTCGGTTTTCGAAAAATTTATTTACAAAAAATTAAATACTGACAGACCAAAAAAATATTCCTCATCATCAATTCGGTGTTCGCACATTATATTCAACAACACACTGGTTACACATAGTTACTGACTACATTGCTAGATCACTAGAGAGAAAACAATACGCAACCGACGTTTTTCTGGATGTTACCCAGACATCACTAGCGGATCCAGGATTTAATTTTGGGGGGGGGCTTCAGCCCGAAAGATTTTTTTTTTCGTATACATATAACGATAATTAATTTGAAAAAAAAAGAAATAAATTAACTACCTATATGAAATGGTGTTTTAGTGGTTCTTGAAGTCTTATTAAATGTAATTACACGAACAAAAATACTTTAAGAGATAGTTTATCATATTTTTCTGTAAAACATAGTTATATTTTACCATTTTGGGGGGGGGGCTTCAGCCCGAAAGCCCCCCCCCCGTAGATCCGCCTGTGCCAGACATTAGATAAAGTCTGGCACTAAAGAAATCTCTTTAAACTCAAAACTATACTACCTCACTCATACAATGCTATCTCATTTACCACTCTTCCCTTTTCGAAAGACCTTTCTCTGCCCGACAGATCTTAGAAACATCCTCAATTCGACCAGTGTAAGCAGGAGTACCTCAAGGATAAATACTGATTCCGTTACTGTGTATTATATATACATATGACATATATAAAAACTCCGAAACATTGACTCCTACTAGCGCTGACGATAAAGCAATTTCAACAAAACACCGTAACTATAGACAAGCTTCACTGAATTTACAAAATCACTTTTCAAATTTACAAAACTTGTATTTACTTTGGAAAATAAGATCAAATCATGACAAATCACAACACATAACATTTATACTTCGATACTAATGTATGATAGAAGAATGACCTAGGACCCTCACGTCAAAATGAAATTAAAGACTTTAAACATGCGGCTGAAAATACTATACTCTTTTTTACAAATCAAACAAAACTAAATACATACACATACCTACTTAAAACCAATTGGACATACGCCTCACAGATATGCGGTTCAGCAAAAAAGAATTACAAAAACTACAGTCTTTCAAAAATCAAAAACTACAGCCCAATATTTTACGGCTAATAACAGCAGCTTCCTGGTAAGTAAACAACAAACCTTTACATATCGATTTACGACAACCAACTATCGACCTATACATACGATCCTTACTCCTTACTCACGATTTCATGTCAAAGTACAAGGTCACAACAACAGACTTATAACCTACATGGCCACCGTTGGCATGTCCATTAGAAGGAGATTGAAGAGGAGCTGGATGAGAGATCTCCATCCTTTTATGATTTTCGGAAGCAAACAAAGACTTGCAAGAGTTGCTATCATTTCTCATGCCATTCTTCATATTTCATGAGAGGTATAGATGATGGTATGAAGAGCAAAAAAATAAAATAAATATGTATATATACATATATGTATATATATATATATATATATATATATATATATAATATAAATATTTGTTACACGAAATAAAAATAATAATATGATATATGACAATAATTTATTTTATTTGTAATGCATTGGTCAGCACTTCATAGTTTTCATAAAATATTTATATGATAATCTGAAAAAAAAAATCAGAGGCGAACATATAGACACCTAGTGATTAGACTCATTGAATGTAAAATTACCAATTTATTAATTTTGTTTTACGTTTCGGAAAAAAAAAATGAAAAAAGAAAACGGAGAAAAATAATGGTGAAGATTGGCTATAAAATATTACTAAAATGTTATATCGGTAAATGTCATATTTCAAAGAAACGCTATTATATTTTCAGTTAATTACTCCTTAGGTATTATATACATCCATTTAGGTTACTCCAGTTTCCACTGAGATACCCAGAAGAAGTTAGCATGGTTCACGCTGCAATTTTTTTAATTGGCTCATGTTTTTGTGTGGTTTTATTTTAGTGCATCTTTCAAATCACCGGACGTGGGATCAAGGGGACAACATGGAACAGATCACAGCAAGGGTATTTGTTAATTATATTATTGCCACTCTAAAATAATAATTTATCTAATATTAAAACATATCGAAAAAACTCAAAAATCGATGAGATAAACGAACTGAAACGTTTTGAACAAACTTTTAACAAAATTAAATTAAATATTCCATAGTGACACATCAACTTTTACACTGATGCTGAAGGCATTTTGAAATGATGCAGTTTTGTAACAAGGTCTGTAAAATTATCTATTATAATATCAAATTAAAATTAAAAATAAATTAGGTATTATTAAGTTATAAAAATTAAATTAAATACTTTTATAGATCTTGGTTTTGTACTATGAAGAGGAGATTACAGAGTATAGATATCAGAAGAAAACTGAAAACCGTTAATTTTCTAG
This sequence comes from Nezara viridula, assembly GCA_928085145.1. Taxonomy (NCBI): domain Eukaryota; kingdom Metazoa; phylum Arthropoda; class Insecta; order Hemiptera; family Pentatomidae; genus Nezara; species Nezara viridula. The sequence goes on from OV725080.1 coordinate 161,428,591, forward strand.
TTGTTTCAGTTTTAAACTAAGTCATCGATATTGTTTTGTTATTGATATACATTTTAAAAAGTAACCTCATAACGTATCCATTAAAAAACATTTTCCGTGAAGTTAATGGTGAGAAAACGGTAATTGCGTTCCTTTCGGATAAGGACCTTAATTATTTGTTGAACTGTAATTACTAGCATGGTTAGAATTTTAGATTCGTCTGCGAGGATTTTGGCAGTCATTCATGTTTGTTATCAACCAATATTTCATTTCAGTATTTTTAGCACAGTGTAGATTTCATTTGCTACCCATAGTTCATAGGAACGTTTATTTAGCATGGAATATCCGGTAATTTTTTTCCCAAAATATTCCGCCCCACTCTGCGCCGGTTCACGGATTTAAACAATCTAATCTAAGTTACGTTGTAAAGCAGATATATTTGCAATTTAGGTTTTAACACAAATAAGTAGATGCCATTTAAATAAAACTTATCCTCAGTTCTATTTAAATAATTACACTATGAAGAAGTAGCGTGATGTACCTTGGGCAGCTACGAAGAGAATGGGCAGCAACTTGAGCAGGTCCATGACTGTCGGCGAGCCGGTCGTACTCCGGCTATATAGTCTCTTCCAGGTGGGGGGATAACTGTACTCCTCGCTGATCGGCGAGTGCGGGGGACATCCTCTCCGTCTTGGGGTAGGGTGTGCTGGAGGAAACCTAAAGAGGAATCGGCGGAGGAGGTGGAGCTGTATCAGTAAATATGATAGTCAATACTAGTGTCAGAATCTAAGCAAACCGAATTAGAGGCTAATTTTCTGGTATAAACCTACCTTAAATAGTTATTTATTTATTTATATGATATTTACAACTGTATACAAAAAATACATCTGGTAAATTCGCACATGGATATAATGACATGGAACACATGTTGAGAAACTACCCATTGGTAGCACTCTAATAATATGTCTATATTAGGAGATCACGTGGCCATCTTCTTTTCAGACGCCTCGGAGGGTTATCAGGAACTGAATAGGAAGCAAGGTTAGAGACAATAGGGTTGAGATGGTTATGAAGTTTATTATGGAAGGACATTATGGATAATTTTATTTGTAACAAAGTAAGGAGCATTGAGGATTTTACGAAGGATTTTGGATTGTATGCGAGAGGAATTTGAAGGTTTGGTGGAGCCCCATAGCTCAACTCCGTAAGTCCAAATAGGCCTTATTACAGTCATGTAAATGAGTCTTTTATAATTGGTTGGAAGGTTAGAGCGTTTGTCTAGTAAGTGTTGAAGTAGTCGGAAACGTCCAGCTGTTTCTTGTCGTTTCAGTCTGTTATGAGGATTCCAAGTTAGACGTTTGTCCAGATGGAGTCCTAGGTACCTTAAATAGTAAAAATTATTATACCATCGATGGTAAAATATCGAATATTGAAAGTAAAATATCGATATATCTATGGCTATTCATATTTTCTACCCCATTTCCTCCAATTTTTATGAAGAGAGGCCAGCGCCTCCAATATTTTGCGGTTATTCCTTAAAAATGATTCGTAAAGTTCTAATAAATCATATTTAATAATTATAATAAAGGTAATAAACTGATTGCTGAGGTACTCCTTTATGTATGACGTTCTATAGTCCTCCCCCCTCCAATGCATTAAACACTGTTATCATGTAATATTAACCTTGGCCCCTTAAATAGCGTCCCCTTATGATTTTTCCTAATATACATCTTTAATCCGGTAGAAGGATGACCTAACTACAAATTATAAAATTTTATATGAGAAACTAAATATTTAGAATTTTTATGTTATAAGTAACTTAGTAAATAGATAGTTATTTACTTCTTTAATATATCTACTACAGACGATACCTATATATCTACTCCATTAGCGAAATAATCCTCATCGTTATTGGAATCTTTTAGACATTGATTACTTTTTAAAATAATTGAAGGAGTTCTGTATAAAATACACTTCAGCTTCAGAAAAGCGGTATTGGCATAGATGCCTACAGGCCTAAATCAACCGGGCAAGCTGTATGTGTGTATGGATATATATATATATAATGTATGTGTGTGTGTATATATGTGTATATATATTTTCTTTTTGCACATAAATTATATTTAGTTTTCTTGCACTTTTAATGATTGTAACATATTTTTTTTCATTTATATCTTATGTAGGTTTTTATGAGATTTTTCCTACTGTAAAAAATTAATTTCAATTTTCTAAGTAGTATTCAAACCACTGTTATGTCAAGTGTAAGGTTACTACAACCATAAACTTGTAACTTATCTGTATGACATGTTGTAATATATGAAAAAAAAATAAAATAAATAAAAAAAAAACCGGGCAAGCTAATTATTCATAAATTCATTTGTTACTTGTATACATACATACTAATTCAACATAATAATTTTGAAACGGACAAATATAGCATAGGATATTTAAAAATTACATATATACGTATAAATATTATTTATATATAAATTATTAATATGTTTAGACAGTTGTAGGATTTCTTTTTTTTGTGCTTAAGAATATACTTGAAAATATCTGATCAAAACAATTGGATATATTACAATTTGTATGAACTAAACATGAGAGGGAGAGGGGCATCCTCCATAATATAGGTACATTTCTAGAACTTTTTCAGCTAAAACTGAATAATGTTAAAAGCTGAAAAATAAATTTTGATTTCTTAGTTTGTACTACCTCCAAATAAAAATATAACATTTTCACAGCCTGATTATATAACAAAATTCTCTATACAATATAGTTATACTTGTACTTATTAAATATATTTTTTTCAACTTTATCACAAAATAATTATAACAAAATCACATGAAAATTGAGGTTTCCAGATGTAAGCTGAATGAAATCCAAGGATATGTTTATATATTATTATCTCTAAATATGACTAAAAATTTAAATAATAGGAATATTTAGATCGTCATAAAATAGGTCAAATTTTCTTATTTTCTTAATATTGAAATAAAAAGGAGGAAAATTTTAGTCGGTCATGAATGGGCTAAATAGTTTTGCACTATTTAGCCTATTTATGAACGCCACCCCGGACCATTTCCTTCCTTTATATTGTTTATTTATTTATATTATATGCAACGGTCAACTATTAAATATTCAACATTAATCGATTTTTTTTTCCTAACCCCCAGGAATTTCATTATAACAAAATACAATATACAAATGTTATATATACATAACACATATGTGGAGGTACGGAGCATCCCTGAGTCATGGTTGTATCATTACGACTATCTAATTATTATATATATTTTATTCATTCTTGTAGTTTATTTGTTTAATTTTATTTTTTAATTTCAAAGGGAGGGGACGATATTCTCCCCCAACAATTTTATTGAGAGCCAATAAGTCCCCTCCCCCCTCGAAGTCTTCAATTCTTCGCATATGGCTTCGAATGTATGAGTGAGACGGATAACTATCCTATATATAAATTCTAATCTGGATTATGCCAGTCATTAATATAAGAATAATTGGCATTGTATAGAAAGGTAAATGCTTAACTGTTTCCCAATAAAATGGAATAACGGTTTCGTGAAATGAATATAACGGGCATGGCAATTTTATTGTCCGTTAAAACTTTGATATATGTCTTCTCATATCGAAAAACTATTTAGTCATCCCGAAAGATTTATCGATTTGAAACTTCTATCGATGATTCATTATTAAAAGTTCTAATATTTGAACTCATCACAGTCAAAGACCTTGTAATTAACTAAACGTTTATTAGGGATTTGGTGTCATTAGTCGAAAATATAATGAAGGCGATTTTCTTTGACGTAAATGAAAAAATTGTATGCGAAATATGAAAATGGATCTACTAAGAAGTTCATAGTCCGTGGTATAGACCCTAATTCATCAAATTATTACTATCCACCTTCGAAACTTCGCAAATAGCTTCATCTCAACGTAAATTACAAATTATTTATTTGCGAAAATTCTCGAAATTGGAGAGCTTTCAATCTGAAGATCGGCAAACTTTGTCTTTTTAATTAAGTACTAAAAACTGATGAATACTCATTTGCTTTCCACTTGAATCGTAAGATAATATGATCACAAAATCGAAAAATATAGTGGCCTACTAAAATATTGGGCCGTTTAGCGTGACCTCCACTCATTATAGTATTCGCTGATGAACACAACTCGTGGACATCAAACTCAATTTTATTCAGATTTTATTTTCATACAAAACATTATAGACGTAGTAATATAGATCTTTTTTTGCCAATGAAAACGTTGAGCAATTTATACTGACCTTACTTGGCAGACATTTTTCAATAAAAAGTGTATTTTCATAACTAATTTACTAAAATAGATATCAGGTCACAAAAAAAAAAAGAACGAGATAAAACTTTGTTAAAATTTCTTCAATGTTATTGTTGCTGAATATACAAATACCCCGGGGTGATAGTGTATCTAATCAAATTATTATTACACGAATTGAGGTAAACCTCAATTCTATTCTAAAACAAACCTCATTTAAAATAATATGCCATCACTAAAAGTGGGATATCTGTAAGAGATAAAAAAACATAGCTAATTATCCATTAGCTATTAATTTAATGAAAACCACAACATAGCGTAGTTTGGTCGCTCAAAATTCCCCTTTAAATGGTTTCAAGTCGAACTCTACTTTACTTTGAAGGAACTTTTGTCTAGTTTATTATGATAGAATTTTAATTAAATAAATACCTAGTTCTGCCACGGTTATAAAAGTTAAACTTCGTTTTCATCCTTGGGTATTATTTAGATAATCCTTACCTCTATCAGGTTATTTTCTTTACGTGTCAGGATAATAATCCCAATTAGTTTGTATTTTTCTTTCGCTCAGTTGGGTGGGGTTTTAAAGAAAACTAAGTAGCTGTGATCGCTTTACACAAATTTGGATAATGTAGGTCAGAGATTTTCAACACTTTGAAACCTTTAGGTATCAGCCGTGTACTGCACTATAAATAAATATAATGAGACCCTATCTATATGTGACAGACCTCGACCGTCCCCGCACTGTGAGAACGACAAATGCAGTGAGAGCAGTGGCTGCTCGAATCAGAACAAATCTCATTCGATAACAACAAATCGTGTCTCCAGAAATGGGAATCTCTGTCAGATCAATGTCTCGTATAATAAAAAGTGGCCTTAGGATGGCTGCATTTTGAAGAATGACAAGACAAAGGCTAACCATTTCTTTAAAAAAATTAGAGTGGATAGATGCAAAGTGCTCCTTGGCCGTTACACCAATGGTCTTCATCGAAAGAGTTTGTTTAGCGGTGAGAAAACGTTTACAATTGATTAAAAGAAGCCCAGGAAGTCACTGGAAGATTGGAAAGAGGTCATCACCCTTCCTCAGTGATGGTTTGGTGGAGAGTTTGCTTTGACGTCACCACAAAGCTCCAGTTTTGTGAAAAAGGAGTTGAAACAGCCGCTAAAAACTATCAGGACGATATTTTGGAACCTATTGTCAAGCCTCTAAATGATACTCTGTTTGCTGGAAGCCATTGGGTTTTCCAGCAGGATTCCGCTCCAGCTCACAAGGCCAGGTCAACTCAGCTGTGGCTGCAAAAGAACATTCCAAAGTTGATCTCTGCCTCGGATTGGCCCTCAGGAATTCCTGATCTCAACTCACTAGATTGGTCCAAACTGGAGAGGATGGCATGCCACAGAGCACACCCTAACTTGGAAAGCCTCAAACAATCTCTGGTTCGAGCAGTTGAGCGCTTTACTCAAGAAGTGTTGCGTGCTGCTGTTGATGGCTAGTCACGGGAAACATTTCGAGTAATTTATTTTTTGATTTGCTCTCTATAGTTATACATTTTATTTTCTAATAAAGTTGTTGAAAATATTAATTTTTCTGTTGTAATCTATATAATATTTCTTTGTAACAATATTTATGACAGGACTAGGTAATTTTTGTGTTATCGCTTTCTATGAATGAAAAAATGTGACCACCTTAAGGAAACGCAAAATTGGACTTAATTCCTTTTCCGTTCGAGATCGGCAAATCAAATGAAATTTTTTGTTAGAAACATTTGTCTACAACCATCTCCCAGAGTTTGGGATTTAAGAACTGAGGCACCCTGAATATGCGATCATAAAAAGGCTGGTTCCTCTAGAAAATTCAGGGAGTTACTCAACGCGGAATTACTAATGTTTAATTACATTGTGTTATAATCGCATCGATTGAATTGGTCATGTTATGTTTTGGGGAACAAACCAAATTTGTTCCTTGATATCTAAAATGTAAAACGCGAGTGAGTATTTTCTATTTTAGGGACAATGTTTTTTTTTTTAATCTCCAACATGAATAGAAATAAAACTTCGGCTTCTATTTGGTAGTGAGGATGCAAAATACAAATTTAGTATTCCATAGTTTCTTGTCAATATTTGTTGTGATTGCGTAACTTTTCGCTTTCTGCTGAAACTTAGAGGACATTTAGCAATATTCTCATGCTAAACAGAAATATTCTTTTCAATACGAAATCAAAGGAACAATATCTCATCATCTGTAAACAAGGCGTTTCCGAGACGCGTCATTCCCCATCGCGAAGGTCATTTCTTCCTCACTTCCGGTGACTTCATTTTCAGCACGATGATCCTTGGAACCAATCATTGCCTTCTTGTTATCTCTAATTTCGATCTTCCGATAAAAATTATTTAATTTTATACTTAAATCATCGTTATTTCGAGTTGTTCAGGATATTTGTCTCTTCCTCTTTGCAGAATATCGTCATAGAATCTATTTCGGGATCTTCTTTGTCTGTCGTTGGGAACAGAGAACGTTGAACTCTCATTCGTCCATCAGCAGAAGTTCTCCATGATAAACGGCGAGATAGCAGAGTGGAGTGACATGTTTATAGTTTAAGATCTGGTATGTCCACTTCACTGGCGAATCCACAGGGAGAAAAAAAGAGAAATTTCTCCACCCACAGTAATAATTAAGAAAAAAAAATATGGTTACTTAAAATATATACATATATGTATATATATTGGTGTCAATATTCGTGGATAACTGAATAAATTATTATTATTAATAGATGGAAGAGGAATTAAAACAAATCGAGTCATATACTAAAATAAAGAAATGAATTACCTGATACATGCCAACGAAAATCGATTTTAAATAGTTCGTAATATGAAAAATAGTTAGATGATCGATTTATTACAATTTCTCTCATAGGATATCATGTTTCCCAAATTATGTTAGTCCGAGTAGTGTTGCCCAAATGCGAGACCGAGACGAGTCTTGCAGTTACCTAATAGCTTATTACTAGAGATATATTACTGTATTTTTTTAGATATGAGAAACCTAATCAAGTCTAAATGAAAAACTAGAAGAGTTAAATGCAAAAGTATATTGGTTAAACCAATTCTTTAAATATAGTAACTAAAACTGTCAAGTATTAGTAACTATTTTGTCTCAATTTTTGTTTAAAAAATCGATTTTTTTGTGTTGGTCTTGGTCTCGCACTTTGCACCAAGACCGATTTTGGACAACACATATCCGAGGTACAAAGCACTTTTGGTAAAGTTATTAACACTTGTCTAAAATATATTGTTCGTGGTACAGACCCCTTTTTATCATATTATTAACATTTACCTAAACTATGTAAGTAGCTTGATCTCATCGTAGCCTATAACTATTGTATTTATGAAAAATTTCAGAATTGAGGCGTTTTCGATCTAGAGAACGTCAAAATTTGTTTATTTAATTAGTTACTAAAAATTCGTTAATACCCAATTGCTTTTCACTTGAATCGTACGATGATTTGAGCAGAAACTAGAGAAATAATGTGGCTTTTTTTTTTAAATTAAAGGCTTCAACCGCTAGGGCCATTATTGCCTTATTTTAATTGAGAATTATATTATATTTGGAAGTTTCGAACATTTCAGAAAAGAAAATAATTTGTCAATTTCTTTCGTATTGCCCTGTAAAATGGTGTGTTGATCGTTTGTCAAGTCACAAGATAGTCTACATGTTTCGTTAGCTCCGCATTCTGTTAAAAGGTATCCATGATTAAGGCGTTTTTCGCAGGCGCGTAGAGATTACTTCTTCAAAAGGTGGCTTTAAATAATATTGAGCCATTTGGCGTTACATGCATCCCCTAGATGTCAAAATAACGAGGTTTTATAGGAAAAACAGGCCAATATTTTTGTAGGCCATCCTTTTTCTCGATTTCGAGATCAAATTATCTTTCGATCAAAGTGAAAAGCAAATGGTTATATACAAGTTTTTAACACCCCATTAAATTGAAAAGACTTCAGTACCTCCGGACTGAATTATCAGTGTGTTTTACTTTGATACAATGTATATTTTTTTTTTATACCTTAACGAAAAATCGCATTCCTTCGAGGCACGGGCGGATTTACGGGGGGAGGCGACTTTCGGGCTGAAGCCCCCCCCCCCAAATGGTAATATATAACCATGTTTTATGAAAAAAGATATTAAAAAATTAAAGTATTATTGTTGATGTAATCACATTTTTAAAAGGACTTTAGGAATCACTTAAACCTCATTTCATAAAGGTAGTTAGTTTATTTCTTTTTTTCCTAAGTAAATATCGTTATTTTTATGAAAAAAAAAAGCTTTCGGGCTGAACCTCCCCCCCCCCAAAAATTAAATCCTGGATCCGCTAGTGCTTCGAGGTGACTAATAAACGATCCTTTACCTAAAAGAACCAAAGCACCTCAACATCAAAGAAGTAGTAGTCGTAGAAGAGGAATGGAACAAAGCCACAGGAGCTCCGCAGTGATCGAAGAAGGAGGAACAAAAGAAGGTGTCGCTAACAATGGACGCGGCAGCTCCTGCACTATGTGTTAGCTGTCGCTTTCTATCGAGTCGTTTTCTTCTTCCGATTGTTCCTTTAATACGAGCTATCGATAGTGTTGTGTATCGATTGCGTAACGTCATTATGTGTTGTCCTGCATTGTTTTATTGATTAGTCTACTTTCATTACTAACGTCTAATGATATCATAAGTCAGCAGACGTCTGGGCTTCCAATAAAAATAGATAGGAGTCAAGAATAGCTTCATTGAGTTGTTTGGTGTTGTATCCTTTCCAACAGTCGGAATAAATGGTGCTTCCATCTTCTACATTGTTTTTAATGGCTTCTAATAAAGTTGTTGCTTTTCTATCGTTTATTTTAACGATAAAACACTCGTCTTTTTCTCGGCAAACTCCGCCAAACATCCATTGCTCTCAGACTCTCGTCTGAGAAAAGACTCTCGTCTACTTCGACGACTTTGCCAGGCCCTCCAATTTTTTTATTCGACCTGTATAACATGTCATGGACACAAACTTCTCTTAAAAATTTGTTCCATGCTACGACAGTTCCGATGGATAGTTTGAGCTGCTCTTTCACCCACTGTATTGTAGTTAAATTATGGGAACACCCATAAATGAATTTTAAAGCCGTTAAAAAAGAAATCCTCGATCCTTCTAACCACGTTCCTTTCCTTTTATAGAAACGGTTTTGTTGCACCTACGAAAGCATCTCCATTTAATCTTCCCGTCGAACTTCATTTTATGACCCTCATCACAATATTTCACCTTTTCAAATATACCTGCTTCTTGAAAATATTTGATAGCCTCTTCTTCTGAAGACGGCAATTCCCACAATTTGACAAGATCCATAATTAAATAAACTCACACCTGGCACAAGAAACGAAAAATAAACAAGGGAATAACTTAGGTTAGATGAGATAAGGGAGGTTATCTGAAATGAGATTAGATAAGGAGGGAGGTTGTGACGCTACCTGCTACTGGATAAGTACCGTGTTTTGCTCCCCATTATTTTATAATAATAATAATAATAATAATAAGGCTTAGCGAACCCGAAGGTTCGATGCCGACACCACCAATCGCTTGTTACACACCTCCCTCCACCGTTCGCCGTCCAAACCCAGTCCCTTCAGATCAGCTTTAATGCAATCTTCCCACCTTCGCTTCGGTCTACCCCTCCGACGCTTACCATACGGCACAGCAAATATTAACCTTTTAGGAATTCTCTCGTTACTAAGACCAACAACTTTACAAGCCCATTTGATTCGCCGCGATGAAATTACCTCAATTATATTACCCGGATATAGCTCACGCAATTCGGCGTTGTGTAACCGTCTGAACTCTCCGGTTAACTCATCCTTCTTCGGTCCGAATATTCTACGCAATACTTTATTTTCAAAAACCTTAAGACGCTGCTCATCCCTTAATGTAAGCGGCCAAGTTTCGCATCCATAAAGAACTGTAGGCAAGATAATTGTTTTATAGATTCTAATTTTTAAGTTTCGGGACAAGAGGCGCGAACTGAGTAGTTTTGTCACAGAAAAATAACAAGCATTCCCCGCCTTCAGTCTAACTTTAATCTCTTCTTCAATTTCGTTTTTTCTAGTTATCGTAGAACCTAAATACCTAAATTTATCTACCTGTTCAAACATATTACCATCTATATCGATATCACCAGTAGTATCGCCATTTTTGCAGCTAACCATATATTTTGTTTTATCCACGTTTATTTCGAGTCCTAGTTCTTTACCGGCTTTCATTAACGTTGTCGTATTTAGTTTTATAGTTTCAACGTCTTCGCTTAACAGTACCAGATCATCAGCATAGCCCAGCACGGATGTTGTCCCACCCAGATCCAACCCTTTTTCGGTACGCATTACCTCCCTAATGGCATGTTCTAATGCCAAATTGAACAGGACAGGCGAAAGAGAATCCCCCTGTTTTAAGCCCGAACGAACCTCAAATTTTTCGGACAAATTATTACCGATTCTAACTTTATTGACTGTCTCCGTCAAGCACATCCTGACTAGATTTACTAGTTTTTTTGGAATTCCCTGCTCGATTAGAATATTATACAGTTTCTGGCGGTCAATAGAATCGTAAGCCTTTTTAAAATCTATATACAGCTGGTGAACAATACCGTTATACTCCAATTTTTTCTCTAATATTTGCCGTAAAGAAAATATTTGATCAATAGTCGAACGATTCCGTCTAAATCCGCATTGGTAGTCTCCGATAATTTCCTCGGCATATTCCGTGATTCGACTGGTTAAGATTACAGTGAATATTTTATAACATACCGGAAGGAGTGAAATTCCTCGATAGTTATTACAATCCGTCCTCGGACCCTTTTTGTGAATCGGAATAAGAATAGATTCTTTCCATTCTTCAGGTAATTTCTCGTTCACCCAGATCTTTTCAACCAACCGATGTATTTTAGAAACTCCAGCTTCCCCGCATGCCTTAATTAGTTCAGTAGGAATATTATCGATTCCCGCTGCTTTATATGATTTTAATTTACCGATAGCTACTTCAACTTCCTCTTTACTTGGTCCTTCTATCAACGGTTCAGCACTCTGGAGCTCAGAAGGAGGACACAGATCATAATTTCCCGTATTTAAAATATTGTCAAAGTGCTCCTTAAACTTATTCAATATGTCAACCGGATCGGTCAGAATATTGTTATTATCATCCCTAATTCCAGACGTTACGGGCCCTACATATTTACGTGATCTGTTTATACCTTTGTACATGTCTCTTACGTTATTTTCGATTCTATTAGTTTCTATTTCAATTATTTTATTTTTAAGATACTCCCTTTTTTTATTTTTGAGCAATTTTGTCGTTTCGTTCTTTGAGATTCGGAAGTATTCCAGATTGTCTTCGCTAGGATTATTTAGAGCTTTTAATTTAGCGGCTTTCCTTTTTTCGCACATGTTTAAGCAATCTTCATCAAACCACGGTTTGTTATTCTTATTTTCCTTTTTTCCTAGACACGAGTTACCGACCGCTTTAATATTATCCCTGATCTCTATCCATAACTTGTCAATATCCTCGTGGTCCTCGTCAGGAAGCTCTAAAGCTTCAAACCTATTCTTAACATCTAGCTCGAATTGGTTTCTAATTGATGGATTTTTTAATTTTTCCAAATTAAAATTCTCAAAATCGAAACGGTTTTCTTTTCTCTTTTTTATATTAAGTTTTTGTCGAAGTTTCGCGATTACTAATTCATGATCCGACCCACATTCTGCTCCGCGATAAGACCGTACATTGATTACACTGCTTTGCCAGCTGTGTTGTATCAAGACATGATCGATTTGATTTCGTGTTTGTGAATCCGGCGATGTCCAAGTATATTTATGAATATCCTTACGTTTAAACGTCGTACTTTTAATTACCAGGTTTTTCGAGATGGCAAAGTTTATCAGACGGATCCCATTATCATTACTATATTCGTGCAAACTTTCTTTACCAATCGTCTGAATATAAACTTCTTCCCTTCCTACCTTTGCGTTCGCGTCACCTACAATTATTTTCATGTAGTTTCGCGGTAGTTTATCATAAACCCATTCGAGTTTATCGTAAAATTCACTTTTGACTTCATCGTCACTGTCTTCGGTCGGACAATGTATGTTTATTAATGCGATTTTAAACCAACGTCCCTGAAATGTAGCTACCGAAATTCTATCACTAAAGAATTGTACGTCCCTCAAAGCGGATAGTAATCTACTCCTAATTAGAAACCCGGTACCCAAACAATGATTCCCGCTTCCTCCGTACCAAATAGTGTACTTTCCTTCCCTCATCGAGCCCTCCCCTGGCCAGCGAACCTCTTGCAGAGCCACGACATCCAAATTGTACCCATTTACCTCATTCGCGACCGATTTTAGCCCCCCTGCTGTGTTTAAACTCCTTACGTTCCACGTACCAATATTTAAATCCCTATATTTCAACTTGCGGCATGAATCCCCTAAAGCAGTCCCCACCCGGAGACCCGAACGGGGGACTAGTTTACCTCCTGATAATGAGCGTTTTACCTTAGGGAGATCCATGACTTTTTGTGGTGTTTGGTGAACTAAAGATATGTGAGTAGGGCGTTCAATCCTACGTCACACCCTCCAGCAAGTCTGGTGGGCCCCTACCTCCAGCAAGTCTGGAGGTCCCCTCCCTCCAGCAAGTCTGGAGGGCCCCTCTCATTGTTGGTCAGCGAGTCCATCGGACTTAGCCGGGAGGAACTTCCAAGGAATTTCCACCGACCATCCCCACATCCGCCACCCGTGGGACGCTCCCCATACGCGGTAATGAGCCCGCGCGAGGTTCCCCATTATTTTAAAGAATAAAAATAAAATCAATAACAGTTGATCTACATGAATGAATATTTAATATTAAATAAATTAATAAAACATGAAAAGTCGACTAGATGGCTAAGTTCTTCACTGGTCCTTAATATCAGTAATGCGGCTGAGTGAGAGGCGAAGGGACCTCTTTGAGTCCTGCCTTTCCTTCCAAAAGTGGAAGAAAACAAATTTTCCTGAGTGAATGAATTTCGTAAATATTGTATAAAATTATGTGTGCTTTTATGTTGTTATTTCAATTTCTTTTTTAGATTAGTTTAGTTTATATACATTAACTTTTAGTATTATTATTTTGCTGTTTAATTTATCTTTGTTCATTTTATATACAGAATGAATGAGCTACTCTATCACTATTACTAGTTATATAATACTAATATTTCTCAATAAAAACTTATAATAAAAACAATAAAATAAAAAGATGGCTAAGCCAAGCCCTGGAAGTAGGTACGCCGGTATTTGACCACACTTTATGTTCGTATTATTGAAATTTTAATTTAGTATTAAAGATTATTTAATGTAGCAACATATCCTAGCATTTTAAGATTCTTTCATCTGCACCCTTCCACTATCTGCGGGGGGCGGGCGGGATTTCGGACTGAAGCCCCCCTCCCCAAAATGGTAGAACATAACCCAGTCTTATGAAAAAAAAAATTAATAATTACCTCTTAAAGCATTATTGTTCGTATAATTACATTTGATATTACTTAATGAATCACTCAAACTCTATTTCATATAAGAAGTTAGTTCCTTTCTTTTTCTTCCTACGTAGTTATCGGTATATATATATTTTTTAAATCTTTCTGGCTGAAGCCCTCCCCCCCCAAAATCCTAAATCCAGGATCCGCTAGTTCACCCTTCCATTTTTATCTGAAGATTTTATTACATTTCCAGCAGCTAATTTGGATTGAGAGATCATCTCCCTGCCTTAAATGTTTAAATAATAATACAATATGTAATACTGTCAACTGATATAAAGAAATAAATTTAAAAAAAAAAAAATATATATGTACATAAATTTATTTTTATTTACAGTATTATATTGTTCGTTTTTCATTAATTATCCGTATTATGTTAATTACCACTCGTTATTTATATATATATTATAAACTCCCTTTTGTTTTTAGTTTTTTTGGTGGAGGGAGAGATTATTGTCCCAACCACAATAGAAAGTTCGCGGCTATGGAGATTCAGATATTGAAAAGGAATATTGAATACTTTTTGAACCAAGATTCGAGGACTTTAGAACGAGAGAATTGTAAGACCGAAGAGTCTGGACGGATGAAGAGAGGCAGCGTCCCAGCGTCCTTACGAAGAGTACTGAAGGATGAGCAAAGTTCATATAATGAAGAAATGAAATTACGTGGTTCTAAGTAGTCAAATAAAAAAAAGTAATAAGAATAAAAATTTACTGTTTGTGCTTAAGACCACAAGATATAAGTGAAATCATCAACAGAGCGAGATTAATAATACGAAATATAATTTCTTCCATTATTGCCTCCTAACACGGCATCCCATTAAGGTATAATTTTGAATAATAGCTCATTTCAAAGAGGATGAAATGCCCTCGCTAACAATATGCAGATCCGATTTTTAGTTTCCAAGATATTTTAATCAAAATGCAAAAACATTTAAACTGGTCGACTCAAACCGACATTACCACAATGAGCGTGACGGTTCAGTTTTAATCAGTGGTTCTATATAACCTCATTATTTTGACACTTTGGGGGTGTAGATCACGCCAAACGGCTCGATATTTTTGAAGGCCATCTTTTTTTGCTTGACTTTGTGCTCACGTTATCTTAAGATTCAAGTGGAAAGCAAATAGATATTTACGAGTTTTTAGTACCTAATTAAATAGACAAAGTTTGCCTACCTCGAGATTGAAAACGCCCCAATTCCGAGAATTATCGTAAATAAAATAGTTGTAGGTTACGATGAGAAGAACCTATTTACGAAGTTTCAGCCGAATGTTAATAATTTAGTAAAATGGGATCTGTACCATGGACTATTTCATTCACTCCTCACAAATAAAAAAGAAAACGAATTGCAAAATGTGCCTAAAGAAGTTCAATTATAAATTCAATTCTAATTATAAATAGTATAATGAATATTGAATCTAAATAAATACTAAGTATAATGAAGAAAATACTTTGAACCTCCTGATTGAACGTGTTTAGGTTGAACCCAATTTTTTTACGATAGATATTTTTTTCATGAATGAAATTTTTAGAGTTAAAACAGTACGATATACGCATCAGTGATGGAATTTATATGTAAATAATAAGCTTCCTTGTTGATCTAAAGGTTCCATTTTTTTCTAGATTGAAAACAATGCCCTCTATTGACAACTTTATGAACAAAGTTCCCAAAAGAAAATTTTAGAATGCCTATCATTGTTCTTTCTATAGTGCTCTGAGATCAGTGTGTTTCTTACATTCCTACTAACAGTTTTGCTAAGAGTAAGTTGAGCATTTATTTTTTGTTATCTTTTTAGTTAAATAAAAATTTGAGAATTTTTCTTAGGTATGTCCATTACTGGTACCGATTCCCTGTAGATTACTAGAACAATTGAATTTTGGGTTGTTCACCACTAATGCAAAAAAGGTGTTTTTTTTTTAAATGGAGATTATACCTGCATAGCTGTATATTTGTTCAATTTTAAAGTGCTAAATAGAAAAAGGAGACCCTAGAGATTCGAAATGTCCAACGAAGAAGTTTTATAACTATAATAATTACTTTGGAATTATCCAAAAAAGATAAAAGTTTCCTAAGATATGACCATCGCTGGTGTGCTCGCCCTAATTATTCGTCGTAAAAAAAAAAAGTTACAGCGCCTTCAATTAAAAACCGCTAATAAAAATCCCGTAAACTATTAAAAATTGAGAACTAATGGAGTAACGGATCTGAAGGAGCGAGCAGACGAGGGGGGGGGGAGAGGGGGACTAACGGGGGCCGGATGAGCCATCAGCTTTATCGAAAGCTCCGTTAGTACTCTGCGGTGAAAGGACTCCTTCCCTCAGGATCTGGGGTCTGCGGAGGATAATCCGGGAAGAAAAGAGGGAAGCCTCGGCTAGAACGGGGGAATTCCTGGATGCGGGGCCGGGGCTAAGGAGGGCTGTCGGGAGGCAGAATTTAAAGTGTGGCAAATTTCGAGTTTTTTTTTTAAAGATTATTATAAGAATATTTCTTTTTAACTTGTTGTTATACAACCAAAATATTTATTCCGACATTAGACATACATTGATATTTATTCCGAAATACTTTACCTAAAACACTGATAGAAAATGTTACGATACGGCAGTAATATTCCGTTGTACAGACCTTTTTATAGAATTATTAACATCCATCTGAAACTTTGTAAATAGTTTCATCTCATCGTAACCTACAACTATTTTATTTACGAAAACTCTTGGAATTGGCGTGTTTTCAATCTGGAAGGGGGCAAACTTTGTCTATTTAATTAGATACTTTTTTTATTTATTGTTTATTGAGTATTAATACAGTCTGCCACACTGAAGGGCAGTGGTACTAGGGCTATAGTATTCATTCGCACAATATGTACATAAGAAAGGAAAATAAATATAAATAATCAAGTAAGAAGAGAAAGAAAAAAAAAAAAAGATAAAGTATAAACAAGATAAGTAAAATAACAGATTAGCCAAATGATAACAAAATAAATAAAACACATTCACACCTATGTACAATATTTACATTGGCCCAGGGGACTCTGAGTCATGCTTTGGAAATGCCCAACTGTGGAAGCCAAAACAGGACTCCAGGAGATCCCAGTGCTTCTCTCCCAGCCGCGTCACTGGTATAGTAAGCCAGTGGAGGCTGATGGAGGGCACTAGAGCAACAGACGCTCAGGACATGTATTAGGTACTAAAAACTCGTAAATACGAACTTGCTTTCTACTTGGATCGTAAGATAATTTGATCAAAAAATCGAGAAAAAAAGTGGCCTTCAAAAATATTGAGCCGTTTGGCGTGACCTACACCCCCAAATTTTCAAAATAATGAGTTTATATTGGACAAACGGCCCTATATTTTTGTAGGCCATATTTTTTATCGATTTTTTTATCAAATTATCTTACGATCCAAGTAGAAAGCAAATGGGTATCTACGAGTTTTTAGTACCTAGTTAAATAGAAAAAGTTTGCCCCCCTCCAGATTGAAAATCCCCCAATTCCAAGAGTTTTCGTAAATAAAATATTTGTAGGTTATGATGAGATGAAACTATTTGCGAAGTTTCAGGCGGATGTTAATAATTTGATAAAAAGGGGTCTGTACCAGCACCGCGGATCCAGGATTTAACTTTGGGGGAGGCTTCAGACCGAAAGCTTTTTTTTTCATAAAAATAACGATAATTACTTTGGGCAAAATAGAAAGAAACTAACTAACCTATATGAAATGGTGTTTAAGTGATTCCTTAAGTCCTTTTAAATGTAATTACACGAACAATAATACTTTAAGAGATAATTTTAAATTTTTTTCCCATAAAACATGGTTATATTTTACCATTATGGGGGGGGGGCTTCAGCCCGAAAGCCTCCCCCCCGTAGATCCGCCCGTGCATACCACGGTCTATAAGTGAAAGAGGGATCAATAAAATTAAGCTTCAAATTATTAATATTCTAAGTGGTCTGAAACTATTCTATTCGGTTTTTCTTGTTGCTGATCACGAATTTGTTGGCACTTTTTTTTGCATTTTGTAATTCGATCATAGCCAAACGGAAACTAAAAGTGCTCTTTTAGTTGTGGATGGAATAATTTTGTAACTCCATTTTAAACCTCATTCAGAGAATTTGGAGGTTTTCCTTAAACATAATGAGCCATTGACTGGAGAGGTGTTTTAAAAAGTATGTTACACGGCGAGCCTGTTTTTTCTCGTTAAATTACTTAATTTATTGACGTACTGAAAATTTATAATTTAGCCTAAATAACCTGATTATTTTGACACATAGGGATTGAGGTCACGTCAAACAGCCCAATATATTTATAGGCTTCCTGTTTTCTCAATATTGTCATTTAAATTCCGATCATTTAAATAACGATTCAAGTTAAAAGCAAACGGCTATAAAAACCGTCTGACTCGAGGGTTTTTGGCATTAGGGTGACATCTCTACTGTTTTCAATTTTTATACCTTCTGCCGTTTAATTTGTAGTTAATTCTTTGCACTAGCGGATCCAGGATTTAATTTTGGGGGGTTTCAGCCCGAAAGATTTTTTTTTCATATATCTAACGATAATTAATTTGAAAAAAAAAAAGAAAGAAATGAACTACCTATATGCTATGGTGTTTAAACGATTCTTGAATTCCTATTAAATGTAATTACACGAATAATAATACTTTAAGAGATAAATTTTTTCCATAAAACACGGTTATATTTAACAATTTTGGGGGGGACTTCTGCCCCAAAGCCCCTCCCTCCGTCGTAGATCTGCCCATGACACATGAAAGATATGGCTGAGCTTCATGCCGCAAACTGGAAAGCAGCATTTTTTTCTACAAAACATGGTTATATTTCACCGTTTTGGGGAAAGGGCTTCAAACCGAAAGCCCCCCTCCCGTAAATCCGCCTGTGATTCTTTCGTAGATCTCGCATTAAAACATTTTTAGCAGATAAATCCGGTCATTAGGCTTAACCGTAGAATAGCGATTAATAAAATTGAGGCCATCTTATTTATAATGCGTACAGTTCACCTACGCTTCGTATCCTTTCTAAATCCTGACTGCAAGAAGGTTACAGGTCGAAGGAAAGCGGATCGCGGTGGGGGAGAGCTCTCGAAAGCGTGCCTTCCTCTTTTCCACGGCTCTCATTAAACCTACTCTCTCGCATAAAGCCGGCTTATATGGTCGCAAAGATCGATATGGTGGTGGACCGTTGCTGAGAAAATATCGATTAGTCATCAAAGATATTTACGAGCCTCCGTGGAATTATTATCGTTGTTCATTTGAGAAGAGAGGGCGGTTATTATAGCCTATAAATCGATAATACTTCTCCCAAAGAGGATGTCTAGGAGCAAACCTTTTTTTGTTCTAAAATATTATAAAGCATTCAACTTGAACTAAAAGTCATGAATAGTTAAAAGAGTAGAACGAGACCTCAAGGCTTCGAATTTTTATTTTTATTTTGTCTATAGAATAGAATAATAAAATAATAATAATAATAAAAGGCTTAGCGAACCCAAAGGTTCGATGCCGACACCACCAATCGCTTACTACACACCTCCCTCCACCGTTCGCCGTCCAAACCCAAGCCCTTCAGATCGGCTTTAATGCAATCTTCCCACCTTCGCTTCGGTCTACCCCTCGGACGCTTACCATTCGGCACAGCAAATATTAACCTTTTAGGAATTCTCTCGTTACTAAGCCCAACAACTTTACAAGCCCATTTGATTCGCCGCGATGAAATTACCTCAATTATATTACCCGGATACAGCTCACGCAATTCGGCGTTGTGTAACCGTCTGAACTCTCCGGTTAACTCATCCTTCTTCGGTCCGAATATTCTACGCAATACTTTATTTTCAAAAACCTTAAGACGCTGCTCATCCCTTAATGTAAGCGGCCAAGTTTCGCATCCATAAAGAACTGTAGGCAAGATAATTGTTTTATAGATTCTAATTTTTAAGTTTCGGGACAAGAGGCGCGAACTAAGTAGTTTTGTCACAGAAAAATAACAAGCATTCCCCGCCTTCAGTCTAACCTTAATCTCTTCAATTTCGTTTTTTCTAGTTATCGTAGAACCTAGATACCTAAATTTATCTGCCTGTTCAAACATATTACCATCTATATCGATATCACCAGTAGTATCGCCATTCTGCAGCTAACCATATATTTTGTTTTATCCACGTTTATTTCGAGTCCTAGTTCTTTACCGGCTTTCATTAACGTTGTCGTATTTAGTTTTATAGTTTCAACGTCTTCGCTTAACAGTACCAGATCATCAGCATAGCCCAGCACGGATGTTGTCCCGCCCAGATCCAACCCTTTCTCGGTTCGCATTACCTCCCTAATGGCATGTTCTAATGCCAAATTGAACAGGAGAGGCGAAAGAGAATCCCCCTGTTTTAAGCCCGAACGAACCTCAAATTTTTCGGACAAATTATCACCGATTCTAAGAAGATAAGAAAAAAAAATAATAAAGAAAATAATAAAGAATTAAAAAATAAAAATGTATCAAATTCTCTATTAAAACCAGCTCGAATGGTTAGCAACTATCTGACTGTTTTTGGGATAGGAATTGGAATAGGAGAGTTTTGAATGTGGATATGGATGCGGAATGTCGAATTTTGATAGGGAGGGAATTCCAGAAAGTTACAGAGCGAACAATAAAGGAATTTTGGAATGAGGCAGATCTGTGAGAAGGCATGTAAAGGTTAGAAGGTCGAGATCTTGTAGACAGGGAATGGACTGAGGATTTGAACTGGAGAAGGTTGTAGGCGTAAGAAGGACGATGATGTGGTAGAGGAACGTACCTAGGAAATATTGTCTTCGGAAGGAGGGGAAAAGCCACTTTAACTCAGCGTAGTGGTGAGAGACACGGGAGTATCTTGGGGCCCCGATCACAAATCTTACGCAGCTGTTCATTAGTCTTTTCAGTCTATCACGGAGCTCCACAGAGAGTCCGCCGTACTTTATAAATAGGTTCTTCTTATCGCAACTTAAAACTTTTTTATTTACGAAAATGGGGCGTTTTCAATCTGGAGATCGGCAAACTGTCTATTTAATTTGGTACTAAAAACTCATGAACACATCCATTTGCTTTTCACTTGAGTCGTAAGGTAATTTAAATGATAATATTGAGAAAACAGAAAGCTTTTAAAAATATTGGGCTGTTTGACGTGACCTCAATCCCACTAGCGGATCCAGGATTCAATTTTGGGGGATGGGGGCTTCAGTCCGAAAGATTTTTTTTCATATATATAACGATAATTAACTTGAAAAAAGAAAGAAAGAAATTAACTACCTATATGAAATGGTGTTTAAGTGATTCTTGAAATCCTATTAAATGTAATTACGTTACTTTAAGAGATAGTTTTTAGTATTTTTTTTTTATAAAACATGGTTATATTTTACCGTTTTGGGAGGGGCTTCACCCCAAAGCTCCCCCTCTTCCTCCCCCCGTAAATCCGTCTGTGCTCAATCCCTTTGTGTCAAAATAATCAGGTTATTTAGGCTAAATTATAAATTTTTAGTACGTCATTAAAGATTAAGGTATTTAATGTGAAAATGCTTGCCCACCGTGTAACATACTTTTCAAAACACCTCCAGATTTTCTCTATCATTCCAGTCAATGGCTCATTATGTTTAAGGAAAACCTCCAAATTCTCTGAATGAGGTTTAAAATGGAGTTACAAACTTCTTCCATCCACAACTATAAGAGCACTATTCTGAATAAATCGAAATGGGCAAATTATGGAAGCTGGGTAGTTCACTTCCTGTTGTGTTAAGAAAAAAATTTTATGTACAAAAATTTCAGATAACTTTAATATGTTTAAGATTGAATAAAACCATTTTTTATATAACATCTCTCTAAAAAGGAGATATTTATCATAAAGCAAAAAAAGTTCGAAATTTCAATTTTTTTTTTGAAAAGGCAGAGAACCCACAAGGTTTTCAAGGTTGGAAACTTAGATTTTTTATAATCACTACATACCTACCAATTTATAGAAAAAAATTTGATGTACCTGACCTTTTGCAAGGTAACATGTTTAATTGTAGGTTATGATAAGATAATGCTATTCACCAAATTTTAGGCGCATTTTATTTGATAAAAAGGTACCGCTGTACCATGGACTATTTCCCACAAATATCCTATATATTATTTCTAAAAGGTTAATTGTCGGTACGCCATAACTTTGCAATTCTTCATCAAATCCTATGATTGACCACTCATTTCGAAGATATTCTTCTCCTTCACATGTGAAAAATATTCTGTCCTGAAATTTCTGGAAAAAAAGTTATGAAGGAAAAGAAACTTTATTCGCTAATAACTCAAAAAGTATGCATTTTTTTTCTACCCATGATAATAGAAAGATTACTAAATTATCAGCAAAACAAAAAATAAATCGGACAAAGATACAGTCCATTAGTTTTGGTATACTTAATAATGTTTTCCTCTTTAAAGATATTGCAATTAGGATAGTCTACTACACTTTTTTTCCTGGCTGATGTATTATTTCTTTATAATTTTTTAAAGGTATTTGTTTGTTCTTACATTTTATTTTTTTAATACTTTAGAAAATCCCATGATCGGGGCATTATTTTGTTTTTATTATCTTTCCAGTCAGCGTTTAAAAATAGGTCCTAGCAAAGCAATTTGTACAAATATTTTGGTCTATTATGTTAAATGGAATATTGTAATCGACCAAGGAAAAAATATTAATTCCTTCCTCACATAATACATAGGATCTACTTATTTCCATATTGTTTTTCTATTTCTTCACTAATCAAAATTTTCTGCGAATTATTCGCATGGGCCAACTAGTTTCTAGTAATTCAAAAACTATTAGAAAAAATAATAATATACAATATACAGGATAAGCCGGGAGCAAGAGACAAAACTCCAGGAGGGGGTTGTGTTTACACGAAAATAATAATAAAAAAAAACATATGTTCTCATTTCATTTAAATTGTATTGGATAACTCGGGAGAGTACTCCCTGTCTGCCTAACGGAGAACCAATCTCTATTTACAAATTGTACAACTGTTCATTTAATTGTACTACTCATTCTTCAAATTGTACAACTGTAATTTACATATGTTCTGCAGTTCAGATTGTATTATTTTTTATCAACGTAAAATAAATGGAACGAAACCATAGTTCCGACAGATTTTTAATTTCTTTAAAAATCTATATTATACATAGCGCCTTATTGCAAATTTATGTTATGATATATTTATAATTAATCTTATTTCCAATTTATAACCCTAAAATTTATTCAACCAGCTTTATATAAGCCCAACATAAATTTGAGCCTTTCATTTCTAAAAGTTTATTGTGCGTTATATGTCTCCTTTTATAATTAATATATAATAATAATAATAATAAGGCTTAGCGAACCCAAAGGCTCGATGCCGACACCACCAATCGCTTGTTCCACACCTCCCTCCACCGTTCGCCGTCCAAACCAGTCCTTCAGATCGGCTTTAATGCAATCTTCCCACCTTCGCTTCGGTCTCACCCTCGGACGCTTACCATTCGGCACAGCAAATATTAACCTTTTAGGGATTCTCTCGTTACTAAGCCCAACAACTTTACAAGCCCATTTGATTCGCCGCGATGAAATTACCTCAATTATATTACCCGGATACAGCTCACGCAATTCGGCGTTGTGTAACCGTCTGAACTCTCCGGTTAACTCATCCTTCTTCGGTCCGAATATATCTACGCAATACTTTATTTTCAAAAACCTTAAGACGCTGCTCATCCCTTAATGTAAGCGGCCAAGTTTCGCATCCATAAAGAACTGTAGGCAAGATAATTGTTTTATAGATTCTAATTTTTAAGTTTTGGGACAAGAGGCGCTGAACTAAGTAGTTTTGTCACAGAAAAATAACAAGCATTCCCTGCCTTCAGTCTAACCTTAATCTCTTCTTCATATTATATCATATAGTAATTAATATATTATATTCAAGGGGAAATGTCTAGAAAACTAACTGCTGTTGCCCAAGTAAAATCAAACTACTACCTTCACATGAATATCACCATTTCCTATACATATTTTTGGTCTAAAGTCTTCATTTTGTATTAGGAGAGGACGTTACACATCGCATATACAGCACTAGCGTTTCAGGTTTCATTTTGGAGGGAGGGGGCTTTTTAAAGACTACATTAAGCTCTTAGAAAGGTAAATAATCGTCAGCATAATTAAACCAACTCCTGTAGTGTTAATTTTGTGCCTTTATTCTCTTCTTTTTTTTATATTATTTGTTTTTCTTACTATTTTAACCACTAGAACATGATTATGATTTTTTTTATAGATTTCAGTTATATACCTATATATTTTATTTTATTTCTCAATGATAATGAAATCTTAAGAGCTCTTATGACAATGTATATATTTATTTATTTTAATAATTTAACGATTATATACAAATAATAACAGCCTATTTTTACAACAGTTTCAAATGTTTGACAAGAGGATCTATCATTTCCGCAGGAGCCGGTCCTATTCCTAGAACTGTCGCAGAATATCTGGCAACTTGGGTCCTCCCGGCATCTCGAATAACATTAGCTACGAGATTGGCAGCTTTAGCTTTGTTTCTTAGAGCTATGAGTGTTTCCTCTCCTTTGCCGTCCAATTGGAGTACTATCTACAACAGTAAAAGGTTATTATGAAAAGAAAAAGAAAGCTGAAGGGTCTTATGCATATTAGCCTCGCCAGTTATTTTTACAATACGTAGTAACCTGTTATTTTACATATTTTTTTTATTTCTTTATTGAGTCATATTCAATTTTGTCACAATAATGGATATTAATAATAGAGATGGAGAATCTCACTCACATTCTATATAAAATAAATAATCTATATAGGTATATTTTTTTAAATTTTA
Source organism: Nezara viridula (assembly GCA_928085145.1). NCBI lineage: Eukaryota > Metazoa > Arthropoda > Insecta > Hemiptera > Pentatomidae > Nezara > Nezara viridula. Next base: position 161,453,306 of record OV725080.1, read on the forward strand.
CTTATCTTTAAGTGTTTTTTTTTTTATTTATTGTTTATACTTTTTGATAAATATTTAGTTGTTATTTGTTTCTGTTTATTTTATATTTTCTGTACATATGGTATGAATGTAGTCTTACCTCATTATAATTATCGTCCAAGTAACAGAATATTATATACCTCAATTAATAATATATATATATATATATATAAACAAAAAGAAACTTAAACTAATCAAAATAACAACTTAAATATTTACAAGCATTCATTCAGGAGAACTTCAAGCTGGGTTTTTCCCCCCACATGTGTAAAGAAAAGCTAAGCCCTGGGAGATCTCAGCACCTCTCTCTCAGCCGCATTACTCATATTAATGACTAATAAAAGCTAAACTGAATCGCTGTATCCTTTTTTACGTAATTAAAAAAAAACACACGGTATTGAAAACTTTAATTATAATTAAACTAATTCACATTTTTTTTTCTAAAGGTTATACACACGGCCAAAACTCCTTATAACTGGTATTCATTCTTATGGAGCATTACAACTTCCTGAGAAAACTTAAAAGACTTTCCTCTCGTCATTATTAAAACTGGAATATAATCTAAACAAATTAATTTTTCTAAATAAATTAATCTGTTCAATATTTCTCTCTTCTACTTTGGTACATAATATTTAGTTTCCAATTTATTGATTTTAATACAAATTACGCCAATTTTTAATTTGGTCAACTTAATGAATACAAAATCTTATTACGATGTTTTGGCTCGTCAAACCATTTTCAAATCTGTCCATTATACTTCTTATGTGAATTATGTGTGTCTTGTCTTAATAACTAGTATCACGATTGTCAAGTCTACCTTTAACTTATTATGTGTTAACCCACATGTTGTCGGTTTCATTTATATTGAGTGACTGTCAATAGATCAATCAGTCATGCAATAGAAATGAAACCGACAATATGTGGGTTAACACATAATAAGTTGAAGGTAGACTTGACAATCGTGATACTAGTTATTATGAGAAGACACACGTAATTCACATTAGAAGTATAATTGACAGACTTGAAACTGGCTTGACGAGCTGAAACGTCGTAATAAGATTTTGTAGTCATTAAGTTGACCCAAATTAAAAATTGCTGTAGTTTGGCTTAAAATCAATAAATTGGGAACTTAATTAATCTGTTAACATATCTTTGTATAATAGAAGAATAACAATATTGATTCAAACATAACTGATACTTTTCTATAACAGATACTTTTCCTGCTTAAAAATTACTGGCAGGGCTAATCTGCAAAACACCCTAGCTGAAGGATGAAACTGATCGATTGATTAAACCTACTTTCGGTTGACCGGATTCTTCCCACTCGTTCAATATATCAGGACAAGAAGAAGAAGCAGATTTGTAGCAGCCGAGGACGGCATGAGCGCACTGAGCGGCTATCTTTCCTTTCCTCATTCCCAGGTCATTCCTCACCACGAGTACCATCTTCACATTACCATACCCTTCCCGTTTAGTGCCCACAACAGGGACGCCTTTAAAATTTAATGCTGGCAGGCGTTTTGTGAAAAAAGCAGCTACCACACCTAAGGCAAATCCAGTGGCGATGCCAAGAGTATACTCACCCATAACTGAAAAAAATAAAATTAAATAATATGAAAGATAAATTGATAAAAATAAAAATGCAGGAGATATATATAAAATCAATTGTTTGGAATTCTCCAGTATATGTTATGGAGAAACGGACAAATTTATTAGAGGAGCATACAAATGATTACAAAAATAAAAAAAGTCCAAAATACAATTTAAAAAAACAGCACTGGTACATCATCGTGAAGAGAAAGGGCATAGATTTGACTTAAAAGATGCAGAAATTAACCACAATGAAACAAATATTTTAGAAGAAAAATTCTGGAAGTGATAACAATTACAGAAAACTTGAAAAATGCAATTTTAAATCAGATTCAGAAAACATGAACCAAAACTATACAGAGCTTCTAAAAAAGTTAAATAGATAATGTTAATTCTTATAACTGATAAACATAATAAATTTAAATTAAACTCAATAGAGGACGTCTTGATATTGTAGTGAATCAGTCTAGACTAAAGCGTAGAAACAATAATATAAAAATGGTGGTGAAAAAGAAAGAAAATATGGTAAAAGTTTTTTATTTTTGTTTTTTGATGTTCCTTTTTCAGTGATAAAATAAATTTTGCCCAACAAAGATGTTTACAAAAAAAATGTTTACAAAACTTTCTTTTAATTATGACCTTATGAGTGATTTATTTAATTGAAGGATAAGTATCGTTAAAAATGACGTGATCTAATGAGGAGAAAAAAAAGGCTCCTAGTGGAAATTGAAAAGACAAAAGCAACAAAAAAACTTATATTTAGTTTTAAATAAAAAATATTTTAAAATGACTTTTCAGAGCCAAAATGTAAAATAATAATTCTTATTAAATAGATGTTTTGATTATAAAATAAAAATCCTTTCCAAAAGTCATAGCAAACAAAAATAACTGAGTTACTTAAAAAATATGTACATACATACAAATTTAATTATTTCAAGTGAGTATTACATGCATATCCAATTAATAAAATCGTAAGTATTTATTTAGTTTAATATTTTATTATCAGTACTTCCCTGGACAGTTTATATAATCCAGCAACCCTTTTGCAGCAATTAGTTCGGATAACTTAGATTACTCTTGCCATAAAATAAATTTTTTGTACATAAGAAAATGTTAGCTTGCAATCATTTTAGAGTTAACTTTATTTTTAAACTAATTAATGCAGCGAAAATTTGTTAAAAATATATTGATGATTAGAATTGTTTTTTTCTTATTTATTCAGAAGAAGATGTATAATCTCCACTTATACACCTTTTCTTATCTTAATATCGGCTATGTAAGTAGAATAAGATCAGTCATATATATTTTAAGTATTTACCTTTCATTGCATTAACTTATTTTTATACTCTCATAACTTTAAATGAACCAACACATCTATTTTGAATTGAAAACGGAAGGTTATCAACAAAGCACGTTGATCGACATAGAGGTTCTTTGATTCAAACATTCAGAATAATGACGTCATAGAGGTGGAATTCTAATTGATGTTTTCAATCGCATCTAACCTTTTCTGAAATGGAGTTTTGGGAAACATCGGGTTCCTTTCAATTTTTTTAAAAGTAGGATTTTTTTTAAATAATCCTGAAATTAAGAGAAATCCATTAATCCGTTGAATCCACCACTGATGAATAACGATCTAAGCTGAGTTTAGAAACGACCTGCTGGGTACTAGCGGAAAGTTTATTCTCTTGAAAGGTTACAAAACATGAAAAATAAAAAATATACTAGGAAATTTTTAACTACTAAATTGATGAGTTTCAAAACAGATATAAATATAGTTAGAAAACAAACTGAATATAAGTAAATTTGTAAAGTAAATTTGAAAAATAGCACTGAGGTTATAGTTATTATAATAGAGGTTATACGTACAACGGCTCCAAAAGCCGATAATAATAATGAGCTATCGGTGATTCAATCGATTAATAAAGGAATGCAGAATTTCATTTTTTTTTTGACCCATCGATGAGTTTAGAGATAGTCTACTGATATATTTCCAATGCTCAGCGCTAAGTTTAGAAACAGTATTTGTGTAGTGTTTGGAAACTTTTTATACGAAAATCCTCATTAACTTCTATTTATTAATCATATAAAAAGTAGCCAATCAATAGATTTTACTAAGATAATTTAGAAAATCGCTTAAAAAAATTGGTATAATCATGGGATGTTACCTTAGCTTTTTCATTAAAATACTTTGTTTTTTACGATCTTCCCCAAAACAACTCTAAAAATTATGATTAAATTCGTTATATTTCTGTGAAATAAAATGTTCTTAAATATTGGATAAGTTTTGATCTCATTGAATTATTTTGACAGGGCTTAAATGGACAATTTTCTATATTTCTTCCTCTTTAGTACCTTTAATTTTGATTATTAGAAATAATAAAAGGTCTCTCATTGTTTATAGTAAGGGATAAATATACAAAATGGATAAATATGAACTGTGAAAGAATTTGATACTTAAAGAAAGCATCTCGGATTCCACAGGAGAAACATTCTTGCACTTAAAATAAATTTTGGAAATAACACTGTTAATATAGTTGTATGCTATACCGTTGGGAATCTTAAAGAAATAAATGTTTCCATAGAATTTATGATTAGAACATTATTTTTTTTTAGTGTGAAAAACCAAAAATGTACAATGCCTAAATATAACTGTCATAATTTATATTTATCTCTTTAAGTAACACATTTAGGGTTTAATAACTTTTTAAACAATTCATTTCTTCTGAAAGTAGTGTGATAAGTAAAACTTAAGTAATGCATCCACCACTTTTTTTTTTTTTTAATTTTTAATGTGTAAATGCTATTTGATTTATATATATATATATATATATATATATATATATATACATATATATATATATATATATATATATATATATATATATATATATATATACATATATTTGGCTCTACAGACCTTGTAGATCTTTGGCCGCCTGAACCAACCTTTGTCCGCCTCTGCCTATCTTGGGCTACTGCTTTCCAGTTTGCGACATGAAGCTCAGCCATATCTTAGTTTATCCTATCTATCCATCCTGATGGATTGCTGCGAGCTATATACCCCATCTTAACCTTCTTCTCTTCTTATCATGAGATATTGATTGACCAGTTTCTTTTAGCAGTCCTTTATTGTTCCTCCTCCTCCATGTGTCAAGATTCTGATCCCATATAGGTCCTGTTATCGTACTGAGGACTTTTTTTTCGAATCTCTCAATTCTACTTTCTAGGGTACTGGTTAGTGCCCAGTTTTCACAGCTTATATATATATATATATATTATATTATAAGAAGAAGAAAGAACGTTAGATAAGATAGTAAACAACACATCGAAAAGACATTATGTCTTAATGACCGCGATGGGTTATAATAACTCTCTGTTAGCTATTCTTTCAGTTGGTAGAAAAATGTTGGTCGAATATCTCGTTGTGATCTCAATTGTTGCAGGTATACTTACGGAACATTTATTTATTATTCTGGATAGAATACAGTATCTGTTTAAACCGTTAGATAAAATAACAAAATTAAGGAGGTGTAAATTTCACTAAGAGCATCTAATCCTCGGGACAGACTTCTTTTTATCAAATTATTAACTTTCGTATAAAACTTCGTGATTTTCTTCATCTAACCTAACGTACTACTTTTTTGTTTGTTAAAATTCTCGGAAATAGGGCGTTTTCAATAATGAAAATCGGTAAAGTTTGTCTATTTAATGGTTCACGAAAAACTCATGAATACCCTTTGCTTTCCACTTGAAGCGTAAGATAATTGGATCACAAAATCTAAAAAAAAAATGAAGCCTACAAAAATATTGGACAGTTTGGCGTGACTTCCATCCCCAAAACTTCAAAATAACGAGGTTATATAATTCAAATGGCCCAGTATTTTTGTAGGCTACATTTTACTTTTAGATTTTGTGATCCAATTATCTTACGCTTATAAAATATATATATATATATTTTATTTTATTAGTAGTAATATGAAATGGTTAATTATTCAAAATAAATATTAATCTCTGTTAAACTTTTTCAATTACAAAAAAATGAATAGATTATGTCACTTTTGAGAAAATTGTTATAATGTGTGTATTTCGATTAAATTTAGCCAATTTCAGTAAGTCGATTTTAGCGAAAACATTGGCATATCTTCCCAAGCATACGCCTATTTAATTAAGGTACACAATTTTGGTTTAATACAACTTTTCGTTTTTGAGCTAGGCTGTTTACATAGACAATTTTGCAAAATTTGATTATTTAGACTCAGGTGATTTTAAAACATGTATTTTTGTTGAAAAATCAGATTCAAAATTTTTCACGATCGCATTACTTTCCTTGCTCTACATAAAATACACAGGTAAGTAAAAGACCCATGCAATGAATTTTGACCTTCCCACTCTAGTTACAATACACGGCTTTAGGGTTTTGGGGGGAAATAATTTATAAAGTTTTACCATTCATAGGAGCTTTTCTTTTAGGGTCAGGAATAAAATCAAGAGTTACCACCTGCCTGGTGAATGAAACGTCCCCAAATTCGCGAAAAAACACTCCTCTCATCCTCCCCTCTCCACAATTGACATTTTGTTTCAGTTTTCTTCAACTAACTTCGAATCCATTAATTGGACGGAAATACTGAATAGGAATGAAAATATTCCTCATAAAATTCTACATAAAAAGTGTTCTATCAATAGTTTAACTAGTACTTATTAGTTTCGAGTAAACGGCTTTCAAAGTTGAGAACAGTTTAAATAGTCGTCCCGCGACCTTAGACCAAAAATGCCATTCGGGGGAAATAATTTATAAAGTTTTCTACTCACAGGAGTTTTTCTTTTTAGAGTTAGTAATAAGAATCAAAAGAGTTCCCACTCGCCTAATGCAGGAAACATCCCCAAATACGCGAAAAACCACTCCTTTCAAACCCCACAATTGGCATTTTATGTCAGTTTTTTTTCATTTAACTTAGAATCCATTGAATGGACATTAATAATGAATAGAAATGAAAATATTCTTAATAAAATGTGCTCTGGAGCGAACCCCAATATGCTAGAAAGGGTTAGGTAGGGGTGTCATAAAGAAAAAAATTGTTTTTTTTATTGAAATTTGCAACTGTATAAATGATAAATATAACAAGTAAATATGAAACAAGTAACATGACATGTACAACATCCTGGAAGCACTAGCAAATCCAGGATTTAATTTTGGGGGGGCTTCAGCCCAAAAACATTTTTTTTCATAAAAATAACGATCATTACTTTGTAAAAAAAAAAAAAAACTAACTGCCTAAATGAAATGGTGTTTAAGTGATTCCTAAAGTCCTTTTAAATGTGATTACATGAACAATAATACTTTAAGAGATAGTTTTTTAATATTTTTTCATAAAACATGGTTCATTTTACCATTTTGGGGAGGAGCTTCAACTGGATGAGAATTCCAGACATGAAGAGAACCTACCTATTGGTAGCACTCCATAAACAAAAGTAAAAATGGCTCCTTGTTAGACTCAAAGTTTGAAGGAAGTTAGGGATCGAATAGATAGATAGATCTAAATAGGTTTAAATATACAATGAAGTTTAGATATTTAAGGTATAGGATAACTACTCAAAACGAAACAAGGAGGAAATTAAGACTAGGTTGAAGGCAGGAAGTGCTTGTTATTTTTCTGTTGCAAAAATAAGTCCAGGTCTTCTGTCCTGACGCTTTACAATTGGAATTTACAAGACCATTATCCTTTTTACGGTTCTTTAGGAATGCGAAAGTATTGAGTAATTGGAAGTGCCTCTTTATATTTTTGATTTTTCAAATTGTAACCCAATTTCCAACAAAAAAAACATCATTATTTGAAACTACCATTAAAGCTCAAGCGTTATTTAATCTATAATGTATATATTTCCATTAAAATTATCGATTGTTAAGTTTCTATTTTTGTTGTTGCATAAAGAAGCAGGTTTCTTGGTAACATTGTGTGGTAATTTAAAATTTCATATTTACCATTACTATTTTTTGTACATTTACGTGTTTGTTGCAGGGAGTTTGGTACTCCAGTGTGCAGCTCAGGATGTACCCTCCTTTGATCCTGAACATCCACTCCCAACAGTGGTTCCACACAAGCTCGGTCAGCATCAAGATCACACAGGACCACTAGACAGACCAGAGCTACTGACGGATCATACCCACTTCGTTTCTGGACCAAACGTCCATCAACATCATCACACTGGCTTCTTCCACAATGTACCTCCAGCTCCAGAACCCTCAGTGAACAGCTACATTGCAACCCTCAGCTACGGTGAGGGGTACCCTACCGTAATCTACCATTGCAGCCATACAGAACACAAGCCGACCACGCCATACACCTACGGTCCAAGTGGACATGTCTGTACAGTATCATTCCTGAAGGATCCGAGGCGCTCTCAACGCAATGAAGTGATAGATAGGATAATAGGAACAATATTATTAATGCCCTGGATGAAAGAGCCAAATTCCAGAGCCTTTTCAATGCCTGCTCCGATCCCGCTTTTGTTTGCCTAACATTGTGTGACAAACCATTCCTAGTATATATTTTAAATAAATTTGTAATTCTATTAATTTTTCTTATGTATTGTATCATAAATTATTTTTTTCATAAATCAAGACTTTCCACATCGTAGTTTTATTGCTTTTACACCATAGTTATTTTATAAGACGACGATTCAGCAAGCAGAGGCCATTTTTAATTCTGAAAAATGTCTTCTTTAAATTTTAAATTTATTTATTTTATTTAATCTCCTCCTCTTCTACATCACAGCAGCGCGATGATTCCTTTGGTAGAGCTTGATCCAGGAATCTCTGTCCTAAACCATCCGTCTTCTTCCCAATCCCAGTCCTCCTGGATTGCGACTTCCGATGTCTTCCTAGACCTCTCGAGCTGATAATATTAAAAGGATAAAATGTAATAAAAATATTAATTTTTCGAGAGGACTATAAAGCATTAATAATTTAGAAATGATATTGTTTTAAGATTTTAACTGCTATTTCTTTTAAATTTTACTATGTTCATTTCTGCCCTATATTGAGAATAAAATTTAATCTCAAAAATGAAATTTAATCAACAACTTTATGTTGCTAAAATGATGTATGTACAAAAACTACATATTTGTGAATTTCGATATTTTTTATGATCATTGGCTCGTTTCTTTTAAGGTATAGAAGCATACACATACCATGCTTATCAAAATGTATTATTCATTTGTTTAAAATTTTAACATTATAATTTTTTTAAAATTATTTTGTACAGATACTCATATAACTAACAATGGGTCCGCTCACAACTACTATTTACAACTTTATGACAAATTCATAATTACAAGTACGGTGAGCATACCAATTATTGACTTTAAATATAAATAATAAGTTTCCTTGTTGATTAAATATCTCTCCAATTTTTTTAGATTGAAGAACAATGCCCTTTATTGACAACTGTATGAAGAAAGTTTTAAAATGCCTATCATTGTTGTTTCCCTAATGCTCTTGAGATCAGTGTGTTTCATACCTTCCTACTAACAGTTTTGTTAAGAGTAAGTTGACATTTAACTTATCGTTATCTTAATAGTTAAATAAAGATTTTAGAATTTTTTTTTAGTTATTTCTATTACTGCTACCGACCCCTTGTCCATACTAGAACATTTGAATTTCATGTGTCCATCACCAGTACAAAAAAGGTGTTTTTTTTAAAATGGAAATTATACCTGCATAACCAAATTTTTTTTCAGTTTTAAAGTGTTAAATAGAAAAAAACAGACCCTAGAGATTATAAATGTCCAATAGAAAAGTTTTTAGCTATAATAATTACGGCGGCATAAGCCAAAAATGACAAATATTTCCCTATGTTCATCACTGTTGCGCTTGCCCTAGTACAATAAAAAAATTAAATGTTTATTTCACTAAAACAAAATTATACCCAGTTCAGTATACCAGATAAAATGTAAAAAATTACTAGATACCCAGAAAATCTGAGCAATACTAATGAAAACTGGTGAAATCATGTATGCAATGATAAACTGCAATATGTATATCGGAATAAGGATTAAAAATTAATGGTCTTTTAGTGAATATTAATCAATAATTGTTTAAAAAAATCACCAGTACAGTTCATCTTTGAGTGTCAACAGTCATATGTCAAAAAGAAAGAGTTTACATGTCAAAACAAGAAAATATCAGGCCAAGTCTTGAGCTGACTGAAGGAGGTATGTTGAAGTAAAAAAACACAGAAGAGTTAATAAAATATTTGTACTATATTTTTATTTGTATCTAACATTCCATACAATTAAATCAGTCTTGTTTTTTTTTTTTTAACCTTTTGAATAGTTAAATCACTGTTAATTTTAACAATAAAAAATTGAATAAATACAATAACATGCTATAATATAAATATATATTAATAGAACTGTATTAGTCAAATTGTATTCATATTTACAATATATTAAAGATTATTATTAATGATCCTGATGAAATTCGGTTATGATGTTCAACATCAAAATTGGTCCAATCAATGAAGTGGTTGTAGGAGATTATTTCAATCCAATAAGCTGCTGAAGTCTCATCTTGTCCGAGACACCCTGGACTTAATACTTTCACGAAGGACATCCTGCAGAATCATATATATAATATATATATATGAATGTTTAGTGTCTTTATCATATAAGCTCACAATCCTGAAAATAAATACCAATTTTATAAGCAAAAGTTATGTTCTTGAATGATCCCATGGCATAATGAAAAAAAAATTAATTAAAAAAAAAACAGACTACAGATATTGGGAAATTCTATCCACCCTAAGGGAATGTACTTCCGTATCTACGGAAGCAGTTTGGCAGATTGATAGGAAAATTTATATCTACGAATAATTTAACTCAGTGTAGGGGTCAGATTCCTTCCACAACAAATTGCGGCTCTAGGCAAATATATTTCGTTCTGTATATCGGTGCATGCTAACATCTGAACGTCTCGATGTGTGATTGGAACCAGACTAATATAACAAGTTAAAATATTCGCATATGCCAATTTCCCTATCAATCTAACAAGATGTTTCTGTAGATAAGGAAGTAAATTCCCTCAGGGTGGACAAAATTTCCAAATTTCTGTAGTCTGTTTTTTTTTAAATTAAAATTTTTTTTTTTCGTAATTGGTAAATGGTTGACTGTCATGAATAATAATAAGAAGAATAGTTGGGGTGATCAGTCAAATAAGAAGGCAAAAATAAATGATAATATTGATTTTGACATTAGCCGACGTTTCGACCTGAAGTTCAGGCCATCATGAGGGCTAAGAAAAGAACCAGATAACGAGGTATGAGAAACATAAGTAGTGTAGGTAAAAAAATTAAAGTAAAATTCAGTTGTTAGAATAATGACAATAGTAAGAACAAAGAGATAAATGATAATAAGCGGTACAAAGTGTGGAATGATGAAGTAAACATAATAAAAAAGAAAAAGGTGACATAAGTATTAAAATGGGAATCTTAGAATAAAATGTAAAAACAGAAAAATATGAAGTTATATAAGAAATGGAAATAAACAGTAAAATTAAGATATTGTGGATAGAATAGTTAGATAGATAATTGAGATGTTGTAAAGTCTATCAAGATGTATAGACAACGTATAATATAATAAAGAGTTAAAACAGAGCAGAGGGATGAAAGGAAGGAGGAAGGAAACTGAGAAGGCTGAAAAAAAGAAAGAGAAGAAAGAAAAAGAAGAAAACCCACCTGACTGCGGAGATGTAATCTAAGCAATGAGCGAAAAAATATTTTTTATCTTTATTTTTTAAAATATTACAATTCATTTTAAAAACATATGATCAAATCGTTATCATATAATTTGCCAGAATTTTGAGCTCGAATTGTTTTAAAGTACTCAGGGGATCTAAGCGAATAATTTGAGCCATCAAACTTTCTAAAAGAATCTGTTTAAATATAATATCACTGTCAAGAAACATAATTTTTTTTTTTATTTGTCACCAAGACCCTTCAGAACTATAATGGACCCTGTGTTATAAAGCTCGAAAATATACAGTTTTCAAGATAAACAATAATTCTAGACGAAAGCCTCTTAGGTGCTATGGGCCATCGGATATTTTTTATATATTTAGGTTTTAAAAATTAAAATATTGATATTTATGATAACCTTCGACGATCTAATATTCTATTGAAAAGAAAAATGGAGAAGAATAACTCTATGATCCCTTAGGCACTTTGAATAATATTAAAAAAATATCCATGTTTAGAGCTAATCACTTACAGGACCGCCTTGATAATCTGGACAAGTAGACTGCATAGCCTGTTCAGATTATCAAAGGTTAACTTTAAAATAAGAGAAAAATTGCACAAGGTAACAAAAATATTCACAGAAGTCTTTTGTAACAGAAAATTACAAAAATACATTTGAATACAATAAGATGTCAATTAGCATAAGAAAATTATACAAACAGTATTTGTATTATTTTTTAAAATAAATTTCTATAAGGGGGTCAGTAATTCGTCAAAACAGCTCAAACGGTTGTAAAAGAAAATCGAATAAAAACACTTAAATCCTTATTTTTATGGCTAAATAAAAAAATATCAATGTTGACTTGCAAATTGGTTTCTCAATTTTCCATGGTATTTAAATTTTGAGATATTTTAGTCTAAATATTCAAAACAGTCGTTATTATTTGGTTCATTGGTGCTATCTTTTTCCCTTTCTGACTCTCTAAGTTGGCATTACGTCAAAATACAATTTTGAATTATATCTCATTTGAAAGAGAATAAAATGCTGAAAATTTTCCTTACTTCCAGTATGTAGGTACGATTTTTAGTTTCTGAGATATTTTAACAAAATTGTGATCCAAGCGATGATATCAATCTTAAACTACTAAACAATATAAATATAAAATAAATAAACATACCTGAATAAATCATATCCAGCTTTCTACCATTTAGGCCAGGTCGTCCAAGACAACTCAATGTCTTTTCAAACCTTAATGCTACTCAACTTTTCTTCCTTCACTTATTACTTCTTATTTAAAGTATCTTGAGCTCTCTTAGGTCAACTTTTGTTCTTGTGTTTCCATCCTGGTTGTTTTTAACGGCAGAGGTTATAAATGAAACCAACTGTTCAGTCTCTCCAACTGATTTTTGTGCGATTCTCACTGTTAATAAAAAAGACATCAGTAGAACTATAATAATTTTTAAAAAAAATCTTTTAACTCATACAGTTCTAAAATTTAATTAATTTTTATTTTCTTAATTTTCAGATAGACAAGTAAGGTGAACACACTAGTTACGGACAGAGGGGTCAGTGATGGACTTTGAATGTAAATAATAAGCTTTCTTGTTGATTTAAAGGTGCCAGTTTTTTCTATATTGAAGAACAATACCCTCTATTGACAACTGTATGAACAAAGTTCCCAAAAGAAAATTTTAAAATGCCTATCACTGTTGTTTCTATAGTGCTCTTGAGAACAGTGCGGCATTTCATACCTTTCTACTAACAGTTTTTCTGAGAGTAAGTTGAATATTTATCTTATCTTACCTTTGCAGCTAAATAAATATTATAATAAACATTTTCTGAGATATGTTCATTACTTGTACCGATCCCTTGACCATTAATAGAACAATTGAATTTCGGGTGCCTGTGAACTGTATCTGGGTAATATAATTGAGGTAATTTCATCGTGGCTAATCTAATGGGCTTGTAAAGTTGTTGGGCTTAGTAACGAGAGAATTCCTAAAAGGTTAATATTTGCTGTGCTGAATGGTAAGCGTCTGAGGGGTAGACCAAAGCGAAGGTGGGAAGATTGCATTAAAGCCGATCTGAAGGGACTGGTTTTGGACGGCGAACGGTGGAGGGAGGTATATAATAAGCGATTGGTGATGTCGGCATCTAACCTTCGGGTTCGCTAAGCCTTTTATTATTATTATTATAAGAAAAAGGAGATCCTAGAGATTCTAAACGTCAAACAAAGAAGTTTATAAGTATAATAACGGCGGGATAAGCCAAAAAAGACAAACATTTCCTTATCTATGTCCGTCGCTGGTGCGCTTACCCTAGTGAAAAGATATTACATTGTAGTATAGAATAGAAAGTTTATATCAATAGTCATAAAAATTTATTTATTAATCCAAATTTGACTGTTTTTCTGACAAACTGGCATTGATAGGCCTATATTTGGTGCATTTACCTGCTAGCAAAATCAATTAATTATACAATATTAGTGAGTATACCTTATTGCGCACATTTTGGCGAGTACGTAAAGGGCATCGAACCCATGTCAGATGCTCTCAGAATCATGATACTGATGATATCGGGTTGTGCGGAGAACCCATTTGGCTGAGAACTTGATCCAACCAGTGAAGTGGCCCATGGAGATGAATTTCGACCCAACATGGTGTCGAAGTCACATCTTGTCGCAGATACTCTGCACCCCATCCTTTCACGAAGGACATCCTGTATAACAAGATAATAAAAAAGGATTAGTAATTTCATTGTAAGATCTAAACTGTAAAAATAAATCCTCTTATTATGCAAGGGTCATGTGTATTATTGATTGATCTTATCACATTATAAAAATCAAATATAACAATTTTACACATGAAATTAGATAAGATGAGGTATGTATGAGCTTAGAAAGGACATGGAGTTCAAATTTATGGCAGATTAAAACTAATAGTCCATGGCATAGACATCTTTTTATCAAATTATTAACATCTGCTTAAAACTTCTTAATAGCTTTATCTCATAGTAACCTAAAAATATTTTATTTACAAAAATTCTTGGAATTGGGGTGTTTTTAATCTGGATGTAAGCAAACTTTGTCTATTTAATTAGGTACTAAAAACTCATGAGTACCCATTTGCTTTCATCTTGAATCGTAAAATAATATGAACACAAAATAGAAAAAAAAAGATGGCCCACAAAAATATTGTGCCGTTTGGCATGACCTACACCCCTCAAATGTAAAAATAACGAGGTTATATAGGCCAAACAACCCAATATTTTGATTCCAATAAGTTTTGTAATTAAAATATTTGTAAATTATGATGATATGAAGTTTGATTGATGTCATTTTTTTTGCAACATCAGTAAACCAAGATATAATAGCCAATTGTATCACTTCCTGGACTGGAATTACGCTAAGTTATTCTTTAAAATTATTTTGCTCTTATTATATCTTCTTATTTGTTTTATATATATATATAGTGTGTGAGTATGTGTACATCTTTTGTTTATAATTAAGTAAAGATTAAAGGAACACTTTTTTGTTTGTGGTGCAAGTGCCTTATATTATATGTATGTATATTTTTTTATAGGAAGTGGGGTAGCTCAGTGGCAGGATACTGAGCTTCCAAGGCTAAAGGTCCCAGGTTCGAATACTGGCTCATGGCAGAAAAATTATTTATTGTGTTTCATTGGCCGTGGGTAGATAGACCCTCCTGGGGCATACCCAGCCTCTATAAAGCGGGTACCCTTAATTAAAATAATTCATTGTGGGGAAAAACCTGGCGGTTGACTGTGATCTCGCTCAAATCACCTCCTTGCCAAACCATAGACCAAGAAACAGTGCTTTCTCTAAATAGTACTGAACCCAAGACCCTTCATGGGTTGTAGTGGCACAGATAATAATATTTTTTTATATCTAATGTACGATTTAGAATTATATTAACTTTTATTGTTAATCTGATCATACCGGATAAGTTGTATGTACATGTTTATTATTCCAATGTTACCTGAGCCCAAAGTGAAGTTAGTTTTCAGTGTATTAGTCAATACCAATTTTTTAATACCAGATAGACAGACACAACACAAAAAATAAATGATTTTTTTTTTGCTGAAAAAATTAAATTGGTAATGAAATTACAAAAAATATTGTAACAAGCTAGGATTACTAGTTAATTGAATAATATTAGTGACTATACCTTATCGTGCACATTTTAGTGAGTTCATACACAGCATCAAACCCATGCCGCACGCTCTCTGAAAGAAGTTGAGCAAACTGCTGATTACTAAATATCCTTAAAGAACAACCTGGTGGGATCTTGCAGACGGTCGAGTGATGGAACCCATGGTGAACGTTACAGTTTCTAGACTGTATGAATATGGCAGCGTCTGACAGGCATTCGGCGTATACCTCTCCGCCGACGTAATATAAATGTACTCCTTAAAATTGAAATAAATAAATTAAATCCATTCTTAGATTAAATCATTTAACAATAACAAACAAAATTGTTATAAAAATGAAATGCCTAAACTAACTTTTCGAATAAACAAAAATTTTGTATTAGTATACTTAAAAGATTATATATAGTAATCTTAATGAGCTTGTACAAGAAAATATAATATAATTTACTTTTATATTCTAAATGCCTTCTATATTTTATACATTATATCATCGGCATCAAGTTAAAGTAACGAATATGCAACATTAAATAGGGTCAAGTTCATTACTTTAAAATAGTGTCGTCGATATGTTATTACACCTATAAATAAAGTGCAAAAATGCATATTACATTTCTGTTTTTATTACTATCAATTATTTATGATGTAATCAAAAGCTCCTTAAGATAATAAAGAAAGTAATTCTCTTTCTCTCTCTCTCCCACAGTAGATTAAAATTTTATATGGTTAGACAGACTTTCATCAGGCTATAAAAAAAATAATATGGAGTCGATCATCTTTTACTAAAATGAGATTTTGTTTTTTCTTACTTTGGAAGTAATTTAATAAAATCTTTCTTATTTGTATTATTTAAGATGAATATTCATAACATGTTTCTCCATAAGTTTCGGGCTCAACACTGCTCCATCTTCAGGTCACAGCTCATTATTGATAAAAAGAGATGAAATCCCTACTATAGTCTTCTTTACCATATTTTAAGATATTGAAAAAATTAATTATGGATTAATATCGAAATCAGAGGAGCTGACTTTCAGTAGCCCACCTGGAATATAGGAGAGTTCTTCCTCCTTACAAATATATTATAAATACATTTTTCCAATTTTTATTCTACTTGAAGGGGCACACTATTAATTTTTTATTGTAAATTTTCGTAGGAAATGTTAATAAGGTATTCTTATTATATTTGTTTACCATAAGCTATTAGTTTGACATATTGTGCTTTTGTTGATGCTCTCTTATTGTTTAATAATTTTCTTTCCATCTTTATTTTGTTAATGTTGCTAATATTTTTTTTTTTTTTTTTCGCATTGACCACTTAGGACTATGCAACAATCTCATTTCTTTTTACTTTCACTTACCTATATATGTAATATATTGTACGGGTAAGTATTGTGATCATGAAAATTTTTGAATCTGAGTTTTCAACAGAAATACACGTTGTAAGGTGCCCTGAGTCCAAATAACCAAGTCCTGCAAAATGGTCTGTGTGTGTGTGTGTGTGTGTGTGTTAACAGTATAGCTCAAAAACGAAAATTTGTACAGGAGTAAAATTTCATATTTAAGGTTTTAATATGCTAAGGATGTTACAGCAACTTTTTCGTGAAAATCTGCTAACCGGAAGTGGCACTTTATATAATGGACTAAACACATTTTTACCAATATTTCGAAAAGCGCTCAAGTGATTTTGATTAAATTCATCATATCAATATAAAATTAAGCAGTTTTAAATAAAATCTGATTATTATTCTGATTAAAGTACCTTTAATTTTTTTATTTGAAACAATTGACCATTTTGAATTAATTTCAAATATGAAAAATGGTTAAATATAAAATATGAAAGAATTTGATAATTAACTAAACAAGAAATAAGAGATCGTAACGGAGAAGAGTTGTAATTGAGGAACGAAAGGAATACGAGCGTACCCAAGCTCGCCCGAAGGATAAGAACACGCTTCCATACGTAACATGAGATTAATACAAAACGGACTCTGACAATATTTATATATATATATATATATATATATATATATATATATATATATGTGTGTGTGTGTGGTTTTAATAAATGCTATTGTTGGTATTATTTAATATTTAATTGTATAGATTACAGCGATATAAATATTAAAATTTGTATATATGAGAGTAATTATACAGATAAAAATACCGACAACGAAATATAAATAAATATAGAGTCTATAACTTTTTACTTTCACTTCGCTTTGTCTGAAAATACTTATTTCTGCTAAGAAAAAGGTGGTACATGAAAGTTGTGTGATGCGTGTACAGTACCAGATTTTTTGTATGAAGTTTCCTCTGCCTCCATTACTCCTTCATAAGGATGCTATGGCTGTGCTGATGCTTGTTGCTGCTTTATCTGTCCAAACTCTTTTAGTCTTCCAAACCTCGAATCATGTTCAACATCTGAACCTCCTGGATGTTGGACCTCTCTAGATCTTTGGGAACTTCCTTAATCTATGCCACAGTTGTCCTCTTGTTCCACAGAAAATTGAATATCCTTTTAGTTATCTAGTTCCGTTCAATCTGTAGAAGTGTCAAAGAAAAAGATGACCTCTTCTTTCTCATGGTCTCCGAGATTTTCTCCACATTTCAGTGAATTTCATTGTTTTGTTGCTCCAAAGTTCCCAGGCGGTTTCAACCTGGATTGGAATCATTATTTTCTATAATATTCTTCTTTTCAGTACTCCCAGTCTTTCCCACTTTCCAGCATTCGCTGGCATACAGCCATTCTGTTTTTAACACAGTGTTGTACTGCTTTAGTCAGCCCAAAGGTTCACTCCATTTTACTCAATTTGATTAATTTTTTTCATTATTTAATAAACCATTATTTTATATTTTTAAAATTGTTTCACAAATTTAACGTAGATGCTAGGTCATCCATTTAATATATTATTATTCCTTACTGTGTTGTTCAACCCAAAAGTTTTGACTTAATATTTAAAAGCCCTAAACATAAAGAATGGTAAAAAAATTATAACACAAAGACCTTAGTATTAATCCTTTCTACAAGTAAATGTATTAACTTGAATAAAAACTCTTATGAAAGAGTAAAATAAGAAAAAAATATTATTGATAAGATTCTCAATGAAATTTTCCAGTCGTAATAAATGAGTTTCAAAAAATGCAAAAAAAATGTCTTACCTCTACCAATATGCCTCCTCGTGTTCTCGATTGCGGCATTACGATTAACATTCGGCACCTGGCCTAGGCAGAATCTATTATTCATAACCGAACCTGGATTTGTGAATCCATCGATGACTACTGAGCGGGTCTGGCAATGGAATGCTTCGCCTACCCGACAATTGAGTTCATAGTAAGCGACAGTAGCCCAAAATGGCGGCTCCTAAAAATAAATTTTTTTTTTTTTAAATTATATTCTTATAAATGCTATGATACTTCCTTACTTTCAATAGATTAGGAATTAGATAAAAAGTAATTAAGAAATTATTAGCATTAATTAAACAAATAACAAAAGGATGACTTTCAGACAAATTAATCCCACCATTAATTAATTAAAACTAATGCCTAAACACGAGAGGCTTAATATCAAAGATGGACATCTGTAATCTTTAAAAAGTTGAGAAAAAGCCGATTTTGTGTTACATAACTTTAATTTAAACCAATTCTAATCTTTTTAATGATTCAACATGAAACATTCTTGAATAAAATCAGGGATCTCCAAATGTTTTGACCCATGGCCCACATTAAGACCTCGACTAAGTTATTGAGACTTGCACCCAAGTCCTGTGGGCCATGGCTTTAGAAAAACCATCTTTATTCTGCGACAAAGCTTCTTAAGAATAGACAATATTGTTCATACAAATAATCAATAAATCTAGCCAAGAGACCTGAGACCTGTTACAATAAAGAGTAACTAAAACATAAATAATAAGACAAGTCTATACATAGTTCTGGAGATCTGTTAACGAAATCAGATGAGCATTAGGGTTACAATACTGCAATACAGCTGTTAAAAATAATAAAATTAAAATATCTAAATGATATTAGACAGGAACGTTAAATCAATTTTATAGGCAAACCATTGTCATATATAAACGAAACAAATAATTGAAATAAAAATTAATTTAAATCTGTTCCTTAAAATGTTTAAATGAAGATTCGTAATGGCATTGTAAAAGGGTTGAAAATTCCTGTACTTTACATATGAAAAAATAGATTGAGTAAAAAAAAAAAATCTTATTCTATAAATGATACGTCAGCTCATTTCATAAGCTTTATTTATAAGAGACAAATCAAATGCAATAAATGTTGTAGT
This sequence comes from Nezara viridula, assembly GCA_928085145.1. Taxonomy (NCBI): domain Eukaryota; kingdom Metazoa; phylum Arthropoda; class Insecta; order Hemiptera; family Pentatomidae; genus Nezara; species Nezara viridula. The sequence goes on from OV725080.1 coordinate 161,473,110, forward strand.
AACTTCGTGTGTGAGTAATTTACTAAATTTCACATTTTAAATAGTTTTTCAAATTTTATCATGTAATCAAGAATACTTTCGTGAATGAAGGTACATGCGGGTCGTAGTTTCGAGACCCCTGAATAAAATTATCAGAAACAGTTTCGAGTTGAACGTGTAATCCAATATATATATAATATACAATATAACATATAATACAAAAATTGACTTTTTCTCTGCTTTCTGAAAATAACAAATGTTCTAAATGCACCATCTGTTTGATGTAAAAGCAGCTGTCATGGAAATGAGAGAAGATCTTAATAGCATACCATCCTTAGGCTATTACAAAATAAAACAGGCATAACAAAAAATATTCTTAGAATCACCTGATATGAAATGGCCGAGGCTCCGGAAGCAGGGGCCGTATCCATCGCATTTGGATTGGAATATGTCTGGCAGTTTCCGAAATCTATAATAATAATAATATTGATATAAGTCAAAATTAACAGAATTTGTCTTCTAAATAATGTTACGAAAGAAGTTGTTAGGTACCTGCAACGCCTTCGGAGTACTGACTCTGAGGAGAAGAGCTTGGGCTCATAATGCTACTGATGCTACTCATGGGCGAAGGTGGGCCAGCGGGCCCACTGAAGCCGCTATTGCTGTAGCTGACGTTCTGAGGCATCGACGGTTCAGGTACTTGTTGAAACGGAAGTAGCATTGAATGGCCAGGTGCGAATTCCGATTGGCGTGGAACGAGCACTGGTGGCAAAACTAAAAACAAAATAAAATGAAAATATAGACTAAATTTAAAAAATAATAATATTTTCGCCATGAAAAATATGTCTAAGTCATAATATAATGCAGAAATGTACCGAGTAAGGCTTCTAGATACTATGGTTACCAACTGCGAACAGGCTAGCTAAAAAATGAAAAGCCGTACAAAACTGAAATTGAGTAGTAAGGTTTGCACATAGATCGGATGGGATAGCAACTTTTTAGCTAAAATTGGTTAACTGGAAGTGCTACTTTATATCATCGATTTAAGACATTTTTACGATTATCTCAAAAACAGCTCTAATGATTTTGATTAAATTCATTACATCAGTGCAAAATTAAACATTTTTTAATACAATGCAGGTCTTATTCTCATTGATGTTCTCTATCAATGTTTAAATGCTTAATTTTCAAAATTTTTTCTTCTATAGTACATTTAATTTTTTTTTTTAATAATTTATCATTTTACATTGGATATAAAAAAAAGTTGAATATGAAATACAAGAAAATTCAATAATGATGTAAAGGAGAAGTAACCTAATAAATATAATAATAAAGAACTGACGAAACCCGAGCGCGCAGCCAAGCTTTGCCGAAGGTTAGAATAGCCTTCTACACATCATGTGTGGTTTCCATAAAGCATTGATATTATTTAGTATTTGATTATATAGATTACAGCAATATAAAAATTAAAATTTATATATATTTATCAATGCTTAAACCAATAAAAATACCTACAAGTATATATACATATATAAAGTATATATAACTTTAGTGGCCTTCATTCTCTTCCCTTTGTCTGAAACTACTTGTTTCTCCTGAAAGAAGGATGGTAAGTGAAAGTTGTCTGATGTGCACACCGCACCAAATTTTTACTTTAACAGTCCTGGTAAAGTGTGAAGCTTCACCAATAGTGTGTGTTGAATAGACTATTTTGATAATATTATATTGTACATACGAATCAACATGTTTTGCTGAAGTCACATATACCTTAAATGCAATAGAGAGAAGAATAAGCTATCTAATGTGAGAATTCTCACTGAGGTATACTAGTTCATACTGTAGAAATAATTTTTTTTTTGTTAGTTTAAGTTTGTAAATCAAACTTAAGGTATGTTTAGACATTTCGCGAACTATAGCAGACACAATTATCTAATTGAACTAATAGCAACAATATTCCTAAACCAAACTATTTATTTTGTTTCTCCTGATACAAACAGAAGATTGAAAATATCAAAAAACAAGAAACTTTAATAACAACAATTTGCATAATATTCTCTAACTTGAGGTAATTTATAACTGAAATGTGGATGAAAAATTTATAATCTTTATAATATGGCATCATGAACTTTTAATTAATATAATAGGTAATTAAGTAAAACATATTTACCTGGACTTTCAATCCTCTTATAGTGATATGGGTTTATACAAATATCTTTCTGCTTCGATGAAAACGGATATCGGCAGTGTTCCATTGGCTTCAACTCATGATGCGACTGCAAATCTGGCCAACGCCAAACACGGCAATATATAACATGAGGCAATGCTTTTCTATGTGAAACCTATAAAAAAAAAAACAAGAATGCAAAATTAATTGTTTATATAATTAATATATTTATACAACTAAAATTACACAAGTGAAAGAATTTTTTAAGATACAAAAATCATTTTATATTTCATTCTTGATCATGGTAAATTCAAATGAATAAATTTCATGCAGTGCATGTTCAGAAAAATAGTGGTTTTGTTTTTTCTGACCTGTTCAACAAATTTGGAGAAATAAAGAACTATTAGATATTGTTGGAAATACTTGGTTACTTTCAGTAATCTTTGTACACTGTGATAAATATGATCTTGGACAAAGCATCATTCGGATGTTACAAGATCTACATTAGGGTGATTCGTTAATGCTACCATTACAAGTGCTACGCTCATATTAGGGGTAGTTCACAATCACATATTCATGGAATGCCAAAATCGATCTAATTTGGCAGAAAGATATGACGTCAGCTCTTGCCCCTACCATCCAATCTTATCACTCATTTTTCAAATACCTTTGTGTACCCATCATGAAACTTCCGGGAAATCGGAAAATCCATTCATTAAATACAAGAGAAAAAGTCAGAAAATGTTTCACTCGTTTCTCTTAACTCAGACTCAATAAATGGAGTTCTAACTCAAATTAATCGATTTATCTGTTGAACAAATTTGTTTATTGTTAAAGTTGGTCTATACTCTTGATTTCATATTTATTTACTTATTTTAATAATTTCTTTTTATTGAATGAATGAGCTCTCTATTTTTTGTAATTCATACTCAATAAACTGAAAACGGATTTGATATTAAAGGCAGCTACTAACAAAAAAAATTGAGTTTATTTAGATATTTATTTCCAAGGATGGAATGAGTATAGTGGGCATTACAACTGAGAAATTATATTTAAAAAATCTGGTGTGTGCAACACACAACTTTCACTTACCGCTCAAGTTTGAATATAAATTATTTTTTGGCAATGCTAAGCTATTATAATATTTTTGAAGTGCATTTTAGACGAAACTAAAGCTTAGAACTTACAAAGTCATTAAGACCATTATAATTACAAAAAGTCTATTTATTAGATCGACGGTAGGCAATAAAAATCTAGTCACTCTGCTTTTATAAACCCATTTTTTTAAGGCATATACCTATCTTAAATATGTAATATCAGTTTCGTACTACTTTTTGTTTTTGAGCTAGACTGCTAACATACAAACACACAGACCCTTTTTTGGGACTTAGTTATTTGGACAGAGTACCCCAAAACGTGTTTTTCCGTTGAAAACTCAAATTCAAAAATTTTCATGAACGCAATACTTATCCTTACTATATATTTCATATATACGTAAGTGAAAGTAAAAATAGCATGATACTGAATAATAGAAATTATCAATAAGAAAAAGTATTTATTGTAAAATAATATTCAGTGATATAGTTATTAAAAGTTTTGTGTCTATTAGATTTTTTTTATAGCTGAATAATGTAAATATAAACTCCATCAGAAACTAATTATGTTATGTAACTGTTCATGGTTAAGTGTATATATCTACTTAAATAGCAGGTAAGTTTAATTTAATTAACTAAGAGATTGGTTAGTACTATTACGAATAAACCCGAGGAATTTAGACATTCCATGAACAAGTGTGACTAAAATGATTGGGAGCCATATAATTGAATAAATCATACCTGCAATCTACCATCAAGGCTCCTAGGAATCGTAACACAATTGGTGGGCTGTCCAGGACAACTCAATGCCTTTTCGAGTTCTTCTAATGCTCCTTTATTTTTCTTCAACTTCTTAACCAAAGCATCTACGGCTCTCTCAGCCCACTTTTCTTCTTCATCGCTTTGTTTCCATTCTAGGAGTTTTTTTACAGCTGGAGTTGTAAACGAAAACCAGCTGTTTATGGTAGCTAGAGCACCCGACTTCTGCGGTGGACAGTTTTCCATTTTTACTGTTAAAAAAAAAATTTATATAATTACATAATTCAAACAGTTCTAAGATTCAATTAGAAGTAAGAAAACACCGACAAATTCAAGAAACTACCTTCCTGTAATTATTAATGATTTTCGAAATTGTAGAACAAAAGATATTAATGGAATGAAAAGTAAAAAAAAAAAAAAAAAAAAAATTGGAAAGTATGAGAAAAACAATAGTTATTTTATATGAGAGAATCTCTCGATGCAGATACAAGTGTTACATAACCGCGACAAAATATGTGATGAAAATGAAAGAAAACTGCAGTACTTACACAATACTAGAAGTTTAAGGCAAGAATCAGACAGAAAATACAGTTCTCCAGATCAATGGAGACTTCTCCAGCAAGACGAGGGTAATGATAGAATGTCACTACTATCAATAACACAAATAAAAAGTACCGTCTTATGAATTTAAAAATAGCAGTTTTCCCGAAAAATGTCCATCAATGCTTTAACAAAACAAAGCGCGAAGTCAACACGACCTATTTGGCAAGAATGTGACTAGAGATCGCTAGTGATGAATGAAGTATCGAGTGAAAAGTATCGATACTAAATATCTATACTCATTCGATAGTTGATAAAATTGCCTTTAACCTTTTATTATTTGTAAAATGATCCCTATCTTGACAAATAAAGTTTGTTTACTTCTTAATCGCTTTAAGATATTTCTAACAATCTTTCTATAAATAAAGAAGTTGTATGAATAAATAAAACTTTAATACTTAATTTTGTTTACTTCCCATTCAACTTAATTCATTAATAAACTAACTATATATTCTTTTCTTGTTAAATACATAGCTCCTTACATACTTTTATTATACATTCAAAGTGATTTATACATGGCTAATTTCTAAACTTAACTTATCGATAGCACAGGAATCTTCCCTTACACAACTGCAGGAATACAGGCGAGTCTACAAGGGAATTTTCAGGCTGAATCCCCCTCCCCCCCCCCTCACCACCAAAATGGAAAAGTTATTTCTCTTTAATTTCCCTGTATTTATTACTGTGTATGATCTAATCAAAATGCTTAAACAATACCAATATGTTATATTCATTAAATTATAATGCACCTACAACTACTGAATATAACCACGCCTTATGAAAAAAATATCTCTAAAAGTATTATTATTCTTGTGGTTACATTTTTAAAAGAATTTCAAGAAATAAAATCTTTTTGACCGAAGCCTCCTGAAAAGTTAAATCCTGGATCCGCTAGTGTACTAAAGGAAGACACTAACAAATCTTTCGTTTTAATTTAAACTTTAGAATGATTAAGGAGTTAAAAAGTGATAAATTTATAAAACATGGAGGATTTATTTATCGATTACGACAAATTGATTCTTCGCGTTTCTGGATCACTTTGTAGAATTAATATTAAATATTGTTTATTTGAAAGAAACATTATTAATTGATTGTCTCACATAATAACATCATAAATGATTTCTTTCTACATATCATAAGTGATGGATAGTCAGTATTTTTATTATTTATTTGAAGTATTTGAACACCTTCAGAGCTTGGAACACGGTTAGTAAGAGTAAATATTACATTTTTTTACATACATTATTTTTTTTAGTTTGGACAACTTATTACATATTTCATTTGTCTATTTCATTTATCATCCATCACTATTTTTTTTTTCATTATTAACCATTTTCTTTCTTATAATATTATATTTCTGATTATATTAAACAATTTTCAGCCCTGATAATGACCATACTTAGGTTGAAACGTCGACACCAATGACTGCTTCCTGACTATTTGTCACCTATGATATTGTTTTCTCTTAATTTTTAACGAAAAATTTTCATCTGGTAGACCTGAGGATTTAAAATTGTCTATAATCGAATTCAAAGTTATTAAGCAATGGATTTCTCGTTTTCAAATTTGGAAAAAAAATCAGTTTTGAGGTTGTCATGTGAAGCCATTGAAATGTCCGTTATAATACTTAAAAAAATAATTATAAAGAATATGTTAGATGTTAATTTAAGTAGGAATATTACTGTTTATCAATTATCTAAAGAAAAGTATCGATAACGGATGCTATCGAAAGAAAATATTGATTCAATTATTGTGAGCATAGGACGATAAATACAGATAACATAGACTATAGGATGTATGGAAACATTCCTATTTTAGACAAAGAAAGGGACCAGAGTATCTTAGTAGGTAGTGGGAGTATTGTTCTCAGGCCTTTCTAGGTACTATCTTCTGTCCTACACGGTCCAAAGAGATTCCATTGTTCAAGAACTTATCTAAGGAAAATTTGATAAAACAAAAGTTTAAAATAAAACAGCAATAAGAATAAACAACGATGTAATGAAATATTGACTGGCAGCTACAGATTGTTTGACAGTATTTAAACATTTTTAAAGAAACTAATTTTTAAAATTGCGTCCCTCTTCTATTTTGTACTGGATAGAACCTCGACAGTGACCACTCTTTATTTGTTATAAATATTTCTCAGTCTCATAAGGTTACTTCGAATATAATTGAACAAAAATAATCAACAGATAAAAACCTAATACTCACTATGCAGTTCGATGCTAACAATTTTCTTTAATGTAGCACGGACTGTAATTTAGAATAATATCTATATAATTCTAAAATATTAATGCTTTAAAAATAAAATATAGGGTATAATTGTACGTTTTCAAAAATATTAAAACTGAAACTTCTTCAAATCAAAATAAACATAAAGCCTAAAATAAATGATAATAAAAAATATATAAAATAACATTGAAATCCGCATTACCATCAATTTAATTTAATTTTATGAACTTATACGACATTTCATCCAATCACATTCTCAGGTATAATAAATATACCACTACTTTCTATTTACCTTGACAATCTTTAATATAATAATTAATCTATTTCAGATTTTTTAAGATATTAAAATCTTCACACACTAGCGGAATCAAGGGCTTTCTGGCCTAAATCCCAAAAAATATACATTTTATTTCATCAGTTTATTTTATTTTTTGTTTCTATGAGTGAAGTATACAGAATACTTACAAAAATAAAAATAGATTTCTATTTTTAAATTATAACAAAAGTAATTCAACAACAAAATGTAAGGCATTTAGGAAGAGAAAATATTAGTTCTTCCCTCTCACAAAAAAAAGAAAAAAAACAAAACAATCCCCTAATTAAATAAAATAAAATAATTAGGGAAAAGGGTTGCAACCTTAACTTAATAATACACTATTAATTCGCCTTAAATATCACTGTAAAAATAAAATTAAACTTTTGAATATAAAAAAAATGATATGTATATAAAATCCAGTAGGTACAAAAACTAAAATAATTCTTCAGATGAAATAAACCGTAGATTTTTCATAAAAATAACGATTTCACAGATTTAATTTTTATTGTATGCTTTAGGTGACGGTTTTTTATTATATTGATATTAGTGAACGTACATATTGTACAAAAAAGTTCAAAACCGCAAATTTAAAAAAAAATTGAATATTTAATAGTTGACCGTTGCATTATGGTCAGTTTCATAGTTTTACCACTATTTAGCCTTTTTATGACCGCAACCCCGGACCATCTCCTTCATTTAAAAAAAATGTACTTAATGGCATATACGCAGTTTCCATTTCTATTAGGGGGGCGAAGGATATAATAAAAATATAATTATATATATATATTTGTTGGGAAGTGGTAGAATTTGTTTATGTGCATATCGATATCCTTAAAAAAATCTGAACAAACAACTGGATTTATTAAAATTTGTATACAATAAACATGCAAATTATAGGTACATTTCTGTAGCTTTTCCAACTGAAAATGAAAAATGTAAAAAAACGAAAAATATTTTTGATTTTTTAGTTTAACAATCTTAAAATATGTGAAAATGTCCATGAAAATATTCTCTGTAAAATATATTTATTTTTCAAAATTTATCGTAAACATTACAAGAAAATCACATGAAAATGTAGATGTCCACATGAGAGGTAAATAAATCATAAAATACTAGGAAATGTTTTTTAATTTTTTTTTCTCCAATAAAACAATGTAAATACTTGTAGTGATGGATATACTGTTGAAATTGTAAGAGTAAAAAAAGGTTAGAATGTTAAGTTAGAAATTTATTTATCGAGTTTGGGCCCAAACCGGCAAACTCGATTAACAAATTTTTTATTACAAAATTTTTACAAATTTAAATTTTAAAAACATCAATAAACTTTGTTGAAAAAACGTTTGTAAACAATTTTACAAAATACTTTAGAATGGCTTTATAAATGTTTCAATATTTGTTTTGAGTTGTTTATAAATGTTAAGACTTAAGATTTAAAATTTTAATTTTTTTTCTCCTCTATTTTTTTTTTTTTGCAAATAATTGTAACAATACCGATAAACAAATATATCATTATCGTGGTGAAAAATTATAATGAATTTTAAAAGATTTTAAAAAAATTATGTTACTTACCGGCTAAGGTTTAAAAACCAAAAAAAAATCAATAACACTGTAAAAAATAAAATAAACTACAACACTTCGAAGATGGTGTTATGAGAAAAACAAACGATAAATAGAACAAATGTTACACGAGGAGAAACATATGGTACCGTCAACGGTAAAAGCCAGGCATCATATGGAGCTTCTTGGACAACTCCAGCAAGAGGACGGTAGGAGCGATATGACCTTTCCAGGTAGAAGAAGTTCCGTCCTCTGACCTTTCCAGGTAGTGGAGTGCCACTGACCATTCTTAATTCGTCCATTCTATATATATATATAAACGTTTACCAAACGCCTCAAACTTTGGCCTAAGGCCACAGAAAGTATCCGATGCTTACGGCATAAACTGTCATTTACCTTAAAATACCCTTGGCTAAGCAAAGGTCAAGGAATAATGTATATATACATTCATAGATGTATGTTGTAAGTAGTGTTCAATAAAGTTTCTGGGGGGTCAGAAAAAAAAAAAAAAAAAAAAAAACGCCTCAAACACAAAAATAAATGAATACATGAATGAAAAAAAAATACATACCTTGAGTGGGGAGGTATGAACTTTCTTGTGTTCCAGAGAAATATTTTAGTTTGAAAATTGGGTTTTTAATTTTTTTTGTTTAAAAAAAATGCATTAAGCAACTTTCAATTACAATCCTACTTTCAGTAGATTTTTTATTTTTAATTAAGTAAAACTTTAACGACTCTACTATTAGAGAATCCAAGATTTATTAAAATATACATAACGGTTATTACTTTAAAAGAGAATGGAAGTAATATATAATGATGTTTAAGGAGTTCTTGAGGCACAGTAAAAAAAAAGCACTATTTAAAAACAAAAGGGCCTAAGGGGAAGGGGGAGGGGTAAGAGAGGAGGCTTTCCGGCTAAAGACCTCCCCTCGAAAATGGTAAAATATAATCATGTCTTACAAAAAAAGTAAGGTGTATACTTTAGACCACACGGTAGAAATTTTCAACAAGGCGAGATTAATAATATAAATTATAAATAATAGCTGCATAATGATGTAGAGATGGTTGACCGTTGATATATGAGAAGGAGTTGATCGGGGGGGGTGCGGTCAAATAAATACTAAATTAAACAAATAGTATTATTTAATTTTTGCCGACGTTTCGACCCACTTTGCAGGTCTTCATCGCGGCTACAAAAGATACAAAACGTACAGATACAGTTTTTTTTTGTAACCCTGATGAAGACCTGCAAAGTGGGTGGAAACGTCGGCCAAAAAAAATAAATAATACTATTTGTTTAATTTAGTATTTATTTGACCGCAACTCCCGATCAACTCCTTCTCATATAAATAATAGCAATCAAAAGGATGAAAAGATGAACATTTCCCTCGTGTATAGTAAGCAGATCCAATTTTTAATTTTTGCGATATTTTAATCCATATCCATATCCATATCCATATCAACATATCCTTTCCCTTTCGCCTCTCTAGCACGGCGTCACATAAAGATAAAATTTTGAATAATATCCCATTATAGAGAAGGTGAAGTGCTGAACAATTTTCTAGCTTACAGTATGCAGGTCCGATTTTTGAGATATTTTAATCCATATCTTCAATAAAACTCGTTATCATTTGGTTTTCGACACTATTTTTCCCTTTTCGCCTCTCTAACATGGCGTCGCGTTTAGGTACCATTTTGATTAATAGCTCATTACACTAGCGGATCCAGAATTTAATTTTTATTGGGGGGGGCTTCAGCCCGAAAGATTTTTTTTTCATATTCATATAACGATAATTAATTTGAAAAAAAAAAGAAAAAAATTAACTACCTATATGAAATGGTGTTTAAGTGGTTCATGAAGTCCTATGGTTCTGTAAAACATGGCTATATTTTACCGTTTTGGGGGAGGATTCAGCCCGAAAGCCCTCCCCCCCCCGTAGATCCGCCTGAGCATTTCGCCTTTCTAACACGGCGTCACGTAAAGATAACATTTTTAATAATAGCCCATTACAGAAAAGATGAAGTGCTGAACAATTTTCTTGCTTACAGTATGCAGGTTCGATTTTTGGTTTTTGAGATAATTTAATCCATATCTTCCATAAAACTCGTTATCATTTGGTTTTCGATACTATTTTTTCCTTTCACCTCTCTAACATGGTGTTGCGTTTAGATACCATTTTGATTAATAGCTCATAACAAATAAGATGATAAACATTACCCTCGTTAAGAATATGCATGGTCCGATTATAAGTTTGTGAGATGTTTTAATCCATATGCAAAACCGTCAAATTAGTCGGCTCTAACCGACTTTACCCGTGCGTTACACATTGGAGATCTGACGGCTCAATCTAATTCACTCTTCATAAAAAAAATGCAAAACGCGCCTAAAAAAGTTTTCACTTTAAAAACACTTTACTTAAACCAAAAGCGGATTTACGGGGGAGAGAGGGGCTTTCGAGCTGAAGCCTCCATCCAAAATAAAATAAAAAAATAGTAAAATATAACCATGTCTTATAAAAAAAAAATTAAAAAGTTATCTCTAAAAGTATTTTTACTCGCGTAATTACATTTAATGAAAGTTCAAGAATCATTTAAACACCTTTTCATAGTTAATCCGTTAGTTTCTTGTTTCTTCTTCCAAATTTATTATCGTTATACATAAATATATATAGCCATCATTTTGAATAGCCATGATAATTTGAAAGCTTTCCAAAATCACTACAAAACGTAAAAAAAAAAAAATCGAAATTAGAACACCATTAACAAAGATAAAGCCTATTGTAATTTGATACATGTTTGGTCTATTATTATGAATGTATCATTTTAAGCTATAAAGGAAAAGAAAATTAACTCCTCATTTTCATAATTATATGCAATATATAGAACAAGAGCCCGTAAGAAAAAAATCGATCAAAAATAATTTAATGAAAACTTCGAAAGCATTTTTTGGTTTATTATTTTCAATAATGAACCATTTTGATCGAACAAAAAATTCAAAAACTTAACCCCTCTCAAAATTTGAGGTTTTACGTTTCAGAATACTGGGAATTCGAAAAACGAATACAATATTTTTGTTCCCCTGCCGTCCGCGCATTTTCTCCGAAACTACTGGACCGATTTTTTTAAAATTTGGCTTTAAAATTAAAGGTCACTCGAGGATGATCTTCCTTCATCGACAATTCTATCCGAATTTTCCTTTCAAGATGGCGACCAAAAAATCTGTGTTGGTATAGACTATAACACCTAAACGAATGTACCGATTTGAATGAAACTTCACTAAAGTCTTATTCTCGATGCCCTTTAAATTTATCTATATAACATACCTCAACGAAAAGGATCTGGAAAAAAAGTTAGGAGGGATGGTAAAATTAGATCCTGAATAACTCAAAAAGTACACTTTATTGTTGATAAAAACAAAAAAAATCATTAAAATTGGACAATTAGGAGCAAATATATGGTCTCTAGATTTTTCTTATATGTTACACTGCAAAGGTTATATTCTTTGTTTTGGATATTGTTTTTGAATGTGTTACTGAAGAAGCATATTTCTAATGATTAAAAAAAAAAATGTTTAGTCCAATAATTGGAATCACTTTTTATTTCTTTTCTTTGTCACTAGGAAGGTAATGTTACTTTAGATGTACAATTGCTAGGAAATAATAAACCATTGTGAAATAATTTGTAGCGTTTTTTTAATATTTATATGAGGAGTTGATCGGGGGATAGGTGGGGGGGGGGAGGAGTGTGCGGTCCAGTTAATAATAAATTTAACAAGTAAAATTATTTAATTTTTGCCGACGTTTCGACCCACTTTGTAGGTCTTCATCAGGGCTACAAAAGATACAAAACATTGTGAAAATAAATGAATATATGTAGATATGAAATAAGAATAAGTTGTGATACAGAAATAAAAAGATGATATCAGAGATATAGTGGGTGACAATGTGGTTAAAATATCAAGTATTATATGTAGAAGATAAAAACAAAATGGAAAATAAGTACGAATAAAAATAGAAAATAAAGGAGAATATAGCATGTAAGTTAACAGTAAACAGATTGCGATAAAAGATAAAGAATGAGTGTATAATGAGTGAATGTTTGTTATACACTCATTCATTATCTTTTATCGCAATCTGTTTACTTTAACTTACATGCTATATTCTCCTTTATTTTCTATTTTTATTCATACTTATTTTCCATTTTGTTTGTATCTTCTACATATAATACTTGATATTTTAACCACATTGTCACCCACTATATCTCTGATATCATCTTTTTATTTCTGTATCAGACAACTTATTCTTATTTTATATCTACATATATTCATTTATTTTCACCATGTTTTGTGTCTTTTGTAGCCCTGATGAAGACCTGCAAAGTGGGTCGAAACGTCGGAAAAAATTAAATAATTTTACTTGTTTAATTTATTATTAATTGGACCGCACCCCCCGATCAACTCCTTCTCATATTATATCAACGGTCAACCATCTCTACATCATTTTAATATTTATATTTAAAAAATGAGAGTCTGCCAGTCGGATCTTGCTGTAAAAATGGCGTCTAATTAATGAATATTGGATCAGTAACTTAAATATCGTATTTCTGAATCCATATATATAAGTTAAAAAAATTAAAACTTTTCCCACATTTTTCGCAATGAGTTTTCCGGTTCGATCCTCAAGTTACTGGTCTAATATTCTTTAAATCAGTCGCCATGTTTACAGGTAGCAAGATACGATTCGTAGATTCTCATTTTTTTAATATAAATGTTATAAATATTAAAAAAAAATGCTTTTAAAATTTAATTCACTGATCGTTAATTCACTGATCACTTTGTTTCTAAAAAAAAAGTTCGTTACATGATTAATAATTTTTAATTTGTTTTGTTCATTACAGCCAAAAAAAATTCAAAGCCTAAGGTATATTCAGAAGATTTTTAAATCGGCCTAGAACTTATAAATAGATGTGAATGGTATATGATTTTTATTTTTTGATGTAGACGAAAAAAACAATCGATATTCTGGTCAACAACACATCGAAAAGACGTTATTTCCTAATGAGATGCCCCAGTTTATATATAATAAGGTTTCGCTAATTTTTACCTCCAGTTCTGTGAATAATGTTCACTAAATATCTTTTTGTCATCACCATTTTTTCAGGTATATACTTGGGAAAAAATATTGATTTCTTTTCAAAGTTCTTTCTAATCAACATTTAATAAATTAAATAAGGTCTATAAAACTACTAGGTTCGCTCACTAAGAAATGCGTGGTGGGGGAACTTGAAACGTAACATAAGGACAAGACATACCTATTACTCTTTCAAGCCAATCAATGAAGGTTTATTTCAACATTATTGTGTTTTTTTTTTCTTGTTTAATTTATTGAAAAGATTACTTTTTTGTGTTCATTGAAGATAATTTCAAGTAGATAAATAAATAAATACGACTAGCAATCTAGAATAAAATGATATGAAAATTACAGGCTAGACATGAAACGAAAAGAACGAAATTGATATTAAGATTATTTTATAATTCTTTATTTCAAAGTCATATACTTTAACAAATCTACAAATATTTTACATAAACAAAAACAAAAAAAAAAAAAAAAACGAAGGTCTTTACTGCAAATCCTGATAATTTTATTCATCTCCATAATTTTATATTACATATTATAAATATTTTATATTACACCAATTAAGAAAAGCTAAAGGGCCCCTTACTCGGTTACACGGGCGGATCTACGGAGGGAGGGGGTTTTAGGGCTGAAGCCCCCCTAAAATGGTAAAATATAACCATGTTTTATGGAAAAAATATTTAAAAATTATCTCTTAAAGTATTATTGTTAGTGTAATTACATTTAAAAGGACTTTAGCAATCACTTAAACACCATCTCATATAGGTAGTTAGTTTCTTTCTTTTTTTTCCAAAGTAACTATCGTCATTTTTATGAAAATAAAAGCTTTCGGACTGGAACGCTCTCCCCCCCCCCAAAAAAAAATTAAATCCCGAAATCCGGTAGTGCTCTGTCAATATTGAGTTTCGTCAATATATTGACCGTTTCTATAATTTTGGATTAAATACAATTTTTTTAAAATAGTTCTATCATATCATATTATTTTTTATATTTATTTCAAATTTTTTTAAAAAATTGTATTTTGCAATTTCGAAAAAAAAACATCAACTTCTAAAATTACATTTTATTTGTTTTAAAATAGCAAACGAACCTTTCTCTCACTTTTTAAATTTGAAGGACTCTATCCCGAAAGCTTTTTTTTTTTTTTTTATTGTTGTATATACATATAACAATAATTACTTTGAGAGAAAAATAAAGATACCAACTACCTACATGAAATGGTGTTTAAGTGATTCTCAAGAATACATTCATCCTTCTTTAGGATAAAACAGATTAGGCCTGTGTTCCAAACCTGTGTTATCCTTTCCTCCTTCCATATTTTCTGGAATAGTTGTAGTAACTTCGCTCTTAAGTCTTATCTCTTATCTCATAACAGATCTGATGATATAGTTCATCATTTGAGTCTTTCTTATTTTAAGCCTTTCGATCGCTATTTCTACATCCAGTTGATCTGGTTTATGTAATCTGGTAGATTGGATCTAGTAGATCTCTTGTGGTTGAGAGTTCTTGGTTTGGTCCATACCTTCTTTCACAGGCGGATTTACGAGGGAGGGGGGCTTTCGGGCTGAAGCCCCTACCAAAACGGTAAAATATAACAATGTTTTATAGAAAAAAATATTAAAAACTATCTTTTAAAGTATTCTTGTTCGTTTGATTACATTTAATAGGACTTCAAGAACCACTTAAACACCATTTCATATAGGTAGTTCATTTCTTTCTTCTTTTTTTTTTTCAAATTAATTATCTTTATATATATATGAAAAAAAACATCTTTCGGGTTGAAGTACTGGTATCTTGCATTTGAACCTGTCATAATGCTATCTTTTCCTGATATATGTGTATTTCTCGCTTTATATACTCTTTCTTTCCTAATGTCTATGTAGAATTCGCTTATGTCTTCAGCCAGCCAGGTGTATAGTTTACAATGTTCTTGAAGT
This sequence comes from Nezara viridula, assembly GCA_928085145.1. NCBI lineage: Eukaryota > Metazoa > Arthropoda > Insecta > Hemiptera > Pentatomidae > Nezara > Nezara viridula. Next base: position 161,488,883 of record OV725080.1, read on the forward strand.
AAATAAATAAACATATTTTGAACTTATGAAAGAATGACTGAACAAAAATAAAGTTATGTGATAATTTAATATTAAATATTTACTATTAATATTATACCTTTTTTTTATATTTACTGATTTGTTCTAGGTGGTTTGGTACTCCAGTGTGTGGCTCAGGACGTACCTTCTTCTGATCCTGAACATCCAGTTCCAACAGTGGTATCCCACAAACTCGGGCCACATCAAGATCCCACAGGCCCGCAAGGCAGACCAGAAATTCCGACAGATCATAACCACTTTATTTCTGGACCACACAGCCATAATTTTCACTACACTGGCTTCTTCCACAACGTACCTCCAGCTCCAGAACCCTCAGTGAGCAGCTACATTGCAACACTCAACTATGGGGAAGGGTTTCCTAATGTGATCTATCATTGCAGCCGTACAGAACATAAGCCAACCACTCCTTTTGTCTACAGTCCAAACGGACATGTCTGCACGGTATCCTTCCTGAAGGATGCAGGAAACTTTCATCCTCATGATGATGAACGCATTCACGAACCACATAAGAATCCTTTGACAGTTTTATTAGATCTGATTCTGCATCCACGTCCAGAGAGCAAACTGGATTCCTTTCCAATGCCTATTCCGACAGCAGTACTGTTTGGCTAGCATTCTATTACTAACTATGTAAAGAAGAAAATGATCTATTTATATTTTGTTTTTATTATTTTAATAGAATACATAAATGTTTTTGTAGCGATTTCATCATATCAAAAATTTATACATCACTAACTGTGCTTTGTGGTTTTACCATCATTAAATTTGGATTATAAATTATTAGGGCACGGATAAATGCATCAAACAACCACTAAAAATTTATCAGAAAAAACAAAATTATATGGTGGGTGATAAATATTCAGGGTGCGGTCATTTTTAACATTTTTTTTTAGTGCCAACGTTTCAACCCAAACATATGGGTCATCATCAAGCACTGAAGGTATTCAAGTGAAAAACGTCAGCAATAAAAAAAAAAAATGTTAAAAATGACTGCATCCTAAATATTTATCAACCATATGTAGAACAGTCGACTAACTTCTTTAAAAAAGTATATGGTGTTCTTAAAAAAGAAGTATTTGGTACAATTTATCATACAACTTAAACTTACAACTTCAGTATAATTTAATTTTTTTTAACCTTTCATTATATTACATCCATTTCAAATAAAAACCTAAGAAAATTAATATCAATGATGACAATTCTGTATTCTAGGGTAAGTAAACCAGTAAGCTGATATGTTTAAGAAAATTTGTTGAACTTTTACATGTGAAAACCTAAATAAAAATGTTATATTTGTCTTGTATTCATGCTATAAAACTACTTCTCATCTTATCCAGACAAATTTCAATCCCATGAAACATCCACGAATATTTAAAAAAATTGTAAATTTAGAGAATAGTTTTGTTGTACTAGAAGTTGACACTGTCTGATTTGGATAAATCGACAGGGATTGTAAGAACAAGATTGTAATTATTCAGAATAAATTTTATATCAATAATTTTAAAATAAATTTAAAATTAGCTTCAACTTACTATAAAACTAACTTCATTTAGCTTCTCAACATAAATTTATCTATAAATGCTGGCCACTGTTAAGAACCTGGTTTTGACAACATGAAAACCTATTTTTGCTTTATATTTAATCTATAGCAATTTTTCTTAATGAGAGAGTAGTGAATGCTCTCATGCTTAAGACCCTTTATATTAAATATATTGAAATATAAATGGTGAAAGCCCCCATTATAAGGCTCTAGTAGTCCTTAAAATTTCTAATGCCTTCATTAAGGTAAGTTAAAAAATTATTTATTTCTCCAAACATTTACCATCTTTATTTTGAAAATGTTTTGATAGTACTTTTTGCCTCATCTTGAGGATGAAAATTTAAGAGTGTTGATATTACCTCCATACAGTACAGACAACAAATTTACAGCCAATTTCGAACAAATCTACTTCTAAACATTTTCGGATGATCTAAAATATGAAGCCTGCCTACATAAAATTTTATATTCTATAGTATTATTTAAAACAGGTGGTGTAAATAATGTGTAAACAAAAACTAAAATTTTGCAAGTCTCCTCTCCAATTGACTTGCATGAATATGAGGAACTTTTTATCTGGCAGTGTGGCAAACTGCATTAAAATGTTTTTACCAAAATCAAATTAGAGATATGTATGTATTTTTCAAATATATTGAAATAGTAATTCATTATATTGAAAAAATATATTTTTGTATAGTACTTCAATATTTTGTGCCGAATGGTAAGCGTCCGAGGGGTAGACCGAAGAGAAGGTGGGAAGATTGCATTAAAGCTGATCTGAAGGGACTGGGTTTGGACGGCGAACGGTGGAGGGAGGTGTGTAATAAGCGATTGGTGGTGTCGGCATCGAACCTTCGGGTTCGCTAAGCCTTTTTATTATTATTATTTATTACTTCAATATTTTGAATCTTTGAAAAGAGTAGAGTTGTAAATATCAAACGATAATATTGATACATATAATATCAACTGTTATCAAATATATTGAAATATTGAGATTTTGGGCCTCCATGTTTTTATTTATTCTTTGAAAGAAGGGATGCTGGTTGAAGAAGAAAGACAGGAAACATGATATATGTATAGCTTTAATGGTAAGAATTGAACATTTATATATTTATATATTGCATATATATGTATAAATTGGATAAATATATTGCTTATTTAATTCTCATAAGGCTCTCCCTAGAGGTGTCCACAATATAATTAAGGTAAATAAATTCATTACAGAATCTATGCTACTTACATACAAATAATAATGTAACACAAAGAAATTATTGCATTTTTTAGGGATGATTAAAAAAAATAAATAAAAACTATGACAATTCTTTTTAAAAAAAATAGATGATAGAAAGATGAGATAAAGGTAAGATTGGCAAATCTGTTATTGATATTATAAGTTATAAAAATAAATGCAATGTAAAATATATAAATACAAATAACAAAATGTTTCTTGTTTTTAGTCTGAAGATGGGATAATAAAGTGATCCCGAAATGTCATAGAAATAAATAAACATTTTTTTGGGAGAGTAAACCGTTACTTAACTTTATTCATGTACCTTATATTGCTTATATAAATTGTATTAATATATTGCTGGTATATAAGTATCAATTAATTAATGTATTGCTTATAGATAAGTATCAATTTATTAATATTTATCAATGAATAAAATTATTTCTAGAAACTAGATTACCAGGAGCTTTCCTTGCAGACATTTTTTATTTTTGTTTATTTATTAATTTTTTTTTTTTTGAAAAAATATCGTTTTTGGTAGTCACATTTTAATGTACCACCTTTGCTATTTATTTATCTAATAATAGCTTTCACTGTTTTTGTGCCGCTTGGGTTATTAAAAAAAATAAATAAATAATAAAACGGTGTTTCATAGTGATAGAGCTCTAAAACTACTCATAAATTGATGCTATGCTGATGGAGGAATTAATTATATTTTTATATAAATTTAAAAGAGAATTGTATACCATTCAAAGCAGATATAGTAAATATGTCTTTTGTTCAAATCATTAATTATTTCTTTGCAGAAAATCATTATTTTTATCAATAATTTTTAAATCATGCCTCATTATTATTAATAAAAATCAATCTTCGAGTTTTACATATTTTTAATCATAGCTTCTAAATCTTTTTCATGGCCTAAAGAAAACAAAATCAGAAATATTTTAAAAACGATCATAACACTCTGATTGCTAAAAATATATTAACTAATGAGGTGATAATGTGTTGTTTTGGACATATCTTTTTGTCAGTCTTAGGTACCTCATCATGGAGAAACTAAGGTTTCTGCTGCTGATTCTCTCGATACACTATGCTAGCGGAGGTGATGTGAAATTTTTTTAATTTAATGATTTTAAAATAATTTTACAAGGTTTTATTAAAAATATAATAATGAAGAACAATGACTATATTGCAGAATAAATGTTAAAACTTTATTTTCAAACGTTAAAATAGTTACTTTTTTTTGTTTTACTAATAACTGTTCCAGTTAAACAAACAATTGTTTTTTTAAAAGCATAAATCTGAAAAAAAATCTGCATAAATAATAGCATACAAGAAAAAATGTATTACAATTATTATTTTAAAATATAGTTTTCCAAACACCAAATATTAATGTATTTTAATTAAATAGTATTTAAATGGTTTTGAGAAAAAATATTTCAAATATAACATACCAAAGGTATTTTGTATTTTATTAAAAAAATACAAAACATTAATTCAAAATATATATGACATGTCAAGTGGCGCTTTACAACTAATTCTTTAAAAAATAAGTTTATTTTGGTGAGGAATACTTTTAAAATAAATTGGGAAGAAATTATTTTGTTTACTCAAGATCATTTCTGAATGCATTAAATTTCTCTAATGTATTACATTTCTTTTTCTTTGATGAAAACTACTTAAAAATATTATTAAAGAAAAAAATTCTTATTTTCTCAGAACTAAACCTAAACATCTGTAGATTCACATATACTTGCAAATTAAACAGAATATGCTCTTTTACTCTTTCCTATGACAATACACTGCAGTCCTTATTAATTTATTTAAGGCTAATTAATTTTATGTTATATAAAATTACATAAAATATAAGTTTATGTAATGAGAAAATAATATAATAAGTATAATTAGATTAAAAATTTCACACAATGAACCTTAAATAATTTCTAAGCTTGATTTTCACAAAGAAGAATTTTCATGCTAATGGTCAGCCTTGCTAAAAGACTTAAGCAATTCAGTAATTTATTTTGTGTATTTAAAATTCAAATAAAATAAATTTTTTCTGTATTTTAGAATCTTGAAAAAAAAAAATACAAATAATATACATTTTGGAAATAAAGGGTTTTGTTTTCAATGTCAGTCTTGAATTATGTAATTTATTTTTATTATGGGATGGCATTTTTTGTACCTATTGAGTTTTCATATCTTTAATTATAATTAATTTATTTTTGTGAATGAAGACTGAATTTGCTTAACAATGTAGTGTTACTACTCATTTCATACACACTTTTTTTAAAATTTATTTGAGAAACATTTCTTTTCAATAGAAAAATTAGTGTTTGAAAAAATAAACTTTTAAACATAGATTAAATAATTTTCTAAACTTTATTACACAAAATTATAACATGGGCACCAATATTAAGTGTTTGTTGGTAGTCAGAAATTTTTATCTATTCCCTTAAGGGAACCCAATGCTTATCTTTCTTAGATTTGATGTATTCAAATTATGATTTCTGAAGAGAAAATTAATATATTCTCATATTTTTTAAATTAATTTTATTTGAGTGAATTTTGTTGTTTGTAAAAAGGTTAGTGAAGTTTAAACGCTAGATGATTGAGTGATTTTAGGCCACAGATTCAAGTGACACTTTCTAATAGACAGTTAGCCATTTCAAAACTATAATTAGAGGATATGTTTTGGACTAGTAGATCATTTTCATAAAATGTTGTATGGAAAAAAATGGTAGAAGTTTAATTTACAAGAACAAATAGATCTGTTTTAAAATTAAAAAAAAACTTTTTAGATTTTTTATTTTAATCACCTTGTATAAAAAAAAAACACAACAAAACAAAAATGTATATATTTTATCACCTGATATAAAAAAAACAATTAAAACTAAAATAAAAAATGACTTCTTTTTTTCTTACAAAATGTAAATTTCAACCAATTAGTGAAAAAATATTCTTACAATATATACATATCAAAATGTTCAAGATGAGAGAGCTTAGAGAACATTTTTGAATAATATAAAAAAAAAATACTTACTTTTTAAAATTTTTAGTGTTATGTATTTTCATGTTTACATTATGAATGTATTTTCATTTTTACTAAATAATTAAATTTTTCAGAACCAATATATCACTGGATACATAATTTTTCTCAATTAAATAATTTAATTTTTCAGACACAATATCATTGGATGTTATCAAAAAAGCAATTGAAAGTCTCGGTAGTATGCTCATCAATAACCCGCCGACAGAAGAGAACCCTCAAGATAGGAAGTCAGTTTTTCAACTCTATACCTGTCTCTCATTAACAAAGGATCTTGAGCTGCTTCTATTAAATCATACCGAAGTATTTATATTGGATCCGAAGCAGTCATGCTGTTGCAGAGTAGATATTGACGGACAAGTCCAAAATATTTCATTTGCCCAAAATCTGACATTGAATACAGATTTATTCATCAACTCACTCGTCAATGATTTGATAAATAATGTACCAACTGAAAAAGTCACAGAAAGTTTTGCATTGACTAGTAATGAAAACCAGGAGAATTATGAAGCTACAACAACGGATTCTAGATTCTCATCTATAAACGAAAGTAAGAAATTAATCTTTTATTCACATAATTCTTTTTTTAATTTTCAGATCCTTACCATTTTCTTCTCTTTTTCTATATTTTATATTCTTCTAGGTTATATGAATGTGTCAAATAACATTTTTTTAAAAAAAAGAATATATATATTAAAGAAAAAGAAAAAGTTAACAATGCATACAAAACAAAATAAAAATAAGTTGAAAGAAATTACACCCTTCATACAATAACATTAATAAAAGAAACAAAAACAGATCTTTAAGTAATTTACTTATTAAATTAAATTTACAAGTTCGTCGTAAATCTATGACTTCCTCCCATCTAACCTATGATGTCGAACAAATCCGATATATAGGACTCCACCTGGACATCGTCTCACTTGGAATCCTCAAACTAGACTGAAACGACAAGAAACTGCTTGACTTTCCTGCTTACTCCAACACTTACTAGACAAACGCTCTAAACTTCCAATTAATTACAAAACACTCATATACATGAATATAACAAGACCTATTTGGACATAGGGAGTTGAGCTGTGGGGCTCCACTAAACCATCAAATTCCTCTCATATCATATTCTTACAATCCAAAATCGTTTGTAAAATCCTAAATGCTCCTTATTTTGTCACAAATAAAATAATCCATAAAGACCTTAATTTCTATCTGCTGCTTAAAATTTATTTATTAGAACATAACATAAATCTTTTATTTTTATTTGTGTGTTCTCTCTGATTGCAACACCCAACCAACTTTCCTATTATAACTAAATGATAAATACACATAAATAAATAAAATAAATATGAAATATGGAAAAATAATCCAGCACTAAGAATAACAATTATTATTTATAAGTACTTTTAATATAATTATTTATTTAACTTTTTCTTGGCATACTATTATGTTTATATTACCTATTATTATATATGTTTATATTATGTTTATATCTCATTGTACTTTCTTTCTTTTTATTTTGACTTCTTTAAATATTTTTATCTACATCTTATTTTTCTGATGTAATTTTTTTATGTCTGAGGTTGAGACAGTTTCTGAAATAATTGTTTCTACTATGAAAATAGCTTTCATGGCTAAAAAATTGCTTTCGAAACAATGGCCATGACAGTTTTTATGATGGCGGTTGCTGTTATGGTAATTGTCATTGTGAAAACAAGGCATAATGTATTACTTTAAACAATATATTTTCGCTACTTTTTTTTTTTAATCAATTGCTCAAACTGTAATACTGATTTTTTGACTAAATCCAAATGATCAGTTAAAGTTTGATTTCATTTCATTCAATTATAATACGTCATAAAATTGAAGCATATATATATATATATATATATATATATATATATATATATATATATATATATATTATATATATATATATATATATATATATATATATATATATATTCAAGTAATTAAAAAAAATAGGTAATTTTTATTTTTTAAATAAAAATTAACTGTTTTATTTGGTCAAAAAATTAATTCTGAAATTCAATTCCTGATCAAAACACTATATAATATAACTATGTGTTTCAATTCTGACAATACCATAACCATTTTGTTAAAAAATGAATGGACTTTTAAATAGTGTTTTCTTAACTTGATTTTACATTGCTTTTACTTATTTCAAACTAATAATAAGTTAGAAATATATTATTATTATTGTTATTTTATAGATGACATCCTGTTGACGGACACAGAGAATGCAGCACAAATAGTAACAAGATTTATAATCAAGAGGTGGGCGCTTACATCACTGAAAGATAACTATCCACCTGTATTTGAGCTTTACACCTGTCTGAGCTTATTAAAAGAAATTGAACTACATCTGGCAAAAAATTTAAATTTATTAAAAAAATTAAATATAAAAAACGGGGAAAAGTACACTCCTTGTAAATGTAATCCCAGTTTGGATGGATCATGTAAAGTATTTATAGATTCAAAAGTGATCACCACAAATTATGAAGTGATAATTTACGATGCAATAAAACAATTGCCTGTGATGCCTGAAATATTTTGGAATAATCTCAACTTTTCACTTGAGTAATTAGTAATATTTTTTTATATAACTTTACAACTAAAAGTTTTACTTGAATAAAATTTTAGTTGTATTATGTAACTTTATATCTAAATAATTATATCTTTTATTGAAAAAAAATCAATATAATTATTTCTAATGAAAAACAATATTTTCTTTTCCATTGTTCAATTTCAATCTTTTTTTCTATAGTATATTTTCACACTTATTTGGTTTTAGGTCAACTTAATAAATAATCACTATTACTCTTTGATCATTGTTTATTAATGAACATTTTGGGAAATCTTTGTTTCTCTTTTCAGCAAAATTATACGCCCTGAAATTGGACAAGTCACATTTATTGATAATCGGTATAATTCAACTTTTAAGTGGACTACAGCCATTGACCAAGCTTATTATTAATAACCGCAACTAACCCGGTTTCCGGGCATATCATTTTTAGATTTCCCGAAACGTTCATTAATAAATAGTGATCTAAGACTAATGTTGATTATTTATTAAACTGAACTAAACGAAAATAAGTGTGAAAAAAATATTTTCTTATTTAACTATTAATAATTGAGGTGTAGCATTAAAAAAACAGCCGAATTTCTCCAAAAGTAGTTTAATTACATCTGATTTAACTTTTTTCAAAGAGGTTCATTTACCTCATGATGATCGAGTTATAAAACTGTTAATTAAAATAATATTAAAAATTAATTTGGTTAGTTCTACAATTCAACACCTCAATTTAAATACAAAGAATGACTAAAAAACCTTTGGTTTGATAATTAAAAGTATTAGATATGAATGTAAATAAATTTTTCTTGTATTCTTTAATTATTTATTTATTTTTCACTAGTTTTAGGGTTAAAAACGATATAAATAACTAATTCCAACTTTCAGAAGTGATAAAGGAGCATTTAAAAAAATTGTAATTTTGAATGTGTTTCATCATTTTTTTTTAATCAGTAAATACTGCCAGATATATTATTGCATACAAAATATTCACAATATATTATTTTTCCATAAAATTTAGTGAAAAATATTATTATAAAATAATCCAAAATGTGAACATTTTAAACTTTTGATGATATATTATTATATATTTTGTAGTAAAAAATGAATAACACATTTAATAGGAGAAGTCATTCTGTTAAATATTGTTGTTAGTGTCAAATAAGAAACACATTTGACTGTGATCTTTCCTGTTGGTCAAAGTTTTGTTGTAGGACAGGACTATGCCATCTGCTTTTTATTCCATCAAATTTGAGAAAGTTTTCAGGTCCTTTTTTTTTCTACGAAATAAGCAAAGTTAATTTTTAAAATTTCTTTGGATTGTCTACTAAAAACTATATTTGAGCGTCAATACCCAGCAGATGTTTAAGATACATTCAGGTAGGTATGGTTTGTTCCAAGTGTACCTGCAATACTTTTATCGGCAATATTTAAATTTGTCTACTCTCGAATTACTTTATTTATTTTAAATTCATGGAAATATATTTCAATTCACATATAAGCATCCTCGATACATAGCACATAGAGATCTAAATCATTGTTAATGAAACACATATTAAGAAAAGTTGATGTTTAGTTTATTGTGGCATTCCCTTCTATAAATATATAGGATGATATTACCATAATCACATGATCAGATTCGAAACCAACAATCAGGATCACGATTTCAAAATACAGGCGGAGAAAGAGGAAAATTTTCTATAGGAAAATAGAAAAATGTCTTCCTCTTTCAGCCTATACCTCTTATGCCTCTCATGCCTGCCAACAGATGGCAGCAGTGTTGCTTGACTTTATTCAACTTAAATAAAATAAGATTTTAAATTTGCTTTGTTTCTACAGTAGGAGTTGGACATAATTATCAATATCTCCAGGTGAAGAAAAATATTAAATACAAATTTGTAGTAGTGTTGAATTGTTAAAAAATGGCAATGATGTCCTACACCTCTAAGGTACCGAGATATCCACTGCAAGAATAGCCAATTGGTACAATAAAAAAACGTTGCAAATTAATTCACAATGGTTTATTATTTACCAACAATTATACATCTTAAGTAGCATTATCTTTCTATTGACAAATTAAAAGAAATAAAAAGTTAATTACAATTATTTGCCTTAACATTTCTTTTTCATCATTAGTAATTTACTAAAAAAAAATTATTACTTCATTATTTCAGTATCACATTCAAAAATCAAAATCCAAAAAAAAGGATTTGCAGTAGAACATAAAGAAAAACCTAGAGACCATATCTTTGCTCCAAATTGTCTGAGTTTAACCATTTTTTAAGGAAAGTTCATAAACTTTTAAATAACCTTATACAATATTCACAAAAAAGTGTATACTTTTTGAGTTATTCGGAATCTAATTTTACCATCCCTCAGAACTTTTTTACTAGCTTCTTTTCGTTGAAGTATGTTATATAGATAAATTTAAAGGGCATCGAGAAGAAGACTTTAGTCAAGTTTCATTGAAATCGTTTCATTCGTTTAGGCGCTAAAGTCTATATCAATGCAGGTTTTTCGACCACCATCTTGAAAGGAAAAGGCGGATAGTAATGTGGATAAAGGAGGATCATCCTCGGGAGGATTAACCTCACTTTAAATCCATATTTGAAAATGATCAGTCCTGTAGTTTCGGAGAAAATACGCAGACGAACAAAAAAATTTGTATTCGTTTTTCGAATTTAAGTATTCTGAAACTTAAAACCTAAAATTTTGAGAGGTGTTTGTTTTTGAATTTTTCATTCGATTACAATGGTTGATTATTGAAAATAATAAACCAAAACATTATTTTCTAAGAGCTGTTTGATAAATATTTTCCATTGAAATTTATGGTTTCTTTACGTTGCACCTAGATGTTAAGCATGACATTTCATTGTTTGAGAGCTAGGTATGAAAATCAATAATTGAAACCAATTCTAACTAACAATTTATTAATAATTTACAAAGTACTTTGTATATTATAAAAATAGTTGGATTGTGCAGTCCGTGAAAAAAAATAAAGAGTTGCTCACTGTGTGCATTGCTGTCAGATCTTGAAAATGATAAGAAGTGCTATGAATCATCTTTAGGACTGATTAATCTTACTCTGAAAAATAAATTATAAATAATTTATTTTTGTACAAAAGCATGAAATTAATATAATAATTATTATGAGGGCCTTCTGTGGGTCGCAGGCACCAGCGACGATAATTTTACTAGGCGTCCCTCACACCCAGGAGGGACTGTTAATTAACACAATACATTTATTTAAAAACCACAACAAATTGTTTGAGCTTTTGTGTTTAATTAATATAATATAATATAATAAAGATTGATGTATTCACTTACAATATGCCAGATGCATTAGAGAAAAGTACACCTATTAGCTTTTGGAGCCAGGGCCAAAAAATTGACATCATCAAAGGTTTGAATGTAGATTACTGGGGCAGTAATTTCAAAGAATATTGAGGCAGTAATTTGAAGATCGAAATGGAAAATATATTGTGAAAAAAGTTATTTTTTTTTAACTTGAACATAGAAATAGAAATAGAAAATCATCTTTATTCTGGGACTAGGTCCCTTAAGAATAACAATATTGTTCAAACCAATTGACAACACATCTGGCCAGATGATCTATTATAATAAAGAGTAACTACAATCTAAGTAATAAAATGAATATATACATAGTTTTGGAGGGTATATTAAGGAAAGCAGATGGGTACAAGGGTTGCAATATTATAAAATTGATACAAAAAAACAACAAACTAATAACTAAATAAAATTGGAAAGAAACGCTAAACAAGTTTTATAGCTAACCAATTTCAGTGATATAATATAATAAAAATAACTAGAGTAAATAAACGATTTATATATGTTCCTTAAGAGGTTTAACTGAAAACAGATGAAGTTATTCTGAAAAACTAGACAAGTATTGTAATCTACCTATGACACAAGAGATTAGAGCAGAAAAAGAAAAAAAAATACATCTATATATATAAATATATACATGGAGAGGAGAGGGCAGAAGATAAGTAAAAAATAAAATACTTTTAAATAAAATAAAATACAGTTCAAAAAAGACAATCTCATGAATAAAAAAGATAAAAGGTAACAAAAACAACAAAAAATTATACCTACTCACAATGCTTTGTGAGAGGTGATCGAAATTCTGTCATCATACTTAAAACAGAAGAAAAAAAAATGTATAAAGAAAATTAAAACCTTGTTCTATATTATATACTTAGTCATCATCTGATTGAATTGTGAAGAGGAATTGGAATAAGAGGTTTTTAAATGTGAATAAGGATAGTGCATGGCGGATTTGTAATGGTATGGAATTCCAGAATGCTGTGAAACGGATAACAAATGAATGTTTAAATGAGACAGATTTGTGTAAAGGGGTGTAAAAATCAGAAGGACGTGATCTTGTGGAGAGGGTGTGGATTGATGATTTGAATTGTAGGAGATTGTATTGGATGATTATTGATTATTTGGTAACGGAATGTGCCTGGAACATATATGGGTTCAAACGTGTAAAAACAAAAATCGCTAATGCGGTTCACCAAGGAAAAACTTTTTACAGACAAATTAGCCAGATTGTTCAATGGTTTTTTGTTTTTTCACATATAACTCCTAACCGGTGAATCGAAGCGGGGAACGTATTCTTTGAGAAATTAAAGAAAGTTAAATTATGCATCGAAATAGTACCTACACTTAACAATTTGGTTGAGTGGTATGGTAGAAAACCACAATCAACGAATGCTGATTTTTTACCAAATTTGTCAAAAACTAATTAATATATATGGCCTGGCAGCTTGGAAATGAGTTCTATAAGAGGAAAACATCAAATACAGCGTCCACGAATACTAACATTACAAATGTAGGCCAATCAAAACTCTCGCATCGGGATTTGTTATTTCTTTATCGAATTCGGTTTCTTTTGACTCCTCGTTTCTCAAAATCTTTCGCTGCTGAGGTGGAAAAGCTCAGTAAAAAGCCCCTTATTAGATCCCATACTGACTTTCCCATATTACACCTTAATGCCCAGCCAATTTCCTTCTACTCCTCTGTTAAAAATTTAAGATTTTTCATAAATCAAACCCTCTCCTGGAACTACCATATTTCTCACATTTCCTGTCGAACAATTTCAACCCTTAAACTATTTCATTGCTTCCGCTATCTCCTACTTCACCATACCCGTAGACTCCTAATTTCCTCTCTCATCTTCCCCCACTTTGACTACAGCTGTTTGGTGTATGATGGCCTCTCGGTGGGGCTCCGTGACAGACTGAAAGATTAATGAATAGCTGCGTAAGATTTGTTATTGGTGCCCCGAGGTACTCCGATGTCTCTCACCACTACACTGAGTTAAGGTGTCTCTTCACCTCCTTTAGAAGACAATATTTCCTAGGTACATTCCTCTATCAAATCATCAACAACCATTGTCCTTGTTACGCCTACAACCTTCTCCAATTCAAGTCCTCAGTCCATTCCCTTTCAACAAGATCTCGACCTTCTGACCTCTACATCCCTTCTCACAGATCTGCCTCATTTCAAAATTCCTTTATAGCTCGCGCTGTCAATTTATGGAATTCTCTACCTATCAAAATTCGGCATTCCCCCTCCATATTCACATTCAAATCCCTCCTATTCCAATTCCTATCCCAAAAACAGTCAGATACTTGCTAAAATTTTGATATTATACATTTCTAGTCATCATCAAACTATAGTACTATTCTATCCTGTGAAATTCACTAGGGATATTACAATATCTTCCTGCTCTTAATGCCACTGACCCCATCTATTGTTTTTTTTTTTTTTATTATTTTTTATTCGTATATAATTAAATCTGTACCTATAGCTAGTTTGACAATGATGAGTCTACATATTATTCATTATTTAAATACACTGATATTTTATATTGTCAGCTCTGTCTTTTCTTTGTTAGCAGAAACACACCTCATATTAAAGAAGAACTCAATGTATTTTTTTATTTTTCAAAAGGCTATAACTATAATTTTTCCTACTGTACATAGTCTTAAGTGTTTTATCATAGTTTTAAGTGTTTTGTATATAGATTTTTTTTTTGCATATAGCTTGTTTAACTAATATTTTCTTTACTTTCTCTTTTTTATTATTGTTTTATTTTGGGCAGATGTAGTATTTTAATTATGTTCCATTTTGTAATTCTAAAGGAACTTTGTCCCAGAATAAAGTTATTATCTATTTCTATTTCTATTTCTAAAATAGACCTAAATCACAAATACCTTCGTCATCATTTTCCAGCTATTGGGGGATTACCGATTTCGTGTAGCATTCAACCCATTTATACAAGTAAAAAAAAAATAAAAACTTTTTCCAGAATGTATTTCCCATTTCGGTCTTCAAGATGTTGGCCTAATATTCTTTAAACCAGCCGCCATTTTTGAAAGCCTGAAATGACAGACAATGTTCATTTTACTTAGAATAACACACACACTTTCGCAATTTAAGTTTAAACCTTTGCCTGCGTGCGAACTTTGAGGTCATTTTTTGCGTCCTGGCTCCATATCTATCTCTGAAGCGAATTCTTACTAGGGCACACTGAAATGAATGACTGAAATACAAATGAAAAAAAAATAACTAGAGTAAATAAATGATTTATATATGTTCCTTAAGAGGTTTAACTGAAAACAGATGAAGATATTCTGAAAAACTAGACAAGTATTGTAATCTACCTATGATGCAATGGATTAGAGCAGAAAAAAAAATTACATATATATATATATATATTATGCATCGAAATAGTTTAATTGAGTTGTATGGTAGAAAACCACAATCAACGAATGCTGATTTTTTTACCAAATTTGTCAAAAACTAATTAATATATAGCATTTCTAAGCCAATTTCAACCTTTTCCAAGTCAAATTCAACCTTTTCCAAATCAAATTAAACTTTTTCCAAGTCAAATTCAACCTTTTCCATTTCAAATTAAACCTTTTCCATTTCAAATTCAACCTTTTTTTATTTATTTAATTCGAATTATTTAAGTTTTTTTGATTTATTCGATATAAGGGTGTATTTTTATGTTTACCGATCTGTAAATTTTGAAAATGACCTCCATTTTATGTTTACGCCACTGTGTTTTGACTTATTTAAGTATTTAGAATTTATCCAATATAAAGGTCTACTTTTATGTTTCCGGAGCCTTAGATTTTGAAAATGACCCCATTTTAAGTTTATAAACTAAAAAGTACCCCATTTACAAACTAAATAGCCGAAAAGCAACTGGTAATAAATTTAACCTACCGTCTTCAGATTTTTTAGGTAATTGTTCGATATCTTATAATTTTGCTACAGGAGACCACAACATTAAAAAAGATAACTAAAATTAAATTAAAAATGAGACAATATATATTTTATTTATTTCGATTAGACATTTTTATTTCAAAAATTACCAATTCAATTTGAACGGATCTCTTCTGCAGGTTTCTAGTATTCATATTGATCATCTCTCACCGGAGGTGGTTCTGGATTATCCCTTCGCTTCCATTGAGGTGTGACTTCCTCTTCGTAATCGTCTTCCGGCTTGGACCGCCAGCTCATACCCCTCCTGTTGTTCGAGGTCTTCCGAACTACCGGACGGCTTGGGTACGCTTCGCTGGTATCCAGGGACCTGAACTTGGTTGGATTTTTGTTACTTGGAACGACACTACTTACGGCCTTCGCTAGCTCGAGCAGTTTGATAAACGTTTCAGGATCCGGGTATGCACCCTCATCAGCGTATCTCTTCATCCTGATAAAATTAATTTTTATTAAAAATAGTTCTATATTTTATATTCATGAAATTCGCAACTGTATCAAAATAGAAATACAACCAGTTAATGTGACAGAAAGAAATATAATGACGTAAAACGACTAGTAGAGGAATCAGTCGCTGGTAGCACTCTAATAGTTTATTTGCATAAGAAGATTACGAGGCCATCTTCTTTTCACACGCCTCAGAGGGTTATCAGGGATTGAATTCAAGGTTTGAAAACAGAGGGTTCGGATGGTTCTGAATATTATTATGGAAGAATAAATATGTGTGTGGGGGTAAACTAGAAACATATGGATCATAAAGATTATTATGGTTGATTATATTTGTGACAAACAAAATAGTAAGGTTATAGGGATAGAATACGAGAAGAATTCGAGGGTTTAGTGGAGCCCAAAGCTCAACTCTAGAAGTCCAAGTATTATATTCGTTATATCAGAGCCATTTTGAATCAATAGAAAGCATTGCATAGTAAGTGGTGAAATAGTCGGAAATGTCGAGTGGTTTCTTGTCGTTTCAGTTTTGAAAAAGGATTCCTATCTAAAGGGCAGCGATTCTGTTCAATAAAGATAACTTAAATATTATTAAAAGATAGGATAGGACGGGGGCCATAGAATAACGATGAAGGTTAAAGATTATTTGATGAAATTTATTTTAATTCTCCAGTTTTGACGCCATTCCACAAGGTCATTGTTAACTGATGGTATACATGCTTTACCGCCATATGTGACGATGACAGTGTTAGGATGGGTTGGATGTCAGCTGTAAAAACTGTGTAAAGGATAGGGCCGAGGGAACTCCCTTGAGGAACACCAGCAGGCTGAGAAAAGAGCGATGAATAGGCATTATTGTGGTTGATTTTGAAGTATCTAACAGTAAGGTAGGAACGGATAATGAGGTAGTATTTAAGATGTAGCAATTCAAAAAGTTTATGAAACAGTCAAATACAATCAAAAGTCTTTTCTTCGTCGAGAAACACTTTTGTGTAGCAGATTCCATACTAGAACATCTACTACATAATGGCGATGCTGGGTAGATGAAATAAATCAGGAATCAAAACTGATTATCTGGAGTACGGGAGGATCTATGGGGAGGAGTGGGGGAGAGGTTTTGGGCTGGAGCCCCTCTCTCCCCAAAATGGTAATATATAATTATGTTTTATAGAAAAAAATATCTCTTAAAGTATTATTGTTCGTGTAATTACATTTAAAAGGACTTTAGGAATCACTTAAACACCATTTCATCTAGGTAGTTCGTTTCTTTCTTTTTTAAAAAAGTATTTATCGTTATTTTTTATGAAAAAAAAGAGCTTTCGGGCTAAATCCTCCCCCAAAATTAAATCCTGGATCCGCTAGTGATCAGGAATTATGTGATTAGAATTAGAATGGGGTACAAGAATTTAAGATGAGTTTTTCTACCAACAAATATTTAAAAAAAAAAATGTTAATAGCTTCATCAGTATTGGCTAAAAATATCTATATATATGGTCTAAAATTTTTTCATATGAGAATAAAATAATGAATTTCCTGATCTGCCAGTATTTTTTTGGAAGTAGTTGATAGAATTCGATAACATTCATTCATACTTGATTATCTTATCAATCCGTAATTTTCCTCAGAATTTGAACCAAATCGAACGTGCTGTTTTGGAGAAACGGAAGTATCATGAAAAACACGTTTACGCATATATAAGAAAAAATAGTAGACGGAATTAAATTAATACAGTTTTTATTAATTAATATTCAACCAATTAATTAATTATTTTAAAATTAATACATTGTTTTTTATTACCTATGTTTCGTCCGATTTTGAGCTAAATCGAACTAGCCGCGTTTCTGAAATATTGGCATATCTAAGAAAATACATTTACGCGTGCGCAAGCGGAAGTGCTGAATGGAATTCGATAAAATTGATATGGGACAATCCAGCCACTAATCTGCATGATTTCTGAAAATTTCATGAAAATCGGATAAAGGGTAGTAGGTGATATGATCGTTATATCGATTTGACTAAAGACAGACACCGAACCAAATTTGATTTCGTATGTATGAAACATAAAACGCGAGTGCAAATTTTCGATTCTGAGCACACAATTTTTTTTAACCTCTCGCAGGAATACAATGCTACCGAAGATAGGAAGCAAAACAGAATATATATATACATATGTGTGTGAATTTACTAATATTAATTATGTATGATCGATAGTTTTACTAACCTTGTTTTTCTTTTAACGTTTGTAAGCACCCATGCTGCTGGAATCACTCTAGGTTCATACTGAAGCAAGCGTATCGATTAAAATGTTTCATATATTTTACAGCTAAGCACATATTGTAGTGAAATATAATAGTTTATAACACTTATATTAATATAAATAATAATAAATAACTTTCAGAATAAGAAATGTAATTTTTATATTATTAAATTAAAAATTATAATCGTTTTTATTTAGGAAACTATAAAAAAAGCTATTATTGAATAGTATATTATATTTATTCAATATCAATATACAACCACTTAAAAAAAGTAAGATTTGGCGCCCAAACAGGGACGAGTGAAAACGTAATAGCATTTTTCTAGAAGATACAAGAAGTTTTTGAGAAGATACAATCGCTGACATAATATAAATACAATTTATCAAATATAGTAAACAAGTGCTATTGTTTCAAATATTGCAAGGATAAATTATTTTTATTTTAATAAAAAATCGTGGTACAAGAAATAAATATATCTGTAATAGGTATAAATACACCTATAAAAACTTCTAATAGACTTAAAGAAAACTATTTAAAATTTTTCGATTTGTTTATTTTATTTTATGATGTATATGTGTGACATATTTTTTCATTATTATGTGTATTATATTATATAACTGTTTAAACTTACGCTGGTCACTAACGAATAAACAGGTTTGTGATGTCTTTCCTTTGCTGACAGAACTTGGACCACTTTAGGAACAACTTCAATGTTCCGAATAACCGTTGAATGTTCTAGAAAAATAAAATATTTTTAAAAAATTACATAACAAAAATAAAATTTTAGTATTTTAAAAAATATTTGTACTAAAGCAAGAATATAATTTCTCAGACCAAAAGGAATATATAAAAAGAGTATTGCGGGGCATTAAGACATGTGTAGAAAAAACTTGAATCATAAAGGATAAGCTGAAGAAGAAATCTGGTGTGTTGCTCGCACCACACAACTTTCCTTTATCACCCTGTCTTGAATAGAAAAATGTGTTTTCATATTAGTCAAGTGGCTTAGGGCTAAATTTTAAGATAACCATTACATCGGGTATACAAGTACCAAATTTGGTATTAATATAACTTAGGATACGCTCATTAATTTTAGTCTAGGAGCCCTCTGAAATGGCACTAAAAACCAAAATGGCCGATAAAACGGCAATTTATAGCTTTTAACAAAATCTAATCTACTGTTAATTTTCAATTACAACTGTAGGTTAACTCAATACATTATAAACTTTAAAAGAGATAGTTTATGTATTAGATAATGTATAGAAGCATATTGTTATTTGGGTGGTTATTTAGATTAGTTTCTTTTAGTTTATATACATTTATTTTTAGTAATATTATTTTGCTGTTTATTATTTTTTGTAAATAGTGTGATTGAGCTACTCTTTTATCATTATTACTATTGTCCTTAGATGTGACAGATTGTAATATATCTCAATAAAGAAAAAGATCAGAAAGTTATTATTCTGCAAATATACTTCGATGATAATTATATATGTCATTAACGTATATTAACTTAATAATCATTTACAGAACAAAAAGCGAAATGGCGTTTTGATTTTCATATTCAACATTTATCCGCTGAATCATACAAGACGGAAATTTAAAGAATAACTTGTGATATATATATATATATATATATATATATATATATATATATCACATGTATATATATATATATATATATATATATATATATATATATATATATATATATATATATATATCACATGTATATATATATATATATATATATATATATATTTGTATGATTTTACGTATGCTACGTATTTTGAAACATAAAACCTCAAATTTTCGATTAGAAGGGTCCATTAGTGAAAATAATAAACCAAAAATATGTATTGCTGTTCATTCAATGGCATTATGTATGCAACAGTTATAATAAATTATATTTTTGCAACATAGTGAAGAGCATATATAAATCTCAATTCTATATTATCATTTGTATTACAGCTCAAATTTACGCCATTTTTTTCTCCTGCAGATTAATCTAATAGAAGAGAATTCTTCAGTTTTATAAATTTGACCTTATACCATCTTATTAAAATTTACACCTTTACCTCCCAAGGTGAGTAATTCCTTCCACAGTCGGATCTACGGTGGGGGAGGGGCTTTCGGGCTGAAGCCCCCCCAAAATGGTAAAATGTAACCATGTTTTATGGTAAAAAATATTAAAAAAATTATGTCTTAAAGTATTATTGCTCGTTTAATTACATTTAATATGACTTTAAGAATCACTTAAACACCATTTCATATAGGTAGTTAGTATCTTTCTGTTTTTCCAAAGTAATTATCGTTATATATATGAAAACAAAAAGGCTTCCGGGCTTAAGTCCCTCCCCTTCCCAAAATTAAATCCTGGATCATCTAGTGATTCCTTCCTAATATCCTGTGGACCATCACTATCCAGATTCAATTATACTTTTTTGTTTTATATCTTATTTTAAATAGCGTTCAATATATGTGTAAAATAGTTTTACTACTAAGCTAATTCGGGAAGCGATAAAATAGGATTTTAATAACCAATAAAACTTTATTTGATTATCTACTGTTTTATTTACGACTTAGTTCGGAAGAACAATACTACCATAAAGACGGTTTTATTGTAGCAAATCAAATGATATTTTTATGAATCATGGATGAATTAGTACGAAATTTGTAAGATATACAAATATATGTATATGATCCATTGCATGTACCATTTTGGATTAAAGCACCAAGTGTAGTAGTTTGGTTGGTTGGTTGTTTTGATGTTTTAGGCGCAAAACATCTAAGCTATCTGCGCCTTATTCATAAAAATATTATCATTAAAATAATAATTATTATTATTAACACATAACATAAAAAAATTAAATTCACAGCGTTCTATTAAAATCCAGGAAATAGTTCAATTCAGCAGGTCTCTTGGCCACCGCCTAAGTAATCTTCGAGGTGGGCTGTACGGGTTCCTAGTGCTTTTAAGGTTTTCTGTCAGAGGATTTGTGTTGTAAGTTAGTCTTTGGTGAAAGTTGTTATAGTTTATTTTTGTAGTGTCTCAAGTTGTTGGAATGTTCAAGTCCGTATGTAATCTATCGTTTGTGACATAAAATGGTGCGTCAACTATTCTTCTTCAAATTTTAATATTAGAAATTTTAGCAGAACCCCACAGTTGTATGCCATAGGTCCAAATTGGTTTTAGTAAAACTCTATAGAGTGTTAGTTTGTTAGTCAAAGATAATTTTGAGCCTCTGTCAAGTAACCTAGATAAAAGACCGTATCGTCTGTTTAATTCCATACGTTTTTGTCTAATGTGTATCCTCTAAGTTAGTCTTTTGTCGAGATAAAAACCCAAATATTTAATTACCTCGGATGCAGGAATTTCAATGTCATTAAAATATATTTCAGAGGAAGGGGAATGATTAAGAGTGAATACTACGTACACACTTTTTTTTCATTCATTTTAATTTTCCATTAATTATTAAAATAAAAAAAAAATAAGTAAAAGAGTAATAATAAGAAATAAAATAATCGGGGTAATTAAATAAAAGAAAAAAGAAATAGAAATTATTATTATAGCTCTTTCATTAAATTTACTCTTGTTAGAAATGTTATTATTATGTCAGTTCTATTGCTGTAGCAGGATTAGTTTGGGTTCGAAGGGTATTGACCACAGGGTCATATTATCTCTCTTTTCAGGAATCTTCCTGGAGGAAGAAATAAAAACGTATCCTTCCTCAGCCGAAGTCTTAATGACTCACAGCAAAGACGTCCTTTTAAACGTATCCAACTTGCACTTTTGTAGGCGGTTTTGGAATCATGAAGACGAGACCTCAACGTACCTAATATCTAATCATTATAAATGGTTTCATGGCTGGATATCTGCAGCTCCTTAACGCACTCCGTATCTGAGGTAGTGATGGCCAAAGGTGTCGGAGTGTTAATTTCAACATTCTCGAGGCTAGCGACTTGGGCGTGTTGATATTCGTGTTGATGTTCGTGGCGATTTCATGAATATATATGGATCTTTCCATTTTTGTTAGAGTAGGTTCGGTTGTACTTCAAGAACAACTACCTTTCTGTATCCCATAAACGGCGAGGTATAGGAGAATAAAAAAAAATAAAAATAAAAACCCTCATAGGCGATTCAAACCGTTCAAGACTTAGGCCAACTTATTTCTCAAGTAATCTAAATGAGGGATCACAATAAATCTTATGTCAAGGTTAATATACACATCACTTGGACGTATTCTGATATCTTCAATAATTTCGGAAAAAAAAAAAGAATAGCGAAAAAACAAAACAAACTAAGGTTTAGACCACATGATAAAAATGAAAAAAATCAACAAGTCGAGTTTGATAATATGAAATATAAATTATAAATAATAGCCCATTACAAAGAGGATGAAATGCTGAATAATTTCCTCACTTACAGTATATAATTCCGATTTTTAGTTTCTGAAATATTTTAATCTATATCTTCGATAAAACTCATCATTTGGTTTTCGAGACAATGTTTTACCTTTTCGCCTATCTAACTCGGTGCCATGTTAAGATAAAATTTTGAATAATAGCTCATTACAAAGAGAATAAAATGATGAACATTTCCTTGCTAACAATATCCTAGTCTGATTTTCAGTTTTGGGGATAATTTAATCCATATGTAGAAATACTTCAATTAGTCGACTCCAGCCGACTTTACCCGAGCTTTACACATCGGAAATCTGACTGCTCTATCTAATTCAATCTCCACAACAAAGTGTGACCTGCACCTAAAGACGTTTTTATTTAAAGAAAGTTATAGAAGGAAATTATTCGTCTGTTCTACATATTATTTAGAACTATCGATACACTATCTCCACCCTAAAACAATTCAATCGCGTACGTTATCCCCTTCCATATAAGTCCGCTCAACTTCTACTTTTCTCTCTTGTTTTCCCCCACTTCGACTATGGCTGTATGGTGGACGGTGGACTCTCAGGAGATCTCGAGGCCAAACTTAAACAACTAATGAATTGCGCATTACGATTTGTTTTCGGAAACTCAAGATATTCTCATATTACCCAGTCTTATACCGAGTTGAAGTGGTTCTATCCATCATATCGCCATCAGTACTTCCTAGCTACCTTTCTGTACCAGATCATTAGAATCCATCAACCCTCCTATATTTTCCATAGCTTACAATTTAAATACTCCATCCAATCCCGTCTACGAGATCTCTCAATTCCGACCTCTATCCCCCTTCTCACCGAACTGCTGCGTTTGACAAATCATTTGCAAATCAATCCGCCTCCTTCTGGAATTCCATCCCTGCTGATATTCGACAAGCACTTATTTTTTAGGTTATTTTACTTTATTGTCTATTGTATATACTTTTGATTATTATTTTGTTCTATTTATTTTATTTTTTTGTACATATAGTGTGAATGTCATCCTACCTCACTATAACCAATGTCCAACTGACAGATTGTTATAATACTCAATAAAGAAATTAAAAAAAAAAAATTATTTTTATAACGTTTTTCCTTTTATTAGCACTTAAAATTTATTAAACTTAGATTTATTGAAATTATTCCTGACTTTAGAATTAAGAATTACTATCCATGTTTTCTTTTTATTGTATGCTGTTTTATTTAGTTAGTGGTTTTTTTTTCTTCATAATTTTATTTTTAACATAAATAAGTATAATATAATGAGCATATATAGTCGTGGTATACAAACCTATTTATCGAATTATTAATATCCGCCTGAAACTTCGTAAATTGTTTCTTCTCAAGGTAACCTACAACTTACAAAAACTCTTGGAATTGGGCCGTTTTCAATCTTACAGGGGGGCAAACTTTGTCTATTTAATTAGGTACTAAAGATTCGAAAATGCCCATTTGCTTTCTATTTGGATCGTAAGATAAATTGATCACAAACTCGATAAAAAAGGTGGCCTACAAAAATATTAGACCGTTTGTCCTATATAATCTAGTTGTTTTGATGTTTTGGGGGTGTAGGTCACGCCAAATGGCTCTCTAATTTTGAAGGCCACCTTTTTTCTCGACTTTGTGATCACATTATCTTACATTCAGAGTAGAAAGCATAGGAGTTTTTAATACCTTTTTCAATTAAAGAATTAATTTAATAGATGGGCTGATTTCGAACGAAAAAGTCGTTAACACCATTTTTATTTTTTAATGTGTTCACGATTTTTATTGAATTAGAAATTTACTTATCAATTTACTCTTTCAAACCTCTCCTCTTTAAACACCTACTCCTTTCTCAATCCGCCTGATCACAAAATATACTTAAGATAGCTATCTAAGTACCCAAGAAAATATTTCTGTTATTTAAGTTTTCTCTGTTTGTGTTATGTACGCTTTATGTACGATTATTATGTATGTATATTTACGCTTTTTATGTCTTTTTCTCTCTTTCAGTCTGTATTTTTACTTGTAAATAACCAATATTGTAAATATCTACTCTATATATGACCACTTACACATGAATTCAGCAGTTATAATTTGTTCTAAAGGGACGACAGTGCCAGAATAATAAAATATATTTTCATTTCATTTCATTATGCTTCAGGAAGCAGTCACTTTTAAAGTTTTTTATTTTTGTCGACGTTTCAAACCAAGCATTTGGGTCATCATCAGGGCATTTTATCAACACTGGAGATGTTCAAGTAGTGCATCTTAGACATGTACTTAAACATGTACCATTCGAAAAGAGAAAGAGAGGTAGACCGTTTAAGAGATGGATGGAAGACATACATGAGGCAAGGACAGCCAGAAAATATATATATGTGTGTGTATGTATTATGTGCACATAAATATAGATAATTATTATACCTCTAGCCCAGCTGTAGGCTGCAAGAAAACATACAATGGATAATATCTGTTGCCTAGAGCCCATCTTTCATCCTCGACCAACAATGGCGGAATGGGTCCGTCTCCAATCTCCCCACTTTCATGTTTTGATCAAATCCGACTTCGTCATTGATTGTGTTTCTATCTCTTAATAGTAGCTCTTTTATTAAAAAGTTCAATGAAGTAGAACTCTTAAAGTAATAAAATTTACCATATATATATATATATATATAAACTATAATACAGGATAAATACATGACTTCAATTAGTATGAGATAATTATGCAGTATTGGTACCTTTTAAAAATAAAATTTCTATAACGGTTATCAGTAATTTGTCAAATCACTATACTTATTTCTTATTTTTACGGCTAATTAAAAACAATATTTATACTGATTTTTCAAATTGGTTTCGTAATTCTCTATGGTATTTAAATTTTGAGATATTTTAGTTCAAATGTTCAAAAGATATTTATTATTTGTTTTTTAGGCGCAAATTGTTTATCTCTTTGCCTCTCTACAACGGCATCGCATCAAGATTATCTTATGAATAATAGATTACAAAGAGGATGAAAAGCCGAAAATTTCCTTGATTATTGTATGCAAGTCTGAGATGATTGAAGATTCCACTTCAATAAATTTATATTATAATGAATTGTCGACATTTCTCATTGATGTTAGAGAGTATTAAGGCGTCACAACCATTCAAATCCAGTCTAAGCGGGTTGAAATTTATTTCGAATCGAACCCAGAGAATAAATCTCGACCATAACCAGAGCGGGATAGAATACTCTTCCACCGTAGCCAGGAAAGGCCTGGTAGAAGATAAAAAAATAAATAAAAATGTATTACGGCTTCACATAATATAATTATGTGACGTTTTAGCCAGGATGTAGTACTTACACTTTGGTTGCGATCGCATTGTTGATCAAAAGCTGTGCAAATTGATTGATTCTTACAGCACGTATCAGTTCGCAAAGACAATAGCTTTTGAAATTATTGCCAAAAGGCCCAATATTGTTTAAATCATCCGTCATTTTTGCAATCAGCGGCTCTTGAATGATAGGCAAGGTTCATTTTAATAATGATTAAAGGCTTAGCGAACCCGAAGGTTCGATGCCGACACCACCAATCGCTTATAACACACCTCCCTCCACCGGTCGCCATCCAAACCCAGTCCCTTCAGATCGGCTTTAATGCAATCTCTCCACCTTCGCTTCGGTATACCCCTCGAACGTTTCCGTTCCGTACAGAAAATATTAACCTTTTAGGAATTGTTTTGTTACTAAGCCAGAAAATTTAACAAGCCCATTTAATTCGCCGTGATGCAATCACCTCAATTATATTAACCGGATACAGTTCACGCAATTCGGCGTTGTGAAACCGTCTAAACTCTCCTTCAGTGCGGATGTTCTACGGAATAATTTATTTTAAAAAACCTTAAGATGTTGCTCACCCCTTAATGCTGGCGGCCACGTTTCGCATTCATAAAGAACTTTAGGTAAAATAATGGTATTATAGATTCTAGTTTTTAAGTTCCGAAAAAGTAGGCGAGAGCTAAATAGTTTCGTCATAGAAAAATAACAAGCATTTCCCGCCTTCAAGCTAACCTTAAACTCTTCTTCAATTTCGTTTTTTCTAAAGTAACTATTCAAAGCTATTATATCCTCTTCAAATTGGTTATTTTTTTCTAGTTATCGTACACCCTAGATACCTAAACTTCTCTACCTGTTCAAACATATTACATTCTGCATCGAATTCACCAGCAATATCACCATTTTTGCAGCTAACCATTTGTTTTTCTTATCCGTGTTTATTTCAAGCTATAGATTTTCACTTTTTTCATTTTTTTAAATTTATTTATATGATATTTACAATTGTATACAAAAAATACATCTGGTAAATTCGCACATGGATATAATGACATGGAACACATGTTGAGGAACTACCCATTGATAGCACTCTAATAATATGTCTATATTAGGAGATCACGTGGCCATCTTCTTTTCAGACTCCTCGGAGTATTATCAGGAATTGAATAGGAAGCAAGGTTAGAAACAAGAGGGTTCGGTTGGTTATGAAGTTTATTATCCAAAGACAGATATCTGGATTGGGCCAATTCTGATACATAAGGAACATTAAGGTCATTATGGATGATTTTATTTGTAACAAAGTAAGGAGCATTGAGGATTTTACGAAGGATTTTGGATTGTAAGGATTGTATGCGAGAGGAATTTGAAGGTTTGGTGGAGCCCCATAGCTCAAGTTCGTAAGTCCAAATAGGCCTTATTATAGTCATGTTTCTTGTCGTTTCAGTCTGGTACACTAGCGGATCCAGGATTTATTTTTGGGGTAGGGCTTCAGCCCGAAAGTTTTTTTTCCATAAAAATAACGATAATTACTTTGGAAAAAAAGAAAGAAACTAACTACCTGTATGAAAGTTATTCCTAAAGCCTTTTTAAATGTAATTACAAGAATAATAATACTGTAAGAGATACTTTTTTAATATTTTATTCGATAAAAAATGGTTATATTTTTCTATTTTGGGGGGGGGGGCTTCAGCCCGAAAGCCCCCCCGTAGATCCGCCCGTGGTCTGGTGTGAGGATTCTAAGTTAGACGTTTGTCCAGATGGAGTCCTATGTAATAGTTATTACTAATTCTAGTTCGAAGAGTGTATTATTCTAATTTCCTTTTTTTAGGCTCTGGCGCCAGAACTGTGTGAAACATCACCTCTTAGTAGAAGGAGGAAGGTTTATCCGGAATGAAATATTAGTATTTGTATGCAAATAAATAAAATATTGAATGTACTATACTTTTAAAAGTGTAATAAACAGAAATGTTTCAAGTAATTTTTTCTATTAACTCTTCTATATCTTTGCCTAGCTCTGTATCGATTCCTGACTTATATTTATCGATTATATTCTGCATTGTGGTATCGGAAGCGTTCTCTGATTCGGAAAGCTGTTGATCTCTTATGGGGATGTAGTTGATGACGCAAAGGAACAGACCAAGGTACGAAACCTGCTTCATTCCGTCTGAAATTTCTTCGAATTTGGGTTCGAGTCCAGTGTAATTATATTTTTTCAGTGTAGAAATCAAGGAATGGTGATAGCATTTCAACAGTTGGTTAAAGTTTCTTCTCCTCGTCAGCGGATCTAAGGCGCGGTACAAGAAGTAGACCAGATCCATGCAGGGGCTGCCGTACACCGGCAACTGGAAGTCCAGGAATCTGGAATCGATATATGAAATGGAGAATCTTAAATCTAGATATCGATACACCAATATTAACAAGTAAGGATGGCCACCGATAGTCGATATTATCGAAAGATCGATATTTTCCTTCCGATGTTCGATTTTACCATTGATAATATCTACTTAAATATTGTCGACTATCGATATCGTCCTTTCGATATTTTAATATTTTATCTTGAAAATAAAATATTAAAACTTTATCGTAAAGCGCTAGAAATTCGTAGTAGAAGAAAATATCGATATTTCAATCATACGAACTATCGATGGATTTCAGGAATAGAGTTGAATAGCGGGCGTGGGACCCTTTTATCTCAGTAAACTCAATTTGCCCAGATTTATTACTTAGAACCTTCTCAAACCAAGAACACGTATTATCAAAGAATCTATGTAGAATGCAAATTAACTAGAATTTGGCTGAATTCGATCTATGGATGAATGAAAGGCATACTTAGTTTAATGAAAATTTCTGGAAAAATAGTTGATGATGACGAAATGGACAGGAACTAGAAAATTAATTTTAATAAGGAGGGTTGAAGAATTGATATTTTCATTAATTAATTTACAGATGGAAACAACATATTTTTACTTTCCTACCTTCCTACCTTACTAGGTAAGGAAAGTATTGTAATCGGGTCAAATTTCCGACATGCGGTTTTCGACAGATCTAAACGTTTCAGAGCCCCCTGAGTCCAAAAAATATATTTTTAGTCTGTCTGTGCCAAGATTTTCTCGGGAACTACTGAACCGATTTTGTTGCTTCCTGTTTTTATTTTATAAGGTTTTGCTACTGATGCCTGTGACAGAAATTCAGTGCTCCATGAGCAATAGCTTGCGCGCAATAAATGAAAAATATGTTTTTCTATAGACTGTAGTGCAAAACGGCTCTAACGATTTTGATGAAAATTTCCGACAATGTTCTAATCATTGTTCTATAAATTTTTGAATATAAACTAAATTCCATAAGCATATATCATGCGGTAATGAGTTTTGAAAGGTAATGAAATTCCCTACAACGCTATATAAAAATCGTTCATTTTGGACAACTATTAACGAAGTTACAGCTATTCAATTTCCAATGTAAGATTATGGTTTCATATCCTGGTGTCAGAAAGAGGTGAATGAGAGAATAAAGATGACTAAGTGAAAGTAAGAAAATCTGTTGCCCACATCACACAATCTTCACTATTTCCTCTACTTTAAACAGAAAATATTGTTTGACAATACTAAGCTATGGCAAAAAGTTTTTGATCAGCAAGATTAGGAAGTATTGAAATTTTTACACTGACCTATCTTTGGCCGGTTTACATTGCTTTAGTTTATCGAATAAATCGTGCTCAAATCTTTTCTTTGATCAATTTTCAGAAAAATAAATCTAATTCAATTTGTTTTTGTTTCTTGATGGACATATGTAAAGATATAAAAACTTCTGAAATAGGTAGGAAAGTCGTATGATTGGACAGACAAGATATTTTTTTCATGCTTTTATGTGCTAGAGAATCAATATATATATTGATGATGATATTTCAAAAATGTTTATAATATTGATGAAAATATTCAATATCGAAATTTCAAGCCCGACATTCTAATGGTATCGGTATAGTAATTGACCTATATAAATATCAATTTTGGTCTTTGATATCCCGTCCCTATTCAAAAGTAACATAAAAAAAAAATAGATACAGTTAGAAAATAACAATAGTATTTCGGTCTATACTTGGACAGATAACTCATCTGGAAAATACTTACCAAATTAAAAAAAACTATAACTCACAAGATGATACAAAAAACTGTCAGATTTCCTAGATTACAGATATCCACTCAATTTAATGTTCAACCCACATATAATCAATCATGTTGTTGACACTTCTAGATTCAAAATTTAAAATTCTTTGAAATACCTATGTATTTGTTTTTTAAATTTTATTTATTTCACAAATAATATTATGATTTATTCATGAATCTGCTAAACTAAACATTATGTTTCATAATTAGCCTAAAAAAAAATGGTTGAAATTAAGTCTTAATGTTCCTTTTCATTTCAATTTTTGTAAAACTGTATCTAGTGTGTTGAACAAACAATTGGATTTATGGAATATAATATTAATACAGCTCTCTAATAAATACTATTATTTATTATATATCTTAATCCTAACTTTATGAGTCCATCATATTAGAGAAATAAAATACAAGAATTATCTCGTACCTGATATCGATAGGTTTGCGTCGCCAATCGTATTTGAACATAAGATTACTTATTTTAAAGTCTCCGTGATTGAGCACTTTGAATGTTAACTTATTTTCTAGTAAAAATTTAGTTTCGTTTAATTTATCTTCCATAACTTCTACTGATAATATTCTTAGTTTTTCTGCTATAGGTTTCCTATAAAATAATTAAAAAAAAAAATAAATTAGAATAAAAATTGAGGAATAAAAATCATAGTCACGGTATAAATGGATTCCAATACAGAACCTCAAGTCTCACTAATAAAGAATTAGTAAAATACTAAATATAATACTAAATATAGATTAATATAATAATAAGTATTCAATGTTTCACCAGTTAGAAGTATCATATGGATATAGCATCTTAAATGTACTTGCAAGAATATTCCAAAAGATCCATTACTATGTATCAGGGGTTTATGGAGGTTTTAAAAAGTTCTAATTTAACCATCTATGTGAATTTTTTTATGAAAAAAATCTGGTGCGGTGCGTGCATCCCACACGTTTCACTTACCAATCTATAATATATAGGTATTCTCATGTATAGGAAAGTCAAAATGAAAACGACGGTATAACTTAATTTAAAACAATTAATTACCATGTTTTTCCCGTCCATGGAATCTGTTAAATTAATACCTTTGCATTAATTTCCATTTCCTTTTACCAATGTGTATCAATGATTATATAAAAATAATAATGATTGTGAGGAAAAATAAATCTTTTAGAAAATTCTGAATATTATCGGAATCATTTATCCCGAAATTTGTCGAATAAATAACTTAACGTTTGTAATTATTATATATTATTAGGTTTGTATTAGTAGATTCTCAACATTTTGCGTGAAAACCTTTTTAGAAAGTTATGGATAAATGATATATACATGTTATTATTTAGAGTGGGAAATTATTAATTACTAAAATTTAATACTATTACCCATCCCTACAATCCTGGAAGGTTGAAGCGGCAATGGCCCAGAGACCTTTTTTAAATAAGCATATCATCAGTTTATTACAAGTGACATTTCATAACCTTACATAATTTCGAACTTTGTAGAATTTTCTCTTTATTAAATCAGAAAATTGTGGGTTTGTTGTTACTTTATTTGATGTACATAAGGGTTAGAGTCATTTCAATGGACTTACAATGTTTTTCTATCGATAAATGAAGTCGAATTTCACAAAAACGTATTTGAAAGTTAACTTACATCAAAAGTACACTTAGTAACTTTTCGCATTAAATCGACGATAAATAGTAGACGATAAATAGTTGTTATAGCGCCTCTCCTCATCCTTCATTGGTTCATAATACAAGTAATGTGGATGAGTGAGAGGCGCTGAGATCTCCTAGAGTCCTACATTTTCTCTGACGATATTGGCTCTGAGATCTTCAGTGAATGAATTTTGTAAATATTGTATAAAAGCATGTTAAAAGTTGTTATTTTGATTAGTTTAGTTACTTTTTGTTCAGTTACATTTATTATTTTTCTGTTTATTTTTATTTATTGTACATAGAGTGTGAATGAGAATTTCTATCACTATTTCTAGGGCCCTTGGATATGACAGAATGCAGTATTTCTCAATAAATAAAAAAAATAAAATAAAAATAAAACACAATTACATTAAATAATCTCATTGGTTCAAATGCAAAAGCTTTTCCATATTTCCAACCTACTAAAACCTATTTTTATTGATCGATTATTATTTATTATTATCTATATTTACACTTACCAGTGAGAATCCCAATATTGATGCATAATATCTGAGATAAGATTTAAACATTCTTTCCAAACCTGAAAGGTTTTTCTGTTTGACAGGACGAACCATTCTTTGCATTTGTCTTTCGTTATAATTCCTCTTTCTTCTAAAACTTTGCACATTGCATGGTATCGCCCCAGGCTGTGCAATGCCAACGAGGTATGGTTCAAGTCCAAGTAACATGGAGTAATGAGTGATTTAAAACCTCTTCCCTAGAAAAAACATGCCATACTTCAACAATTTTTGTTAAAAAGTTGGTAAACATTGGAAATACGTCACAGTTTTTGACAAATTTGGTAAATATAATAGTTTCTTGACTTTGAAAATAATACGTGGTACAGACCTCATTTTATCAAATTATGAACATCCGTCCAAAAATTCATGATAGGCTTCATCTTATCGTAAACGACAACTTTTTTATTAACCAAATTTCTATTTAATGGAATCATCTTTTTTATGAAATTCATTAATCCAAACCATGTATAGGTACAAAAAACTCATAATTACCTCTTTGCTTTCCACTTAAACAGCAAGATGGTTTGATTTACAAAATCGATAAAAAAAAAAGCAGGCCTTCAGAAATATCGGGCCGTTTGGCCTACATAAGTTTTGATGTGTTGGGGGTGGAGGTCAAACGAAATGGCCCAATATTTGTAGACCAGTTTTCCTCTTTTACTGCTTCATTATAATCGAATCATTTTACGATTCAAGTTGAAAGCAAATGGGTGTTTATGATGTTCTCTTTATTAAATAGAAAAAATTTCTCTAGATTTATCATAAAATTAATTAATCTTAAAAGGAACTAAAAACTCATGAATACTCATTTGCTTTCCACTCAAACGGCAAGGTTTGATTTACAAAATCGATAAAAAAAGCAGGCCTACAAAATATTGAGATGTTTGGCCTAGATAACTTTATTTATTTTTTTCCAACAGTCAAAAACCTAAGAGTAACCTTTGACCAGAACCTCTCCTGGAATAACAATATCTTAGAGATTACCCGAAAATCCATAACCGTCCTTAAAAACTCCAAAGGTTCCGTGATTGTATTCCTCTAAAAACCAGAAAGCTCCTTGTAACCTTCCTATATTCCTCCAATGCGACTACGGCTGTTTGGTGTATGGAGGGCTATCTGCCAGGCTAGGAATGAGACTGCAGAAACTCATGAACTGTTTCATAAGATACATCTTCGGGATCCCCAGGCGTTCCCATGTTTTATTTAGGTTTAGCGAGTTGAAGTGGCTTTATCCTACTTCCCGACAACAATTCCTCTACATCTTTTACATTCCTCTACATCCTGGAACTCCTTTGTGTACATTCCTCTATCCACTCTCTCAATACTAGGTCTCAACCTATAGATTTATGTTTCTCCTCTCATAAAACTACTTCCTTCGGCAAATCCTTCTTCATTCGTGCTACCTCCTTTTAGAACTCTCTTTCTCCTCCATGCATCAATCATCGCCTACAAATTTCTTCAAACAACTCCTGTTCCACCTCCTACTCCATATCGAAGCTTCCGTAAATATGTTAAAATTCTCTTGCACACATAAATACACGGTTTATTAACGACGGATTAAAACAAAAAGTTAAAAGGTTTTAACAAAAGTTAAAGGGCCACCTTAAATTTTTTTATTAAGATTTTTAAATGTTTTTAACAATAACAAGTTAAAAAACTAATGAACAGCTGCGTAAGATTTGTGATCGGGGCCTTAAAAGATACTCCCATGTCTCTCACCACTACGCTGAGTTAAAGTGGCTTTTCCCCTCCTTCCGAAGACAATATTTCCTAGGTACGTTCCTCTACCAAATCATCAACAACCATCGTCCTTCTTACAGCGTCACAGATCTGAGCCTTATTCCAAAATTTCTTTATTGTTCGCTCTGTCAATTTCTGGAATTCCCTCCCTATCAAAATTCGACATTCCCCATCCATATCCACATTCAAAACCCTCCTATTCCAATTCCTATCCAAAAAACAGTCAGATAGTTGCTAACCATTTGAACTGATTTTAATAGAGAATTTGATACATTTTTATTTTTTAATTCTTTATTATTTTCTTAAAAGTGTATACTGGTCTATCAGTGCAAATAGCCTTAAGTGTCTCGTCATAGTATTAATTGTTTTGTATATAGTTTAGTTTGTTTTGTATATATAGAATGTTTACCTTATATTTTTTTTACATTATTTCTTTTTTTCGATTGATTTTATTTTGGCCAGATGTAATATTTTAATTTTGTTATTCTCAAGGGATTGTGTCCCAGAATAAAGTTATTTTTCTATCTATTCTATCTATCAACAAGTTCTACTTTTATTTAAATTAAATTTTGTTTAGTTTATTGTCAAATAATTGTTAGTTACTTGATTTAACTATTTTTTAGTTATCTCTATTCATAAAAAAAAACTGGACATGCTTAAATAAATACAACCAATGAAATATTTCGGCGATGAAACATTCGACAGCTAAAGCGAATCAAATTATATTTGACTAAGTTATACCTGCAAATCTTCGAATAACAGGGAAGAGTATGGTTCATAGTGCAACAGCTTACACCATAACGTTCCATCACATTCTTCAAAATCTTCCATCAGATTTTCAAGTTCGTTTAATACGAACTTATACATCTGAAATAAATTTAAAATAAAATAATTTTATGTTTGAGTTTGAAAATAAGTTGATATTTAAATGAAAAAAACCTTACTCCAGTTAGGAATTAGAAATGAGATTATACAATAATGAATCCAAAATTTAATTTTATGCTCTAAGCTTTCAATCAATTACAAACGACTCATATACATGACAATAATAAGACCTGTTTGGACTTACGGAATTGAGCTTTAGGGCTCCACTAAACCATCGAATTCCTCTCGTATCCAATCCTTACAGTCCAAAATCGTTCGTAAAACCCTCAACGCTCCTTACTTTGTCACAAATAAAATCTTCCATAAAGACCTTAATGTTCCATATGTTTCCGATTTGGCCCAATCCTGATACCTATCCTTCCATAACAAACTGCATAACCATCCGAACCCTCTCGTTTCAAACTTTGCTACCTCCTCGATCCTTGATAACCCTCCGAGGCGTCTGAAAAGAAGATGGCCTCGGGACCTACTAATATAGAGCTTTAATTTGAGTTCTATCAGTGGGTAATTTCTCTTCATGTTGTACATGTCATGTTACCAATGCCACATTTACTTGATGTGTTTTCTATGTAATACAGATGTAAATTTCAGTAAAATAAAAAAAAAAAATTTTGGAACTTTTGTTGGATTTGCACGCATTTTTTTTGTTTGTATCCTCCTCTTCCTCGCCTTTTAGGCTATACGGAGTTTTCAAGGGCGGGGGATTATTGACAGAGTTAAAAGACCCTCCGGCAACGGGACGCGCACTCGTAATTAATTTGTCGTCCATAATTTGGTTATCAGGTTGCCGGGCAACGCGTGTGAGCTCGTCCATTCCTTTCTTCCCTATAAACCCCTTACTAATACTAAAACTTTCTCCCCCACAACCGTACTCAGTCTTTCCTGTTTACCTCAGATCACTTAGAGAAACAAATATAGACCAATGAAAAAATAAATTATTTTTCCATTTTAGGGAGAAGAGTTGGGCTTCCCGAGCCCCAATTTACCACCAGTGCATGAAGACATATTTGTAATAGAAGATATGACGAACAAACAAATAATAAAACCTTTGAGAATAATATATAATATATAAGATTTATTAATCACTACTAAATGTTCTTAAGTAATACTTGCCGAGGTTTCTACTTTAAATACACTGTTGTCCTCGATGAAGGCTCTGAAGCACTCTCCTTCAGCGAAGGAATCTTTGAGAATATACGTGCAGTTGGCAACCCTGCCACTCTTGAGGACCACACTGACCCTCAGCCTCTTCACTGTGGACAGGAAGTTCTGGTACTCTTCCACCGCCGGTTCCGCCGAGATCTCCAATACCTTAGCTACTTCTCGGTTTTCATTAATTCTTTTTAGAGCTTTTTCAAGAGCGCTATATTTCATTGAATCCATGTTTTCAAACCATGCATACAGCTCATACCTAAAAATTAATTATATTAATATAATCAAGTATTCTCTTTCTTCACAATTTGTATATATATTTATTTACAACTTGCATATCTATTTAGTTGACAAATGTAAAGTAACAAATGTAGATTTAGGAAAAATATACACATCACAAACTTAATGTCTTTAACTTAATGTCACACATAAACAAAATACAAACAGCACAATAAAAAATTTTACGAAAAATTGTTAACGCACCTTGGTACACATAACGATTTAAACACCCCAACAGTAAAATCCTACATCCACGACAAATACACTACATTTCATTCTTCAACACCAAATCACTCCAATCCTCTGGTTCTTTCTATCTCCTGTTACCTGTTACCTGAACAACGCAGATTAAAAAGAAAATGGCCAAGAGACCTACTATACCAATAAAATCCATATCAATCAAATACACAAAGACAATACAAACACAACGAATTCGCTAGATGCGCAGCCGCGCAGGTGCAAATTGCATAAAATATAAATAAATAAAAAAATAAAATAAAAAATAATGTCTGCTGATGATTGAGTAATTCAAGCCTAAAATAAAGAGGGCATAAAATACATGTTTAAAAAAGTGACAGAAGACGGTAACATGTTAACGTTTTACGAATGTAAGCCTGTTTGACGCTGAATACTCGTTAATTTAACATAATCCAGACGAAATGAAAAGCGAGAATCAAAAATTAGTTTTTGAAGCACCTTGGCACTTTTACAGATAGCAAGCCGTTTGAAAAGGTGTTAAAACATGGGCATGTTCAAATACCTGAGGTCAGTATTCAATAATGAAGGAAGCTCCATCAGAGATACAGCCTAGCACAAAGAGGATAATATATAAATCTATATTCTAGCGATATACCTCAGGGACATATGCCATTAATGCCAGATACAGAAAAAGATTGCCAGCGATGGAAATTCTGGAGATGAGAAACTTTAAAATTCAAAAGAGAAAGGATAAAAATAAAAACTAAGATGTGTGCTTTAGACCAAACCATTGAAATGAAAATATTAATAAGGCGAGATTAATAATACGAAATAGAAATTATAAATAATATTTCCCTCGCTTAGAGCATGCAGGTCCGATTTTTAGTTTCTCAGATGTTTTAATCCACATCTTCCATGAAACTCTTGATCATTTGGTTTTCCACTCTATCACATCACATCATTTATTCCTTTTCGACTCTCTTTACAATTTTGAATAAAAGCCAATTAAAGAGATGACGAAATGCTGAAAAATTCCCCTGACTTACAATATGCAGGTCCGATTTTTAGTTTCTGAGAAATTAAAACAATTGTTATGAATTTAAATTGATACTTGGATATCCTTTTCAGATCACAACAATATATATATATATATATATATATATATATTTTTTTTTTTTTTTGGGCTGATCTCTTATCACAGCTTTTTTCAAGTCTATTAACGTCCTCTTGATAGTAATATAGGCAGTAGATATTTATAACTGATTCAATATATTTGTGAAATATATTTTATTTATTGGTAAAAAATTAATAATAATAATAACGGTTGTGCAATTAATAAAAATGATTTTAGTCTATATTAATTCAGAAGGCCCGAATTGTAGTAAAACATTGAGATTTTCAGATATATTGCCTAAATTAGAAATTTTTAAAATTTTGTTTGACGTTTTTCTCTTTCGGACCACTGTGCGGCGTATTATAAGGTGGATATTATTCGGGCATCTCTCCAATGCATGAGCTATAATTATGATTGACCAAAAAAAAAAATCTTTTCTTACCTTGTATGGTCCAACACTGACTCCTAGATAGATCTCTGCAACTTCCCTTATCTAACCACCACTACCACAAAATACGGGAGGCAATGTCATCTCATAATTTATATTATTTATTTAATTATTTAGATATATATCACAATGCTTATACATCACCTCTGTTGTGGATTGTTGTAAAAATATAATAAATAATTACTTAGGCATAATGATGTTTGGTTTAAACTCTGAGGTGAATATCTATTGTTATGCACTCTAGGGTCAATTTATCTCTTATGCAACTGGTAAGGTTTACTTTTCAAAATGAGATATGATAGTATCGTCGGCTATGCAATATGACAAGACTCTTTGTGCAAAGTAACCTTTGTCGACCTTAATCAAGTGAGGTGAAGAAAATAAAATAAAATCAGTTAATATTGATAATGATTCACCAAAAAAAAAAAAAAAAAAAAAATACATACATATGTATAGTGGGTCACAGTGAAATTAATACACCCCGTAGAAAAAACAGAACAAAAAAACTTAAACGGTTACAGTAAACAAATAAAACCAGAAATTCTTCAAAAGATTTATTTATTATCTTAATTTGAATATGTACAAAAACAATAAAATGAAAATATTCAACAGTGATTTTTTTTAAAAATTAACAAACAAAAACTGAATATTTTTATGTCAGAGTCAAAATTATACACCTCACTTTATGAAATAAACGATAATTTTTCTTTAATACTAAATATTTAGAATAATGATATAAACGCACATGTATCTTATAAGAACTTTTATTATTATGTTTATTGTTGCTTTTACAATAAAATTATTTTAGGAGACGACGTTTCCTAACGTCGGCACCTAAGCCGTAAGTGCTAGGCAATATAAAAAAAAAATTAATAAGAAAACATAAATAATAGATAAAATTAGCGTATGAATAATAATTTTATACAAGT
This sequence comes from Nezara viridula, assembly GCA_928085145.1. Taxonomy (NCBI): domain Eukaryota; kingdom Metazoa; phylum Arthropoda; class Insecta; order Hemiptera; family Pentatomidae; genus Nezara; species Nezara viridula. Next base: position 161,528,188 of record OV725080.1, read on the forward strand.
AAATTATAAAAGTAATGTTTTTATTGTATAAAATTAAAAGTATAAATTCGATTTTAATTCAATATAAAGAATTGTATTAAATTGAAAACATTTATTTAGACTTGAAAATAGCAGACACATTGTCTCTTAAAACAACCATATTGAAAAAAAAAAATAAAAATTGGTCTAAAAAAGGCCTTAATATATGTATTAAAATGAACTTAATGTATGTAGTATATATATATATATATATATATATATATATATATATATATATATATATTTCATATTATTAATCTTGTCTTGTTGATGTTTTCATTTCTATCGTGTAGGTCTAAAGCACACAGTTTTTTTCTCTTTCTTTTCTTCTCTTCCACGCCTGTTTAATTTGATTAACACATTTTTGAATTATTATATTATTATATGTGTATTATTATTATTATTTCCTTATGTCTCTGCTAATCAGTTTTTTAATGTAACCTCCTTTGTTGTATTTACGGAACATTCTGTTTTCTTCAGTATGTATTTGGATGGCTTGATGAGATATCAATAGCAAATGTTTTTTTTTTCCTCTTTTCTTTTTTTTTTCTTCTGAATATAAGTGATCTTGTTTTTTTATGCCCTGATAATGCCTGAAGGGGCGAAACGTTGGCATATTAACAATTCACCTTTATGCTAAATACATTATAGTTCGGAGTTTTCTTTTCGATCTATATTCTTATTTTAGTAATTATATATAACTTTTTATATATTGAAACAAACATTATATAACTCAAGACTATAGAATAAATATTAATTTGAGAATTGAAATTTAACAACCAGGTTACTTAATTGTTCGTGCAAAAAAAATCAGTTTAACATGGGCCCGGAAATGCTATTAATAATCCTGCCTTCTGTAATAAATTACTACCTTCCCTATCTAGTTGGCATTTGATATATATTTTTCCAAGAAACTGGGACGGAATTTGTAGAAGGACCTCGAATTTTATACTGAATATGACATAATAGGAAAGCCGTGGGAAGGTAATCTAGTTTAGTAAAATTTACATACAACTAACTATCTTTGTATATACATTGCAACATCATTAAAAAGCTTTTTAAATTTTTTTTTATAGTATTATTATTTATTATATATGTGTTGTTTTTAAGTCGTGTTATTAATGCGATGAATTGAAAATCTTCAACAAATAACCTACTATATTTAGGACGAAGTCCCTTGACAATCACAGAATTTTACAAAAAAAAAAAAAAAAAAAAAAAAAAAAAAGATGGATGGGAGATCTCGCAAAACATACCAATATTTTTGAATGCCATCTATTGTCTCGGTTTCGTTATAAATTATCAACTAAGATTCTATCGGGCCATTTTTTTTTTTCTGTTGCCATTATAGACCATGTCTTTCTCTTGCCGCCTTAATAAGCCTGCTTGATCTCTGCCTGTCTTGGGATATTTCTTTCCATTTATCTGCACGCAGGCCTATTCCATCTTTGTTGAATCTATCTATTCATCTGCTTTGTGGTCTTTTGCCTTCTATTGAGGCATTCATTGTTACTTAGAGGCTTCCAGATGGATTGCTACGAGTTACATGTACAGTCCATCGTAACTCCCGTGCCTTCATATCATAAGATGTTGATTGACCAGTTTCTGTAAGCAGTTCTTTAATGTTCTTTCATCTCCACATGTTATTACTCTGATCTAGGGGTGGGAAATACAACGCCAAACCTTTGAAAAGAACAGTTCTTGATCTCAAATGAATGAACTGTTCATCCAAAAAGTTATATTTAGCATTTTTTTTATTACTTAATTATACACACCGAGTTTAATCAAAATCGTTAAAGCCGTTTTAGGGAAAATTGTGAAAATGTGTTTCAGCGTTGATATAAAATGGCACTTCCGGCTAGCCGATTTTAAGGAAAAAGTTGCTGTGTTATTACTCTGATCTAGGGGTGGGAAATACAACGCCAAACCTTTGAAAAGAACAGTTCTTGATCTCAAACGAATGAACTGTTCATCCAAAGCGATAACAACTGTTGTTTTTCTTTAGTTCATCCATTTGCCACTAGTCGAGTTGCTGTTTGTTCTTTTTTTTTTTTCTAAACTAAACAAAAGCTCTTTCTGTTTTCCAATAAACCTATCAGTACATCATGAAAATAACCCAAGAGTTTTTTTATAAGACAAGTTTCAACTGCTAAGTTTAGGGGAAAAAAAAAAACCAAAAAACATTCTTCTCTTTAATTATTCACTACAGTCAACCATTAATCCACAATTCTAAACACTATTATGTTCTATAAAAATTGAAAAAGGCAAACAGTTGAAAAAATGTTTGAACTACAATTAAAAGACTCATAATGACCAAGCAGCGTAATTTCAAACTTCAAACAACACATGATAAAGAAAATATTGCAGAAAAATTTAAAACAAATTTGTTTAAAAAGATTAAATTCCTAAGCTCAGCGCTGAGCTCATCGATAGTACCAAATCTATCTTTAAGCTGGGCTAAAGGATGTCATCAATAAGCTCATCGTTGAGAGTTTAGGAACTTGTCCAAAATCATAACCACCAGATTAATACAAGAATGTTTAAATATTATTAAAATAAAAAGTGTTCGATGTTTAAAAATCTGGTGCGCGCAACACACAACTTTCACTTACCGATCTACTATGAATAGAAATTATTTTCTGGCAATGCTGGGCTATTATAAATTTTTTTGAAGTGCATTTTAAACTGAGCTAAAGCTTAAAGCTTACAGATAACAATTCATTAAGACCATTATAATTACAAAATGTCTATTTAATATATCGACGGTAGACAATGAGAATTTAGTCACTCCATCTGCTTTTATAAACCACAAAACTTTCTTTGCTTTTATAAACTTCAGAATGACTAACTCCAATTTCAATATTTTTAAGTGATATTTTTAGTTGAAAAAGTTATCGATGCAGAATATGAGTAAGTTGATTCCGGAGGTGGTGATTGCAATGTTGAAATATAGAACTGAGAATAAAGGTATAAATTTAGGTACTTATTTCTTATGAAAAATGTTCTTAGGAAAGATACTTTATTAAATATCAGTAGAGAAAAGGTTTTTTAGTCTCATCAATTAAAAAAGTATATTTTAAATTTATACAAATTTTCGCCTCTTCAGAGAAAAAAACTAGAGACCATATCTTTCCTCCTAGTTGTCCGATTTTAACGAATTTCTTTTGGTTAATGATTCTTAATTATACAATGATACACCGACTTTAATCAAAATCGTTAAAGCCGTTTTTGAGAAAATTGTGAAAATGTGTTTCAGCGTTGATATAAAATGGCACTTCCGGCTAGCTGATTTTAAGGAAAAAGTTGCCGTCACATCTAAGGCATATACCTATCTTAAATACGTAACATCAGTTTCGTAAGACTTTTAGTTTTTGAGCTAGACTGCTAACATACAAACACACAGACCATTTTTCGGGACTTGGTCATTTCGACTCAGGTCATCTCGACTTAAAAATTTTTTAAATAATTTTTTTTCTCAATGTTTCTAGAATGGACACTTTCCTAAGGCGGACGGCTAATGAGATGTTTTATTTTATGTAACTTCTTCTCCAATACTTTTTCGCTAATGCCTCGAAGGAGGAAAACAAATCAGAACCCCAGGAGTTCCACCTCCTAGCGGGCAGCCATCCCCTCAATGGAATTAGAAGATAACCCGATCCTGGATCCTCCCCGCTGCGTCCTGAGCAGAAAGACGCCGACTCCGAGAGGGATATAAAGGAAGAAAGGCGAGAGAGGCTTCCAGATTTCCTGAAAGGCTTCAAGGTGAGTCAGTCTTGGTCTGGACTAGGAAAGCCTGTCTTCTCTTCGACTCTCAGCTGTGTACTTGTACTCCATATCTCTTACGTAAGTAGCATTTACCCGCCAAATTCAAAATTATTTATAATTATATAATTAGCAATCGGGCGAGCATTTTATAGGTAAATCGTATTAACGACATGCTAAATTGTCTTTTATCGTGAATTCGTCAATCATAAATGAGAATTAGTCTTAAATTTAAATTTTATTTTGTTATTATCCTTCAATATATTTATTTTATTCGATTGAATCGTTTATTTCCAAAGTGAGCCATAATTGATATTTATCGAAATCGAGAGTATCGATTCTAATATAAAACACCCAAATGAATGAACTTGCAACCATTTTTGACTTTCACTTATCTATATCGTTTCCAGCTTTCTTTATTTTTTTATAAATGTAGCTTCTCGTTTTTTTTTTTTGTATCAATTTTTACTCATCAGAAATATTATTATTTTAATTTTAAGCTTCTTTTATTTTTGTATAATTTATTTAGAACTTTATTCGATTCCTTGCCAATTTTATCAATTTATCTAGACCAAGGAGAAATTTATGTTTTCTTATGTTATAAATTAATTTTAACTGAATATTTATTTCGAAACACCGAAAATTTATTTTTTTCATCTCAAAGTTTATTTTATGTAAGCATTGTTTTTTTATATTTATAAACTTGACATTTTGCTTAAAAAATACTATATCCTATCCTCCATCCGTGATCATTTTTTTTTCCAAAATCCTACTTCCCAACCCTCCAGTCATGACTAATATCCTGAATTCCTGTCACATCAATGCACATTCCCTTACTACACACTATGATGAATTTCAGGAACATTTTCTTGATAATTTTTACCACATAATATCAATATCCGAAACCTGGTTAAAACCTTTTATCCCTTCCTCCCAGATTTCCCTACCCAATTATTCCTTCCTACTATTGTAATAGTATAGAAAAGTAAAATTGTAAATAGTTACTACTGTAAATATGTATATAAATTATTAGAGCGTTCTTCATTATTTTTATTTCATGTTTATTTTCAATTCTTAACTAAATTAGTAAGTAACTTGTAATTTTGTCTATTATTTTTTTTAAATTTTGACTGTTTAATTACTGTATATTTTTGTTTATGTATCTCTAAGGCTCCTTAGCCCATAATATTGTCTTTTTATGTTATTCTAAAGGGACTCGTCCCAGAATAAATAAAGCATTATTATTATTATTATTATATATGTAATATATAGTAAGAGAACGTATTGCGATCGTGAAAATTTTTGAATCTGAGTTTTCAATAGAAATAAACGATTTGAGGTCCCCTGAGTCCAAATAATCAAGTTCCGCAAAATGGTATATGTGTCTGTGTATGTAAACAGACTAGCTCAAAAACGAAAAGTCGTACGGAACTGATATTACGTATTTAAGATAGGTACATGGCTGAGATGTTACAGCAACTTTTTCCCTATAATCGGCTAGCCGGAAGTGCCACTTAATATCAACGGTTATACACACTTTTAAAATTAAAAAAAAACGGCTTTAATGTTTTTAATAAAACTCGATGTAGCATCGTATAACTAAGTGGTCTTTAATATCATTTAGGTCTTATCCACATTGATGTCGCTTTACAGGGCTTAAACGCTTAATGTTCAACATGTCTTCCTCTAAACTATTTTTAATTTGGTTTATTTTAAATAATTAACTATATCTCATAGGAGTTATAGTAAATATCACTTTTGAAAGAATTTGATAATTGAAAAAATGTAGAAAAAAGGTAAAATGTTAATTTAGATGGATTAGGAATCTCCAGAAATACTAGTCAGAAGGTATATGTATAATAAATCGTTGGAAAACGGAGAATTTTAGAAAATTTTAGTGTCCCGTGGGAAAAGAACGCCAAGTCAATTTTTCTATTTATTCAGAGGAGCCAATATTCCATAACTTTGAGGTATTAAAATTTGTTTCTTTGTTACTAAATCTGTATTCTGTAGGTAAAGGACGCCATGTTACATTTATCAAAATTATGCCCATAATATAAAAAAATCTACTTGCATTTTACATTTTAGAGCAGTCTTAACACTTTTTGACCTGCGGGAAATATTTAGATCTTCACCAATGACAAAAATAACAATATATCGGCATAAAAATCTCGATATTTTTATTTATTTTAAAAATTGAGAAATCGAAATATCTTTTAGTTTAGTTTAGTGATTCCTGTTTTTTTTTTTTTTTTTTAAATACAATAAATTTCATATTAGTACTATACTATCACCTTTATTAAATATCCTCTAAAAATAGATCGAAACCTAGAGCTAATTTCAAAAAAGAGTACTCATAGCAGGAAAAGGTTTGAACTTACATTTCGGAAGTGTGTGTTATATCTATATCTATATATATATATATATATATATATATATATAATATATATATATATATATATATATATATATATATATATATATAAATAGCCTTGGTATTTTATTGAATATTTGATGGAGGAAAAAGAAAGAAATGCTCTTAAGTATACGGTTTTACATTTTTCTTGTCACTTGTTTATATTTAGTAGCTGAAATGGGTTGTAAAAATATTTTTCTATTTTGGAGGGCTTCAGCTTGAAAGTTCCTCCCCTCCTCCACTGTGGATCCACCAATGATAAATAAATAAATATATATATACATATATAAACGTTTACTTGTTCAACTCCTTCAATTATAGTTATATAAATATAATGTATCTAAACCAGATCGTATAGCTGGTAAGACAGGCAGATCTACGGGATGGCTTTCGGGTGGAAGCCCCCTCAAAATGATAAAATATTTTATAGTATTATTGTTAGTATAATTACATTTAATAGGACTTCAAGAAACACTTAAACACCATTTCATGTCAGTAGTTAGTATCTATATTTTTTTTTCCAAAGCAATTATTGTTATATATATGAAAAAAAAAGTCTTTCGGGCTGAAGCCCCCCCAAAAATTAAATCCTGGAGCCGCTAGTGCTGGTGACTATTACTCCATTGTCTCAGCTGTCTGCTGACTTAGATCATTACTATCCTCCCAGATAATCACTGAAGCTTGATAATGTCCAGGATATCCAAAAGTCATGTAGATCGTGGCGTCTTCCAGTAGAAGAGCAAAGGTTAGACCTACATTCCTCGGACTTTCTCTTTCAGTTGCCTTGTGCCAAACGAATGGCAGAATGAGGACTTGCCATTTAGGTATCTTGATACCCTAATTTAATCTGGAGCAGAGTATTCAATTATATAAAGTATTTATTTTTTCGTTTTATTTTAGCGTAAAGTTATGATAATTGATTTACAAAAATTTCACTATATTTTAAACATGGAAAAATAGCTTATCATCTCCAACCTTGGTTCGAATAAAATAATAGATTATTACTATAATGTTGTGAGAACTCTCACACGTAGGAAGCTATCATCCTACAAATATAATATGTGTATAGTCTATTTAATCTTTACAATTAGTGAAGTTTACAACGACTATTGAAGTAACGATTTAATTAAAAAATGATTGGCTTTTCCTTGTGTTAAACATCTCTCTAGTTTAAGATTTATGAAATGATATTCATGTACATATACATACTGAGCTTAAGATAAATATATCAGCAGTAGACAGTTTTCAACTCATTAACAGAAAACAAGCTTTATATACCCAAAGGTGCAAATATGAGTGGATTTACATCTAGAACACTTAGGAGGGTGATGACTGAACCTCAAGGGATATCAAGCCACAATAGTCGATTGGATTATTTTAATGTATTTGATACTTTAATATAGTCACAGGCGGATTTACGGGGAGGGGGACTTTCGGGCTGAAGCCTCCCCACAAAATGGTAAAATATAACCATGTTTTATAGAAAAAAAATATTAAAAATTATGTCTTAAAGTATTATTGTTCATGTAATTACATTCAATATGACTTCAAGAATCACTTAGACACCATGCCATATGGGTAGTTAGTTTATTTCTTTCTTTTTTCAAATTAATTATCGTTATATATATGAAAAAAAAATCCTTCGGGCTGAAGCCCCCCCCCAAAATTAAATTCTGGATCCGCTAGTGAATATAGTTGATACTTTAATGTAGTAAGGCTGATCTGGTTTGTTTCAGAGAGGATTCTTTAGCATTTTTCTTTATATGAGTTTGAAATTTTGATTCATTCATCATTTTCTTTTCATTCATAGTTTAGAATTTTCAAAAAATATATTTTGGATCTTTTATTTATACAGAGTGTCTTAGTTCTTAATAGCCAGACTCTTTGCTTTTTTGAATCTCTAATTTGTTTACAATTTGGTCACAAAGACTAGTGTTTTCCTGAATAACTGAAATATGACTCACACAAGACAAAGACCTTTCCTTTACAAAATATCTCACCTACGGTTGATTTTTATACTTAAAAGAATATATTTTTTTTGTTTATTTAACAGAAATGGTAAGACACCTATAATAAAATATAAAAAAATGGTTTATTGACCTATAATAGAATAAAAAAATCTGGTGTGTCCAGTCATACGACCATCCGACCTATTTCAGAAAAGTTTTTATATCTTTACATATATCCATCAAAAACAAAAATTAATTAGATTTATTTTCCTGAAAATTGATCAAAGAAAAGATTTGAGTATGATTTATTTGATAAACTAGAGCAATGTAAACCTTAAGGCTTAAGGCAGATGAGTGTAAAAATTTCAATACTTCCTAATATTGCTGATCAAAAACTTTTTGTCATAGCTTACTTTTGTCAAACAATAAGTTCTGTTAAAAGTAGAGAAAATAGTGAAGCTTGTGTGATGCGGGCAACAGATTTTCTTACTTTCACTTATTTATCTTTTTTCTCTCATTCATCCCTTTCTGACACTAGGATATGAACCAGTAATCTTACATCGAAAATTGAATAGCTGTAACTTCGTTAATGGTTGTCCAAAATGAACGATTTTATATAGCTTTGTAGGGAATTTCATTACTTTTCAAAACAACAGGGGGCTCTGAAACGTATAGATCCGTCGAAAACCACAGAATCTGTATTTAGTGCAGAGAATAGTCCAAAGATTTATATCAAATAGTCAAAAGTTTTATGTGCCAAACTTATAGTCGAAATGAAAAAAAAAAAAAGCACTTCAAAACATTTCTATATAAAACAGCTTGTTTTTATCATTTGCGTTTTAGGTGGATTTATTCCAATGCGTGTGGTAAATATAAAAATATTTAACTTCTATTTATGGAAGACAGATTTTTATACTTAATGTTTTTAATGAATTATTTAAATTTTATTAAAAGTTAAATATATTTATATTTGTAAAAATACATGATTTTTATAAACAAAACTATATAATAATAATTAACAAAACAAATAAATGGATATCGAAGGCCATTGGAAGAGGGACAGTGAGACCTTGATCTTGGCCCATCGAGGTAGGTTCACATACTTTCACGTTTCGATTTTAAAATCAAAACAATTTAATGCTAAAAATATCTATCGATTATTTATAGCTAAAACATACTAACACTTATAGTAAATTAATCGATATCTATTGAAAGTAAAACGTCATGCTTGGTCTTTGTCACTGTTATTTACATGCTGGTAGCTATCCGCGTTTTCGAATCTAACAAGGAAGACATAAAACGAAATGTCAGAATGTTATTATAAATAACATAAATAACGGGATTTTTTCGACAAAAAAAATTTGCAAACGGAACCTCGAGGCCAAATACCACTTTACCAGTTTTTGTTGAACAAGAAATAGAAAATGACTAGCTCGTTGGAAATAACTTCATACTTACCTACTTCTTTGGCTTAATAGACTTAAGAATACATATGCATAACTTAAGTTTATTTTTTATTTATAAATTAAACTTTCTTTTCGGTCTCTCAGGAGAGATGGATTTTGATGAATGGGTTAACAAAATCGAATTTCATAGAGAAGTGCTAAGTAGTCTTTTAAATATTTTGACTCGGATATCCAGCGTTTTAAATCCAAAATGTTCCGTTTTTGAGATAACGTCTGGGCTCAATCTTAAACTATCGATGGTGAATCTTGATGCCAATGTTAACATGGCATTAATATTAGGACTAAGCATTACATTTTATTCTGTTAAAGAAAGATCGTTTTATTTATAATTATATCAAACTCACTAATTTTATTTTGTATATCATATTATATTATATATTGTTTTTACTATTAATTTAGGTATCATACTTATTTATACTCTTATAAATGTATGTATATAAAACTCAACTACATTTGTTTGGGTTCGTCTGAAAATAAATAAAAAAAATTGTTATTTATTTATGTATATAACATACTTCATCGATAGAAGCTAGAAAAAAGTATGAGGGATGGTAAATTTAGATTTCCAGATAACTTAAAAGTATACACTTCTTGTGGATGTTATGGATATTTAAAAGTTTACGAAATTTCCTAAAAAACAAAAAAAGAATTGTGGAAATTTGATCCTTTTGGTGGAAATATATGATGTTCTAAATATTTTTCACATGTTCTACTGCAAAGCTGATGCCTTTTGTTTTTGTTTTTGGAAAGTCTTACATCAACTAAAGGAATCAACATGAAAATGAGACTAAAGAGACCTTATGAGAGTCCTAAAGAGAGACTATGAATTGTTTTGAAGATTTATTTTCAATATTCATAGGTGCTCTCTGTTGGTACGCCATATTGAAATGGCTCTTTCCTACCTGAAGTGGCCTAATGGCCATTCCTCCTTGTTGTTTCCTTTTCTAAGTCTTCAATACAAAAAAAAACTTCCATAACATTCCCAATCACACAAAAATTAAGATGTCTACAAAATATTATTACTCACAGATTTTTAGAAAACATCTTTAGGCGCGTTTTGCACTTTGGTCTGGGTAGTGAATTAGCTGTCAGAATCGGATGTTTGATGACCATTCGGGTAAAGTCGGTCCGAGTCGACTAATTGAAGTGTTTTGCATATGAATTAAAATATCACAGAAACTAAAAATCGGTCCTGCATACTGTAAGCGAGGGGAATGTTCATCATTTCATCTTCTTTGTAATGAGCTATTATTACATAGATACAGAAGTTTTAAAACGAAGTAAGTCATGGAATAAGAGTTGTTTAAAGGAATTTAGGGAGGAGGATTGCCATACAGTGATAGGTAAAGAATTCCAGATTGAATGGTACAAATGGTAAAAAAAAAGAAAAAAAAAGAAAAGAAAAAAAAAATTAAAATCTAGCAACTTGTTTAAATAAATTCAACTAGTCAGTTGTAACTACATATACTAATAATATACCTGTTATCACTAGCGGATCCAGGATTTAATTTTGGGAGGGCTTCATCCCGAAAGGTTTTTTTTTTTTCCATAAAAATAATGATGATTAGTTTGGAAAAAAAGAAAGAAACTAAATACCTATATGAAATAGTGTTTAAGTGATTCCTAAAGTCCTTTTAAATATAATCACATGAATAATAATACTTTAAGAGATAATTTTTTAATATTTTTAACATAAAACATGGTAATATTTCACCATTTTGGGGAGGGGAGCTTCAGGCCCAAAGCCCTCTTTCCCCTCCGTAAATCCGCTTGAACCTGTTATTAACAAAAAGATTCTTTTTCTGAGGAGATTCTGTACTCCTGTCCTGAAGGACTATCTCTGTTACAGGAAGATGGACTCTTCCAGACTGGTGGTCGTGCTGTTGCTGTCTTGCCTCTGCGTCGAATTAGTGCCAGCCAACCAGGTTGGTGTCTGCATCCGCAACTGCGCCCAATGCAAGAAGATGTTCGGTGCCTACTTCGAAGGACAGCTCTGCGCTGACACTTGCCTCAAGTTTAAGGGAAAGCTGATACCAGACTGTGAAGACGTAGCTTCTATTGGTCCTTTCCTGAACAGGATTGACTAACTTTTCCACTGAACAATCTTCAGCTTTAGACGCCTTAGAGTCCAGTCCCTGCTTTAGTGATTCGTAACTAATTTGTGGCAGTTATCAGGTTTATTCTTAAATTGTGATTATTATTTATTACTAGTATTTAACTCAACTATGACACCTGATTTGATTGTTTAGATACCACATAGGTGAAAATTCTTTCAGTATTATCTTCAAAACTACTTTGATCCCTTCTTAAGCCACCAGCTTCAAAAACTTAAACAGAATTTTCCAATCAACTCATTCTGTCATCCTCCTAAAGTTTTTAACTGAGCTGTTGCTCATAAACCATATAAATTCACAGTCAAACATTTCTATATTTTTATTTCCTACCTCTAAAATAAATTTATGCAATCAATTATATATTATTAATGAGGAACCTAATTTTATGTTACCAAATATTGTTATTTGGTCCAATATTATTATCTTCTTTTGCCTCCCTCAATATGTATTTTGGTAAAGCGAGTCCAATTAAAAACAAAATACATTCTAAAATGAACAGATCAATTGCTTTAAAATAAAAAAATTATCATAATCCATTGAGATGCTTTGAATACCATTTGGAATGACAATTAACCATGTTAATTATAACTACAATTAATCACGTTATCCTGTTAATTTTTTTAATTTGTACATATTTATTTCAATTTAAAGACTGTATATATGTATTTAAGTTTTTAAATTATATTTTATAGTTGTTGGGTATAAGCATGAATACCATTAATATTTATATTAACTGCCTATAATTATTATTTATATATTATGTTTTATATTTGTTAAATAAAGCTGTCTTTATATGAATTTTTTTCAAGAGCATACGAAGCTTTTATGTTGGGGGAGGGAAGACTATTTTAGGAAAAATCTCAGGTAGATAAATGATTTCAAACTCTATAATATCATATTAAGTAGTTTATTGTTATTAAAATTTACAAATATTTTTGTATGCAACACGACATTTTTTAAAAATCAATTTACTTGTATTTTCGGCTAAACTTTTGTAATATATTATGTTATATTTTCTTTCAAATTGGTTAAGGATGAGGCCTGCCTAATCTCCCCTGCATTTATCCATGCCTTATTTGTTCAGACAAGTTTTTTTTATCTCTAAGGCCTTATTGTTTTGACATTTTATGATTTTTAAAGTGTGTTTAAACATTTCAAAAACTATGTGAAACCCAAATATATAAAGTGTTTAGTTTCCTACCTCTAGTGATTTTGTTCTTATTTTTTATATTTTCCATCTAATGTTGCTATAAGTTAAGTTAGATAACTGTGTTTCTCATAGTTTGTGAAATGTCTAATCACACCTTTAGAGGTAAATGAAGACAAAACTTATTAAGACAAAGTCGTATCAGTTTTAGTCATTTGGTTTTAAATATAATTTTATTTGTTAACCCAGTATTATATTTCCCAATCCTTGTATATTAAAAATATTTTGTTTAGTGCTTGTATTTTTTTTCAATTGTGCATATTTTAATATCTATAATAATTTAAAAAAAAATTTAAATCATGGTTTATTCCTGGTTTTTATTTCATTATTAGGTTTCTTCCATTTAGTGAACCATTAATAAAGACAAAAAACATTATTTTAGAATTGAAAACTGTAGGAAAAAAAAAAAAAACCTGAAAATTATAAAGTGAATTTTTTATGTGTTTTAGTTAGAAAATGATCATTGACGATAGATCTACTTGTTACAAAGAGAAAAAATGAAATAAATCACAACTCAAATGTATTCCTGATTATTATAATTAAAAAGATATAATAATTTAAAAAATAAATTAATAAAAAAGGATTTATGAACAGAGAACTTGATAGCTTAAATAGAGGGAAGAAATGTTTAAATTTAGTTTTTATTTTATCCTTGTTGACAATTTATTCAGAACATGTAGCTCATTTATTGATATATATATAATTATTTCCTTACCATCCAGCTCTAATTGCAACATTTTTTCATCTCAGGGTATTTTTATTAAAATAAATATATAAGAATTGTCTTAAATAAATAAAACATATTGCCTCGCACAAATAAGTCAAGTAAGACAGATATTGTGATATTATTAGCATATAATATAGGTTAACACCTTGTTCCTAATATTTATTTGCTGTAATTTATTTGTTTGATTGTTATAATTTTATAATAAGTTTATAGTCAAGAAAATAATTGTTTAACGTATGTACAAGTTATTTATTAAAATATAATTTTTAACAGTAAAAAAATTGTTATAATTTTATACAGTAATATCCCTGTCCAAATTAATTCATAGAGTAGTTCATAGAGTTGCTTTTGCTATCAAGAATGTTTGACATTACATGGTATGTTCATTTTACAATTCTATTCAGAAGATCATTACTAATCAAGGATTTTTAATTAAGAAATGTTTTACAAAAAATTGGTAATAATCTAATCAAATCTCAAATTTCTAATTAATCTTGTTTACACAGCAACAGTTCTGTAAGATGTCAGCACTGTTGTAGCAGTGACTTTACCAGCTGCCATATTTTGGTCATTTTCATGACACTTGCCGAATTCGCTTCTTTTCATTATGAGTTTGCTTTTAAAACTAGTGTGTTGCCAGCTCCAATTTTTTGATTTAATGGTGGTGAGTATATATGTCATTAGTAACTAGTAAAAGACCAAAATATTTACATTTATAACAAATTTTAAATTTTGAAATTATCCATTGGCATACATTGCTGAAAAAAAATTGAATAATTAAAAAAAAAACTGAAGTCTGATTATCTAACAATGAAAAGTAATAATATTTTTGAACATTTACAATGGTTGTTAGGTCCTAACATATATACTTCAGAATAGAGTGAAAACAAGTGCACAAACATGTTACTGCTATTATTTAGTCAAAAGTCCGTGGCTCAGGTTGGGACTACTCTATCCCTGGGTGATACAAATTCTCATAATATGACAAAGCTTTGTGATAAAAAGAATTCACAACCTATATCATAGTGGGTGTATTAATTTAATTACAACCATGTTATCTAAATTTTATCATTCTCTGTTGATTTCCATTTTCTATAAGCAGATATAAATACAGTCGCAGTCATAGATATTGCATCACTTATTGCTTTTGATTCTTATGTTGATAATGTTGATTCCATTGAATGTTTTTGTTTTTGTTTGCTTATTAAGGCTACAAAAAAAACTTTAACAATGTTTCTCAGTTAAATTTTAATTAATGACAGGATACAAGCTGTAATTAGGACCTTTATCAAAAACTGTCCTCGTAAAAAAAACAACATTAAAATTGTGATGTTACACGAAATAAAGGAAATTTTACAGGAAATAGTAATGAGAATAGAGTACTCCAGATCATCCGTAGTCATAATTCCAAAAAAAAAGGCACCATGGAGCGAAAGAAAGAAACTGGGAGGAGAAAAAAAAATAAAGGAAGAATTGAACAGCTTAATCATGCGATTAGTTTTAGAATATCGTTTCATAACTGGCAAAGAAATATCCGGAGGTCTTGCAGTATCAATCTGGTAAATAAAATAAAATGTAATAAAATATTCACTGGTTGATGCAATTTCTATGATCTTTCTTAAGTAATTTCTAAAAAAGAAATATTTTTTAATTTTATTCTAGTACAAATTCATTAAATTTTCAGTTTGAATTAATTTAGCAACTATGCTACCATAAAAAATATTACTGTTTATTGTTTTTAAATTATTAAATATTATTTATGAAGTCTTGGAACTTTGGATAAACAATAATATAGGATATAATAGTAAGAGTCAGAAAAAGTGGATCCAATAACATAGTATGTAGGATGTAAATGTTTTCAAGCATATCATCAACCACAATATCGAAGCCTGTAAGAAAATTTTTGTTATGCTATGTATCAAGAAGACTTATGTGTAAGATATAGTCTATTTAATAAAATTGAAATACATATTCCATGAATGTAATAATAAATAGAGTCAGCCCAGCACAGAAATATTTTAATAAATGCCAACACAGAATATGGTAGATAAGGTGGACTGGGGACAGTGTCTTAGTATCTACCCTTATCTGCTAGGACTATGCCTCTCAGATAAAGAGGCTTAGAGAATAATAAATATAAATTTTTGTCTATTTGAAAGATGAAAAAGCACTTTCAAATTTCAAAAATTAAATAGTAGGAGCCGCTTACTAGAAAACCTCAACCAATAGAAAATACTGTAAAAGAAGAGTGTAGGAAATTGAGATGAAAATGATTCTTGATGTAAGAAAGGCAGTGAGAGGTATCCAGGGAGAGAGTCAATTAGAGAGATTTAAGAGAGGAGTCTTAAGAAGTTTCTTGGAGATGGTTGTCCAAAGAAGAGATCAGATGATCAGGCACCTGTAAGAAGACTTGAAAGAAATGTTCAGTAAAGAAGAATGGATGCTAGGAAGATGGAAGTAGCATTCAAGAAGATATATTTAGATGACAGCAGCACCAGAGATCAGAAGAAAGTGGGAAAGACTCCACAACGTTCCTTCAGACAGCTAAGTAATAACATCCATAGTAATATCCAACAGTTTTTTAAATCTGTGTTGGCAATTTGTAAAATAATAAGGTAAACAATCATGGTCACATGAACATTCTCCATGCAATATTCATCGTAGTCACAGACTTCAATATCGTTTCACCTCCTTCTCCAATTATTTAAAGTAGAGAAAAAAAATTGATAATAAATAAGCTATACAAACGGATGAAATGTGTAAACTAAAATTGAAGAAAAGTCAACTAGCTGGCATGGGATAATAATATAGAAACTTATTCTAGGATTTTATGATTCATTCACCTCTCATATTCATTATTTATTTCTTATAAATTTTCTGTGATAAAATAAGAAAAAATATATTTAATAATTACAAGTATAAATATATTTTATAGAGAATATTTTTATAGACACTTTTAAATAACTAGTTAGAATATGAAAACCTATTATTTTAATTTTAATGTTGTGCAAAGAAATCAAAAATATATTTAAGTTTTTAATAATATTCATTTTTAGCTGGAAAAGTTATAGAAATGTACCTATGTTATAAAGGCTGTGCTCCGTTTGTTTAACAATAATTATGTCGAGTTTTACAAATAATATAAACTACATTAATTATTATAAATTTCGTGGCACACTAATGTTACCCTAATGTTACACACTAATGTTACCCTATTAATCTTTCAATTTCTTCACTTCTTAACCTTTGGTCCCGTTATCTGTTTATTTACAATTAAAGGTAACCTCCACTTGCTTGTTATGAGAAGGAATTAGTCGAGGGTGCGGTAAAAAAAAAATAAAAAAATTAAAATATATAAATAATTTTGATTTTTGCCGACGTTTCGACCCACTTTGCAGGTCGTCTTCAGGGCGTTGGATGTGGCACTGCGGGAGGCGGTTGAAACACTGGCAGTGTTTCAACCGCCTCCCGCAGTGCCACATCCAACGCCCTGAAGACGACCTGCAAAGTGGGTCGAAACGTCGGCAAAAATCAAAATTATTTATATATTTTAATTTTTTTATTTTTTTTTTACCGCACCCTCGACTAATTCCTTCTCATATCATATCAACAGTCAACCATCTCTACATTATTATAAATTTCTTTTGTCCATTGCCATCACCCCCAATTAAAATGAAAAGTCTGCGCCTATGGTATTCATAATGTATTTATAATTTTTAAAATCACATATAGTATCTTTTTTTATTAAATCCTGATTTTTCACATTTTTTCCTGTATGCTACTATATACATATAAATAGCAATTGGATAACACGATCCTTTTGAAAAGTATCTGATATTAAATATAAAGGAAGGAGATGGTTCGGGGTAGCGGTAATAAATAGCGGTAAAACTATTTTATTGAAAGCCAACGTTTCGACCCGACTTTGAAGGTCTTCTTTAGGGCTAGAACGGACAAGATACAAAAAGATAGAGAATTGTGGAAATTACATAATATTTAGACAAAAAATTATAAACAATGTGAATACACTTATTAAAATTATAAAAAGTAAGTACATTAAAATATGAACAGGGTAAGCTAAGTAACAAGATCCTAAACTAAAGTAAATAGATGCTAACAATTGTTGTAGTGTAATATATAATAAATGCAAATGTGAATATACTTCTACAAATCTAAAGGAGAGATTGAAAGAAAAGGAAAAAGGATATAATATGAATATACTATTTTTTTCCCTCTCTATACTTTTAAGTTAGTTCTGCAATGTATGAATGTAAATGAAGTCAGTTCTATATTTATATTTTACTTCTTCCATTTTTGTTTTTATTCACATTGTACTCTTATCTATAATCTCTTAATTCTATTTATATAGTATTTTTCGCTTATGTCCATCCATATCTTCATATTTTAGATACTGTAATTTTCTAGGATTTAGACTACCCAAACAAGTCAGCTTCCCCAATACCTACCCTTACCCTGGTTCTCAGTTCTAAGGGAAACTCCTAGCTGAACACACCTGTAAGTCTCTAATTTTATATTTTTGGTTTTCTTTTCTTTCTCCACATTTCTTTATGTCGATTATTTCATATTATATCCTTTTTCGTTTTCTTTCAATCTCTCCTGTAGATGTGTAGAAGTATATTCACATTTCCATTTATTACATATTACACTACAACAATTGTTAGCATTTATTTACTTCAGTTGAGGATCTTGTTACTTAGCTTACTCTGTTCATATTTTAATGTACTTACTGTTTATAATTTTAATAAGTTTATTCACATTGTTTATAATTTTTTTGTCTAGATATTATGTAATTTCCACAATTCTCTATCTTTTTGTATCTTGTCCGTTCTAGACCTGAAGAAGACCTGCAAAGTCGGGTCGAAATGTTGGCTTTCAATAAAATAGTTTTACCACTATTCAGCCTATTTATGACCGCCACCCCGGACCATCTCTTTCTTTTATAATGCAATGGTCAACTATTAAATATTCGATATTAAATATAATTCAATGTAGTGTATCACAGCATCTGATAGATCTATGGGGGAGGAGCTTTCAAGAAGGTGCTCCCATCGAAAATGGAATAATAGTATTTTTAAGATCCAAATTTGATTCTAAGAGTGAACTGAGCTAAAAACTTAAACAATCAAAACATGTAAACAAAAAAATCTGTAGAACTACATGAAGCTTTCTAGATTAAGTACTTACAAGAACTGTTACAAAGCCAATGGTTAAGCACGGATGTGATCAGGCCGGGATCACGCTCAATTATATATTATATATATTATATTATATTATATTATATAAGTTTTTCCCTCTTAATTATATATTATAAATAAGAGTACCCAATTTATAGAAGCCAGGTGTACCCCAATAGAGTTTCCTGACCCCGGGGTCGATCCACAGCTGATGAAAAATTACTTGTCTCTTAATACTTAAACTACTCCACTCCCTAATCAAACCATGTACTTTTTAAAAATAATAACTCATGTATTTTAGCTACTAAATGCCAAGGAAAAAACGCAGCAAGTTATTACACAATAGTTTATTATTTCCAAACAATTATATATCAAAAATATCACTGAATTCCTTGAAACATTCTTTGTAAAAAAACAAATAAAAAAGTGATTCCAAATATTGCCCTAAATAATTTTTAATTACATCATTAATTAATTAATTAATTATCTAAGAATAAAAAAAAACACATTGCTTGAGTTGATGTAACACTTTCAGGATATTAAAGATCAAAACAAAGGAAATAAGCTTTGCAATAAAACATATGAAAAATATTTTAAAAACCATATCTTTGCACTAAATTGTCCGATATCAACGATTTATTTTTAGGAAATTTCGTCATTTTTTAAACGACTATATACAACAGCAAAAAAAAAGAGTATAATTTTTTAGTTATTCGGAAATCTACTTTTATAACTCCTAGTACTTTTTTTTTCCTGCTTTTTTTTGTTGAATTATGTTATATAGATAAAATTCAAGGGTTTCGAAAGAGATGACTTTATCCAAGTTTCATTGAAATCGGTACATCCGTTCAGGCGTTACAGTCTATACCAACACAGGTTTTTCAGCCGACATCTTGAAAGGAAAGGGCGGATAGTAATGTCGAGGTAGAAGGATCATCGTCGAGAGATCTATGACTTTAATTCCAAATTTGAAAAAAAAATCAGTCCTGTAGTCTCGGAGAAAATGCACGGACGCCGGACAGGCACATTTATTTTATTTTCCGATTTACGAGTTCTAAATATCCTGAAATGTTAAACATCAAATTTTGAAGGGGGGGGGAGGGATTAAGTTTTTCATTTTTTTGAACGATTGAAGTGGTTCATTATTAAAAATAATAAAGCAAAATCGTTTTTATTTTTGTAAACAATTTATTTCGATAGTACCTCAAGGACTGCTTATACATTAATTTATATAAGTTCTTTCTTCTTCTTCCAGAATAATTACTGGCATTCAAAAAAAAAAAAAAAAAAAAATCATAAGGCCTCCCAAAATTAAATCGTGGGTCCTCTCAGAACAGGAGAGTCTGTGATATCTGCACGATCTCCTACAACAATCAGAGAAATTATCCAAAGCGCGGTTATAGACTTCGAAACATCTTAAAATAAATAAATACTTCTATTGCACAACAAATATTATTTGGTTTGTAAACACTAATCTAGGTGACTTATACACTTAATTTGATAGTTCTAATCGATCCTATATTTCAGTATGAGCCGGTTGGTTCCATAGAGCTTTTGAATGTTTCACTCGGGAACTGGTCCGAAATGAATAATAATGAAAAGTATTGCGTAGAGAGAGCAATCGAAGAGATTTTTTTTATTCCAAGACTAGTCGGTACTTTCTCACTCGGTAGGGATTACAAACTATCACCTTGGGGGCTGTTGGTTTTCGTCAACAATTCCATCTTATTGATGTTCGTAACCTATTATGACATCTTTATAAAAAATCATAATGCAAAAACATGCGATATTTTGTTGCGTATAGGTTTTACACAGATTCCAGCTTTTTGCAATTTCGTTAGCATATACTTGAAATTAGACATAATCAAACGTCTGTTCAAAGAACTCCTCGAATTCGAACAGTTTACACGTGTGACTGAATTGGCTTGGGTCATTCGTTACAGATGGTACCACAAATATCTCGGTTTTCTAATCATGGCGAATTCAATTGTCGCTGTAATACGTGATTTCGGATTCATCTCGATGGAGAATTTAGAGGTTTCATTAAGACGTATGATCATTTACAACTCTTTTTATTCCATCGCGGATCAAGTTTCAGGAACTACTTTTCTTTTGGCATCGGCCATTGGACATCTCAAGTACATCAGAGACAACAGACAACTTCTGAGGATGTTTGATCGGTTGATGTCCCTCCGCAGAAATATAGAAGATTATTTCGGCCCACAAATACTGGCTTTAACTGCGTCGTCTTTTGTAACTTCTGTCTTACTATGTTTTTGGATGACAACTAACTCCCTGGGTATGTTTTATGAAGCAAGCATTACTCTAATGTGCCTATACCCTTTGGTGACAATATACTTCAAACTGCTTTCAATAGTTACTGAGGTTTGTAAAATATTATATTAATTTCACTGAATACTTTCTAGATCCTCTTAGGATAAATGAACCAGTAGGTGACATGATTAAGGAAATTTACTTTATATTTTAGGTGTAAAAACTTAAATATTGATGTTATTATATTTTTCATGGATTCATCTTATAGAACTATTTTTCACCTTACCAAGGTGAGAAATTTCAAATCCATGAAACATTTATCTAAATTAAAAAAAAAAAAATCCAAATTAAAAGAATAGTTTTGCTCTACCAGTAGCTAACATAGCTGAAAGAGATTAGAAAAAGGATGTGTTTAAGGGAAATTTTATATTTTTCACTTTAAGATTAACAAAAATTACCTTTAACTTACTATAAAACTAATTTCTTTCGTTTTCCAACTTAAACTTATCAATAAATGGTCACTGTCAAGAATCTCTGGTTTTGGCAATAGAAAAACATATTTTTGTTTTATATTTAATCCAACGAAAAAACACCTGTCCTCCAGTTTATATTGACAACAATCAAATTCCTCAAACGGACACGGTACTTTACCTTGGACTCACCTTCGACAGAAGGATGACATGGGGCCCACATGTTAAAATGAAGCGTATGACACTTAACAAACGACTCAAACTACTTTACTCTCTTTTTGCCAAATCTTCAAAACTAAAACTAAAACAGAAACTGAATACATATACATACTTACTTAAGCCCATATGGACATACTCATCACAAATATACGGCATCGCTAAAAAGACCCACCTACAAAAACTTCAAACGTTCCAATCAAAATTATTGCGACTCATTACAAAAGCACCTTGGTACGTGACTAACAAAACTCTACATACTGACCTCCACTTTCCAACAGTTGACCAAATATAACAACCCTATATCAACGATTTTACACAAATTTAAATGGACATAATAACAGACTTATAAGAGACATGGCCACAGCTGACATACCTCAGAACCTGAGGAGGAGACTAAAAAGGCGTTGGATGAGGGATCTCCTTCCTTAGACAACCTAAGTAATTGGAACAAGTTAGGGAAGAGGTACTGCTGAGTACTTTCCTTCCCCATGCCTGTCATGTCATTATATCATTATCGCCATCACATTTGCTGATTGTCAACTTATTATTGACAGGCGCAAATATATATTTTATAGACAAAAAAAAAAAAATATTTAATCCAAATAATTAGCATTTTTATCTTCACTTATCTATATATGAAATATATAGTAAAGTATTGCTATCGTGAAAAATTTCGAATCTTCATTTTTAGAGAAAATATACGTTTTGAGGTCTGCTGAATCCCGCCAAATGGTCTGTGTGTGTTAACAGTCTAGCTCAAAAAAGAAAAGTCGTACGAAAGTGAAATTGCATACTTAAGGTTTTTATATGATAGGGATATTACAGCGAATTTTTCGTCAAAATCGCCTAACACGTTGTGGCACTTTATATCATGGACTAAACACATTTTTATGATTTTCTCAAAAACGGCTCTAACGATTTTGATTAAATTCATCATATCAGTGTAAAATTTAAGCAGTTTTAAATAAAGCGTAGTTTTTATTATGATTGATGTTCTCTAACCGGGCTTAAATGGCTAATTTTCAATATTAACTTCCACTAAAGTACCTTTTTTTATTTGAAGAAATTGACCATTTCACATTAATCTTTGATATAAAGAATAGTTAAATATAAAATATGAAAGAATTTGATAATTAACTAAAGGAGAAATAAGAAATCGTAACGGTTAATAAATTAAGAGCTCGCCCGAAAGATTACAACAGGCTTCCATACGTGACATGAGATTAACACAATACGGACTTCGACAATATTATGTATATATATATATATATATATTATATATATATATATATATATATATATATATATATTTCTTTTTTCATAAATGCTATGGTTGGTATTATTTAATATTTAATTTTATAGAATACAGCGATGTAAAAATTAAAATCGAAGAAGATGGTCCGGGGTGGCGGTCCTAAACAGGCTAAGTAGAGGTAAAAACTATTTTATTAAAAGCCAACGTTTCGACCCGACTTTGCAGGTCTTCTTCAGGGAGGTGTATTCAGCTAGGAGTTTCACTTAGAATCCTCCTACAGTTCTAAGTGAAAGTCCTAGCTGAACACACCTTCCTGAAGAAGACCTGCAAAGTCGGGTCGAAACGTTGACTTTTAATAAAATAGTTTTACCACTATTTAGCCTATTTATGACCGCCACCCCGGACCATCTCATTCCTTTATGATGCAACGGTCAACTATTAAATATTCAATAAAAATTAAAATTTATATATGTAAGAATATTAAAACAAATAAAAATATCCACAATGAAATGTAAATAAATATAGCGTCTATAATTTTTACTTTCACTTCCCGTTTGAAAATACTTGATTCTGTCTGGCAAGTGAAAGTCGTGTGATGTGTGCACCTGATTTTTTAACTTACATTATGCAGGTCTGAATTTTAGTTTTAGAGATATTTTAATCAAATGTTCAACGAAATTCACAGTAATTTGGCTTTCGACTCTATTCTTTTCTCTTTTTACCTCTCTAACCCGTCGTTGCGTTGAGATTTTTTAATTATGCCTTATTACAAAGAGGATGAAATGGTGAACATTTTCCTAGATTCATACAATCATATATTTCTTTTATAATTAATTGCAAGCTAAGAGCGTTTGTCTAGTAAGTGCTGGAATAGTTGGAAACGTTGAGCAATTTCTTGTCTTTTACGAGATTTCCAAGTGAGGTGTTTTTCCAGGTAGAGTCCTAGGTAACAGATATGTTCAACAGGGATAAGTGGGGTGTTATTAAAGGATACTGTAGGACAGGAAGTCAAAGATTAAACAAGGAATGGTATAGGTGATTTTATGGGATTTATTGGAATTTATTTTAATCCTCCAGTTTTGACACCATTCTTCAAGACTTGTGATTAGTGTTGCCCAAAATCGGTCTTGGGGTAACCAAGACCAAGACCAAGGTTACCTAATTGTTGCAAGACCAAGACCAGGACTCGTAAAACAAATCGATTTTTAAAATAAAAATTAAGGCAAAATAGTTACTAATTCTTGACAATTTTAGTTACTATAACCAATATAATTTTGAATTCAACTCATCTAATTTTTCATTCGGGCTTAGTTAGGTTTCTCTTATCTAAACAATTACAGTAATATCTCTATAGTAGTAAGGTAATAAGTAACTGCAAGACTGTTGCGAGAGTCTTGCGCAAGACCAAGACCATGACCAAGACGGACTTTGCAAGACCAGTACTCGTCTCGGTCTCGAATTTGGGCAACACTACTTGTGATGTGCGATTGATTATGATCAGCATTGATTAGGATGGGTTGAGATTTCAGCTGTATAAACTGTGTAAAGGATAGTGCTGAGGACACTACCTTGAGAAAGTTTTTATTTTATGATGAAAATTCATATCGGTATTATTAAAGTGTTCGAACTGCCGGCGATTATGGGAGAAGAAAATAACATTAGAAATAATATTTAGTGAGTAAATAATATCTGAGGCGGAGGAAACACTTAATATAATAACACCGATCAATACTGTGTTTGAAAAGTTTGTTGGCCTCATTCAGTTCCCAAAACCAACAGACTTGCCATTTCACTCCACGAATTTTCGTAAATGGATAAGAATGGAGAATATTACGTAGAGAAGGCTTTCCAACAGATCTTCTTTTTCCCGAGACTCATCGGCACATTCCCGTTGGATCGCAACTATAAACTATCATGGTGGCTGTTGGTGTCCATTATAGATTTAATTTTGCTCGTTTATATAATGCTCGACGGATTCTTGGCAAACAATAATATTGTTAAAGCCTGTGTTTTATTATTATTGAGAATCCTTTCTCTATTTCCTCCGTTATTAAATTTCGCTAGTATATATTTTAACGTTGAAAGATTAAGAGATTTTTACAAGGAACTCTTCGCGTTCGAAGCTTTGACACGAGAACTAGGAGTGGTGTGGTCTTTTCGATATCGATGGTGGATGAAATACCGGAGCTTGGTCACATTCGTGATTTCGATTGGCACTGTTTTGCCTCAAGTCGATTTATGTACATGGATCCCAACAGCAATAAAGCGCTTTCACTATTTTATGATACTTTTCTCAATCGCAGAATCGATTTCAGCTATTACTTCTGTTTTGGCATCCGCCATTGCTCACCTCAAACACATCAGAGAGAACAAAGTGCTCTTGAGAAAGTTCGAGCATTTAGTATTCCTCCGCAGAACTATCGAAGAATATTTCGGTCTTCAAATCCTGGCTTTGATCGCGACATCATTCGTATCAGCTGTGGCTCTTGCCTTTTGGATAGCTACAGCGAAGATTGATATGATTAATACTACAATATTTTTTTTCGGTTCTTTATACTTGATAATGGTGATATATGTTCCCTTGATGTCAATAGTTTCACAGGTATGTAATATATAATTATTATTCCATTTAATTATAAAATATTTACCTTTGGGTTCTCGGGTTTGAAACTTAAGCTATCGATAAAAAAAAACAAAAAAACCCTGGAATGTGCCCTTACCGCCATACATTGAGAAGAAATCGGTATTTTCATATATGAAATATAAGAAAAATTGCAGAAAATACAAGATATTATTTAAAACAATTATTTACTATATCGTCATTTTATTGCAAAAAGTCATTATGTAAAATTACATAACCTTTATTAAAATTAAGATTAAGATTAATGAATAGCTGCGTAAGATTTGTTGTTGGTGCCCCGAGGTACTCCCATGTCTCTCACCACTACACTGAGTTAAGGTGGCTCTTCCCTTCCTTCCGAAGACAATATTTTCTAGGTACGTTCCTCTACCAAATCATCAACAACCATCGTCCTTCTTACGCTTACAACCTTCTCCAGTTCAAATCCTCAGTACATTCCCTGTCCACAAGATCTCGACCTTCTGACCTTTACATGCCTTCTCACAGGTCTGCCTCATTCCAAAATTCCTTTATTGTTCGCACTGTCAATTTCTGGAATTCCCTCCCTATCAAAATTCGACATTCCCCCTCCATATCCACATTCAAATCCCTCCTATTCCAATTCCTATCACAAAAACCGTCAGATACTTGCTAACCATTCGAGCGGATTTTAATAGAAAATTTGATACATTTTTATTTTTTAATTCTTTATTTTTTTCGGAAAAATGTATACTGGTCTATAAGAGCAAATAGCTTTAAGTGTCTTGTCATAGTATTAATGGTTTTGTATATAGTTTAGTTTGTTTTGTATATAGAATTTTTACCTTATATTTTTTTTACATTATTTCTTTTTTTCGATTGATTTTATTTTGGCCAGATGTAATATTTTAATTTTGTTCTATTTTGTTATTCTCATGGGACTGTGTCCAAGAATAAAGTTATTTTTCTATCTATTCTATCTAACCTTAAATCTTTGGTTTGGAATTTGGAACTTTGTTGAACTTCCCGTTTGTGAAATCAGAACATTGTGCACTTACTGATTTTTTTTTTTTACTTTATCTTCCCTATATATGAAATATGTAATAAATGAAAGTATTGCTATTATGAACGGAATATACGTTTTAATGTCCTCTGAGTCCAAATAACAGTCTCACAAAATGTTATATGTATGTGTGTGTGTGTTTGTGTTAAGCTCAAAAACGAAAAGTCTTATCAAAGTGAAATTTCATATTTAAGGTTTTTATATGCTTGGAATGTTACTTTTTCATTATAATCGGCTAACCGGAAGTGGCACTTAACTAGTTTATCATGAACTAAACATATTTGCACGAAAACGGTTAAAATCTAATTTTCATTCTGATTGATGTTATCTAACAGTGCTTAAATGGCTAGTTTTCAATATTAACGCCCTCTGAAGTACGAAATAATATTTGTTGTGCGATGGAAGTATTTAATTATTATAAGTTGTTTCGAAGTCTATAACCGCGCTTTAGATAATTTCTCTGATTTTTGTTGGAGATCCAGCAGATAGCACAGATTTTCCTGTGATGAGTAGAGGACTCAATATTTAATTTTGGAGGCCTTGGTGTTGTTTTTACTTTCACTTGTCTATTTATGACATTTGTGACTGGACTTTTGGATCTCTTGTACAATTTTGTTTAGAATATTCGAAACTAAGAAAAACTTTCTTACCTTCATTAATGAGGAAGAAAAAAGAATGAGTTATTTAAATTTTCGAATGAAAATTCTTTCATATTGTACTCTTTCAGTTATTTGAATGAATCGCAAGTGATCTATCAGCTGACAACTCCGATAAGATCATAAGCTTACAAATAATATTTGGTGTGTAAATACAAACCGGCTTGAAGAAAACCCTTGATATAATACAAATCAATATCGCCATTAGAGATTATAGGTATCATTTAGTTTCTACAACGAACGGACTTGACAATTCACTCTGCGAATAGTCGGAAATGGAAAATAATGGAGAGTATTACGTAGACAAAGCCTTCCAAGAAATCTTCTTTTTCCCGAGGCTCATCGGTACATTTCCGCTGGATCGCAATTATAAACTATCATGGGGGCTTTTGGTATTCGTTATCGATTTAATTTTGTTCCTTCATTTAATCGTATACGACTTCTATAGGGTCAATAATTTTGTTGATACTTATATTGTGTTATTACTCCAAATCCTTTCTCTAATTCCTCCGTTTTTAAATTTCGCTAGTGTTTATTTCAAAGTTGGAAGATTAAGGGATTTTTACAAGGATCTTCTCGCCTTCGAACAGTCAACTCGAGAATTAGGTGTGCCGTGGTGTTATCGGTTCAGGTGGTGGAAGAAATACCAGGGTTTGGCGGTCTTCATGGTTTCAATGTTTACTTTGCCAATTCGCAATTACAGGAGAGTTTTCTCGGCTGTAGTAAAACGCATTCACTATTTTATGGTACTTTTATCAATCGCAGAACAGATTTCTGCAATTGGTTCACTTTTGGCATCCGCCATCTTTCACCTCAAGAACATCAGAGAGAACAAGGTGCTCTTGAGACAGTTCGAGCAGTTGGTATTCCTCCGCAAAACTATCGAAGAATATTTCGGTCTTCAAATCCTGGCTTTGATCGCGACATCACTTGTATCAGCTGTGGCTCTTGCCTTTTGGATAGCTACAGCGAAGATTGATATGATTAATGCTGCAATATTTTTTTTCGGTTCTTTATACTTGATAACGGTGATATATGTTCCCTTGATGTCAATAGTTTCACAGGTATGTAATATATAATTATTATTCCATTTAATTATAAAATATTTACCTTTGGGTTCTCGGGTGTGGTTTTTCGATAAAAAAAAAAAAAAAAAAAAAACCCTGGAATGTGCGCTTACCGCCATACATTGAGAAGAAATCGGTATTTTCATACATGATGAAATATAAGAAAAATTGCAGAAAATACAAGATATTATTTAAAACAATTATTTACTATATCGTCATTTTATTGTAAAAAGTCATTATGTAAAATTACATAACCTTTATTAAAATTAAGATTAAGATTAATGAATAGCTGCGTAAGATTTGTTATTGGTGCCCCGAGGTACTCCCATGTCTCTCACCACTGCACTGAGTTAAGGTGGCTCTTCCCCTCCTTCCGAAGACAATATTTTCTAGGTACGTTCCTCTACCAAATCATCAACAACCATCGTCCTTCTTACGCCTACAACCTTCTCCAGTTCAAATCCTCAGTCCATTCCCTGTCCACAAGATCTCGACCTTCTGACCTTTACATGCCTTCTCACAGATCTGCCTCATTCCAAAATTCCTTTATTGTTCGCTTTGTCAATTTCTGGAATTCCCTCCCTATCAAAATTCGACATTCCCCCTCCATATCCACATTCAAATCCCTCCTATTCCAATTCCTATCACAAAAACAGTCAGATACTTGCTAACCATGCGGATTTTAATAGAGAATTTGATACATTTTTATTTTTTGATTCTTTATTTTTTTCGGAAAAGTGTATACTGGTCTATAAGAGCAAATAGCTTTAAGTGTCTTGTCATAGTATTAATGGTTTTGTATATAGTTTAGTTTGTTTTGTATATAGAATTTTTACCTTATATTTTTTTTACATTATTTTTTTTTTCGATTGATTTTATTTTGGCCAGATGTAATATTTTAATTTTGTTCTATTTTGTTATTCTCAAGGGACTGTGTCCCAGAATAAAGTTATTTTTCTATCTATTCTATCTAACCTTAAATCTTTGGTTTGGAATTTGAAACTTTGTTGAACTTCCCGTTTGTGAAATCAGAACATTGTGCACTTACTGATTTTTTTTTTACTTTATCTTCCCTATATATGAAATATGTAGTAAATGAAAGTATTGCTATTATGAACGCAATACACGTTTTAATGTCCTCTGAGTCCAAATAACTAACAGTCTCACAAAATGTTATATGTATGTGTGTGTGTGTGTTTATGTTAAGCTCAAAAATGAAAAGTGTTATCAAAGTGAATTTTGATATTTAAGGTTTTTATATGTTTGGAATATTACAGTAACTTTTTCATTATAATCGGCTAACCGGAAGTGGCACTTTAGTAGTTTATCATGAACTAAACATATTTGCACGAAAACGGTTAAAATCTAATTTTCATTCTGATTGATGTTATCTAACAGGGCTTAAATGGCTAGTTTTCAATATTAACTCCCTCTGAAGTACGAAATAATATTTGTTGTGCGATGGAAGTATTTAATTATTTTAAGTTGTTTCGAAATCTATAACGGCGCTTTAGATAATTTCTCTGATTTTTGTAGGAGATCCAGCAGATAGCACAGATTTTCCTGTGATCAGTAGAGGACTCAATATTTAATTTTGGAGGCCTTGGTGTTGTTTTTACTTTCACTTGCCTATTTATGTAATAGATAGTAAGAGTAAGTATTGTGATCGTGAACATTTTTGAATCTGAGTTTTCAACGGAAATACACGTTATGAGGTCCCCTGTGTCCAAATTACCAGGTCCCGCAAAATGGTGTGTGTGTGTGTGTGTGTGTGTGTGTGTGTGTGTGTGTGTGTGTGTGTGTGTGTTAACAGTCTAGCTCAAAAACAAAAAGTCGTACGAAAGTGAAATTGCATATGTAGAGTTTTTATATGGTAGAGATGTTACAGCAAATGTTTCGTCAAAATCGGCTTAACGGAAGTGGCACATTATATAATGGACTAAATATATGTTTACGATTATCTCGAAAACCGCTATAACTATTTTGATTAAATTTGTCATATCAGTGTACAATTAAGCATTTTAAAATAAAATGTGTTTATTATTCCGATCGATGTTCTCTAACAGGGCTTGAAAGGCTAATTTTCAATATTAGCTTCCTCTAAAGTACCTTCATTTTTTTTTATTTGAAACCATTGACCATTTCACATTAATCTTAATTATAAAATATAAGTAAATATAAAATATGAAATAATTTGATATTTAACTAAAGGAGAAATAAAAGATTTTAACGGAGAATAGTTGTAATGGAGGAGCCAAAGGAATACGATACGTAACATGAGCATAATATAATATATAGGTATGACTCGGTTATTATGTTTTTAATTTACTTATCTTTAGGTTATTTTATTTTTTATTGTAGAATAGAATAGAAAAATAATTTTATTGTGGGACACAGTTCCTTGAGAATAACAAAATAAAAAGATTACATCTGGCCAAAATAAAATCAATCGAAAAAATTGTACATGGTTTTTTGATTATTATTTAGTTATTATTTTACTTTTGTTAATTTTATGTTTTTGGTATATGTGGTGTGAATGTGTTCATATTCACTATAATTATTATCCACGTTACAGATTATTATATTTCTAAATAAGAAAAAAAAAATATATATAATAAGGACTCCGACAATATTAGGTAAATATACATATAATTATAAGACAAGACTGGTTAAAAAAAATCAATTTTCAAAAAATAAAAATTAAGGCAAAGTAGTTACTAATACCCGACAATCTTATTTACTTTTTTTTTTTAAAACTTATTTATTGAAAAATATTACAATCTGTCTCTAGGACTTTTATAATACAGTTCACAGATCACATTCACACTCTATGTACAATAAATAAAATAAATTATACAGAAAAATAATATATATACAATAAATAAGAATAAAATAACCTAAAAATAAATAAATAAAAACAAGACATACACACCTATATACTATGTGTAAAGAATTGTATACGAATATACTTATGCATTTAACTCCTCTTAATTTTCATTCGGGCTTAGATAGGTTTCTTCTACATAAAAAATTACAGTAATATCTCTATAGTAGTAAGCTAATAAGTAACTGCAAGACTGTTGCGAGACTCTTGAGCAAGACCAAGACTCCTCTCGGTCTCGCATTTGGACAACACTACACTCTGGCATTGATTCCCCGCCCTTACCCCTGGCGTGAAAAAAATCCGTATAACCTAAATGACGAAGAGGATGACAGAAAAGAAAAATACTTAACCAAATATATAGCAGCGGGACTTTCGGATCTCTTGTACAATTTTGTTTAGAATATTCGAAACTAAGAAAAACTTTCTTACCTTCATTAATGAGGAAGAAAAAAGAATGAGTTATTTAAATTTTAGAATAAAAATTCTTTCATATTGTACTCTTTCAGTTATTTGAATGAATCGCAAGTGATCTATCAGCTGACAACTCCGATAAGATCATAAGCTTACAAATAATATTTGGTGTGTAAATACAAACCGGCTTGAAGAAAACACTTGATATAATACAAATCAATATCGCCATTAGAGATTATAGGTATCATTTAGTTTCTACAACGAACGGACTTGACAATTCACTCTGCGAATAGTCGGAAATGGAAAATAATGGAGAGTATTACGTAGACAAAGCCTTCCAAGAAATCTTTTTTTTCCCGAGGCTCATCGGTACATTTCCGCTGGATCGCAATTATAAACTATCATGGGGGCTTTTGGTATTCGTTATCGATTTAATTTTGTTCCTTCATTTAATCGTATACGACTTCTATAGGATCAATAATTTTGTTGATACCTATATTGTGTTATTACTCCAAATCCTTTCTCTAATTCCTCCGTTTTTAAATTTCGCTAGTGTTTATTTCAAAGTTGGAAGATTAAGGGATTTATACAAGGATCTTCTCGCGTTCGAACAGTCAACTCGAGAATTAGGTGTGCCGTGGTGTTATCGGTTCAGGTGGTGGAAGAAATACCAGGGTTTGGCGGTCTTCATGATTTCAATGTTTACTTTGGCAATTCGCAATCACAGGAGAGTTTTCCCGGCTGTAGTAAAACGCATTCACTATTTTATGGTACTTTTATCAATCGCAGAACAGATTTCTGCAATTGGTTCACTTTTGGCTTCCGCCATCTTTCACCTCAAGAACATCAGAGAGGATAAAGTGCTCTTGAGAAAGTTCGAGCAGTTGGTATTCCTCCGCAAAACTATCGAAGAATATTTCGGTCTTCAAATCCTGGCTTTGATCGCGACATCACTTGTATCAGCTGTGGCTCTTGCCTTTTGGATAGCTACAGCGAAGATTGATATGATTAATGCTGCAATATTTTTTTTCGGTTCTTTATACTTGATAACGGTGATATATGTTTCCTTGATGTCAATAATTTCACAGGTATGTAATATATAATTATTATTCCATTTAATTATAAAATATTTACCTTTGAGTTCTCGGGTTTGAAACTTAAGCTATCAATATAAAAAAAACCTGGAATGTGGGCTTACCGCCATATTTTAAGAAGAAATCGGCATTTTCATACATAATGAAATAAAAATAACAGATAGTACAATATATAATATAAAACAATTATTTACCATCTTGTCATTTTATTGCAAAAAGTCATTATGTAAAATCAGAACATTGTGCACTTACTGATTTTTTTTTTTTTACTTTAACTTCCCTATATATGAAATATATTGTAAATGAAAGTATTGCGATCGTGAACGGAATACACGTTTTGAGGTCCTCTGAGTCCAAATAACACAGTCTCACAAAATGTTCTGTGTGTATTTGTGTTAAGCTCAAAAACGAAATGTATTATTAAAGTGAAATTGCATATTTATGGTTTTTTATATGCTTGGACGTTGCTTTTTTTTTGTCTTTTCGTTTTGTTATTCTTCTCCTTGATGTCATATTTGCTGAATACCAAGGTAGATGGCAAATTTATTGTGAGCCACAGATATGTACAACTAATACCTTTTTTTTTTTTTGAAAAATATTACAATCTGTCTCAAGGACATTCATAATAGTGTTCACAGATCACATTCACACTCTATGTACAATAAATAAAATAAATTATACAGAAAAATAACATATATACAATAAATAAGAATAAAATAACCTAAAAATAAATGAATAAAAAGAACACAAACATACCTATATACAATATTTACAATTTGGTGAGGGAACTCCAAACCAGACTTGTCGCTCCAAGCGTGGAGGGAAAAACATGGTTCCAGGAGATCCCAGCACTTCTCTCTCAACCGCGTCACTGGGGCTAAACCCAGTGGAGATTGAGCAAGAGTGCTTAAGCCACATACACTCATGTCGTGAGTGGAGAATCTGGTCATTGCCAGAACTTCAATATTTACAAACTATAAAAGGTCGCGGGGCCACTGCCGTTTTAACTTCCTTGGAGGATTATATGGATGGGTGGTGCTGGATAGAGATTGTGCAAAGGGATTTGAATGATGGGTAAGGTTCTGGTGGAATTTGGAGAATTTTGATGGGATAAGGTCTAGGACAAATGGGATATTAATGTCATGGTGTAGAGTTTTGTTAGTTACATAGAAAGGAGCATCGACTATTGTTCGAAGGACTTTGGATTGAATGGATTGGATGCGTTTGATGTTAGAAAATTTCCCCACAGTTCCCCACAGTTCAAGTCCGTAAGTCCAGATAGGTTTCAATATTGTCTTGTAGATCAGTAATTTGTTTTCAATGGAAAGTTTAGATTTTCTGTTTAGTAGTCGTATAGCTGGCCGTATCGTCGGTTTAGTTCCTGTCTTTTAAGTCTAGTATGAGGGTTCCACGTTAGTCGTCTGTCTAAGAGAAAGCCAAGGTACCGGACTGTGTCTGAGAAAGGAAGCTGGATGGAATTAAAGTGTACTGGTGGACAGGAACTGCGTCGGAGCGTGAAGGTGATGTGTTGGCATTTGGATTCGTTTACTTTAATACGCCATTTATTACACCAGTGCTCAATCAGGGAGAGGTGTCTTTGAAGGTTTGAGGATGCTATATCAGGATCTGAGTCGGATGATAGAATGGCGGTGTCATCAGCAAAAGTTGCCAGGAAGGTATCGGGATGGACAGGGATATCGGCGGTAAAGAGGATGTAAAGGACGGGACCCAATACGCTACCTTGAGGAACACCTGCCTCAATTGGATAGCAATGCGAAAATTCAGTACCGCAACGAACTCGGAAGGTACGATCTGAGAGGTAGGAACGGAGAACAAGGTACAAGGACTGAGGAAGATAGTTTTTCAGCTTGGAAAGAAGCCCGGCGTGCCATACCCGGTCGAAAGCTTGAGCTATGTCCAGAAATGCACCCGAGCAATATTGCTTGCTTTCCAATGCTGCGGAAATATGATCAACCACTCGGAGTCCTTGTTGGACTGTAGAGTGTTGTGAACGAAATCCGAACTGATGGGAAGGAAGATTTTGGGATTCTATAAAGGGTAGGATGCGTTTCAGGAGGATCTTTTCAAAGATTTTTGAGAGAATTGGAAGAAGGCTAATTGGTCTGTAGGACGTTGAGGTGTTGGGAGGTTTGCCTGGTTTCGGAAACAGGATAATAGTGGAATGTTTCCACAAAGGAGGAAAGTGGGTGGTTCGTAGGATGTTATTGTATATGTATGTAAGGAATATGACAGCTTTAGGAAGGAGTTGTCTAAGGATCTGAGAGGTAAGGAGGTCGTATCCAGGTGATTTACGGGTAGGTAGTTTTTGTAAGAGGAATTTGACCTCAGAAGGATTAACTGCTTTAGGCGGTAAGGAGAGTGGGATGGGTGAATTAAGGAATTCCTCTACTGCTGACGTGTGGGTGGGATTGGATTATGGATGAGAGGTGAATGTAAGGGAAAGGTGTTTGGCGAATTCTTCGGCTCTATCTTCTTCAGACGCTGCCCAAGAGCCATCACCTCGACGGAGAGGATGTGATATATGATGGGGTTTTAGGATATGTTTAGTGGTCTTCCATAGGGAATCGTCATGAGGAGAGAGGGAAGTAAGGTAGGAGTTGAAGGATTGGGATCTGAAGGTGGCCAATTCTATCTTTAGTTTTTTGCAAAAATAATTATAGGATTGACGATCGGTGGGGTGTCTAGTACGTTGCCATAATAATCTGGCACGGCGTTTGGTATGGATTAGGTCTATGAGGTGTTGAGGTAACTTATTTTTCTTAGGAGTTCTTGAGGAGTGGTTTGGAGAGGAAGCAGTCCAGATTGCTTGTTGGATAGTGGTGGTAAAAAAGTGTACGGTATTGTCAAGGTCATCTGGGGTTTTCAGGGTCATTCTGAGGTCAATTTTATCGGAAAGTATTTGGTGGAAGAGTTCCCAGTTAACTGGGCCTCTGATGAAGGACGGTGGAGAAGACTTAGGAATAGGAGCTAGAGATAATTGGAGTAATAATGGACTATGATCTGAGGATAGTTCGGCAAGAGGGGTAAGGGAATGATTGAGGGGACCTAAACCACTGTGGATGAAAAAATCAAGGATATCAGGATTGCGGTTAGGATCTGTGGGCCAGTAGGTAGGTGAGTTGGGTGGAAGGAGACTGAAACGTTGGGTATTGAGTGCAGACAGAAATGTTCTGCAACGAGAATTCGTGGTTCTTGAACCCCAAACTTGATGCTTGGCATTTAAGTCTGCACCCAGGATGAAATGATCACCTAAGGAGTTGAGGAGAGAACTGAACTGGACTTTGGATATGGATCTGTTAGGAGGGCAATATGCTGATGCAAGGGTGACTGGAAAGGAGAAGGCTTTGATTACAATAGCGGTTGACTGTAGGAAATCTTGAGTAGGTAATGGGAGTAAGTGATGGGAGAGGGATTGGTGTACGATGACAGCAGTACCGGCATGTGCTCTGCCGTCAGGATGGTCAGTACGGTATGTTAAATACTGTGGGATTTTTAAATGCTGTTTTATGGCCAGTCGAGTTTCTGTAATTAGGGCTATGTCAATGTTCTTGTCTTGTAGTAAAGCTGTTAGTTCGTCTACGTGATTTCTAACACCATTCATATTCCAAAGGAGAATGGACATGGGTTTTGGGATGTGGGTCATTGAGGATTTTTTAAAGGAGGAATGAGGTGAGATACGAGATTTGTAACGAGTGATATGAGTGGAGTAACTAGGGATTTGAAATCGGTGAGGAAAGATGCTAACAAACTAGTGAGATCTGTTGCATTTGAAGGAGGAGGAATATGAGGAATTTGAGGTTGTTGATGATTATGTGTGTTAGGATGGACAGAATATTGAGATTGGGGCTGAGGTAGTTGCTGCGGCAGGGCTTCACATGTATTATTGGGGTTCTTACCTCCAAGTAGTTCGGAGTATGATAAATTATTGTTAACAATTCTAGAAGGTTCTCTTCTTGGTCTGGTTGTCTCATCTTGAATCCGGTTCTTCTGGTATCTGAATTTGAGGGCTCTTATAGGTTTGGCAGCCTTTGTAGTTGGCCGGGTGTCCCTCCTGGCATAGTGCACACACTGCAGGATCTTGTATTGGTTTGGTGCACTCCACAGATTTGTGCTGTTCACCGCATTTCACGCAACGCGGCAGATGGTGACAATAAATTTTCGTGTGGCCATACGTCTGGCAATTGTGGCACTGCACAATTTCCTTCTTGGGGTATGGCTTCTTCACGATAGTGTAGTACAATCTCTTGATGTCATATATTTTCAATACCAGGGGATGGCTCTAGATCCACGAAAAATAAAGGTAGTGGAACTTTATTACTTACTCCTGGCTGCTCCTTATTCTCCTTCAGAACGTTGGTTACCTGACGCACTTTGAAACCAAGCGTCGCTAGTTCTTCTTTTATCACTTCAGTTGGGGTTGAGGAGTGTAAATTTCTTACCACCACTCGTAGCGATCTCTCCTGTTTCAGCTGGTATGTGTGGAAATTTGCATTCGTTTCTGATAGGTACTTCACAATTTTTCGGTAGGTTTCTGCAGTATCTGGTGTTATTTTTATATCGTTGGTCCTGTTGAGGCAAGAATAACTGCCGGAGCAGATTTTGTTTAGTTGTGTACACAGTAGTTGAAAATTTTTGATATTTTTTACAAATATCTGCTGCACTCCATTACTTCTCTGTCATTATGAAGCACTTGGAACGGGTTTGGAGTGAAGAAAGGAGATTCTTCAACCATTTCTTGCGAAGAGGTACCTGGTTGAGGCTGAGGTTCTGTATCTGAAGTTTTCACTGTGGTTATTGGATCAATTTCTCGCAGGCAGCGGCGAGTTCTTTGTTTCACTGGTGAATCACGAGGGGTACTAACGCCGTCTGACCGAGTCCTCTTAGTGGGCACCTTACTGGACATCACTGGCTGACAATGCCGCATCATAAGAGAAAATAAAAAAAAAAATTAAAAAAAAAATGTAGCAAACTGTAAATAACAACTGCTCTGGTGTAAAATTCAACTGTATTCAGTAAATAATCAAAGAGATTCCGCTGAAAAATTGGCAACAACTGAGAGAAGATTTCAGAACA
Source organism: Nezara viridula (assembly GCA_928085145.1). Classification (NCBI taxonomy): domain Eukaryota; kingdom Metazoa; phylum Arthropoda; class Insecta; order Hemiptera; family Pentatomidae; genus Nezara; species Nezara viridula. Next base: position 161,566,128 of record OV725080.1, read on the forward strand.
CACAACTAATAAATAAATAAATAAATATGCTTGGAATGTTGCAGTAACTTTTTCATTATTATAGACTAACCGGAAGTGGCACTTTACTAGTTTATTATGATATAAACATATTTGCACGAAAACGGTTAAAATCTAATTTTCATTCTGATTGATGTTATCTAACAGTGCTTAAATGGCTAGTTTTCAATATTAACTCCCTCTGAAGTACGAAATAATATTTGTTGTGCGATGGAAGTATTTAATTATTTTAAGTTGTTTCGAAATCTATAACGGCGCTTTAGATAATTTCTCTGATTTTTGTAGGAGATCCAGCAGATAGCACAGATTTTCCTGTGATCAGTAGAGGACTCAATATTTAATTTTGGAGGGCTCGGTGTTGTTTTTACTTTCACTTGCCTATTTATGTAATAGATAGTAAGAGTAAGTATTGTGATCGTGAACATTTTTGAATCTGAGTTTTCAACGGAAATACACGTTATGAGGTCCCCTGTGTCCAAACAACCAAGTCCCGCAAAATGGTCTGTGTGTGTGTGTGTGTTAACAGTCTAGCTCAAAAACAAAAAGTCGTGCGAAAGTGAAATTTCATATGTAGAGTTTTTATATGGTAGAGATGTTACAGCAAATTTTTCGTCAAAATCGGCTTACCGGAAGTGGCACATTATATAATGGACTAAATATATGTTTACGATTATCTCGAAAACCGCTATAACTATTTTGATTAAATTTATCATATCAGTGTACAATTAAGCATTTTAAAATAAAATGTGTTTATTATTCTGATTGATGTTCTCTAACAGGGCTTAAAAGGCTAATTTTCAATATAAAATTTCATATCATAGGGATGTTACACCAACTTTTTCGTCAAAATCGGCTAACCGGAAGTGGCACTTTATATAATGGACTAAATATATTTTTACGATTATCTAGGAAACCGCTATAACTATTTTGATTAAATTTATCATATAAGTGTACAATTAAGCATTTTAAAATAAAATGTGCTTATTATTCTGATCGATGTTCTCTTACAGGGCTTAAAAGGCTAATTTTCAATATTAGCTTCCTCTAAAGTGCCTTTAATTTTTACTTTCACTTACGTATATATGTAATATATAGCATGTGTAAGTATTGCGGTCGAGAAAATTTTTGAATCTGAGTTTTCGACGGATTTATACGTTTTGAGGTACCCTGAGTCGAAATGACCAAGTCCCGATAAATGGCCTGTGTGTCTGTGTGTTTGTATGTTAGCAGTCTAGCTCAAAAACGAAAAGTCCTATGAAACTGATATCACGTATTTAAGATAGGTATATGCCTTAGTTGTGACGGAAACTTTTTCCGTAAAATCGGCTAACCGGAAGTGCCACTTTATATCAATGCTGAAACACATTTTCACAGTTTTCTCAAAAACGGCTCTAACGATTTTGATTAAACTCGGTGTATCATTGTATAATTAAGTGGTCTTTTATATAAAGTAGGTCTTATTCCCATTGATGTCACTTTACAGGGCCTAAATGCCCAATGTTCATATACGTCTTCCTCTAAAGTATCTTTAATTTGGTTTATTTTAAAAAGATAATTATTGCGCATTATTCAGAGTTACGAAAAAATGCTAAATATAACTTTTGAAAGAATTTGATAAGTTAATAAAGGAGGACCGATTTCATTGAAACTTCGCTAAAGTCATTTTCTCGACACCCTTCAAATTTATCTATATAACATTCATCAGCGAAAAGAAGCTGAAAAAAAGTTACGATGGATGATAAAATTAAATTCAGAATAACTCAAAAAGTATACACTTTTTGGGGAATGTTGTATTATGGTTTTCTAAAAATTTATGAAATAACCTAAAAAAAAAATATCGTTAAAATCGGATAATTAGGAGGAAAGATATGGTCTCTAGTTTTTTTTTAATACATTCTGCTGCAAAGGTTATATCCTTTCTTTCGGTTTTTGAATTTTGAATGTGTTAATAAGGTAATGCTAATTTTTTAAAAATGTATTTAAAATCCGCCTAAGCAAGTTGATGGCATTGTTAAAAAAACTATTTCAGTGTACTTGTGTGAAAAAAGAAATAAAATATAAAATCATTTCATGGATGTATAAATCATGTGTTTATAATATTAAATACATTTACTGTAGTTTATTAATTATTTATTAAATTTTAAATTGGTTCATAATCGTCTTATCTTTTTGGCTACATTCAAGGAATTGCTGTGTTATATATGTGTGCGATGTTATATTGCGTTCCTGGCGTTTGAGAATTTAAAGAGAAAAAAGGAATTTTTTTTTATTTTGGGAAAGTGTTTATTATGCTATGTCTATTGTTTAATATGGCTTATTGTTGATAATTTGTAAGAGTATTGTTATGAAGGGGGAGAAAAAGAAAAGAAAAATATGATATAAAATTAATGTCCGTATGGATTGATAAGTATGCTGTGTACGAAGCAACCCTATGTAGTAGGGCAGCATTACTTGGGGGTGGGGTGGCCGAATAGGCTAAAGAAAACTAAATTAGTGAATAATTCGATAGATCTTCTCTTTGTGATATTCCTCTAACATTTCATTGTACTTGTGTGAAAAAAGAAGTGAAATACAAAAATATTTCATAGATACGTTTATAACCCTAAATATATTTACTGTAGTTTAATAACTCTAGATCTCATAATATATTTAAATATTTAGATATCTATCGTCCGTTTATTCCGAAAAATCATCATGTAACCTTTTAGAAAATTAAATTAGTGAATAGTTTGATAATTCTTCTTTTTGCGATATTGAAACAGAATCCACTTACTATTAGTGTGACAACTTTTGGCCTGTCTATGACAGACACTGCAAATCTCTTAATTCCGTTTTAATAAACATTGCAATGGAAAATAACAGTTTAATGACTTATAGTCGTACAATCCATAATCAATGGATCGAACAATCCATAATCAACGAATCGTACAATCCATAATCAACCGGTGATATAATAAATAGGAGTTTTGTTTTTTTAATAGCATTTGTGTTTTTTTAGCTTTAGCTCAGTTTAAAATGCAATTTAAAACATTTTATAATAGCCTAACATGGCCAGAAAATAATTTTTATTCAAAGTTCAAAGAGTAAGTGAAAGTTGTGTGTTGCGCGCACCAGATTTTTTTTTATTCGAAACCATTGACCATTTCACATTCATCTCTATTACAAAAGATAACTAAATATAAAAGATGAAATAATATGATATTTAACTAAAGGAGAAATAAAAGATTTTAACGGAGAATAGTTGTAATGGAGGAGCCAAAGGAATACGATACATAACATGAACATAATATAATATATAAGTATGACTCAGTTATTATGTTTTTAATTTACTTATCTTTAGGTTATTTTATTTTTTATTGTAGAATAGAATAGAAAAATAATTTTATTGTGGGACACAGTTCCTTGAGAATAACAAAATAAAAAGATTACATCTGGCCAAAATAAAATCAATCGAAAAAATTGTACATGGTTTTTTGATTATTATTTAGTTATTATTTTACTTTTGTTAATTTTATGTTTTTGGTATATGTGGTGTGAATGTGTTCATATTCACTATAATTATTATCCACGTTACAGATTATTATATTTCTAAATAAGAAAAAAAAAATATATATAATAAGGACTCCGACAATATTAGGTAAATATACATATAATTATAAGACAAGACTGGTTAAAAAAAATCAATTTTCAAAAAATAAAAATTAAGGCAAAGTAGTTACTAATACCCGACAATCTTATTTACTTTTTTTTTTTAAAACTTATTTATTGAAAAATATTACAATCTGTCTCTAGGACTTTTATAATAGAGTTCACAGATCACATTCACACTCTATGTACAATAAATAAAATAAATTATACAGAAAAATAATATATATACAATAAATAAGAATAAAATAACCTAAAAATAAATAAATAAAAACAAGACATACACACCTATATACTATGTGTAAAGAATTGTATACGAATATACTTATGCATTTAACTCCTCTTAATTTTCATTCTGGCTTAGATAGGTTTCTTCTACATAAAAAATTACAGTAATATCTCTATAGTAATAAGCTAACAAGTAACTGCAAGACTGTTGCAAGACTCTTGAGCAAGACCAAGACTCCTCTCGGTCTCGCATTTGGACAACACTACACTCTGGCATTGATTCCCCGCCCTTACCCCTGGCGTGAAAAAAATCCGTATAACCTAAATGACGAAGAGGATGACAGAAAAGAAAAATACTTAACCAAATATATAGCAGCGGGACTTTCGGATCTCTTGTACAATTTTGTTTAGAATATTCGAAACTAAGAAAAACTTTCTTACCTTCATTAATGAGGAAGAAAAAAGAATGAGTTATTTAAATTTTAGAATAAAAATTCTTTCATATTGTACTCTTTCAGTTATTTGAATGAATCGCAAGTGATCTATCAGCTGACAACTCCGATAAGATCATAAGCTTACAAATAATATTTGGTGTGTAAATACAAACCGGCTTGAAGAAAACACTTGATATAATACAAATCAATATCGCCATTAGAGATTATAGGTCTACAACGACAACCGTTCTACAACGAACGGACTTGACAATTCACTCTGCGAATAGTCGGAAATGGAAAATAATGGAGAGTATTACGTAGACAAAGCCTTCCAAGAAATCTTTTTTTTCCCGAGGCTCATCGGTACATTTCCGCTGGATCGCAATTATAAACTATCATGGCGGCTTTTGGTATTCGTTATCGATTTAATTTTGTTCCTTCATTTAATCGTATACGACTTCTATAGGATCGATAATTTTGTTGATACCTATATTGTGTTATTACTCAGAGTCCTTTCTCTAATTCCTCCGTTTTTAAATTTCGCTAGTGTTTATTTCAAAGTTGGAAGATTAAGGGATTTATACAAGGATCTTCTCGCGTTCGAACAGTCAACTCGAGAATTAGGTGTGCCGTGGTGTTATCGGTTCAGGTGGTGGAAGAAATACCAGGGTTTGGCGGTCTTCATGCTTTCAATGTTTACTTTGCCAATTCGCAATTACAGGAAAGTTTTCCCGGCTATAGTAAAACGCATTCACTATTTTATGGTACTTTTATCAATCGCAGAACAGATTTCTGCAATTAGTTCACTTTTGGCTTCCGCCATCTGTCACCTCAAGAACATCAGAGAGGATAAAGTGCTCTTGAGAAAGTTCGAGCAGTTGGTATTCCTCCGCAAAACTATCGAAGAATATTTCGGTCTTCAAATCCTAGCCATGATTGCGACATTATTCGTTTCACTTTTAACCCTAGCCTTTTGGACGGCTACAATGATGATCAATATGGTTAAAGCTACAATAATTTTTTGTGGATTCTTGTACTTGAATACATTGATATATATTTCGTTGCAGTCAATAGTTTCTCAGGTATGTAATATATAATTATTATTCAATTTATTTAGGAAATGTTTGCCTGTGGAAACATTGAATTGGATTGAAGCTAAGGGAAGATATAAAAAAAACAACATCATTTTTCACTTACCATACTACTTTAATTTTTTTTCATCGATAGATAAGATCGAAATTCACAAAAACTTTCTTAAAACTTCACTTCAGTAAAACTAGAAAAAATGTATTTAGACTTTAATATCGCATTTCTCCTAGATTTTATCCCTCAAAAATTTTCCAAATTCAACCAAAACCTTACACATATCCAAATCCAATTGCACACTCACTCTCTAGCACTACTCATCCCTACAATCCTCCTCGAAGCTTGAAGCAGCAGTGGCCCAGAGACTTGTTGTAGGAATATATTGGAGTTCTGGCAATGCCTAGATTCTCCACTCAAGCCATGTATATCTGGTTGTAGTGTCTCTGCTCAGCCTCCATTGCTAATAAAAGTGATGCGGCTGAGTGGGACGCTGGGATCTCTTAGAGTCCTACCTTTCCCTCCATGAGTGTGGGGAAAGGCTTGGCTCGGAGATCTTGAGTGAATGAATATTGTAAATATTGTATAAAAGCATGTGAGTATTTAAGTATTTATTTTATTAGACTAGTTTAGTATATTTATACATTTAATTTTAGTATCATTACATTGCTGTTTATTATTTTTATTAATTGTACATAGTATGAATGATCCATTCTTTATCACTATTACTTATATATCCTTGAATGTGATATATTGTAATATATCTCAATAAAGAAATATCAAAATTCTCGGAATTGAGGGCGTTTTCAATCTTGAGGTCGGCAAGCTTTGTCTATTTAATTACGTACTAAAAACTCGTAAGTACCCATTTTCTGTCCAATTGAATCGTAAGATAACTTGAGCACAAAGCTGAGAAAAAATGTGGCCTTCAAAAATATTGAGCCTTTGGGCCTGACCTTATCCCCAAATTGTCAATATAATGAGGTTATATAGGCCTTACTAATGGTGAAAATTTGGGGGTGTAGGTCACGCCAAACGCTAAATACTTTTGAAGGCCACATTTTTTCTCGGCTTTGTGTTCAAGTTATCTTACGATTCAAGTGAAAAGCAAATGATATAAATTTTCAAATTTACCTTCAGTACCTCTCTAAGGTAACGACATTTACCTAAACTGCATCAATCCGAAGTTATTACCATCTTTCTATCCATGACCATCTCTAATTATTTTTAGCTCATGAAATATGATTCTAATTTATGATATAGATTTAAATTTTCCAACCAGCCGTTCTGAAATTATAATCTGGCAATGTTGGGCTATTACAAAGTTTTTAAGTGCAAATTTAATAGAGATAAATCTTAAACATTACAGCTAACAAAACATTAAGACCATCAAAATAAGGAAAACCCTGTTTATTATATTAACTGTAGGCAATAAAAACCTCGTAACTCCATTTGTTTTTATAAACCTCATAACTCCAATCTCTGAGTTATCTATGCCTAGGGAGATTTGAAAGTACATCTTTATATTTAATCTATAAATGATTATATGAATATTAATTATTAAACTCTTATTTTCCATTGTAAAGTTTACTAAAATGAAATTACGAGGTTTTCATTTCCTGCCATAGATAAATCATGAGTTGTCACACTGATTGTAAGTGGATAATATTATGATTTCACTAAGCAAAAACTCATCAAATTATTCACTATTTTAATTGTCTAAAATGTTACATGATGATTTTTCGGATTGATTTATAGTTATTTAAATATAATATCGGATCTACAGTTATTAAATTAAATGTAATGCAAATGCGTTTAAGATTATAAAAAGATGTTTTAAACATCCATGAAATTTTTTTGTATTTGACTTCTTCTTTTAAACAAGTAAAAATGAAATAGGTTTTTAAACAATTTCATTGCCTTGATTTGGTGGATTTTATATATATTTTTTTTCAAGCTAAATTTTTTTCTTTGTTTCCTTCCTACCAAATATAGGGAAGCATTTTATTCGGGCGAGAGATTAAAAAACAATTTATGCTCACAAATGAAAATTTCCACTCGTGTTTTACCTTTCAGACATCAAGGATCAAATAAATATTTTTTTTTTTAATTGTTGAGCTAAAAAAGACCAAGATGTACCAAACACTTATGTATTTTCAATATACAACAATACTTGGTGTATTTTAACTAAGCCTGCTGTAGTTCATAGTTCTAGAGACCTAAGCATGGAGTAGTTCACAAGAAATTGAAAGAAGTCATAAATATTCCCTTGGACATCCTAGGAACAAATAGTTTTATATTATACCAAGACTAGTTGGTACATACTATACCAAGACTAGTTGGTACATATCCACTAAAGTATAACTATGGGGGGATTTTAGTTTTCTTAACAGATTTCATCTTGAACATTGCCATCAAGATTATCAAATTCAGAACAAGCAAAAAAACTTTTTGAGCTTGATTCTCATTATATTTTCGCATTCTTCAATTACATCTTTTGCTCATCAATTTCGTCTGTTTTTATTTCCAACTCAAGCGAGTTAAGAAATTTTTCAAAGAATTTCTTGCATATGAACAGTTTACACATAGGATTGGATGTTTCGTTACAGGAGGTGGAACAAATATTTGAGTCTAGTCTAGTCTGGATTAATTCTTCAGGAAGAACTTTGATAGGCATGAAATCATTAGTATAGAATCAGACCTCCTCGGAATAATATTTGTATAAATAAATTATTGGCTACTTTCAAATTTTAAATAATTAATTCTTCATCTGTGTAATACAATAAAGATAATTTAATCTTACTTTTTCAGACAAAGAAAATTAATAAACTGTTGTACAGAAGATTATTAAATAATCCTAATGATGTGAGTATGAATTCAGAGCATTTCATTAAAATTTCATAGGTTCACAAATTACTTATGTTTACTAATTATACTTACTAACTAAAATAATATATTACTGTTAATTGTTTATCATATTTAGTAATTGGTTTTTAAGAATATTACACTTTCTATGGTTTCTACTCATTTGGATCTACCTCGCAAAGGGGTTTTAAATTATTCCAAAGTATAAACATTACTCATGATAAAAAATGGAAAAAATATATTACTACACTGCATAAACGGTAAAGAGAAACTAGATTATGATTATAATAAAAAAGTGGAATTATTTTCTCATCATCGGTACCCTGTTAGCAGCGAAGCTTTTTCCTGGGTCTCCCAAATATTCATTAGGTTCGAGGGCTTCTGAGCACGGCACTTTTAACATGAGAAGTGTATTGATTCCCCTCACTTCAGTTGCAGAATACCAAAGACTATCAAGCACATTTTTTAGTTCTTAATTTATTTAAAATTCCTGATAGAACTCAAATTAATATCTGTGAGGCAATAAACAAAACTCTAGAACACTCTTCAGTATGCTCCCTATAGTTTTACATTATGTTTAAAGTTGTTGATTAAAGAATTGTGGCATCTTCTAATTTTATTATATCCCTGAAAATACTGAATCAACATAATTATTCAATGTGCCTTTAATAATTTTTCAAAAGTACAGAGTGAGGCAATGAAAAATGTAATACTTCATACTTTAATAATCTAATTGTTTTTAGTTGTAAACAATTACTCTTCTTGTCATACTTTTACTCATTAAAAAAAATTCTTTACATGTTCTATTGGTACAGAGTCCATGAAAGGGAAGATACCAGATTACCTCTTTCTAGGAATATAAACTATAAATATCTATTTTTTAGTTTTGGTGCCATTTTTTATGTTTTATTAAAAACTATTCGGCCAAAGGTCACCAATAATAAATGTTTTCGCTTTATGTATTTATTATTCAACATTTCGGCATCATGAGCCATTTTCAAGGTTCTGCGAACAAATTTTAATTTAGTTATTTTACTTTAAAATATATCATTTTAAAACATATAGTAATTTATAAACAGTCAGTTACATACTTAGTCCTTATTCTATTTTAGAATTTTTTTTTTTCATATAACGACAATTTTTGAATATTTTGGTTTAAAATTAATGTGAAAATTATCTACCTACCATGCACCGTTTCATAAAAATTTTCTAAAATTTATCATTATAATTCGTCAGCTGATCATTCCTTTATTTCATCGAATATAATTTTTATTTCTAAAAGTTATATATAAATAATTAAAAGACAATGTTAAATTTTAAGAAAAGAATACAAAAATAATATAATTTGATCTCAAAATATGTACCTCCTTAGTAGAAGATTTTCAACTATAACGCATTCATTCAAGACTAGATTTATTTTATAATAAAGGAGTGGGGTGGAGAGACAGGGATCCGTTATTTTATGTGTTTTATTTGAAGTAATATTTATATTTTAATTTTTTCTATTGTGCTAGCATAAAAAGTATTAATTAGAATTAGTTTTTTTGTAATGAATATTGACTCTGTTATTCTCCGTTTTTTAATATTCTGTTCTTTATGTAGAACCAACACTGTACAAAAATCAAATTTATGTCTATTATTTGTGATGTGTTGGGATAGTCCTGTTGCCAATTTTGATTTTGTCATTTTAGACATGCAATTGTATTGTGTCTTTGTATCCTATGTTCAAAACATTGTGAAGTTTGTCCGTAGTATGCTTTATTTTCACAATCCTCGCATTGTATTTTATATTTAACATTAGTCAAGTTTTCTTTAGGAATAATATCCATAGTTTTACTATATAATTTTTCTAATTTATTAATTGGTTTATTTCCAAATTTTATTTTGTTTAGGTCATATTTTTTAAAAGTGTTTTATATTTTATTAGTTAAATCTGTAATATAAGTGACTGAAAAATATTTTTTGGGGTTAGGGTCTGAGTTATTATTCTTATTTTGCAGAATCTTGAAAATGTCTCAAGAAGCTGAAACGTTGCATAATAAATACATAAAGTTAAAACGTTTATTATTGGTGACCTTTGGCCTAATACTTTTTAATAAAACTATAAATATCCTATTTATTTCAAATATTAAAAAAAAAAAATTAAAAATTTGATTTGCAGGAACTGCTTGAGTTCCACTTGATTGCTAAGAGAGATGTTTCCTTCACAGCGTTTGGATTTTTCCAGATCAACAGTTCTCTTATTAGTTCTGTAAGTATACTAATCCTTAAGCCATAAGTGTATTATGTTGCATTCTTATCAAGCTAAGAACATTCCTGAAAATCTGGTCTGACTAAAAAATTCATAGCACTCTTGCTGGATATATAACATATTTCCCCAAAAGTAGGTGTAAAAAGTATCTATGGATTCATAATTTTATTTGGGAATAACTCAACAATGTATGCAAATGGCACTGTACTGTTTATTTAGCTTCTACAGTAATACTTTTCAAAGCCACTCAATGTTCTTATATACGGTATCTTCAAGGAATATATAAGCCCTTATATTTTCATTTTTATTCTACTTTCAATAGCATTTCGAGCCTGATTAGCTCTATCAAGTCATCAAAGAATTTTGTATCTACTAAAATGTATTTCTATATTATAATTTCATTGAACAATTATAGTACACCAAATACCAAAAATAACAATATTCCTCGTCTCCATATTCCTTAAATGTTCTGTGCATTTATCGATGTTTGTCATTCCCATACGGTACAACCTCATCCCTCTATTGTTTAACATTGACTGTTAGAGTCAATGTGAAACAATAGAGTTGAACAATGTCAATGAATATGGTTATTTTGGTATTTGATGTACTACAAATAGTCGTTCAATGAAATTATAATATTGAAATACATTTTAGTAGATATACTGATAATGAGCTAATGAACAAGTAGAATAACAAATTAGAAAGTATTAGGACTTATATATTCCTTGAAGACACCATATATAAGGGCACTGTATTGTTTTGTATTGTCAGTACATGTAGGAATGTATGAGAGTAGAAAAAAATATATAGAATTATGCGAAATCCATATATGTTTTCCTTAAAATTTTAAATTAAATTTAAATAAATGATATGGTCAAATTTCAATCACTAGTTTTACTAAAAACGAGTTTAAAACAGTCTATCAACTTTATGTACCTATATATGAAACTCTAAAACATTGAATTTATAAATTGTTGTTTTAATCTATTTATAGGTTAAACATTACAGATAGCTTGTACATCCATTGTTATAATTCCAATGTAATAATAAAATTTCATTTAATTACCTCAGTTATGGCATTTGTCCAAGTTTACTTAGAATATTTTAAATAGATTATACTATATATATATGTCCAATTTTCCATTGTTTTTTTCTTTTCATTCGATATTGATATTAATTTCTTATTATTTAATTTTTACTGAATTGTTTAAACAGAAAGAAAAAAAAGAAGGAGATGGTCCGGGGTGGCAGTCATATTGGTTGAATTTTAACATTAGTGTTGGGTCAAGGGGGGAGGATGCGTGAGTTGTTTGGTCTGAAAGTAGTTGGTGCAATTTGTGTGAGTATTCAAAGTATTCAGAGTAATAAGTATTCAAAAAGAAAAAAAAAGTAAGGTGTGTGCTTTAGACCACACAATATAAGTAAAAACATCAACAAGGCGAGTGATATTTTAATTCATATATTCAACTAACCTTATCATTTGGTTTTCAACACTGTTTTTCCTTTTCGTCTCCCTAACACTGTGGTTTCATTAAGATACAATTTTGAATTATAGCCTATTGCAGAGAGAATGAAATGCTGAAGTGGTTACAGTGTGCTGGCCCGATTTATAGTTTCTGAGATATTTTAATCCATATTTAAAAATATTTTAATTAGTCGAGTCATGCCGACTTTACCTGAGTTTTAATGCCAATCTGACGAATCAATATAATTCACTCTCAACAAAAAAGTGCAAGAGAAGAAGTTTTCACTTCAATTATTCAAAAGAAAAACAATTTTATTTGTTATTGGATTCTTTATTACATTTCATCTCAAATTGACCCCACTCCTTATATTTATCTGAATGAAGTTATCATTAAATTCTTCTAGGTCTATTTTTCTAAGTTAACTTTTAATTATTAAATATTCATTTTACTTATAATATTACATAATACAGTCTCAGGGCTGCCACATTTTTAAACTAGAAATACTGGATAAAAATGTGATCAGGAAGGGGGAAAAAGTATATTTTATAATTCTTAAATAAACATGGTATACAGCTTATACATATTCCTGTCTTTAACACCCTCTAAAATGAAAGCCCATTTTTGATCATTTGTAAAACACATGGGATATATTGTGTGATTTTTCGATTTGCTTCTTTGCAACATTGTAACCTACACAATCTTATAGCATCTTCTTGAACCATTGATTTGGAGTTTATTTAGTGATGTAGTATACAATTTTGAGCATAGTTACACACTAACATTTTGGCTGCAACAACATTCCTAGTCCAATTTGTATTTATTTTTGTTTTCAATCTCTTAATTATATTTTTATTCCAATCTTTTTTATTGTATCTTCTATTTATTCTTACTTTATTACTTTTTTGAACTATGAATGACTTATTTTCCCTTTGATCCTCAAAGATTTTAAGATGGCCACCAAATTATTGGAAATACTTGATGTATTCCTGCTTTTCCCATGTTCAGGTATTAAAAAAAGTTATTTTAAATTAATATCTCAATCATTATGACTCAACATATTTTTTATAAAAATGCCAAATAAAAAAATACTAGTTAAAGCAATCTATTATTCATATTATATCATTTTTTTATTGCATAATTTGTTTGAATAATAAAATAATCAAAAAATGTTTCAGATGATTGGAGCAGGTACAACCTATTTGGTTATTCTGCTGCAGTATGGAAGATAATTTGGAAATATTAAATTTTGACTATAAAGTAACAATTATGTATTTATAATACATTATAATAGAAAATAACGAGGATGAATGAACTGAATTACCTGAAAAAAGTAAGAAAAATTGTCAAGATCTTAAAGATGAGGAAAACACACCTCAAAACGTTGATTGAATTTATATAAAGTGGAAAATGATTAATAAAAAAAAGGAAGACAGTGAGTTTATATCAAATATAAATTAAAATATATAAGAAAAAATGTATTCTAAATTTTATGTATTTATTATATACCTAAAACAACCAATAGTTAAAATAATATATATTCTTTATGAAAGAATTGATCAATAAAAAATTAATGAATAAGGTTATAAGTAGGTTAGCAGTAATATGGTTAGAAGAAGTGAAATATAAAATTATTTCATGGGTTTTTAAAACATCTTTTAATAATATTAAATACATTTTCTTTATATTATATTTAAATAATTATGTATCTATCGCCCATTTATCCTGAAAAATCATCATGTAACCTTTTATAAAATTAAATAAGTAAATAATTTGATGAATTTTCTCATTGTGAAATCCCTACATTATGAAACTTATAATCAATATGATAACTTTTGACTAATCTACGGCAGGTAATGAAAATCTTGTAATTCCATTTTAGTAAACTTTACAATGGAAAATAAGAATTTATTAACTAATATTCATGGAATCTATAATCATATATAGGTTAAATACAAGGATGTACTTTCACATCTCTCTAGGCATAGATAGCTCAGAGACTGGAGTTATATGGTTTACAAAAACAGATGGAGTTATGAGGTTTTTATTGCCTACAGTCAACATAATAAATAGCGTTTTCGTTATTTTAATGATCTTAATAATCTTTGTTAGCTGTAAGGTTTAAGGTTTAGCTCTTTTAAAAATGCACTTCAAAAACTTTGTAATAGCCCAACATAGCCAGAAAATAATTCCTATTTAAAGAAGAGTAGTAAGTGAAAGGTGTGTGATGGGTTCACTAAATTTTTTTATTGATCGTTTATTGGCAATAATTAAGAGGAGGGACATTCTGTTTTTAATATTAATATCAAAATCTGCTTTCTTGTTTGTTTTACTGAACTCAGTATTTTCTTAAATTCAAAGTGCTACTAAAGATATTGAAAACGTTGGGTATACAACTTTTTTTTAAATTTTCTAATACTCTAGTAAAATATTTGCTATTGATTAACACCATAAATCCCATTAAATTTATAAATCAAGTTTTGCTGTTGTGAAATGAAGTTCCTGCCCTTACTACCTTTGAAACACATCTAAGGTATCCATCAAGGTTGCGCCAAAGATAGTTGACTTCAAATATCTAAAATTATATGTTCAAATTAGAAGCTAACAAAATATATTCATCATTAATAAAGCCAACAACTGAGAGTGCATTTTTTTCTTCTCCGTTAGTACCAATTTAAAAAATAGAAGAACAAATGGACTGAGATGTACAACAGAGAGGGTCACATCTAATTGAAGAAGGATTAAGAGAAAAACAATTTCTGTAAGTTAATAAAAAACAATGCAACTTGCCTAAAATGCTAAATAAATACACAAGAATTCGATTGTTGAATTTTTTGTCTTTAATTTAATTATATTGTATATAGGTGTGTATGTGTTCTTTTTATTTATTTATTTTTAGGTTATTTTATTCTTATTTATTGTATACGGCTGCGTAGTGTACGGTGGCCTCTCATCGGAACTTGGAGTCAGACTGAAAAGAATAATGAATGGCTTAGTACGATTTGTCAATGGGATCCCGAGACGTTCTCATGTTTCCCACTACTACGCCGAGTCAGGGTGGCTCTTCCCCTCCTTCAGAAGACAGTACTTCCTAGGTACATCCCTCTACCAAATAATCTATAATCATCGTCCATCCTACGCATTCAATCTCCTTCAATTCAAGTCATCTATCCACTCCCTCTCCACAAGATCTCGTCCTTCCGACCTTTATACCCCTTTCCACAAATCGGCCTCATTTCAACACTCCTTTATTGTCCGATCCACCACATTTTGGAATTCCATCCCACTTAAAATCCGCCATGCACCATCCTTATCCACATTTAAAACCCTCCTTTTCCAATTCCTCCTTACAATTCAATCAGACGCTGGGTAGCCTATATTGTATTATTATACTATTGTTGTATTGTATATGTGTATATGTGTATGTATGTATATGTATATATATATATATATATATATATATATATATATTAATATATGTATATTGTATATATACTATTGTTCTATTATTGTATTCTCACTATTATTGTATTATTGGGTGTATATATTGTGTATGTACGATTACACTATTATTGTATTTCGATTATACTATTATGTTCTTCGAACATAATACTATTACTATAACATCTTTATTATTATTTGTCGCTCATTTATAATTTCATAGCGTATTGTGTATAGCCTCGCGCGGGCTCATTACCGCGTATGGGGAGCGTCCCACGGGTGGCGGATGTGGGGATGGTCGGTGGAAATTCCTTGGAAGTTCCTCCCGGCTAAGTCCGATGGACTCGCTGACCAACAATGAGAGGGGCCCTCCAGACTTGCTGGAGGGAGGGGACCTCCAGACTTGCTGGAGGTAGGGGCCCACCAGACTTGCTGGAGGGTGTGACGTAGGATTGAACGCCCTACTCACATATCTTTAGTTCACCAAACACCACAAAAAGTCATGGATCTCCCTAAGGTAAAACGCTCATTATCCGGAGGTAAACTAGTCCCCCGTTCGGGTCTCCGGGTGGGGACTGCTTTAGGGGATTCATGCCGCAAGTTGAAATATAGGGATTTAAATATTGGTACGTGGAACGTAAGGAGTTTAAACACAGCAGGGGGGCTAAAATCGGTCGCGAATGAGGTAAATGGGTACAATTTGGATGTCGTGGCTCTGCAAGAGGTTCGCTGGCCAGGGGAGGGCTCGATGAAGGAAGGAAAGTACACTATTTGGTACGGAGGAAGCGGGAATCATTGTTTAGGTACCGGGTTTCTAATTAGGAGTAGATTACTATCCGCTTTGAGGGACGTACAATTCTTTAGTGATAGAATTTCGGTAGCTACATTTCAGGGACGTTGGTTTAAAATCGCATTAATAAACATACATTGTCCGACCGAAGACAGTGACGATGAAGTCAAAAGTGAATTTTACGATAAACTCGAATGGGTTTATGATAAACTACCGCGAAACTACATGAAAATAATTGTAGGTGACGCGAACGCAAAGGTAGGAAGGGAAGAAGTTTATATTCAGACGATTGGTAAAGAAAGTTTGCACGAATATAGTAATGATAATGGGATCCGTCTGATAAACTTTGCCATCTCGAAAAACCTGGTAATTAAAAGTACGACGTTTAAACGTAAGGATATTCATAAATATACTTGGACATCGCCGGATTCGCAAACACGAAATCAAATCGATCATGTCTTGATACAACACAGCTGGCAAAGCAGTATAATCAATGTACGGTCTTATCGCGGAGCAGAATGTGGGTCGGATCATGAATTAGTAATCGCGAAACTTCGACAAAAACTTAATATAAAAAAGAGAAAAGAAAACCGTTTCGATTTTGAGAATTTTAATTTGGAAAAATTAAAAAATCCATCAATTAGAAACCAATTCGAGCTAGATGTTAAGAATAGGTTTGAAGCTTTAGAGCTTCCTGACGAGGACCACGAGGATATTGACAAGTTATGGGTTGAGATCAGGGATAATATTAAAGCGGTCGGTAACTCGTGTCTAGGAAAAAAGGAAAATAAGAATAACAAACCGTGGTTTGATGAAGATTGCTTAAACATGTGCGAAAAAAGGAAAGCCGCTAAATTAAAAGCTCTAAATAATCCTAGCGAAGACAATCTGGAATACTTCCGAATCTCAAAGAACGAAACGACAAAATTGCTCAAAAATAAAAAAAGGGAGTATCTTAAAAATAAAATAATTGAAATAGAAACTAATAGAATCCAAAATAACGTAAGAGACATGTACAAAGGTATAAACAGATCACGTAAATATGTAGGGCCCGTAACGTCTGGAATTAGGGATGATAATAACAATATTCTGACCGATCCGGTTGACATATTGAATAAGTTTAAGGACCACTTTGACAATATTTTAAATACGGGAAATTATGATCGGTGTCCTCCTTCTGAGTACCAGAGTGCTGAACCGTTGATAGAAGGACCAAGTAAAGAGGAAGTTGAAGTAGCTATCGGTAAATTAAAATCATATAAAGCAGCGGGAATCGATAATATTCCTACTGAACTAATTAAGGCATGCGGGGAAGCTGGAGTTTCTAAAATACATCGGTTGGTTGAAAAGATCTGGGTGAACGAGAAATTACCTGAAGAATGGAAAGAATCTATTCTTATTCCGATTCACAAAAAGGGTCCGAGGACGGATTGTAATAACTATCGAGGAATTTCACTCCTTCCGGTATGTTATAAAATATTCACTGTAATCTTAACCAGTCGAATCACGGAATACGCCGAGGAAATTATCGGAGACTACCAATGCGGATTTAGACGGAATCGTTCGACTATTGATCAAATATTTTCTTTACGGCAAATATTAGAGAAAAAATTGGAGCATAACGGTATTGTTCACCAGCTGTATATAGATTTTAAAAAGGCTTACGATTCTATTGACCGCCAGAAACTGTATAATATTCTAATCGAGCAGGGAATTCCAAAAAAACTAGTAAATCTAGTCAGGATGTGCTTGACGGAGACACTCAATAAAGTCAGAATCGGTAATAATTTGTCCGAAAAATTTGAGGTTCGTTCGGGCTTAAAACAGGGGGATTCTCTTTCGCCTGTCCTGTTCAATTTGGCATTAGAACATGCCATTAGGGAGGTAATGCGTACCGAGAAAGGGTTGGATCTGGGCGGGACAACATCCGTGCTGGGCTATGCTGATGATCTGGTACTGTTAAGCGAAGACGTTGAAACTATAAAACTAAATACGACAACGTTAATGAAAGCCGGTAAAGAACTAGGACTCGAAATAAACGTGGATAAAACAAAATATATGGTTAGCTGCAAAAATGGCGATACTACTGGTGATATCGATATAGATGGTAATATGTTTGAACAGGTAGATAAATTTAGGTATCTAGGTTCTACGATAACTAGAAAAAACGAAATTGAAGAAGAGATTAAAGTTAGACTGAAGGCGGGGAATGCTTGTTATTTTTCTGTGACAAAACTACTCAGTTCGCGCCTCTTGTCCCGAAACTTAAAAATTAGAATCTATAAAACAATTATCTTGCCTACAGTTCTTTATGGATGCGAAACTTGGCCGCTTACATTAAGGGATGAGCAGCGTCTTAAGGTTTTTGAAAATAAAGTATTGCGTAGAATATTCGGACCGAAGAAGGATGAGTTAACCGGAGAGTTCAGACGGTTACACAACGCCGAATTGCGTGAGCTATATCCGGGTAATATAATTGAGGTAATTTCATCGCGGCGAATCAAATGGGCTTATAAAGTTGTTGGGCTTAGTAACGAGAGAATTCCTAAAAGGTTAATATTTGCTGTGCCGAATGGTAAGCGTCGGAGGGGTAGACCGAAGCGAAGGTGGGAAGATTGCATTAAAGCTGATCTGAAGGGACTGGGTTTGGACGGCGAACGGTGGAGGGAGGTGTGTAACAAGCGATTGGTAGTGTCGGCATCGAACCTTCGGGTTCGCTAAGCCTTATTATTATTATTATTATTATTGTGTATAGCAACTATTTTGCAGTATTAGGACCTTATTTCTCATATTATGGCTTCCTATATCTGTACAGTTATGTAAATACTTCTTTTATCACTTATTTTTTAGTTGTTTTTTTTGTTTGTTTGTTTGTTTTTGTTTATTGTAATATACATTTTGGCCAGATGTAATGCTTAATTTTATGTACAATATTGTTATTCTCAAGGGACGAAGTCCCAGAATAAAGTTGATTCTTCTATCTATATATATTATTTTTCTGTATAATTTATTTTATTTATTGTACATAGAGTGTGAATGTGATCTGTGAACTCTATTATAAATGTCCTAGAGACAGATTGTCATATTTTTCAATTAATAAGTAAAAAAAAAAAAAAATAAATTTAGTTATATTTAAATCATTTAGTTTAAATACAAAGTGTCCTTGTCTTAGCTACTGCATCAAATAGTTCTCTCAGTTCGAATAATTTAGTTCTGACAATAGCATTAATGCTGAGGCTAATCAACCCAATACATTCATTTTTAAAAAATCTTTTTCTGCTGATTAATATGAACATTAGGTTAAGCGTGGTTCTATTATACACACAAATCATTAAAGAAAAAAAAATTACAGTCAATTTTCAGAATTTTATTTCAGTTAAACAGTCAATGATGAAATTCCTGAATCAATAATCATTCATATTTATAAATTAATTTCATGTTAAGACATTTGCTATTGATGGAAATGCTTCATTACTCAAATAATTAAATAATCTATTTATTAAGGTGAATGCCTTTTTTTTTTTTATGAGGTAAATAAAGAAATAGCTATTAATGTTTAAATGTAACTGTAAATATGATTTATTTATTTATCTGAATTTGCCTCTACCCAATAGGGTATTGGTAATTCTTTCTTCACTCCAGTTTCCTATATTCTATTGTAGAATCCCGTTTTTTTTAAAAAGCTCATCAGAATTTCTGCACCTTTCTCGATATCTTGTAATATTTTCTGAAGAGTACTGTGTAGGTGGAGGTTTTTTCTTGTGGCTGCATAGTATTCAAGTACATAGTTCACGGTTCTAGGGGAAGGTATGTGACTCTCGACCGCGGAGTAAGTAACCGTGTGAAAATTAGCAGTGTCCAATTTGAAGGCGGCACAGATTTATTTCCTCTTTTCTTGATTTCTTGTTAATACTGCACCATTTAGCACTGTTTGCTGTTATTTGGAAAAGTTTGGAGAGGTTTCTTCTCCAGGTCTCATTCCATTGAGCTATTATCTGGGACGCCTCACCCAGTCGTCTCGAGGAACATAATTAATGGATTTTACCTCGTTATTGACATTACTTCGGGCTATTTGGGATGCGAAATCTGCCTTTTCGTTGCCCTGTATACCACAATGAGACGGAGCCCAAATAAAATATGTTTTAATTCCTGCTCTTTTACCGATCCAAATAAGTTCCAAAATTTCAATTATCGTCATGTGTTTCGATGTTTGGTTTCTAATTGCCAGAAGTGCACTCATTGAATCAGATATAATGACGGTTTTTGGTGGTTGCTTGCTTGACTATGTTGAACTGTATATATTAATATCAAACAGTAATAAATTTTTCATTCTTCAAAGATAGGTCAATTGGAAATAAAATATCTTCTATCCAATCCATATGTTCAGTAACACCAAGCACCAAGCCAATAATTCTATAAATATAATGCTGTACAACAGTATTAAGAAGCCTGAGAAATGTCATGCCACTACCAGAATCTTCTTGCTTCAAACTGATACCTTTAAAAACAAGATAATTTTAAATAGAACTTTTTATTAATTAACTTTAATAATAAAGTCTTATATTTAGTTTTGTCTGTACAAAATTTATCGAAAGAGATAGTACCAGACTTTCTAGTAATACTGAAATAATAAGATATTATTTCAACACACTTGCGCTACTCCATAAATGGGAACATGGCGCATATTAACTCTTCACTTACAGTACCACCAAATCGTATTGGACCACTGCCAACAAACTAAGAAGAAACATGACTTATTAATTTAAAAAAAAAAAAAAAATTAACTATCAGCTTCTCTTTACAGAGTGTCTACAAGAGCCTTTCAGACAAATTTTCTGCTTTGAATAAGATTTTCTACCCTCCAAAGTAAGGAAGAGATAAAAAAAAGATGAAAAGCAATTAAGATGTTTTCATAGAATATTCATAAATATTTCTCAATAGATTCACTATAACCAAAACTGAATAATGAAAATGATAAGTTAAACCAAACTTGAGTAGAAATAATTAATTTTTTATTTCCAATGAAAAAAAAATTGATATCCTGCGCTAACTCTTAACTCATTGGGAAGGGGCGGAAAGGAGTAGAGAAAAATTCATTACCAAATTCCGTGAAAGAATTGTTGGATTGGTAATGTCTTGTTATTCATGATGTGATTATGGAGAAAAAAAATTACTTGATTATAATTAATGTTC
The DNA here is from genome assembly GCA_928085145.1 of Nezara viridula. Lineage (NCBI taxonomy): Eukaryota > Metazoa > Arthropoda > Insecta > Hemiptera > Pentatomidae > Nezara > Nezara viridula. Next base: position 161,587,539 of record OV725080.1, read on the forward strand.
ACTTTATTTATACAGAAATTTATAATGAAAATAACACCAATAATTTCAATAAAATCTTTTATTTTTATTGATTTCACTGATAGACGATTGAAGTAGGCAAAAACTGTACAGCTTTTATATTTTTTATAATTAAGCAATTCATTAATTGAGATATTACATTTAAAGCATTAGAACTATGTTTTGAGCTGAAAATTGATACTTAAACATTCTATTTCTAGACATAAATTGAAAAAATAGCCTTTAACGGAATCAATTATCAGAGTACAATAGTCAAAAATGAGAAAGACTATTTGAAAACCTGATCCATCATGAAGGCTCATGACCATAAATAAAAAAATGTTGAGTACCGACTTTTTAAATTTTGAACTTTTTTTTTTTAATGTCTTAAATTATTTATTGTTTGGCAATAAATTATCAGAAAATGCTCTTAGACTATAATGAGTTAGATGAAAATTCCTGATTATTCATTGACTTATCTAGAATGATGAATTTTCCTAACTTTCCCAAGGTTGTAGAAATTCCGCCTTTAACTAGGTTGTAATAAACTAGAACTAGAAATTCCTAGCACTTTACCAGTGGCACCATGTAAGGTAGTAATTTATTAAGGCAATCTACTGCTCTTTAGCAAATTTTTAATAAAATATGTAATATAAGTTAATTTTTTTTATCTAAACATAAATTAGCCATTTTAAGCATTGTAACATTAGAAATATATCTATTTTCCATTAAATTTACCACTGCGTTGTAACGCATCAAGCAAATGTGTTGGAGTTTATTCTATCTTCTAGAATTCTTGATATTTTCAGCAGAAGATCTCTAGGCCACTGCCTTTTTAGTCATCTTTGAGGCTCACCAGGTAACAGGGAGGAAGATAGAGATAAAACGAGTGGATTTGAGTATGAAGAACAAAATGCTGTATATGTAGGATTTTACTTTTGGTATGTTCATGTCTGTGTGTATGGTGTGATTTGAAATAAACCAAAGAGCATTGACAATTTTACGACGTATTTTGGATTGTATGGTTTGAATTTTGTTTATGTGTGTGTGTGTGTGTGTGTTTATCAGAGCCTTTCAGACCTATTCTAAATCGTAAGAACTGAAACCCAAATTGATGAATCGGAATAACTTTCCGACTGAAGATTGGTTTTATCCTAAGAAGAAATAATTTCCCCATTATAGGTAAGAGTGCAATCGGACGATAAGAAGAAGGGTGACTGGTAGGTTTAGAAGGCTTAGGTATTTATAGGTAGCTCCAAGTGACTACTACTTATCCCGTTCTCTGTAGAACTCCATGAATAAGAAAAATTACAAAAGGAAGAGAACATCGAAAACCATTTGGAATAGTTTTTAACAATCAACTCCAGATATTCTATGGACATGGCATTATGCTGTTAGTGGAAAGATAAGAAAAAATCATATTAAATAATAGTCAATATACTGTAGATTAAAATAAATTTTATGTCTATAATACATTGACTTTTATTTCACTCTGATATCTTATAATTAGTTTCTGGTTCATGCCATCTCTGCTTCCTATGCTCTTTCATTAGGATACATTTCTAGAGACTGTATTCTGTTGTTCGCTCTCCTTCTCCAAAGAATTGAGTCAATTTTAAATTTTTTGTAGCGGCAATAGTTAAGCCTGTTATGTCCAGTTCTAAGCTAGAAAATTAAAACTTGAAACTTTCTTGAAAGTGAGTAGTAAGGATCCTGTTTTTGAAGTTTGATTGCTCCTTCGTTCAGTACAAATTTTTTCAAATGTAAGAATTTTTAATCGATTTTGATGACTTTTTATTTTTTAAAGGGAATTTTGAAGGAAGTCTGACTATGATTGTTCACTGCTCCCTTTTGTTTGATGTCTCCTTTGTCGAAATCCATAGTTCCTGTGCCCCAAATGGGAACTATTGTTAAAAAAATATATAGTCAAATATTAATTCCTCACTTCTCGTTCTTGGATTATGAAGTATGAAAATATTCGCTGATGAAATCGAACAATAAAACCAACATTGTACAAATGAAATAACGCTTTCAACGTAATGGAGACAAGCAATATAAGAAATAGATCGATAAAATATATTTTATTCAGTAACCTTTCATTTCATTTTAGTTTCGCACTATTCGGTGAGTTGGTGAGAGCGATTTCCTCTGGAAAAGTTTAAGATGGCGGAGATGAATAATGAGGAAATATGTAATATTAAAACGACTATATTTGACCTTTTAGCAATACCCAGGTTTCTAGGAACTTTTCCTTTTAATCAGAATTTTGAATTTGTTAAATATCGTCTGACGTTTTTATTTGCTAACAGCCTGGTATACGTATATTTTTCGTGGGGTGGTCCATTGCTGAACTTTAATGTACTTATATTGTTCATCATGTTATTAACATTATTGATAATACTTACACCAATAATTTTTCATTTAATATGGCTAAATATGAAGGTCGCGCGATTAAAAGAGTTTAATTTCAAAATCAACCTCGTAGGAAAATATTTTCATAGCATAGGTGTGGATTGGGGTATCAGCTACAAATATATATATAAATACTTGAGTTTGATTTTTATTTTACAGATTTTTGTAGTTTCTATATTTATATGTTCAAAACCATTCTGTATATCATTCACAGGTATATTTTATTCCTGGATATATACCAGCATCTATAGCATTTATGATCAGATATTTTGTATATTCGTAGTAACAAGCTATACATTTTCTCGTTTAAAATACATAAAAGATGATAAGAAACTTCTAAAGTATAGAGAGGTCTTAGTTTCACTATGCAAAATAGTGGAAGAAATTTTTAGCTTACAAATCGTTTATCTCATGTTCATTTCTTTCGGTTTTGTTGTAACTGCTCTGTTTCAAATGACTAATAAACATGCAAACGAAAAACCCATAGGTATGTGGTCTACATTAATTTTAACAGTCTACCCACTTCTTAGGATGGTCATGTCGGTTAACTCCATAACAATTCAAGTAAGTTATACGAAACATTTAAACTTGTATTCATAATCTTACCATCCACTTTTTTTTATTTATGATATTTACAACTATATAAAAATATATATTTAGTAAATTTACTAGCAATTACACGAAAAAATTTGTTGAGAAACTACCCACTGGAAGCACTCTAATAATATTTGGTTGTCAGGAATTGAAGAAGAAGTAATTCTAGAAACGAGAAGGTTGGGATAGTTCTGAAGTTCATTGTGGAAGGATATGTATCTGGATTGGGAAAAACTAAAACCTAATGAACATTAAGGTCATTATGGATGATTTTTTTTTAAACAAAGCAAGAAGAATTGAGGATTTTACGGAAGGATTGAATACGAAAGTTTGATAGTTTGGTGGAGTCTCATAGCTCAACTCCATAATTCCAAATAGGCCTTATTATAATCCTGTATATGAGTCGTTTATAAATAATTGGAAGCTTAGAGCGTTTGTCTAGTAAGTGTTGAATTATTCGGAAACGTCTAGCGGTTTCTTTTCGTTTCAGTCTGGTATGAGAAGTCTAAGTAACACGTTTGTCCAGGTGGAGTCCAAGGTAACGGATATATTTAACAGGAATAGGTGAGTTAATGTAAAAGGATATTGTAAGACAGGAAGTCATAGGTTTACGACTAAGGGTAAAGGTAATTTGATGGGATTTATTAGAATTTATTTTAATTCTACAGTTTCGACACCATTCTTTAAGGTTTGTGATGTGTGATTGAAGAGTTTGGGAGGCAATTGATGGCAGTATTTGGATGAGAGCTATATAAACTGTATAAAGGAAAGGCCTGGATAGGCAGATTGAGAAGAGAGGGATGAATAGGCATTGTTGTGATTTACTTTGAAGTATCTACCAGTAAAGTAGAAACGGATAATGAGAAAGTATGTATGGGGTAGGAATTTTCGGAGTTTTTACAGCAGTCTCATGTGCCTAACTCTATCAAATTCCTGTTCAACCCAAAAAATTTAAAGTTGATCATTTGATAAAATTAATGGATAATACTTGATAATAATAAAAATCAGAAAAGGAATGATCAATCGATTCAGATTAAAATAATACAAGTTCATTTAAGAATTTAATAGACTTCTTCAATGATGTTATCATTTGAAGTATTAAAGGATCACTGCAATGCCCATCGTTCGATGATTCTTTCTGTCTTGCAATCCTACAAGACCAAGACCGAAATTCGGCGATAATATATAAATTGCGCGTTTTCAATGTGGAGATGGATAAAATTCGTCAGTTAATAAGCTACTAAAATCACATGTATACCTTTTTTCTTTCCACTTTAATCGTAAGGTAATTAGATCACAAAATCCAGAAAAAAAGGCAGCCTACAAAAATATTGAGCCGTTTGATCTATATAACTCAAAATCAGCTGGATGTTGATAAAATAGTTGGGGATGGAGGTCGCGTCAAAGGCCAAATATTTTTGTAGGACACCTTTATTCTATATTTTGTGATGAAATTATATTACGATTAAAGTAGAAAGCAAATGAGTATTCAACAATTTTTGGCACTTCATGTTATTAGCTTATTTAAGAAAAAAATGCTCAATTTATGAGAATTTTCGTGGATAAAAAAGTTCTAGTATACGATAATATCAAACCATTAACGAAGTTTTAAGGATGTTAATAATTTGATAAGAAGGGTAACGTAGACAAATATACATATATTATATATATAGCATTTCCAAGTGAATTTTAACCTTTTCCAAGTCAAATTCAACCTTTTCCAAATCAAATTAACCTTTTATTATTTATTTAATTATTTTTGATTTTTTGGTGTATTGGTCAGTTATTATATGAATAGTTTTTGAAAATAACATCCATTTTAAGATTACCATATTTTGATTTATTTAAGTTTTACAAATTTATTTGATATTAGGGTCTACTTCATATGTTTCCGGACCGTAAATTTTGAAAATGACTTTCATTTTAAGATTAAGCCACTGTGTTTCGATTTATTAAAGTTTTTCGAATTTATACAATATAAGGGTCTACTTTTATGTTTCCGGAGCCGTGGATTTTGAAAATGACCTCCATTTTAAGATTAAGCCACTGCGTTTCGACTTATTTAAGTTTTTCGGATTTTTTCCACATGAGGGTGTATTCTAATGTTTACGGAGCATCAGATTTTCAAAATGACCTCAATTTTAAGATTAAGCCACTGTGTTTCGATTTATTAAAGTTTTTCGAATTTGTACAATATAACGGTCTACGTTTATGTTTCCAGAGCCGTAGATTTTGATAATGATCTCCATTTTAAGATTACGCCACTGTGTTTCGATTTATTAAAGTTTTTCGAATTTCTACAATATAAGGGTCTACGTTTCTGTTTCCAGAGCCGTAGAGTTTGATAATGATCTCCATTTTAAGATTACGCTAATGTGTTTCGATTTATTAAAGTTTTTCGAATTTATACAATATAAGGGTCTACTTTTATGTTTCCGAAGCCGTAGAGTTTGAAAATGACCTCCATTTTCAGATTACGCCACTGTGTTTCGATTTATTTAAGTTTTTCGGATTTTTTTTATAGAATGGTGTATTCTTGTGTTTCTGAAGCCACAGATTTTCAAAATGACCCCCATTTTAAGATTAAGCCAGTGAGTTTCGACTTATTGAAGTTTTTCAGATTTTTTCTATATGAGGGTGTGTTCTTATGTTTCCGGAGAATTAGATTTTCAAAATTATTGGAAAAGGTTGAATTTGATTTGGAAAAGGTTGAAATTGACTTGGAAATGCTCTATATATAAATATCAGAAAGAAGAAAATATTTACTCATGAAATAGGACAATGATATTAACATTGTCTAAATAAAATAACACTTTTAACGTAATGAAGATATGTCTAATACGAAGCAGATCGATAATGTTTATTTGATTCAGTAACATTTAATTTCATTTCAGTTTCATTATCTTCGGAGAGTCGGTGCATTTCTCTTGCAAAGCGTGAGATGGCAGTGACGAATAATGAAGAAATATGTCACATCGAAACGACCATCCTCGACTTGTTATCTATTCCGAAGTTTCTAGGAAGTTTTCCCTTCAATCAGAATTTTGAATTTGTTCCATATCGTCTCATAGTTTTATTTGCTAACTGTATTACATTCGTATATTTTTCGGGCGATGGTTCGCTCCTAAACTTGGATACGAACAGCTTCATCATCAAATTATTAGCATTAGTTATAATACTTTCACCAACAGTATTTCATGTAATATGGTTACACTTTAAAATCTCGCAATTAAAAGAATTCAATTTCAAAATCAACCTTGTTGAAAAATATTTTAAAAGCGTAGGTGTTGATTGGCGTATCAGTTACAAGTGGATATATAAATATTTAAGTTTAGTTTTTACTTTACAGATGTTCATAATTGTTATATCTGTATGTTTCATATCATCCTGCACATCCAAATATTCTTTTTATGCTTCATTATTTTCCTCTATATACACCAGCGTTTATAGTCTTTACGATCAGATATTTGCTATATTCGCAGTAACGAGCTATACATTTTCTCGTTTAAGAAACATAGTAGATGATAGAAAACTTCTTAAGTTTAGAGATGTCATGGTTTCACTATGTAAAGTTGTAGAGGAACTTTTTAGTTTACAAATCCTTTGTATCATGTTCACGTCTTTTGTCCTTGTTTTATGGTCTCTGTTTGATATCGCTAAAGGACGTACGAATAGTAATCCGATAGTTCATTGCTCTTCGTTGATTTTAGCAGTTTATCCACTTATTAGGATCGTTTTCTCGGTGAACTCTGTCACAATTCAAGTAAGTTTTATCAAATATTTTTAAACTTGTTTATAATCTTACTAATTTCATAGTAATCTTGAGCTAACGAATTACAGGCATTGAGGACTTTGAAAGTCAATCTAAAGTTCTTCAAACAATGGTTGATGCTCCGTTCTATGTAACCAACAAAACTCTACACTACACAATGACCTTAATATCCCATTTGTCTTAGATTTTATTCCAGAAAAATTCTTCACATTTCACCAGAACCTTACCTATCATCCAAATCCCTTTGTACAATCCCTATCCAGCACCACCCATCCCTACAATCCTCCTCGAAGGTTGAAGCGGCAGTGGCCCAGAGATCTTTTGTGAATAAGTCTCCACTCAAGCCTTGTATGTGTGATTATAGCGCCTCTGATCAGCCTCTACTGGTCCTTAATACTAGTAACGCGGCTGAGTGAGAGGCGCTGGGATCATCTTGAGTCGTGCCTTTCCTTCCACGAATCCAGGAGGGGAGAAAGGCTACGCTCGGAGATCTTAAGTGAATGATTTCTTATTTTTTTTTGATATGTGGGCAGTCATTTTTATTAGTTAGGTTCTTTTTGTTTATTGAATATTTAATAGTTGACCTTTGCATTATAAAGGAAGGAGATGGTCCGGGGTGGCGGTCATAAATAGGCTAAATAGTGGTAAAACTATTTTATTAAAAGCCAACGTTTCGACCCGACTTTGCAGGTCTTCTTCAAGATACAAAGAAGATACAAAAAGATATAGAGATATTTTAGCTACTGTCTTTATTCTTCTAATTTTATGTTCTTATTTAATTAACTTTTAGTTTTCTTTTTCTTTTCTTTCTCCACATTACTTAATGTCTATTATTTCATATTAAATCCTTTTTTCCTTTTCTTTCAATCTCTCCTGTAGATCTGTAGAAGTATATTCACATTTGCATATATTATATATTACAAAACAATTGTTACCACCTATTTACTTCAGTTTAGGATCTTGTTACTTAGCTTACTCTGTTTATATTTTAATGTACTTACTGTTTACAATTTTAATAAGCTTATTCACATTGTTTATATTTTTTTTTCTTAATATTGTGTAAATTCCACAACTCTCTATATATTTTTGTATCTTGTCCGTTCTAGCCCTCAAGAAGACCTGCAAAGTTGGGTCGAAACGTTGACTTTTAATAAAATATTTTTGCTACTATTTAGCCTATTTATCACCTCCACCCCGGACTATCTCCTTCATTCTTTTTGTTTAGTTTAGTTTATATACATTTAATTTTAGCATTATTGTTTTTCTGTATTATTTATTTGTTTTTATTGTCGATAGAGTGTGAATGTGCTCTCTGAACACAATTATATATATATATATATATATATATATATATATATATATATATATATATATATATATATGGGTAAAAAAAAACTATTTATAAAATCTTTAACAAATGGTATCTTATATACTGAATTATAATATAACTATGCATTAACTAAAAAAGTTACTCCAGGTCTCCTACAACATTATTACAACAATATCATGGATCCAGGTCTCCTGGCAAGTGTGGGATTTCAAGAATGTAACTGCAGGAGATAAGAGAGGTCGGAATAAGGCTTCAAAAGAAGTTATCAATAATTTATATTCGTAATATGAAGTCTGTGAGAAAGGGCTGGAGTTATTAACAATTGAGAATTTATATTGTTATCCTTTAGAATTGATATCGTTCGCACCATGTTAAAGCAACGAATGTGAAAAATCACATTTTTTAGTTTCATTCTTTTACCATTACGGCCATCTTCTGGTGAAATGTCGAATCTGAACCGCAACCGGAAGACCGGAATCAGTAATGTAATTTTTACGAATATTTTACTTTGCTAGAAATGTAACCAATAATCGCAGAGGCCAACAATATTTGAGAACATGATATTAATCTATCCAATATCCCGAATTCGTTAGTTTTCAATTACCTTTCGATACGGCATAACCAATATTTAATTATTTAAAATTAACAAATATGCCACATTAATTGCTATAGATTTTTATTTTTTACAATAAATTAAGCCAATTATCACCAACATTTTATTGATATGCATTATTTTTGACGTTTCGACCATACTAAGGGTCATTTTCAAATCTTGATGAGTCCTCCGTTATATGTTCATCATTAATGTTGTAATTAATATGTTCAGTGAATATTAATTTGTCATGTTCTATAGGGGTTTCGCCTACGTCATTTCTGGAGGGACTTAAATGACGTCGAAACCCCTATAGAACATGACAAATTAATGTTCACTGAACATATTAATTACAACATTAATGATGAACATATAACGGAGGACTCATCAAGATTTGAAAATGACCCTTAGTATGGTCGAAACGTCAAAAAAAATGCGTATCAATAAAATATTGGTGATAATTGGCTTAATTTATTGTAAAAAATAAAAAACTTCAAGACACCAAAATTATGAAAAATGAACAGAAGACTATAGATTTTAATTTTTGTTATGAATCTATGAATAGCAATAGTCCTTCGAAAAGAGCCATCGTAAGGCTATTATTATTTTCAAATAATTTTCAAATAATTCATTTACACTTCTAAATTTTATATATATATATTTAAAATATAAAATATAAAATATAAATATAAAATATATAAAATTATATAATATATATTCTAGTCTGGTTATGGTGTCTCTGCTCAGCCTCCATTGGTAATACCAATGATGCGGCTGAGTGAAAGACGCTGGGATCTCCTAGAGTCCCGCCTTTCCCTCCACGAGTGAGGGAAAAGGCTTGGCTCGGAGACCTTGAGTGAATGAATATTGTAAATATTGTATAAAAGCATGTGTGTGTTTAAGTAGTTATTTTGTGAAAAAAGTTTCATCGGTTTTAGTTATTTATTCATATTTATATTTTATACGATTTGCACCTGCGCGGCTGCGCATCTAGCAAATTCGTTGTATTTATATTATCTGGTGTATTTTCTTGATTTTGTTTTTATCTGTACAGTAGGTCTCTTGGCCATTTTCTTCTTAATCTGCGTTGTTCAGGCAACAGGAGAGCAGGAGATAGAAAGAACCAGAGGATTCGGTTGAAGAATGAAATCTAGTGTATTTGTTGTGGATGTAGGATTTTACTGTTGGGATGTTTAAGTCGTTATGTATAGTGTTATTTGAACTGTACCAAGGAGTGTTAACAATTTTTCGTAAAATATTCGATTGTGTTGTTTTTATTTTGTTTATGTGTGTTTGTTTTGCCGAACTCCAAAGTTCTGCTCATTATTGGTCTCAGTAAGGAGTTGTAGATCAGTCGCTTGTTTCAGAAGTTAAGTGAAGATCTGTAGTCTAGAAGATGTGAAAGTTGGCTATATCGTCTAGTAAGTTCTTGTATTTTTAATTTCGTATGTATATTCCAAGTAAGTCTTTTGTCTAAGTAGAGTCCAAAGTACCTTACAGAGTTCTTTGAAGGCACTGAGATATTGGCTTTCGTTATGGGTGGATATGAGGAAAATTGGTTTATTTGTTGGATTAGTTTATTTTTGTTTAGTTTAGTATATTTTAGTTTGAATAAATTTATTTATTTATTTTTTTTAAAACTTTTATTATGATATTTACAACTGTATTAGTATGAATACATCTAGTAAATTTGTACAGAGAAATATTATTACATGAAACACGCTTGTTGAGAAACTACCCACTGGTAGCACTCTAATAATTTGTCTACATGAGAAGATCACGAGGCCATCTTCTTTTCAGACGCCTCGGAGGGTTATCAGGAATCGAAGAGGAAGCAAGGTTAGAAACAAGAGGGTTCGGATGGTTATGAAGTTTATTATGGAAGGATAGGTATCTGGATTTGGCCAAATCGGAAACATATGGAACATTGAGGTCTTTATGGATTATTTTATTAGTGACAAAGTAAGGAGCATTGAGGATTTTACGAAGGATTTTGGATTGTAAGGATTGGATGCGAGAGGAATTCGATGGCTTAGTGGATCCCCATAGCTCAACTCCGTAAGTCCAAATAGGTCTTATTATAGTCAAGTATATGAGTCTTTTGTAATTAAGGGGAAGTTTAGAGCGTTTGTCTAGTAAGTGTTGGAGTAGTCGGAAACGTCGAGCGGTTTCTTGTCGTTTCAGTCTGGTATGAGGATTCCAAGTTAGATGTTTGTCCAAATGAAGCCCAAGGTATCGGATTTGTTCAACAGGGATAAGTGGGGTATTATTATAGGATACTGTGGGACATGAGGTCATAGGTTTACGTCGAAGGGTAAAGGTGATTTGATGGGATTTATTAGAATTTATTTTAATCCTCCAATTTTGACACCATTCTTCAAGGCTTGTGATGTGTGATTGAAGAGTTTGGGATGCAATGGTTGGGTCATTATTAACGGATAGGACACATGTATCATCGGCATACGTGGTAATAACAGTGTTAGGATGGGTTGGGATATCAGCTGTATAAACTGTGTAAAGGATAGGACCAAGGATACTACCTTGAGGAACTCCGGCAGATTGAGAAAAGAGGGATGAATAGGTGTTATTGTGATTTACTTTGAAGTGCCTATCAGTAAGATAGGAACTGATGATAAGAAAATACGTTGGGGGAAGGAATTTACGGAGTTTGTAAAGCAATCCCGGATGCCAGACTCGATCAAACGCCTACATTTATTTTTAGTATTATTCTTTATCACTATTACTATTGTCCTTAAATGAGCCAGATTTTAATATATCTCAATAAATATATAGATTTTAATAAAAAAAATATATAGATATATTTAATAAAAAAAATATAAAACGTTTGAATTGAAAATTCATTCATTTGTTGTCTAGCTGATCGCCGATAAAGGTAATATTAGACATAGGTGGGCACGAGTTTGGAGATAGGCACGAGTGACATCACGCGGGCACAATGGTGTCCGCGAGCCCTCTCTGGGGAACCTCTGACTTAACATATTATATGGATGGAAACATTCACTCAATATATCGTACTATAATAATGACTTTATCCGAACGAAATAACACTTTCAACATAATGAAAACATATCTAATATGAAACAGATCGATCATGTTTACTTTATTCGGTAACGTTTCATTTCAGTTCACTTTCATTATCTTCGGTGAGTTGTTGAGAGTGATATCTCTTTGGTAAAGATTAAGATGGCGGAGACGAATAATGAAGAAATATGTCCCATTACAACGACCATCCTCCATCTGTTATCTATACCCAGGTTTCTAGGGACCTTTCCTTTCAATCAAAATTTTGAATTCGTTCTATATCGTTTAACATTCTTAATTGCTTACTACATAGCATTCGTTTTCTTTTCGTCTGGTGGTTTATTGCTAAACTTTAATCTATACAAATTGTTCGTTGAATTTTTAATAATAGTTATAATAATTTCACCGTCCATCTTTCATGTATTATGGTTATACATTAAAATCTCGCGAATAAAAGAATTCTATTGTAAAATCAATCTTGTTGGAAAATATTTTCAAAGCGTTGGGTATAGATTGGCGTATGAGATACAAATGGATATATAAATACTTGAGTTTGTTTTTTATTTCACAACTATTTATAATTGAAATAACATTTTTTTGTGAAAAATTATTCTGTACATTAGACTTGCTATTTTTTGTTCCGTTCTTTTTCAATATTTATACCATTATTTATAGTATTTATGATCAGATATTCGGTATATACGCAGTAACAAGCTATACATTTTCTCGTTTAAAATACATCAAAGATGATAATAAACTTCTCAAGTATAGAGAGGTATTGGTTACACTATGCAGAATAGTTGAAGAAATTTTTAGCTTACAAACCGTTTATATCATGTTCATTTCTTTCGTTTTTGTTGTAACTGCCCTGTTTCTCATGTTTAATAAACAGGAAAAAGAATATCCAATACTTACCTGGTCTTATTTGATTTTAACGATCTATCCACTGATAAGGATGATTACATCAGTGAATGCCGTTACGATTCAGGTAAGTTTCATCAAACATTTTTAAACTATCTACGTTGTTAGTTTTCTGTTTGATGAGAGACAAGTGTGAGCTCGTTTTATGAAAGTTGATGGGTAGACTGTGTGCTAATAAATGTGTTAACTGTATCTGAAAGTTTGGTTTATATAATAACATATTTAATATTACTATTATTTTATTTTACTATTAATGTAGGTGCTGTAGTAACGAATAATCACAATGGTAAGTTTACATTGCTCAGAGGCGAACAATATTTTAAAACATTATATTAATCTGTAAAATATGCCAAATTTGTTTGTTTTCAATTACATTTCGAATCGCCATAACCAATATTAAATCATTTCAAACTATCGAATATGGCACATCTGCTACTATACATTTTAATATTTTTTACTTTCATTTATGTATATTATTTATTATTTTATTTACACCCTACCCTGCCGATAAGGCAATACGAGTGTTATGTAGCAGTGAGTAGCAACGCATGCGTTACAATTCACTGCTACATTCAGACCAATTACATTTTTTTTTTTACAGCTGTGCACACAGCCTGCTCTTTTTATCCAGCATCCTGTTCCTCCCTCTCTGGCGGTCTTCCGTATACAGGTTCATTTCTTCTTCCCAATGAAAAGTGGTTTGACCCAACCAGTTCCTTCCACCCGTATACGAATGCCTTGTAATACGGGTATTTTTCCTTTGTCAGCTCGGCTATGAAGCTACGGATGACCTGTTACTGCACCATGGGAGGCTTGGTCAGAAGCAGGATGGGGTCCTGTGACCACCTCCAGACTTCCTGTGCTCACGCAAGCAATATACGTCTGTAAGGAGATCACATCTCTCGGCCAAAGATCTCCATGTTCTAAAAAGGCAACCGAAAAAAAATAGTTGCTTGGAGACTTTTCACTTTTTTATGGTTTATTTTTGATTAACACTTTCTTTAATATAGGTCAAATTTCATGTTTTGTAATATAATTACGTTAATTTATAAAAAATTGATATTGCTATTTTTTTACTTTTCTACCTATACTAGGTAAGGAAGGTATTGCAATTGGGTCAAACTTCCGACATGCGGCTTTCGACGGATCCGTTTCATAGACCCCTGGTAAGGTAGTGAAATTCCCTACAAAGCCATATAATAAATCGTTCATTTTGGACAACTATTGACGAAGTTACAGCTATTCAATTTCCAATGTGAAATTATGGTTTTATATCCTAGTGTCAGAAAGGGATGAATGAGAGAATAAAGATGACTAAGTGAAAGTAAGAAAATCGGTTGCCTGCATCACACAATCTTCACTATTTCCTCTACTTTTAACAGAAATTATTGTTTGACAATATTAAGCTATGGCAAAAAGTGTTTGATCAGCAATATTAGGAAGTTTTGAAATTTTTACACTGATCTACCTTAAGCCGGTTTACATGGCTTTAGTTTATCAAATAAATCGTACTCAAATCTTATGCTAGATCAATTTTCAGGAAAATGTATTTAGTTTAATTCTTTTTTGTTTCTTCATGAACATATGTAAAGATATAAAAACTTTTCTGAAATAGGTAGGAATGTCGTGTGAGTGGACACACCAGATATTTGTTATTCAACTTTATAGCGCATAAGTTTTATTCATTATACATTTGAATATTTTATCCGCTAAAAATATGTTAATATATTTTTCGATTTCGTTTATTGAAGTGAAAATTTCTTTTCACTTTTTTTGTGGAGAGAAAAATCAGATTGAGCCGTCAGATCTCCTATATGTAACGTTCGGATAAAGTCGGCTGGAGACGATTAATTGAAGTGTTTTAGCATATGGATTAAAATATGTCAATAACTAAAAATCGAACCTTAGCGAGGGAATAGTTCAGCATTTAATCATCTGTGTAATGTGGTATTATTGACAATTGTATCTTAACGGGACGCCGTGTCAGGGAGGAAAAAATGCAAAATTCTAATTAGTGTTGCCTAAATGCAAGACCAAGACGAATCTTGGTCACTTGGCCTTGCGTACTTAGTTTTGATCTTGCGCAAGATTCTCGCAACATTCTTTTAGTTGACTATGAGCTCATTTCTGTGAAAATATTACTGTAGTTTTTTTAGATAGGAAAAACCTAACTGAACCAGAATAAAAACTTAGAAATGTTAAATGCAAGAATATATTGCTTATATCAATTATTTACTTATAATAACTAACATTGTCAAGTATTAGTAACCATTTTTCCTTAATTTTTATTTTTTTAACAGTCTTGGTCTTGGTCTTGCAAATTGCAACATTAATTCTAATGTTTGGAAATAAGAAAAACCGAAATGTTTATTGAAATTTACCAAAGTATAGGTAGTTAAAGTTACCTACTATTGTAAATAATTTTCTTTCTCATACCACTTTGTGATACCTTGGTATGGGTAATAAGTTTTAAAGTGTTTGGATACTAATGTGTGATAATTTTATAACTAACAAAAATTGTGTACAAAATAAACTCGTTTAATGGTTCAATATGGTGTCAATAACTGGATTCTTTCTCTGTCGATAATTGGTTTTTGCATGCCAATAATTGGTGAAAAATTGGTCATCGGTTTCGGGCTCAAAAATTTGAAAAGGTTACAGTATTCTGGCTATTATATAAGCGGAATCAAGAGAACATATTTGGACTATAGATTTCACAAGGATGGGAATATTGATATCATTATATCAACATTGTCCAAATCAAATAACACTTTCAGCATATTGAAGACATATCAGATGAAATAGATCAATAAAGTCTATTTTATTCATTTCGCGTCACTTCATTTCAGTTTCATTATCTTCGGTGTGTTGCTGAGACCGATATTTCTTTGTTAAAGAATAAGATAGTGAAAACGGATAATGAAGAAATATATCCAATTAAAACGACCATATTTAATCTTTTTGCAATACCCAGATTTCTCGGGAGTTTTCCATTCAATGAGAACTGTGAATTTGTTCCATCTTGTCTCACATTTTTATTTGCTAACTGTATAACATTCTTATATATTTCGTGCAGTGCTTCAATTAAAAACTTGAATATAATCAACTTGATTTTTATATTATTCATATTATTTATAATTCTTTTACCACTGATATTTCATGTGATATGGTTAAACATCAAGATTTCGTGACTAAAAGAATTCTTTTTCAAAATCAGCCTTGTTGAACAATATTTTCGATATATAGGAATACTTGAGCTTGGTTTTTATTTTACAGCTATTTATAATTGATTTATTTATATGTTACAAATCATCCTGTACATCGAGCTATACGGTTTTAATTTTATTTTTTTCCAACATGTATACCAGCATTTATAGTCTTTACGATCAGTTATTTGCTATATTCGGAGTAACAAGCTATACATTTTCTCGTTTAAAATACATCAAAGATAATAAAAAACTTCTTAAGTATAGAGATGTCATGGTTTCACTATGTAAAGTTGTAGAGGAATTTTTTAGTTTACAAACCCTTTGTATCATGTTCACGTCTTTTTTTCTTGTTTTGTGGGTTCTGTATGATATCTTTAAAGAAAATCAAAGCAGTCATCATTGGTCCTCTTTAATTTTAACAGTCTATCCACTTATTAGAACGATTGTGTCAGTGAACTCCGTTTCGATTCAAGTAAGTTTTACGATTTATTTTATTTATTTATTTATTGGGTTGTTCAACATTTTGTCACATGGACAATGGTTATAGTTTGGTAAGTGTGTCCACACTGTAAATACAAAAAATATAAAATAAACTGAAGAAAACTAACCTCATTGCGTTAATATTATGAGATATTGATTGAACAGTTTGTGTTTATCAATTTTGTCATCACCCTCCATTCTAAAGTATTCCAGATCACTTCGATAAGTTATTTCCTTGTAATATGTTTTATGTAATACAATATGTGTTACTATATTACAAAAAAACTAGTACATGTACGTATCTATGAGAGTTTTTTTTTCTAAATTTATTTATTAAATAATAATACAATCAGCTGGAGGGCTAAAAGTTCTCATTCATACAGTATATACAAATAATAAAGAAATAAATATAAGAAGTAAATAAATAATACTGATGAAGAAGGTAAATAAAAAGAAAAAAAATAAACAAATAAAATTAAATAAAACTTCTAAACACAATCGTAACTATATACAATATATACATTCGACCCAGAATCTCCGAGCCAGGCTTTTTTCCCCACACGTGGAAGGCAAAGCAAGACTTTGGAAGATTCCAGTTCCACTTTTCCAGCCGCATCACTAGTATTAGAAGCCAGTGGAGACTGAAAGAGGGCACTAGAGCCACAGACGCTCAGGATATGAGTGGAGAAGCTGGCCATTGCCAGGACTCTAAAGGCATATTTACAAAAGATCTGCCGTTTCAACCTTCGAGGGGGATGGTATGGATGCTCGGAGCTGGATAGGGATTGCGCTAGAGGATTGGGATGATGAATGAGGCTCTGGTGAAAGTTGGAGAATCTGGATGGGATGATGTCATGGACATATGGGATGTTAAGGTCATGGTGTAGGGTGTTGTTCGTGACATAATATGGAGCATTGACTATTGTTCGAAGGACTTTGGACTGGAAGGATTGGAAGAGTTTGATATTCGATGATTTAGTTGTCACCCACAGTTCAAGTCCGTAGGTCCAGATATTTTTCAGTATAGTCTTGTAGATTAATAATTTGTTCTCTGTTGAAAGATGAGACGGTTTGTTTAGTAGTCTATATAGCTGACCAAATCATCGGTTAAGCTCTTGTCTTTTAAGTCTCGTATGTGGGTTCCAAGTCAGTCTTTTGTCTAGAAGGAAGCCAAGGTATCGGACTGCGTTCGAGTAGGGAAGAGGAATTGAATTAAAAAGGATCGGCGGACAGGATCTGCGTCGAAGAGTGAAAGTTACATGCTTACATTTTGTTTCATTAATTTTGATGCGCCAGTTGTTGCACCACTGCTCAATGAAGGAGAGGTGTGTTTGCAGTTTCCGGGACGCTATTAGAGGATCCGAGTGGGAGGATAGGACGGCAGTATCATCAGCAAATGTTGCTAGGAAGGTATCAGGACTTGAAGGGATGTCAGCGGTGAAAAGGATGTAGAGAACTGGGCCCAAGACACTGCCTTGTGGAACACCAGCCTCAATTGGATAATGTCTGGAGAGTTCAGTGCCGCAGCGGACAGTATGAGAGTAGAAAAAAGATGTAGAATTATGCGAAATCATATATGTTTCCCTTAAATGTTCAGTAATTATATGGTCAAATTTCAATCACTAGTTTTACTAAAAATGAGTTTAAAACATCTATAAACTTTATATACCTATATTATACCTCCATATGAAATTCTAAAACATGGAATTTATAAATTGTGGTTTTAATCTATTTCTAGGTTAAACATTACAGATCATTTATAAACGCCTTCATTACTATTCCAGTGTAATAATCAAATTTCATTTAATTACCTCAGATATGACATTCGTCCAAGTTTACTTAGAATATTTTAAATAGATTATATTATTTATGCCCAATCTTCTATTATTTTTTCTTTTCATTCAATATTGATATTAATTTCTTATTATTTCATTATTTTAAAAGAAAAAAAAAATCTAAGGTGTGTGGTTTAGACCACACGATAGAAAATATCAACACGGCAAGCCTATTAATATGGAGAATTTCCTCGCTTAAAGTGTACAGGTCCGATTTTTAGTTTCTGAGATATCTTAATCCATATCTCCAATAAAATTAGTTATCATTTGGTTTTCAACACTTTTTTTTTCTCTTTCCCTTTCTGAAACGGAGTCGCGCTAAAATACAGTTTTGAATAATAGCCCATTACAGAGAGGACGAAATGATGAATATTTTTCTCGCAAATAATATGCGAATCTTATTTTTAGTTTTTGATCCTCCTCCGAGGCGTCTGAAAAGAAGATCTCCTTATATAGACATTTTATTAGAGTGCTACCTGTGGGTAGTTTCTCAACAAGCGTTTTCATTTACTTTGTATGTATTTATATTGTAGTACAGTTGTAAATATCTTGAATAAATAGTTTAAAAAAAAGTTTTTGATACATTGGAATCCATATGCAAAAATACTTCGTCGATTCCAGCCGACTTTACCCGAGCGTTACACCTCGGAAATCTGACGGCTCAATCTAATTCACTCTCCACAAAAAAAAAAAGAGCAAAACTCGGTTAAAGAAGTTTGCAGTAAAAAAAAATTAGGTGGGGTACACATAGTATTAATATTCACCACTCTTTAACTGGGCAACGCTTCAACCCGCTCAAATATCATATTCCATATGAAGTGGATTTGTTGATTTGGTTTATCCAGATCCACATAATGTCTTGCTGGATATTGATGGATCCATAATTCTTTAGAGGCTTCTAGATAGATTGCTACGAATTTCATATCCAGCTATGACCATAAAAAAGATAATAAAACAATTTGTAATAAATATAATTTTCAATCGGAATATTTTCTTGTTGGGCCCCTGACTTACCAGCCTTTCATCTCTAACGAGATAAATTGAGAGAATATAAGTTACTTACCCATGATTTGGCCATGATTAATCAATCATTTATCCTACCATGCTAGCTTAGGTGAGCAGGGGTTAGGTTGGATATTTTTATAAAGCAGCAAAAAAGGTTAACAGATCTATTTACAGAAAGAAATATTTACATAATTAATACTATGCACAATAAAAAGAAATAAAATACAAGGAAAAAGAGGGAATTTAAACATAATTACTATATACAATTAAAGATAAATAGGAAGATATTTAAGATAACAAAAAAAAATACTTATTCTATATACAATATTATGGCATGCCACATCTAAACATCTAGAAAAGATAGTCAAGATACAAGAGATATAAGATGTAAGAGCACATGCACATGCTAAAATATCAATTAGTAATCTCGCTCAGGAAACAAAAGAGAGTAGAGTTCTATTTTTTTCCAGTGCTTCCATGATATTGGTTACTCAGCATAACAAACCGTAACAACATTATGAGCTTTGACTCGAACCATTTTATTTGGTCTCTCATGGGATTATTATTTATCACTTTTCTAAGACATTAAAAGGATTGAGATATTCACTTATTAAATTGCACAACATTGTCAAAATAAAATAACACTTTTAATGTAATGAATACATATCAAATATGAAAGGGGTCGATGATGTATATTCTGTTCGGTAACTTCATTTTAGTTTCATTATCTTCGGTGAGTTGCTGAGTACAGATATTTCTTTGGTAAAGATTAAGATGGCGGAGATGAATAATGAAGAAATATTTCCAATTAAAACGACCATCTTTGATCTTTTAGCAATACCCAGATTTCTAGGGACTTATCCTTTCAATGAGAACTGCGAATTTGTTCCATATCGTCTAACATTTTTATTTGCTAACAGCATGATATTCTTATATATTTCCTGCGATGCTTCAATGCTAAACTTGAGTATAACCGACTTGATTTTCACATTATTCATGTTATTTACAATTCATTTACCGCCAATATTTCATGTGATATGGTTAAACATCAAGATCCCACAATTAAAAGAATTCTTTCTCAAAATCAGCCTCGTTGGAAAACATTTTCGAAACATAGGTGTGGATCGGGGCATCAGCTGCAAATATATTTATAAATACATGAGTTTGATTTTTATTTTACAGCTGTTTACAATTGATATATTTCTATGCTACCAATCATCCTGTACATCGAGCTATACGGTTTTAATTTTATATTTTTCCAACATGTATACCAGCATTTATAGCCTTTACGATCAGATATTTGCTATATTCCTAGGAACAAGCAATACATTTTCTCGTTTAAAATACATCAAAGATGATAAAAATCTTCTTAAGTATAAAGATGTCATGGTATCACTATGCAAAGTAGTAGAGGAACTCTTTAGTTTACAAATCCTCTGTAACATTTTCACGACTTTTGTTCTTTCTTTATGGGTTCTTTTTGGCATCTTCAAAGGAAATCAAAATAGTCATCTTTGGTCTGCTTTAATTTTAGCAGTCTATCCACTTATTAGGACGATTGTGTCGGTAAACTCCGTTACAATTCAAGTAAGTTTTATCAAATATTTTTTAAATTATTTATTTAGTAGTTTAACATTTAATCACGTGAATAATGTTTATAGCGAAGTAAGTACGTGAACACTGTAAATACAGAAAATATAAAATAACAAGAAGCAGAATAACCTCATTGCGTTAATATTATGAGATATTGATTGAACAGTTTTTTTTTTTTAATTTTGTCATTCACCTCCATGCTATAATCTTCCGATTCTAAATCGCTCCCATAAATTATTTGCTAATAATATGTTTAATATAATACAATATGTTTTTCTTTATTACAAAAAAACTACGGTGTGTGTTTTAGACCCCACGATAGAAGCGAAAACATCAACAAGGCGAGATTAATAATATGAAATATAAATAATAAATAATAGCTCATTATAAAGAGGATGAAATTCTGAATATTTCCCAGACTTACAGTATGCAGGTCCGATTTTTGTTTTCTGACATATTTTAATCCATAACTTCTATGAAACTCGTTATCATAGGTTTTCTACACTATTGTTTCCTTTTCCCTTTCTAACATGGCGTGGCTTTAAGATACAATTTTGTACATCATCTCATTACCAAGAGGGTGAAATGAAGAATATTTAACTCACTTATAATATGCTGGTCTGATTTTTAGTTTTGGAGATGTTTTAATCCGTAAACAAAAACACTTCAGTTAGTCGACTCCAGCCCAGTTTACCCGAGCGTTACACCTCGATAATCTGACGGCTCAATCTAATCCAGTCTCAACAAAAAAAGTGAAAAACGTACCTAAAGAAGATGCACTTAAAAGAAAATAGGTGTGGTTCGCGCATCAGACAAGTTGCAATTTCTTCCCTTTTTAGTAGGAATGAACATTTCAGACAAAGGAAAGTTGAAGTAAAACTTATAAATAACTAATTACCATATGCATTATATTTATGTTTTTTGTCACTAATAATTTCCTCTTATGACTATATCGACAGCCGCACTGCAGAAGCATGTAAGAAAGTAAACTAAACATTTTCATAAGGAAAAAAAAAACTGCTTAATTTTTTGTTATGCAAGCATTATATTTTCGATTCATTTATTTTTTTCAAACCTGACTAAGATGTAATGCTCTACGTAACTGTTTTTAACGTATTTCTGCCAAATAATCTTACAGAACCGTTTTATCAATAGCTTTTTAGTTACTTTGAAAAACAGGTATTAGTTAGGTAAAAGCAATACAATTTATCGTAGTAACACCCATAGTTTTGTTAATAATGATCAAATCAGAACAGTGACAAAGTCAGTTTCCAAAATGCAGAGAAATGGTACTTATAATGAAAATTTGTTTAAAAGTGCTCGTCACTTACTAGACATTTCAAAAAAATACAAAGTGGATGAGAAAATTAATTTTAACCTATTAATAAAGCTAATTGATACTGTAGTCTATGCTCAAATCGCTTAAAAAAATGTGTAAAATCGATTAAATAAGGTGACACTTCTAGCAGGCCAATATTAAGAAAAAATTTCTGACACCTTTCAGATATATACCTACCTTAAATACGTAATTAACATAGAACCCACATACCAGACCTAAAAGACCAGAACTTAACCGACTATTTCTCCAGTTATACAGCTTACATAACAGGAAATCTAACCTCCTAATTGAAAACAAACTATTAGTATACTAGACCATACTAAAATCAATCAGGACCTACGAACTTGAACTGTGTGAGACAACTAAATTTTCGAACATTAAACGCATCCAATCCTTCCAGTGTAAAGACCTCCGTATAATAGTCAATGAACCTTAACATCCCGTATGTTCTTTGACGCTATTCCATCCCGATTCTCAAATTTTCACCAGTACCCAATCGACCATCCTAATCCTATAGAACAATCCTTATCCAGCTTCAGTCATCCCTACAATCCTTCTTGAATTTAGAAACAGCAGTGGCCTCGAGATCTTTTGTAAAGACATCACTGGAGCACTGGCACAGACCAGCTTTCCTAACTCAAGTCATGAGCGTCTGTGGCTTTAGCGCCCTCTCTCAGTCTCTACTGGACTTTAATGCTAGAGCTGTGTCTTAGAGAGAAGCGCTGGGATCTATTAGAGACTCGCTTTGTCCTTCACACGTGAGAGAAAGATCTGGACTTGGAGTTCCCTCGGCTGATTGTAAATATTGTAATGATGTATTTTACTTATAATTTATTTATTTATTTTTGCTATGAATTTCTGTATTTTATTTAATTTTAACTCTAAGTTATAAATAATATTTCTTTGGTTTATTATAGTTTTTACCTTTGTCATATAAATATATATTTTTTATATATTTATTTTTTCATTGTGTTGTATATATGGTATGAATGTGTACCATACTATCAGCTGTAGTGTTCAGTGCCCTTAAGTGTGGCAAAATGTATTATTCCTCAATAAAAAGATCTTAAAAAAAATACGTAATATAAGTTTCATGCAACTTTTCGCATGCGGATATCATCCACTTTACCATTTGAATAACATGGAGCTTAGCGGTAATTAGCTACATAGCCATAGTGGCTCTTTAATTGAGCAACGCTTCAACGCGTTCGACCATCACGACTTCAAATACCATATTCCATATACCGTATGCAGTGGATTTGTTGATTTGGTCTATCCAGATACTGGATTTTTTACCTCCTCCCCCCCCATTCCATGGTGTCTTTATATCTATTCAGGAATCCACTGTTGTTTAGAGGCTTCTTTATCCATTACTAGGAGTCCCATGTCCAACATACCTTAATAATCCGTGGTACAGGCCCATTTTTAATTTAATTATTAAAATCCGCCTGAAACTTTATAAATAGCTCCATCTCATCGTAACCTACAAATATTTTATTTACGGAAATTTTCGAAATTGTGGTGTATACAATCTGGAGGTCGGCAAATTTTGGCATTAAAAACCATCTGTAACATCAATTTTGGAATTTCCTGCCCATATCATGCCATATGAAAAATGGTATTTTCAGCTCATGGGCTCCTTAATGTATTTCCTCGCCATTTATATTAGACTTTTCCAATTTCAACAACTTATCGATAGTAAATATTTACCTAAACTTTAAAACTATTTTCCCCTAAATAACTATTGTATTATTAAGCTGCTGAAACCAGATTTGCGCAGGCAGGGGCTGGGTATATACCATTCCGCATGACAAGCAGCGGAGGCTGGGTCATGCGGTATGGTATATATCCAACGCCTGCCGGGGCAAACCATGTTAATTGTTGCGTTTTCAAACTGGAGATCAGCAAACTTTGTCTATTTAATTAGCTATTAAAAATTCGCAAATACCCATTTTCTTTCCACTTGGATCGTAAGATACTTTGGGTATAAAGTCGAGAAAAAAGGTGGCCTTCAAAAATATTGAGCTGTTTGCCGTGACCTAAATCCCCAAAATAACGTGGAGGCCAAAATTTTTGTAGGCCACCTTTTTTGTACCAATTTGACGATCAAATTATCTTACGATCCAATTGAAAGGCAAATGTCTATTTACGAGTTTTTAGTACCTAATTAAATAGATAATGTTTGTCGACCTCCAGATTGAAAACGCACAAATTCCGAGAATTTTCGTAAATAAAATATTGGTAGATTACGATGAGATGAAGCTATTTACGACGTTTCATGAGGATGTTAATAATCAGTACCTTTACCGAGAACTATAACAACATTATGACGTTTAACTCCTTTCTCTCAGACCATACGTTTTTCTCTTATGGAATTATTATTTGTCACATATCTAATACATTGCAAATATTGAAATATTCACTCATTTAATTGGACAAGAATATTATCGTTGTCCAAATATAACAACACTTTCAACGTAATGAAGACATATCAAATATGAAAGAAATCGATAATGTCTATTTTATTCAGTAACTTCGTTTCATTTTAGTTTCAATATATTCCGTGAATTGGTGAGAGCTATATTCTCTTGCAAACTTTACGATGGCGGAGACGAATAATGAAGAAATATGTCACATTAAAACGACCATCTTTGATCTCTTATCTATACCCAGGTTTCTAGGGAGTTATCCTTTCAGTCAGAAGTGTGAATTTGTCCCATATCGTATGACACTTTTATTCGTAAATTACACAGTATATGTGTATTTTTCGATCGGTGGTTCAACTCCAAACTTTATAGTATTTGTAATGCAAGTTATACTATTACTAATATTTATATTGGTTTCACCACCGTTGTTGCATGTGATATGGTTAAACATCAAGATCTCGCGTTTAAAAGAGTTCTATTTCCAAATCAATCTTGTTGGAAAATATTTTCGGCGCATAGGTGTGGATTGGAGTATTAAACACATGTGGATATATAAATATTTGAGTTTGGTTTTAACTTTACAGGTCTTAATAACTGATATATTTAAATGTCATAACAATTTATCGTGCATATCATACTATGGTATACATTATTCCTGGGTATATACCAGCGTTTATTGCCTTTACGATGAGATATTTGGTATATACGCAGTAACAAGCTATACATTTTCTCGTTTAAAATACATCAAAGATGATAAAAAACTTCTTAAGTACAGAGAGATCATGGTTTCAACATGCAAAATAGTAGAAGAACTGTTTAGTTTACAAATACTTTACGTTATGTCCATGTCTTTCGTTTTTGTTATAATAATCCTGTTCAGAATGTTTAAGACTCATGAAAAACGGTCTGTAATATTTCTATGGTCTTTCTTAATTTTAGCAATCTATCCACTCATTAGGATGGTCATGTCGGTGAACTCCATAAGAATTCAAGTAAGTTTTTCGAAATATTTTCAAACATGAAACAACATTGATAGGAATTTTAGTTGATATTCTTATTGGGTTAGCCGACGTTTCGACCCACACATGTAGGTAGAAATGTCGACTAACCTAATAAAAATGTCGGCTGAAATTATTGACAATTTTGTTTCATCCTTGTATAATTGATCAGTTGACTACTAACACATCCCTAAATTTTTAAACATATATTCATAATGTTACCGTCCACAAAATTTATAACTGAAACGTTTGCGCATATTAATAGAAAATCCTTGATTATAGATCAAAATCAACAATGGAATGGACACGATTTAATTTTAAATAAGCAAGATTCATTGCATAATTCAGTAAACTTCTGCAATGGAATGATTATTTGAAATATTAAATAATCACTGCATTGACAATCGTTCAAAGATTTTAGCGTTTCTTTTCCTATAAAGGACCAACGTTTCTGAAATTATATAATATGACGTTACATTTATTCATTTAAAAATAAAGATCTTCCACGATCAAAGTCCATTTTACCAAGTCGGGTTCTTCTCCATTTTAAGACGGTATGAATTTTCTTAGCTAGTTTTTAATTAGGCAGTTTTTTTACGGAATAATTTTATAATCCCCAACTTCGACTAGGGCCAGGAGCTACATTAGTCATAGGGAGCGCATACCGGTGAATTTCTGGATGCGGACTTTACTGTCCTTAAACGAGAATCGAACCCGTGCCGTACTAGCAAGAAGACTTGGGTAGCGTAATCTTGAGTAGTAGCGTAGACAAAAAACAAGGCTAGCCTCGACTCAGAGGACAGCTCTGTTTCGGGCCATCAGAGCATATAGGACAATTTCGCATGAAGCGGTCCAGGTCCTAGCGGGGGTGGTGCCTCTCGACCTCCTCCTACTAGAAGAAGTGACGAAATATTCATACAAGATAGAAGGCTCTACAGTACTTTCGGACAATCTACAGGTGAGGATTATGGAAGCGCCTAATAGATGGAAGAAGATACTCCGGGAGGATACAATTGAAGCATGGAACCGGCGGTGGGTAACAACCCCTAAAGGAAGTACATTGAGGAAGTACTTTCCCACAGTATAGTCGAGGCTTCAGGCAAAGTGGGTCTTCCCGGACTACTGGATTTCCCAGTTCCTCGCTGGGCATGGAGGATTATGCCCAATCTGTAGTGTTCCGGAAACTGCAGAGAAAGTGGTCACGACCTGCACCGCATTTGAAACGTTAAGAGCGACAATGACAAGAGCCGCGGGAATCTATGTCCTCCCTGAAAATGAGTTTCCTCAGTTAGCCAGCGAGGAAAATTGCCCGCGGTTCATGGACTTCATATACGGATGGAAGACGGTGGTGGGGCCTGCTCACTTCCGTATTGGTGCCCGCAGAAGAAGAGGACAAGCGCCAGGAAGACCTCCAGATTCTGGAAGCTAGGCCGAAAGAAGAAGGAAGAAGATAAAACAGAAGAACTGTGTGCACATCTAGCAGTAGTGTGTTATTAACTATTCATGCCTAAGACACACTATCGCAAACACTCGTATTGCCATTTTGGCAAGGGAGGGTGGAATAAATAAATAAATAAGGTAGCGTAGTCTTATTATTTGCTTATTTTTTTTGTTCTTTCCTTCCTTGTCTTTTAGGGAACACGGTTTTTTTTTCGGGTAGGGGAAGAAGGCGAGGGAATTATTCTGAGTTAAAAGTCCCACTGAGAACCGGGATTTGGAATTGTAATTATTTTTCTATTTCTAACTTCGGTTATCAGGTTATAACTTAAGTATACATGTATATATAAGTACTTTTTTTAAAGAAAGTAAATTTTATTATTTATGGACTTAGTAAGTTATTATGGCTATCTAAGATATTACAATTACAAGATACACTTTTGACTACGGCTGTGTGGTGTGGCGTTGGTACTAGAGGATAGATTGAAGCGACTCATGAAGACGTACTTGAAATTTGTCTTCGGTACATCGAGGCGGTCTCATGTGTCTCACCTTTAAGACGAGTTAAAGTGGCTCTTCCCTTCTTCCCGCAGACAATATTTCCTCGGATCTTTCCTATTCCAAACGATCAACACCCGACTCCCTTCCTACATTTTCAGTCTCCTACAGTTTAAACCTGTGGTCCACTCCCAGAATACAAGATCTCGTGTTTCCGACCTTTAAACTCCTATACATTTGAATATCCCTTGATTGAATATTCCCGATCTGCTGCCTTCTGGAATTCCTTGTCATCTGATACCAGCCATGCCACTTCCTTGTCCTCATGCAAATATCATCCCTACTGATTCCTTCTCACAGCCCAGAATTACGTTGTACAATAAAATAAATATTCTGAATCAAATTTTGACTGAGGTGAATGGTTGTTGAAATTATTTAAGTTGTAATATTAAGAATCAACCCAAAGTGCTTATAACATTTTATTTTTTATTTCCTCTGATTTCTATTTTTCAATAGAGTTTGCTTTTTTTTTTCTTTTCAAAATGGTTTTACTTTTTTTAAAAATATATTTTCACTCAATATATTGTATATATTCTTTAATTTTGATTAATGTAATTTTTGGCCAGATGTGCTTTTTATTTATTTTTTTCATAATTGTTATTCTTATGGGACCTAGTCTGAGAATAATGTTTATTTTCTATTTCTATTTCTAGAATGATGGAAATATTCACTCACGAAATCAGACAGCGATATCAACATCGTTCAAACAAAATAACACTTTCAACGGAATGAGCATAGGTCAAATATGAATGAGATCGATAAAGTTTATTTTATTCAGTGTCTTTATCAGTACCTTTTGTGAGTTAGTGAGAGATATATTCTCCAGTAAATTTTAAGATGGCGGGGACGAATAATGAAGAAATATATCACATTAAAACAACCATCTTTGATATGTTATCCACCCTTAGGTTATTAGGGACGTTTCCTTTCAATCAGAACTTTGAATTTGTTCCATATCGTCTCACATTTTTAATAGCTAACATCACTGCATTCATATACATAATGTTTGGTGTTCCATGAGTAGACCTTGATGTAACCACACTGTTCTTTATATTTTTAACGATAGTTATATTGATTTTACTTTTGATCTTTCATATGATATGTTTATACAGTAAAATCACGCAATTGAAAGAGTTCTATTTCAAAATCAACATTGTTGGAAAATATTTTAAAAGCGTTGGTATAGATTGACATATGAGATACAAATGGATATATAAATACTTGAGTTTGATTTTTATTTTGGAGCTATTTATAATTGATATATTATTTATATGTGAGGAATTACCTTGTACATCAGACTTGCTATTTTTTGTTGTGTTCTTTTCAAATATATATACCAGCATTTATAGTATTTATGATCAGATATTTGGTATGTGCACAGCTACAAGCTATACATTTGCTCGTTTAAAATACATCAAAGACAATAAACAACTCCTTAAGTACAGAGAGGTCACGGTTTCACTATACCAAATAGTAGAAGAACTATTTAGTTTACAAACACTTTATATAATGTTCATTTCTTTTATAATTATTGTATGGATTCTGTTTCAAATTTTGAATAATGATGAAAAAGAGTATCCGATAGTTCCGGGGTCTTTTTTGATTTCAACAGTCTACCCACTTATTAGGATAATTATGTCAGTGAACTCCGTCACAATTCAAGTAAGTTTTATGAAACATTTAATCTTATTGTTCTGTGTCCTGATGAGATACAAGGTGCAGACAAATGTGTTTTTTGATGTGTGAGCTGGTTTATGAAAAAGTTGATAGGCTGTATGTAAATGAATGAATGGATGAGTATGTAACTAATCTTTAGAATTTCCATCCCTTCAAAAATCCGACATGCTCTTTCGAAACCTTCTTATTAAAAAAACAGTCAGAAAATGACTAACCACGTGTTGAATTTCAGAGGCTTGGTTTAAAAACCATTGCTTTATGTATATATATATATATATATATATATATATATATATATATATATATATATATATATATTTTTTTTTTTTTTTTTTTTTTTTTTTTTCATTACTTTTCATGTACTTATGAACATATATTTTTCATACCGTGTCATTTCTGTTCCACAAGATTATTGTGATCTTAAAGTTGTTTAATTTATTTATTTTCTTAATCTCTTTGTTATAAATGTGTTACGCTCTTTTATTTGGAAAAATCGTTTCCGCAACAAACTTGCCGGATGCTCAATCGAGACGGCAGGGTTTGCAAAAAAAAAATAAATAATCAAGAGTCAATTAAATATTACTTTTTTTTTTTTTAAATCTATTTATTGAATAATAATACAATCAGCCACTGCTGGAGGGCTATAAGCATTAGGGCTAAGAGTTCTCATTCATACAATATATACACATAATAAAGAAATAAATATAAATGTAAGAAGTAAATAAATAATACTGATGAAGAAAGTAAATAAAAAAAAAATAAACAAATAAAATAAAAACTTTTAAACACAATCATAATTATATACAATATATACATTCGCCCAAGAATCTCGGAGCCAGGCTTTTTCCCCCACATGTGGAAGGCAAAGCAAGACTGCGGAAGATCCCAGTGCCACTTTTCCAGCCGCATCACTAGTATTAGAAGCCAGTGGAGACTGAAAGAGGGCACTAGAGCCTAAATATTACCAACTATCTAACGAGTGCCAAGCTATTTAATTGGTTGAATTTGGAAAATAGCTAAAACCATAAAAATAAAAATAAATAAATTAATTTAATTTAAAAAAAAGATTAGGACGTGGAGTGAGCTACGAACCCGGAACCTATGGGCTTAAAAACATATGTTAATTAACCTCATAACCTATCCAACCTTCTTACATGGTTAATAAATAATGACTTTCCCTAATCCCTCGAATAGAATTTTACAATTCCTTATTAAACATAAAAAAAACAATATAATATATATATATAAAACATGAAAACAAACAGAAGAAAAATAAGAAAGTAAAACTGGCTATTATTAATACTAATGATGAATTTACTTATTTCCATTAGTTTAAAGAACTGTCAAAGGAAATCAAAATTGTGAACAAGAAATTAAATTCATAAGAAAATACAATTAACTTTAATTACCAAAGAAAAGATTACAAAATTGTTATAGAACTAAACATTAAGTTACGACTATACAGTCAACCAATTACAAATATTTGAGGAAAAAAAATAAATAGGGAAAAAACTTATATGTACATATTTACAATAGCCCACTGGTTGAACTCTGGCCCAACTCTCACATTGGGTTATCTGAAGAAGCGGGAACTTATTCGAACTAGCGTCGTCAGTGTCTTCCCAATTTATCTCCTCAAGTTGTGAAAATGTTCATTCACCAACTTGTAAAATCAAGCGGCACTCGTCGCTGATAATCACAGGTCCATGGAGAGGAAAATAAAATCAACCAAATCCTTAGCGTGCCTCAACACTCGCGAGGTTCCGCCATCTCTCTCTCAACTCTCTTTTGTTTTTCTCCCAATCAGCTGTTGGTTATTCCAATCCGAAATAAAATGAATACTTAAAACTAATACTTATTATAAACTAATACTTATTATTAAAATTAATACTTATTAATTAATTTTATCTCATCCTATTATTTTACGAACTAATTTTTTTTTAAATTTTTTTTTCGTCACAAATGTTCCAATTCTTACCAAAATATAATAAATAAATATTCATTTATTTATATTTTACTTTACGTTAGTTATTTCTGCTTGGTGCTCATTTACTAGAGGAATTAATTTATTATTTATTACTTTTGTTTCTATCTGTTTTATTATTATTTTAAGATAAACAGTGATTATTTTGTTTTATTTCTTATTTGTATTATGTATGGTTCTTGACATTTTGTATTAGTTTCAGCTTGTTACTTTTTTGTTTGTTTGTTAGTTTACCTAAGATATTTTATTTATTTAATATAATTCTCTAGGCCAGAAGTATTACTCTGTTCTGTAACATTTTCTTGTTCTTAAGAGACTTTGTCCCAGAATAAAATTAATTCTCTACTTATTAATTTGGTATGTGATAAATTTATTTTGTCTGTTTTTCCAGGGGATTGAAATTTAACCCGATACCTTTTTTTTTTAGTTGTATATTTTATATATTAGCAGTAAAAAATTTTTCAGAGGCACTGTAGACAGGTATTGGTCCAGATCCACAGAAGTAAATGTTTTCTCTCTTCACTTTTACTTTATCCTACCAGTTTCCTCTTTGGGCCGGTGATTCTCTGCTTGTTCACTCAATTTTCTTTGATAAGAAAAATTTTGTCGAAGATTCGGCTGAATCATCACCATTGATCGGATTTTTCCTTTCAATATTTTTTTTTACGAAACTTTTTTACATTAATTAATTTTTTTAAAAAGTAATAATCGAATGGTACAAGGTCTAAGGAGTACGGAGAATGAAGTAGAACGTCCCAATCAAACTGTAAGAATTTCTGTTTTTCGACCAACGCCGCATGCGGCGTTCTTTCTGTGGTAAATACCACAAATCCGAAAATAAAAACCTAACTCGATACTGAATATGAGGCTTCCTGAAAGATGGAAGAAGGTAAAAGAGCAGAAATATTCATATGTCTTTACCCCGGAGGTAAAGAACGCTATGTCCATTTTTATTGAAGGAAGTTAGTCCACTGTTCTGTAGAATAGTTTATTATAATATAAGAACAGTCAGGTTATTATATTTACATAATAACCTACCCACATCCTAGAACTCCTTACTATTCACTATTTAAGTTTTATCTTCTATTTGCTCTCTAAAACCTTACATCATGACCTCAACATCCCTTATGTCCTTGACTTTATTCCATCCCGATTTTCAAATTTTTATCAGAATCTAATCCATCATCCTAATCCCTTAGCACAATCCTTATCCAGTTCCAGCCAGCAATACAATCCTCCTCGAAGTTTGAAGCGGCAGTGGCCTCGAGATCTTTTGTAAAGACATCATTGGAGTCCTGGCGATGGCCAGTTCCTCCACTCAAGTCATGTGGCTTAAGTGCCCTCTCTTAGTCTCCACTGGATTCCCATCCCAGTGATGCGGCTGAGAGAGAAGCGCTGGGATCTCTTGGAGTCTTGCCTTATCCTCCACACTTCTCCCTTCCCTGAGCTCCCTCGGCTGACTGTAAATATTGTAAATAAGTATGAATGTGTTTTTATTTATTTATTTAATGTTGTCTCATGTTTGACTTATTCTTTTATTCCAAGTTTTATTTTATTTTATTTTGTTATAATCTTCTTTTTCTTTTATTTTATATATGATATGTTTGTGTTTCATTCATTCTAAATACTGAATGCCCTTAATTGAGGCAAAATGAATTTTTTTCCTCAATAAAATATTAATTTCCCCTATTTGCTCTCTAGCCTTTCGATCTACACATCCCCTCTCATAATAGCGCTTTCTTCGGCAAATCTTTCGTTATTTGCACTACCTTCTTTAGAATTCTTTTGGCATCTCTACAGGACAATTATCGTTCAAAAATTTAAAATACTCTTTCTCCTTAAATTTTTCTTTCTGTTTCATACTTCAACTATAGCATAGTTGTAAGCAATATTTATTTCTGTAATAACTCTTAGTATTGTAACTTTACTGATATCGTAGGTCTTTCTCCCGGAACTCCCCTAACTCCATTCATTTTAAATAATACATTTTTCATACCCTTTATTCATTTTATTATTAAGAAATTCACAACTTCTTTTGAAAAAGTTGTTTCCTTTCAATTATCCCTAACTTTTAAGAGTGTAGAGATAGGGAAGCTGTGAATAAAATAAAAAAAATCTGCGAAGTATAACAACTCCTCAACAATCGGCAAACAACAAATAAAAAAGACATGGCACGCACTCGATGACCTCAAGGTGAACTCAAGATATTACAAAGATGAAAATATTTACTCTCTAAATGAACAACAATATTAACATTGTCCAAATAAAATAACACTGTCATTATAATGAAAAGGAAAGAGATCGATAATGTTTATTTTATCGAGTAACGTTTCGTTTCATTTCAGTTTCTTCGGTGAGTTCCTGGGAGCGATATTCTTTAGTAAATCTTAAGATGGAGGAGACGAACAACGAAGAAATATGTCTCATCAAAGCGACCATCCTTGATCTGTTATCTCTTCCGAGGCTTCTAGGAACGTTTCCTTTCAACCAGAACTGTGAATTTATTCCATATCGTCTGACGTTTTTATTTGCTAACTGCATAGCATACTTATGCATTATGTTTGGTGTTTCATTGCTAAAATTTGATGTAGTCATATTGTTCCCTATATTTTCAATAGTAGTTATGTTGCTTTCACCACCAATCTTTCATGTGATGTGTTTATACATTAAAATCTCGTGACTAAAAGTGATATATTTCAAAATCAACCTTGTTGGAAAATATTGTCGAAACGTAGGTGTGGATTGGCATATCAGCTATAAGTGGATACATAAATACATGAGTTTTGTTTTTATTTTACAGCTTTTTATAATTGATATGCTATTTGTATGTGACAGATTATGCAGTTTATGGAACTATGCACTTTTTTCTGTGACGTTTTCCAGTTTATATACAAGCGTTTATAGCATTTATGATCAGATATATTCGTTGTAACAAGCTATACATTTTCTCGTTTGAAATACATCAAAGATGATAAAAAACTTCTCAAGTACAGAGAGACCATGGTTTCGCTTTGCAAAACAGTCGAAGAACTTTTTGGTTTTCAAATTCTTTATATCATGTTCCTTTCTTTCGTTCTTGTTGTTTTTCTTCTTTCAAAAATGTTTAGTATACATGAAATGCCTTATCCAATAGTTCAGTGGTCTGCTTTAATTTTAGCAGTCTATCCACTTATTAGGACGATTATTTCGGTGAACTCCGTCACAATTCAATGAGTTTTATGAAATATTTTAAAACTATAATCTTACTAACCTATTTCCTGATGAGATACAAGGTGCAGACAAATGTGGTTTTTGATGTGTGAGCTGGTTTATGAAAAAGTTGATGGGCTGTATGTAAATGAATGAATGGATGAGTATGTAACTAATCTTTAGAATTCCCATCCCTTCAAAAATCCGACATACTCCCTCTCCACAAGATCTCGACCTTCCGACCTTTACATTCCTTCTCACAGATCTGCCTCGTTCTAAAACTCCTTTATTGCTCGCTCTGTTAATTTTTGGAATTCCTATCCTATCAAAATCCGTCATTCTTTATCCCTATCTACATTCAAAACCCTCCTATTTCAATTCCTGTTCCAAAAACAGTCAAATACCAGCTAACCTTTTATGTAAAATTACATATTTTTTATTTTATATTTTTTTTTAACAGAATACCAGATTTTACTGTTAAGAAGAATTTACATTTTTTTTTGTATTTTTTCTAAAAAGGTTTATTTATATTTTACCATTGTACATAGTTTTAAGTACCTTAGTATGGTTTCGAGAGTTTTGTATATAGATTATTTTGTATATATTATGTATAACTAATATTTTTGTTTTGTTTTTTTACGGATTTATCTTTATCTTTACTTTTTATGTTTGTTTTTATCTGGCCAGATGTAAAATTTTTCTGTACTTTTTTGTTATTCTGAAGGGACTTCGTCCCAGAATAAAATTATTTTCTATTCTATTCTATTCTATTCTATTATTCAACCGATTTTCTTACTTATTTTTTAGTTTATCCCCCCTTGGATCCATACCTCGCCAGTTATAGGGAACTCGATGGATGGCTCTCGAAAAGATACGCTACTTCCTATCGAAGCACAAACCCTATTTCTGGAAATAATGGAAAAGCATAAAAAATGTAATACCATTCATACTGACG
The DNA here is from genome assembly GCA_928085145.1 of Nezara viridula. Classification (NCBI taxonomy): domain Eukaryota; kingdom Metazoa; phylum Arthropoda; class Insecta; order Hemiptera; family Pentatomidae; genus Nezara; species Nezara viridula. The sequence continues at coordinate 161,622,884 of OV725080.1, forward strand.
CTTCAAAAGTAAACAACGAAATAGGATGTGCTATTGTCAACTCTCAAATAGAAAAGTACTTCAAACTTACGGAGATCTGCTCTGTATTTAGTGGAGAGATGATCGCTATTAGAGAAGCTTTGACTTACATTGATTCAACGGAGAATAACAAATGGGTCGTGGATTCATAGAGCGCAATCCTGGCCATTGAAAAGAGAACACCGACAACCACACTGGCGAGATCTATTAAAAATATCTGGTGGAAACTGACAGAAAAGGGAAAGGAAATAATATTCATGTGGGTTCCTTCACACTGCGGATTTTTCGGAAATGAACAGGCAGACAAAGCAGCAAATATGGCGAGAAGGCTAGATAGAAATCCAACAGCTATAAATAAAGAAATCTCGATAGAATATTTTATACATCATATAAAAAAAAATTGCGGGCTATGTGGCAGAATGTATGGCAACAAAAAGAAACCAAATTAAAAGGAATAAAATGCCACTGTTCCAAATGGAAAACTAGCAACCGACTCTCTAGAAAAGAAGAGACAGTCCTCTGCCGCTTACGAATTGGGCATTGTGAATTTTCATATGGCTACTTACTAAGAGGACCATACCCACCGACCTGCGAGAGCTGTAAGGTGCAAAGAACTGTCCAACACATCATTCAAGACTGCCCAGTATTTAATAATGTAAGGAAAAATCTCGATATAGCTCAGAGCCTAAAAGAAAACCTCAGTGACAACGAAAACGCCGTGGAAAAAATCTTACAATTTTTAAAAATAATAAAGTTTTCTACAATATAGTATAAATAGGAAGGTAGGTCTACCTGCAGTGTAGAGGCAACAATAAAAACTAATAAATAAATAAATTTTTAGTTTATAGCTATTGACGAGCTTTAATGTTATCAATAAATAAAAATATGAAATAGTATGTCAATAAAGATATCAATGGTAGTTTGTTCAAAACAGCTAAACTCCGAATGTTCTTCACCGACTTATTTGAAATTTTGACACAATAATATTTAGAAGTGTTTTTGTATTGTTATCAAAAATTAATTTAATATTTTCTGACACAATAGTTCCATTCGAATTTCAAAGAATAACATTCTTATTAATAGCTGCATTTGCTATGACCATAATCAAATCGCAGGGTCAAAGTTTTGGGAAAATTTGTGTATTATTTAATTTCGCATGGACAATGAAAATTATGCATAATAATAATTATGCGGCAGCATGTAGAGCACGTTCATTTTAAAATTTTGAAATTTATATTTCCAATCAAAGAAGATGGCCTCGGGACCTTCTAATATAGAAACATAATTGGAGTGCTACCAATGGGTAGTTTCTCCTCATGTTGTACATGTCATATTACTTGTGCATATTTACTTGTTGTATTTATTATTAATTACAGTTGTAAATTTCGTTAATAAAAAAAAATATTTCCAATGGTAATGAGCAAGGCTATGTACTCAACAATAATAGATCATTAAAAAAGAATATTATTCACAGAGAAGTTCTGTATAAAAATAGATTTAAACTGAATTGAAATTGTTAATTTAAATTTATTTTTTACGTGCTTAATCATAACATTAATTTATTGTGATAATAACACAATTTTCCTAATTTTATATACATCACTACATCTGGTTCACCGAGGTAGTCATATATTTATTGATTACATCTTCTGAAGAATGGTTAAACTATTCCTCTTGGTCCATATATGCATCACAGAATTCTTCTTACGAAAGCATATAAACTTCGTTTCTTATAAACTTTCATTCGTCCGTGAAATTATCCCAGACTACCAGCCGTATGTCAAAATTTTGTTTTAAGTTCGAATATGTGTTGCTGCGATTCTTCGGAGCTGAGTTATATCAAAACCACCGAAATATCAGCTCCTATAATCACAGTTATGGTCATATGATATAAACATACAATAATGAAAATTAACCGTTTATGAATGTAAATATACTCGTTAATAAAGATGAGAATTTTTTAAACAGTCCCTAATATATTTACATCCTCATTTATTTCTTTAGTTGCGTTATGAAAAAAATCGTTTAAAATAATAATTGAAACATTTCTAAGAATAACGCAACTCTTGCAATTTACATAAAAAATAAATTGGAAAATAAATAAAACTTAAATGTAACTCAATCCTGTAAAAGTGAAAAAGAAAATTTGCAATTGAACTTGAATTTCTAAGGGCGATTGATTCTGCAGAGAGTGAGAGGCAAAATCGCAAGCCAGATGAGAATCATTATAAAATAAATCATTATTATATAATTGTCTGGAATCGTATTTACAGTAAACTATATATTACTAACCAATAAATAAAATATGTTAACTGTATTTTTAAAAATTATATGTCTTTTAATAATTAAATGTTATTGTTACAGGCCAATAAAATTGATAAACTCTTGTACAAAAGATTACAGGCGAATCCAGATGATGTGAGTATCAATTGATGAAAATGTAATGGTACCGTTTCATAGTTCTATTCATCACATCAAATTATTGCTTTATTAGTACATTATCACATATTACAATATTATATGCAATAACAAGAGAGATACACAGGGCTCAGTCACATAGTTTAAAACAACAACAATAACAACAGCCATTGTTCCAACTACAACACAAGAATTCCAAAAAGGTTAAGTTTTTCTTAACAATTTAAGTTAAGACATCACATAAAACAATCATAGCATTAGTATATAACATACTTTCCCGAAAACAAGCTGCATACATTTTTATGATGAATTCAGTATTTTATTTGCGAATAACTTAAAAAGGACACATTTTTTTTATGAATAATACCTATACATATGAATAATATTTATTTGAAAGCCTTCTTGATTTCCTATAATATAAAAGAAAAAAAAAACATCATCGAAATCGGACTATTAGTTGCAGAGATATATAATTTTAAATATTTAGTACGTTTTATTTTGCAAAGTCGAATTCCATTATTTTGTTTTTTGATAAATAGAAAATTTTACATTTAATGAAGTAATCTGGACTATTATTTGATGATATGATATCATTGAATGATATTGGAATGTTCTAAGTAAATTTATTATTACTAATATCAAATTTATTATTACTAATGGAAAAAATACGGGATGACATATTCTCGTATCAGGCATCCTAGTTACATGGTCTGTCCAGAGGAATCGTTAATATCACCTTACTGTAATGGAGCAGTTCCTGCAGTTCAGAATTTGTTCTCTACCTCCACTGTTGGTTCACACTGACTGAACTAAATATTCTGCGAAGGATTCTGATCGGAGTAAACCCTGCTCGATGGTTTTCGATATATTTCAATAATCTGAACCTTAAGTTAGGACTGATTTTATTAGCACTGTATTGCTCGGAAAATGTTTTGTTTTTTATGTGTCTTTGAAGTCCGAAATAGCTCCTATTGGACACCATATACTTCGGTCTATCTCAGGTCGCATATCATTGTTAGAGTTTACTAAAGCACCCAGATAAAAACCTTCTTTAACCTATTGGAAGTTCTGCGCATGCGCTTGATTTGAATACCCACATTTCACGTCGTGTCCCACAGTTTTACTATTTTTTAGTAGAATAAGTGCTCAGTTTTACTTTTTTTTAAAAAAACTAGTTAAGCAGACATCAAAACAACAACAATGGACTAACACCACAGTGAGTAGTGTTGTTATTTACTGTGTACTATTACAGACAGTGAATTTAGTGATTTAGCGTCTATAGGCTTAATCTCTATAGCCATAACAGCTGACGGCTCCCCTCTCCAGTTGTGGCTCTGCCACGTAACTGGCTGGTTCTCAGCCGGTGGTTCATCCATTGTAATAACACGCAGACGTAGTTTTATTTATTTATTTATTTTTTTCCCTTTCTTTTTTTTTATATGCGATATTACCACCAAGTAATGTCAACTAAGAGGTCCCATTCAGTTGGCTCTACCCCACGTAATTCACCGCCTAAACAGAAAACACGTCGTAGTAAGCGATTAACACCCCCCGGAACTCCTCCAGCGAACACTCAAGAATCTGTGTCTCAACCACTGCCAAGTACGTCTTCACAAGAAATGGAATCTCCATTTTTTACACCTAATCCATACCAGGTGCTTGAAAATGACAGGGAAGAAATGGAAGATGCACCTATACCTCGAGAACCACGCCCACCTCCTATCTTTGTCAAAAATTTGAGAAATTTTCAATTGTTGTGTACTCAACTTAATAAAATCTGCCCAGGTAGCTATACATGCCTAAACAGAATAAATGATACAAAAATAATACCGGCCACACCTGAAGCGTACCGAAAAATCGTAAAATATTTAACAGACACAAATGCGGACTTTCACACATACCAGTTGAAACAGGAAAGAGCACTACGAGTTGTAATAAGAAATTTACACTCCTCAACCCCAATAGAAGTGATTAAAGAAGAGTTAACGGCGTTAGGGTTCAAAATACGTCAGATAACCAATGTTTTAAAAGAAAATAAAGAACAACCAGGTGTAAAGAATAAAATCCCATTGCCCTTATTTTTCGTCGATCTAGAGCCATCGCCTGGGATCGAAAAAATATACGATGTGAATAGAATTTTCTACACCAGCGTAAAGGTCGAAAAACCGTACCCAAAAAGAGAGTTCATCCAGTGCCATAATTGCCAAGCATATGGCCACACCAAGTCTTATTGCCACCACTTACCACGCTGCGTGAAATGTGGTAAAACACACAAGTCTGGCGAGTGTAATAAACCAATTACAGAACCAGCAGTCTGTGCCCTATGCCTGGAAGGCCATCCAGCCAACTACAAAGGCTGCCAAATTTATAAAAATCTTAAAGCGAGATATATGAAACCCAGGGACCCTGATGATACACCTAAACCAAGAAGAGGACCCGCTAAAATTGTGAACTCTAAGGTTTCTTTTGCCAAGCTACTTGGGGGTAGAGACCCGACTAATGTATGTGAGGCCCTGCCGCAAGAACAAACTCAACCCCAATCTCAATATCCTATCCCACCTAATGTACCTAATCAACAACAACCTCACCAACATCAAATCCAATATGTTCCTCCACCGCCTAATGCTACAGATCTAACCAGCTTATTGACATCCTTTCTTTCAGAATTTAAATCCCTTGTTACCCCACTGATATCACTTCTCACTAACCTAGTATCTCACCTTATCCCTCCTTTAAAAAATCCTTAAATGACTTCCATCAAACCCATATCCATTCTCCTTTGGAATGCGAATGGTGTTAGAAATCACATACACGAACTAACAGCCTTACTACAAGACAAGAACGTAGACGTAGCCCTAATAACGGAAACTCGACTGACTAAAAAACAGCTCCTAAAAATACCACAATACATAACTTACCGTACCGACCATCCTGACGGTAGAGCACATGCCGGTACTGCAGTCATTGTGCACCAATCCCTCTCCCATCACCTACTCCCACTGCCTACACACGATTTCCTACAATCCACCGCAGTCGTAATCAAAACCTTCTCCTTTCCTATTACCGTTGCATCAGCGTATTGCCCTCCAAACCAATCCATCTCCAATATCCAATTTAGTTCCTTCCTCATTTCCTTAGGACATCATTTCATCTTGGGTGCAGACTTAAACGCCAAGCATCAACAATGGGGTTCAAGAACCACGAATTCTCGTGGTCGAACATTGCTGTCTGTACTCAATTCCCAAAATTTTACCCTTCTTCCACCCAACTCACCTACCTACTGGCCCACTGATCCTAACCGTAATCCCGATATCCTCGATTTCTTTATCCATAATGGTTTAGGTGCTCTCAACCATTCCGTTGCCCGTCTTGACGAGCTTTCCTCAGACCACAGCCCATTAATACTCCAAGTATCACTAGCTCCTATTCCTAAACCCTCTCCTCCGTCCTTCATCAGAGGCCCAGTTAACTGGAAACTCTTTCATCAAATCCTCCCCGATAAAATTGACCTCAGAGTAACCCTGAAAACCTCTGAAGACCTGGACAATGCAGTACATTCCTTCACTACCAAAATTCAAGAAGCAGTCTGGACTGCTTCCTCCCCTGATCACTCCTCAAAAATCCTTAAGAAACATAATTTACCTCAACACCTCCTTGACCTAATCCACATAAAACGCCATGCCAGATTATTATGGCAACGTACCAGACATCCAGCCGACGGCCACTCCTACAATTATCACTGTAAAAAATTAAAAATAGAATTAGCCACCTTCAGATCCCAATCATTCAATTCCTACCTCACCACACTCTCTGCTCATGATAATTCCCTTTGGAATATCTGCCCACCAGTTTATTTTAACTCCATCCAGCTTCCTTTCTCAGATACAGTCCGGTATCTTGGCTTTCTCTTAGACAGACGACTAACATGGAATCCACATACTCGACTTAAAAGACAGGAACTTAACAGACGATATGGCCAGCTATATAGACTACTGAATAGAAAATCTAAACTTTCTGGTGAAAACAAATTACTGATCTACAAGACAATACTGAAACCCATCTGGACTTACGGACTAGAACTATGGGGAACAGCCAAATTTTCTAACATCAAACGCATTCAATCCTTTCAGTCTAAAGTCCTCCGTACAATAGTCAATGCTCCCTTCTATGTAACCAATAAAACCCTACACCATGACCTTAATATCCCATTTATTCTTGATCTTATCCCAGCCAAATTTTCCAAATTTCGCCAGAACCTTTCTCATCACCCAAATCCCGTTGTACAATCCCTATCAAGCACCACCCATCCCTACAATCCCCTTCGTAGGTTAAAGCGGCAGTGGCCAAGAGACCTTTTGTAAATATGGATATTTTGGAGTTCTAGCAATGGCCAGATTCTACACTCAAGTCATGAGTGTCTGTGGCTGTAGCGCTCTTACTCATCCTCCGCTGGTTTAAAATACCAGTGAAGTGGCTGAGGGAGAAGCGTAGGGATCTCCTAAGCCTCCCTTTTCCCTCCACATGTGGAGGGGACAGGATTGGTTCGGAGATCACCTGGCAAATTGTAAATAATGTATGTTTTATATAAGGTGTTTGTTTTACTTTTATTTCTATTTTTATTTACTTATGTGTATATATATATATATATATATATATATATATATATATATATCTATTTTTCTTTACTCTTTTGTTCTTTCTTCTTATTCTTTTGTTATTACTTTATTTATTTATATTTTTGTATATACGATATGAATGCAATCTCTGAACTCTATTATAAGTGTCCTTAACTGTGACAAATTGTAATATTTCTGAATAAAGTGTTTTAATAATAATAATAAACCTATTGGAAGGTAAAGTCTGCTATTTGAATGCTCATATCTACCCGTGTTTGACCTCGCACACCCGCCTTCATATACTTGGCCTTGTTTTGGTTTATAGTAAGACCAAGAATTGCTCCAGGTTTTTCAATGTCGAGGAAGAGTTGGCCTGAAACCGATCTAGTCCGTGTTACAGACGCCCTTTTATCAAATTATTAACATCCACCTGAAATTTAGTGAATAGCTTCATCCCATCGTAACCTACAACTATTTTATTTACGAAAACTCTCGAAAATGAAACGTTTTCAATCTGGAGTGGAGCAAACTTTGTCTATTTAATTAGGTAATACAAATTTATAAATAGCCATTTTCTTTCCTCTTAGATCGTAAGATAATTCGATAACACAATCGAGAAAAAAAAGTGGCCTCCAAAAAATATTGAGCCGTATACCCTATATAACCTCGTTATTGTGACAATTTGAAGGTATAGATCAATCCAAAGGGCTCAATATTTTTGAAGGTCATCTTTTTTTCTCTTGATTTTGTGCTTAAATTACGCAAGTGACAAGCAAATGGGTATTTGCTAGTTTTTAGAATCTAATTAAATAGACAAAGTTTGCCGTTCTTCTGATTGAAAACGCAACAATTCAGAGAATTTTCGTAAATGCAGTAGTTGTAGGTTACGATGAGATGAAATTATTTAGGAAGTTTAAGATGGATGTTAATAATTTGATAAAAAGGGGTCTGTATCACGGACTATCTATTAGGCTATTAAAAAACCAGGTTTGCTCGGGCAGGGGCTGGATATATACCATTCCGCATGACTCAGCCACCACAGCCTGCCGTGCGGAATGGTATATACCAAGCGCCTGCTCAAGTAAACCTGTTTGTTAAGTACCTCAATAATATAATAGATATTTACAGGAAAATAGTTTTAAAGGTTGGGTAAATAATTATTATCGATAAGTTTTTGGAATCCGAAAATTCTAATCTAAATGACGAGGAAATATAGTATGGAGCCCATGAGCTGAAAATCCCATATTTTATATGGTATGAATAAGGGAAATATTATGATATTGTGATATCTCAAATTTTTTATTTAAGCAAATGTAATATTAAATATTTAAAAATAAATTTATATATTTGTTTCGAAGTTGTAGAATTTTTTTATAGGCATATTGAAATAGGAAATAGTTGAAAATATCTGAACAAAACAATTGGATTTATTAAAATTTGTATATATTAAACATGGATGGAAGGTGGATAAGTGTCATAACATAGGTACATTTCCATAACTTTTCCAGATGAAAACGAATAATGTTAAAAAAAAACGAAAAATATTTTTCGTAGTTTGCACTAACATAAAATAAATACACAATGTTTTCATAGTTTAATTAGCTATGTGAAAATTTCTATAAAAATATTCTATATAAAATATATTTATACTCACACTCAGTAAATATATCCTATCCTAATTTATAAGAAAGTCACAGTGAAATAGAAGTATACATATGAGAGAGTTGAATGAATCATAAAATTCAAGAAAAAGTTTCTATATAATCATCTCTGGACAGAAATGAAAATTTTAATAAAAGGAATATTCAGATCGTGATAAAATATTTACGTTCCTACTTATAGGCCTTAGCCTAACTAGCTTTTCGAATTTTCTTAATCGAGTTTTACTCTAAATAATTTATTTATTCTTGTATCTTATTTGTAATCAATTTTGTTTCTTTTTTACTTAAAATTATTGGGATGGTGAACCAAAATTCTCACTCCCTCAACATCAACATGTCGAACAGGTTTACAAATGGACCAAATATACACCGAATTACATTGTATCTTTAGGGACAGGATTAACAATGGAAGCAGAAGTTGTCACAAGAATGTCCGAATGTTCGATAAATCTACTAAAAATTCCTGAAGATATAATCCCAATGATTTGCTACGATCGATTGAAGAATAATTGCAAAAGGATACTCTTAGATAAAAGGAAAACCATTAAAAGTAGGTTCAGCATCAAATTTGGAACTCAATGATGACCATAATCCTGAAATTTCTCAACTACGGCTCAAAGACATTATAAATACATTTCGAAATCTCTCCGTTTTCAACGACATAAACTTTAGCCTTCAATTCGAAATATAATTCAGAATAGAGAAATATGAGTAGCCTAAACCATAGAGAACAATACTTAACAATATGTAATTTCCAAAAGCTAGAACATGTATTCCATGTTTTATGCCTGCCCAATGTATAAAGATTAGCGAGACCATTATACAGAGAAATATAATATGTGAAGACTGCAACTCAATGCTGGGTTATTTATTAACAATAGAAAACCTGGCAAAGTTAAACGATATATTTTATTACACAGTAGGAAGCCTTAAAATCAGATAATTTATTATGAACGATTAAATAGGAGCAATATTAATGTTTATGTTTACAACAAGACATTCTGTCATCTTCGACTAAAAAGCTGATCATCTTACGTATTGCTACATTGTATTGTACATGCTATATCGTATATTGTATTATCAGTATATAACACCTGTAATAGGAATATATTATTGATATTTTTTAAATTACTTTAATTTATATTTATTTCAATTTTTTAAAAATATTTTCAAAGTGAATACTTTTTATTTATATTGTTATACAGCTGTATTTTCTTTTTTTCATCATAATTTATATATTTATTTTATCTTTTTATGAAAAAAGAATATTTTTCCGATTGATTTTCACATTTGTGTAGTGTTTTACTATTTATTCTTCTTTATGTAATAATATTTTGATATAGCCAGACCTCTTGCAATCGTATATATTACAAAATACAGAATTATCCATTCATTCATAATAGTTGAAAGAAGTGAAGATGATAAGCGAAAATTATACTTATTTGAATCACGAGTAATTAGAATTCTGGAATATTTCCAATATCACACGTACATACGTGAAGGTGATTGAAATGATCTTGAGTCACGGGCAATCAATGAACTATCTAATACCTATTTACTTATTATTCCTAATATATTTATATTTATTGTGTCTTACTTTTACAGAAACTTCTAGAGTTCCACATGATAGCTAAAAGAGGTGTTACTTTCACAGCTTTTGGATTTTTTCAGATCAACACCACACTTATTGGCTCAGTAAGTATTGATTCACTTTCTCATTTATATTCATAAACGGATCCTATTTATAATCCTTTTTACAAAAGACAACAGGTCATATTATTATCAGCAGAGTGGTAGCATACTTCAAGAGCTAAAAAAACGTGCATATAAATATTAGTCGGATTTTCGGCAGATGAGTAGATAATTTCAGTTTGGTGTTTTTTTAAGTCTCGCTTTTTTTTATGAATAAATTAACAATTGTTTCACTGTAAACTGGACAAAATTTAATTGAAATGAAAATAGAGTTTGAATTTGTTAAAAAGATTTAAAGAGGATTTTTAAGCGGTCAAGTACACATAAATTATTTGTATTTTTTTTTTATCATTCTCCATTCTTATTACAGATACCCCACAAAATTGGAAATGAAATTTAATAATTAACAAAATAAGGCGAATATGACCCTGGTGGTTGACACCTTTAAAATACATTAAAAAAAAGCATTATTGTAGAAAGTTTATTTTAACAATTTTTAAAACTGTTTCAGATGATTGGAGCAGGCACTACGTATTTGGTCATTCTGTTGCAATATGCAAACTAGGAGAAAATTAAATTGTTTGACCTTAAAAAAAATATTGTTTATTATAATTCTGTTCTTACATGTTAAATAATTCAATATTAAATCTATTTATTTTAGTTTATTATTTATTTCCCCATTTGTTTAATGGATTATGAAATTATATACAATTATTATTGGTACTACTATCTATTAGGCTACTGAAAAAACCAGGTTTGCTCCGGCAGGGGCTGTGTATATACCATTCCGCATGACCCAGCCACCGCAGCCTGCCGGAGCAAACCTTATTAGCCAAATGGTCCACTGTCAACGACATCTTTAAAAAAAAAAATTTACTTTTTGAATAAACAAATAAAGTTTCAAAGAGAATAAAATAAATTAGGAAAGGGATCTACACTACAAAAAACCTATAGTATTATAAATAAATATAGATAGTGCTGTGATGACCTGGTTACCATAGTAACCACTTCACTTTTCATTAGAATTTTTTTTCTTGCCGTTCGATCAAACATCCATAACTCCTCAGAGTTTTCTCTTAGTTCAATGTTACAACAACCGTTGGAAAGCTGAATTATTTCTCATCAACTCCATATAAATAACTTTTAAATTTAACTTATCCAAAAGGATTAAATAAATAAGAACTCCTCGAAGGTTTTTATTTTATTTTTCCAGATGTAATATGTTATTATGTTATGTGGTATTATTTAGTGCTGATTATGTGGTCCTGCGATATTTCGTGAAAAAGTGAAGTATATTTTTCGTAAACAAAATCCAAGGGTGAATCTAATTGATAATTTTATGAAAAGCAAAAATTATTTTTCGATTTTAATGAAAATTTATATTTGAGGATTTTCGAGGTGCTAAATACGAATCTCAACTCTATTTCTCTTTAAAAAATTCTGATCCACTCCGCTCCTTTAGATAATACAAATTCTTTTAAATGTATATATTCCTACTAGATTTAAATGATTATTTTTTTAAAGAGAATTTAGTAATCTTTCAAATAATTAAGGGTGCAATTGAAAAAAAGTATACTTTTTGAGTTGTTCTCAAATTAAGTTTAGTTTCATTCATAACTTTTTTATCTGAAATTTTGGGGCGATGTGATGTGACTATGATTTGTCACTGCTCCCTGAATACATTTTCGTTTGATACCCATTCATCAGAATCCATCGCTCTTGAGGCACATGAAATCGATCTCCAGTGCGAAAAACTTGAATTAAACTTAATATGAAAAACTTCATATTAAATATAAAGATAGATTTCCTTGGCTAAAACCTTAATTTCATTCGAGACTGTACAATTAATCCACAGCCTATATCTGTACACCGCAGGTAAAGAACACCACATCACATTATTTTCTGAGGGAGGCCAATGTTACATACTTTGAGCTATTAATATCAGGTTCTTGGCTACTAGATCTGTATTTTGGAGGTAAAAGAAACCATGTCAAATTTTTGAAGTGCAAAATTACTAAGGCGCGTTTTGAATTTCTTTTGTGAAGAATGAATTAGATTGAGCCGTCAGATTCCGATGGATAACGTTCGTGTAAAGTCGGCCGGAGTCGATTAATTGATGTGTTTTTACATATGGATTAAAATACCTTAGAAACTATAAATTGGAACTGCATACTGAAAGTGAAGAAATGTTCAGCATTGCATTCCCTTTATAATAAACTATTAAATATAATTTCTATTTCATATTATTAATCTCGTCTTGTTAATGTTTTCACTTCTATCGTGAGGTCTAAAGCACACACTTTAGTTGTTTTTTTTTTAGTTCAGAGAGCCAATTTTTCATAACTTTGAACCATTAATATTTGTTTCGTAGTAACTAAATATCTATACAGGACACGACGTCACATTTATATATTACTTCAGGGTAACCAATTTTCCATAACTTTGATCTATTAAAATCAGTTTTTACTTTCCTACCTATACTAGGTAAGGAAAGTATTGCAATCGGGTCAAATTTCCGACATGCGGTTTTCGACGGATCTATACGTTTCAGAGCGTGCTGAGTCCGAAAAACACATTTTTAGCCATTGGTCTGTCTGTCTGTCTGTGCCAAGATTTTCTCGGGAACTACTGAACCGATTTTATTGCGTCTTTTCTTATTTTGTAGGGTTTTGACTACTGATGGCTGTGACAGAAATTCGGTGCTCCATGCGCAATAGCTTGCGCGCAATAAATGAAAAACATGTGTTTCTTTAGGCTGTAGCGCAAAAACGGCTCTAATGATTTTGATGAAACTTTCCTATAATGTTCTAATCATTGTTCTTTCAAATTTCGTATGTAGATTAAATTTCTCAACAAATTCAGGAAAAAAAGTTATAAAGGAAAGAAAAATGTTATAGGGCCTTAATCCGGTTTACATTGCTTTAGTTTATCAAATAAATCGTACTCAAATCTTATGTTTGATCAATTTTCAGGAAAATGTATCTAGTTCAATTCTTTTTTGTTTCTTCATGAACATATGTAAAGATATAAAAACTTTTTGAAATAGGTAAAAAAAGTCGTGTGAGTGGACAAACCAGATTTTTTAGTAACTAAATTATTTAATGAAAAATGGATATGGAGTCATTTACCTCCGGGACACAGATTTATAATAAAATTACATATAAAAAGGGCATTTTATATTATTTTTCATCATTTGAGACAATTTTTTTTTTTTATTAACGAAATTTACAACTGTAATTAATAATAAATATAACAAGTAAATATGAACAAGTAATATGACATGTACAACATGAGGAGAAACTACCCATTGGTAGCACTCCAATTATATTTCTATATTAGAAGGTCCCGAGGCCATCTTCTTTTTAGACGCCTCGGAGGGTTATCAGGAATAGAAGAGGAAGCAAGGCTGGAAACGAGAGGGTTCGGATAGTTCAGAAGTTTATTATGAAAGGACAGGTATCTGGATTGAGCTAAATCGGAAACATATGGTACATTAAGGTCATTATGGATGATTTTATTTGTGACAAAGTAGGGAGCATTAAGGATTTTACGAAGGATTTTGGATTGTGGGGATTGGATACGAGAGGAATTTGATGGTTTAGTAGAGCCCCAAAGCTCGATCCTGTAAGTCCAAATAGGCCTTATTATACTAATATATATGAGTCTTTTGTAAATAGTTGGCAGTTTAGACCGTTTGTATAGTAAGTGCTGGAGTAGTCGGAAACGTCGGGCGGTTTCTAGTCGTTTCAGTCTGGTATGGGGGTTCCAAGTGAGTCGCTTATGACATATTTATATAACAATTCTAACTTTAGAGTAGGTAGCCTTCCATTAGAGAGATTACCCATCCACCTAGCAATAATATAATAAATTTTCAACTAGCACAATGAGCAATATTTTGATAACAAATAAAGCTCAAAATGAAAGAAAAATATATTCCAATATCATTAATCGATTAATCGATCTGACATTGCATCAAGTGAAAGTTTGTCCCATTTAGTTTCAGCAACCCCCAGCTCAACAATCACTACGGCTCAAGAAATGCACAATGGTGGAGTAGAGAGAGCCTTCGAACAAATCTTCTCTATTTCTAGACATCTTGGTACATTTCCAGTCGACCGTAACTACAAACTATCATGGAGTCTCTTGATATTTATATTGCAATTTATCTTGGACACTTACCGATTCTACAAACATTTCTTGATAATGAGAGGCATGCATCATGCTTATCTCATGTTGTTCCATTGGGGTCTGCTACTACCCCCGAGCTTCGCTAATTTCGCATCCTTATATTTCAAAATCGAACGGTTGAAGAATTTATTAAATGAACTAGTTGCATTCGAAGAGTACTCGCGCAGAATAGGTGTGGTTTGGACTTTTCGCTACACCTGGTTGAAAAAATACATCAGCTTGCTTTTAGTCTTACCTCTGTTAGGAATTACATTGTTTGATTTTGACTTGGAACGGACGATCTGGAGTTTCGTCAGATATATTCACATTTACATCGTATTTTATACCATTGTAGATCAAGTTTACGGAACTACCTCTATTTTGGCATCTGCCATTGCACAACTGAAATTCATCAGAGATGACAGGCAACTCCTGAAGAACTTCGAGAAGTTGATATTCCTACGCCGAGATATTGAAGAATATTTCGGTCCGCAGATACTTGCCATTACTGCTTCATCGTTTGTGTCAACTGTAATGACCTTATTTTATTTATCTAACCCCAGAGTGAAACCGTTACACACAGCAAGCCTACTTGTTGCTTTCCTATTCCCATTGCTGATGATGCATGGTTCTTTGTTGTCAATAATTTCTCAGGTCAGTAATATTCAGTAATAATTGAGAGCAATAATTAACTTTTTTTTTCATTTTTGGTTTATTTTTTAAAATAATTAACATTTAATCGACCATTAAGAAAAACAAGTTAAAGTTAAATTTAAAGTTTTACGTTTCAAGATACTTAGAATATCTAAATCGAATTTTCACAAATCCATCAATCTGCCGCATAATGGGACGAGAACGGGAAACTCATGACATCGCCTAAATCTATTTTTTTTTTCAGTTGGCAGAATATACAGACATTGTTTTTATTATATAAAAAAAGGTTTAGCCGATGTCGCGAGTTATCCCTTACTCGTCCGGGACTTTTCTCCGAGACTACAGGACCGATGGTTTTTAGATTTGGCGTCAACGTCAAAGGGCACCCGAAGATGATCCTCGGCACTCGGTATTATCATCTGCCCTTTTCCTTCAAAATGGCAGCCTCATTACCTTACTGAAACTTGGTTTAACTATTTTAATTGAAGCCCTTTAAATTTATGTATATAACAGACTTCAACGAAAAAAAAAAAACTGGTAAGAAAAAGTAAAAGAATTAAATAGAATACACTTCTTTCATTATTTTTGTTATAAATAGTTTCAAAGGAATCTAAATTTCCTATAGGAAAAAAAAAATTGAAATCGCAAGATTTGATGCAAAAATTTGATGTTATAAAGGTTTAACACACGTTGCACCACAAAATCGTCCTTGTTTTGGTTCTTGATTTTAAGAAAGTCAAAGGCAAACCAACTGAAGAAATCGAGATTGTTGTTTACATTTTTTAGTAAATTACTAATTATAAAAATAAATATTAAAGCTGGAACCTAAATTTTTTTATTAGGTGCCTTGTCTCAATGATAAAACTTTTTTTTTTTTTTTTGTCTATTAAATATGTATTGAACTGTGGGGTACAGCAAAAGCTTCTAACATCAAACGTATTCAATCCTTTCAATCTAAAGTCCTTCGAACAATAGTTGATGCTCCGTTCTATGTAAATAACAAAATCCTACACCATGACCTTAATATCCCATTTGTCCTAGACCTTATTCCAGAAAAATTCTCCAAATTTCACCAGAACCTTACCTATCATCCAAATCCCCTTGCACAATCTCTATCCAGCACCACCCATCCTTACAATCCTCCTCGAAGGTTGAAGCGGCAGTGGCCCAGAGACCTTTTGTAAATAAGCATCTATTGGAGTTTTGGCAATGGCCAGATCCTCCACTCAAGCCCGAGTGTGTATGATTAGGTTAGTTCTTTTGTTTATATACATTCATTTTATTTTATTGTATTTATTTTTATTTTATTCATTGTATTTATTATTATTAAGTTTCTGTATTATTTTATTTTTTTTTTATTGTAAATAGAGTGTGAGTGTGCTTTCTCTGAACACTATTATAAATGTCCTTGATGTGACAGAATGTAATATTTCTAAATAAACAAATAAAAAAAAAAAAAAAATTAAATATGTATTTGCGCCTGTCAACAATAAGTTGACAATCAGCAAATGTAATGGCGATAATGATAAAATTATAATTATTAAAACTAATTTTAGATTTACGATAGAACGCGTTCAGAAGATATGTCCAAACGAAGATTTTGTTATCGATATTTTTTGTATTTATTCGAGATACATTTTTTTGCTTGAAACACTAAAAAAATATTCACTTATTCACGAAGTATATTGCAAAACGTTGATTCGAAAGAATAATCGCTTCAAAAATGAAAAATATTAATAATTATAATAATGTCAAAACACTCTCGTTTAAATTGACGTGAGGGAGAGGCATTCCCAGCAGTTTCCTTTCCTAGATCCCTCATCCAGCTTCTTTTCAGCTTTCTAAATGTGTTTTCGGACATATTTTTATGAGTTTGTTAGTATGTCCATCGTGAAATCTTTTTAGTGTTTTCTGTGTATATTCGTATGCGTGTATATTTGTAGTGGGTCCATATCTGGTCGTTAACTGTTGGCAGGCGAAGGTCTTTATGTAAAGTAATCGTTTTGATGTACGATGATGATCCAGTTATAGCCTTGAATGTTTTTGATTGAAACGTTTGTAGTTTTCGTGGGTGGATCGTTTTAGCGTAGGTTGATCTTTGAAACGTAGGTTCGTAATGGCTTAAGTAAAATAATCTAAGTGTTTGTTTTCTGTTTAATTTTGAGCGCCTTTAAAGTAATGGGCAATCTGAAGTTTAACGTTTTCATTTTTTGTTGATTTATGTTTTTTGGGTCACATGTAATTCCTCTGTCAAACATCAGCTCAAGGAAATATAATTTGTCTGCTTGAGGAATTTGGACATTGTCAGACATATTCTTGTCGAAGAGTGAAAATAATGTGTCGGGATTTATCTTGGTTGATTCAATCATTTAGTTTTGTTAGACGCTGTTTTAAAATCCGTGGGATATGTATAGAATTGTTATGTCTTGCTAGAATTGTTGTATCGTCTCCGTAAGTGAAAATAAAATACTGCTTCATGATATGAAAGACTCGTTCTCAATGAAAAATATTTCGGAATGAATTAGTAAAATTCATTAGTTAACTACCATAGGATATAGGATAAATATGGATAGCATAGAAAGATCGAGTATTTGTGATTGATTGATTAAATAAATGAGATTAATTAAATAATTTTTTTAAAAATCAAAATGTTAATGAAGTTGAAGAGGCTTTACTGCACATACATCTTAGACATTCGTCGCCTTCCAGCGGCGCTAAAACGGATTTATACAGTAGCAGTAAGAACGCAAAAAAAAAAAAATTAAAACAAGTGGAAAAGGCCTACACTATCATAAAAATGAACTGAAATTGCTAAATATACAAGTAAATTCAACAAAGAAGATTGTGTGATATTTTCGTATTTCAAGTTGGCGATTCATACAACAAAATATCAAACAATTTGGTATATCTCAAAATTAAATTTGATAGACATCTCATATGAGATGTCTATCAAATTTACCGCTCATTCCACTTCAAAATATCAAAAGCAACAAAAAAAAAAATCCTACGAATTCAGTCAACTCCTCACCACCTCAAAGCTGAGCCTCAGGTTAAAACTATCCATCTACAAAAGCATTCTTCGCCCTTCTCTTCTCTACGATGCTCCTCTATTCTCCCACATTTCAGAAAACACAAGCAGGAGACTTCAGCAATTCCCAAATGGAAGTTTAAAAAGAATAGCTAAAAATAAATCATTTGAAAAAGAAAAATCTGATAAACTACACGGCATCTTAAATTTTAACAGCGTATCTGAATTTATAAACAGAAAAATAATAAAAGTCTATGATTTGTTAAAATATTTAACCATCAGTGAATTCAATACGATAACGTGGCAGTGATGGCAAAATATAGATATAAGTTAGATTTTAAGTTAGTCTTGTCAGAAAATTATCAAAATAGAGGTGAGCCCCACCACCCCGATTGAAAGTAAAAAAATAAAAGATCAACAGGACTAAGGAAGGCTCAGCAAGATCTTAAAATATATACAACACAAGTATATATCTTACAGTATATATAAGAAACAAAATCTATTTAACAATTATTATAAGAAAATAATTTTTCTAATATCTTTAAAAATATTTTTTATTCTCCCATTACCACAGAGCGGCGCACTGTGGTCGAAAAGACATAGAAAAAGCAAAAACTTTAAATTTATTCAACATATTTGAAAAGCGGAATTTATTATAGCATCAGGGGCATTCTGAATTAATATAAAAAAACATATTGGTAAAAGAAACCTTTATTATTATTTTAAATTTTTTTTAATAATAAATAAAATGTACATGGCATGTAATATGTTGTAAAAATGATAATTTATAGTAAAAGGTCATTGAATGGATATATTATAAATATCTATTACCTCTATTGATGACATATTGATAAGAGAAGAAGATCAAATCATTTACAACTAAAAGAAGATAAAACAAAATACACGGAATTGAACTGAAAACTGTACCCCAGTATCAATCATGAGACATAAAATTGTTTGAATTTCTGTTTCTTCCCGTTTTTTAGTTTTCAATGACGGAAAGGAATAAATTATATTATGCGTACTTTTATTTATATAGAGGTAGGAATTTTTTCTTGCTAGTTTTTCGTATAGCTTTCTTGACTGAATTTACAAGATAAACGACACAACCTCAAATAACCACAGCAGATTTTTGTATTCATAATTAGCAGAGGGTTCAAAGAATATTTTAATTACAGTAATGCCTTGGCGATTGTTGGCCCCAAGGTACTTTCTAATGAAAAAACAAAATTTCAGGATTCGTTGATTGGTAAGTTATTCCATCAAAATACTAGGTTTTTGAATTTATTAAGAAATAAATTATTTAAAAACGTATTTGACTCGTTTTAACAGATTATACAACAAATAATTATTTTTGGAATTCAGCAAAAACGGTTGTTTACTTTATTATGCCAATCCCTTCCAAGACTGTCAGGGATATTGTCATAATAATTCTGCTTTAAGCGCTGGTGATAATTTATTGCTGTTGACTGTAAAATTAGAGAAGTTAATGGATTAAAGAAGTGAATATGTAAAATTGATTGCTTTATTTTATTACATGTAGTTTTATACGGAGGTTAAATATAGGTGGGTTGGGATACTTGCATTTTTTCTTTTCTTCTAGTTGCCAGTCTTCTTGTTCATCTTCTCTCTCTTCCTTTCTTGGCCCCTTGCCGGCCGATGTAGATTTTTACTCCATTTTTAGTAAATCAGTGGAATTACAAATTTTTAAACTGGCCAGTCTAGTCAATCTCTTACTCTACGTGAGCGTCTACGCTTCAACAATGGCGGCGTCACAATAACAACTGAGGTATATATGGAGTATGTTCGAGATAACAGCTGTGTTGTGGTTTCTTGATTTAATTCAAATTAAATTTTGATGTGTTTCCTAAACAACGGTTATATTATATTTAGTGATTTATAACAAGTTGCATGATTAATATGGTAGATTCAGGCTTTTTATTTGTATTTTATTGAATATCTTGGAAAATGATCTTTTTATTCGATCTTAAAATTTAGTAATATATGAGCTATGTCAGAAAATAAAAACATAGAAATTTAATTATCATAACACCTTGAAAATATTTTTTTTTTTGTCGCTTTCAGACCACTGTGCGCCATTGTTATGTTATTTTTAGACCTAATGGAAATAAACAATGGTACAAAGAGTATCCAAATAAAATAACCTTCTCGATATAATGAAAACATGATCGATAAGAAAGGGGTCGGTGACGTATGCCTAGGTTCGAATTCAGTCTGTTTAGTGAATTGTTTGTGAGATATTAGCTAAGAGACATGGATAATGGAGAAATGTCTCCCATAACAGCAACTCTCCATCACCTGTTATCTATACCTAGATTTCTAGGAACGTTTCCTATCAACCAGAACGGTGAATTCGTTCCATATCGGCTAATATTTTTATTTGCTACTTGCATAGCATACATATATTTTTCGGATGTAGGTCTATTGATTGACCTAAATTTATCTTCTCTGATGTTTGTTACAAGTATTTTACTGCCAATTATTCATGTTGTGTGTTTATACACTAAGATCTATCACATGAAAGAGGTTTATTCTAAATTCAGTCATATTGGAAAATATTATCGAAGCATTGATGTGGAATATGATTTCAGTTACAAGTGGAAACATAAATACTTGAACTTACTTTTGATTCTACAGGTTTTCGTAACTGGTGTTTACATGTATCCAAATGAAGCTCGAAACTTCTTAATACAATTTATGTGGACATATATTAGTATTTACAGCCTTTATGATCAGATATTCAGTTTTCTAGCTGTAACAGCCAATTCGATTGTGTATTTAAAGTACATCACAGATAACAGGGAACTTCTTAAGAAGAAAGAGATCCTGACATATCTTTGTAAGCCATTAGAGAAAGTTTTCAGTTTGCAAATACTTTGTAGCATGGGGATAACATTTTTCTATTGCATGATATATATATATATAACTTTTGAATTCGGACCAAGAGTGATATATGTGCCAGTCATAACTTTATTAGGCTTTCCACTCATTAGAATGATCACATCTGTCAACTACGTCATGATTGAAGTAAGTATTAAATCATCAATCGATAAAGAACGTTTCTAGGTTATAATCACTATTACATTAAGATGGCAGACGAATTCAAGATCACTTATAGCACTGTATATGGAATCCGTAAAAACAAACAATAAAAATAGAGGAAGACGACCGGTTCACAACCCGATTTTTATGGACATTTTTGCAAAACCAGTCAGATAGTGAAAACGTTATATTTTTATTTTGAGGATGTTTATTTTGACGTTTTTATTTTCGGTATTCTAAAATCACAAACCAATGATTATGGTCCCAACAATAGAACTGATTAAATCCTATCTTCACTTAAAATCATCAACATGCTTTATATATTTCATCTTCGGGTTATTTCAATTTCCTACCTTCGTAGGTATTTCCTAGTATAATTTCTCTACCAAGTCATTTAATCCCGCTCTCCATCATATACCTCTGATCTTCTTCATATCAAATCTTCTGTCCATTCCCGCAATACTCTTTATATCAATATACACTGATCCGCGACATTCGACATACCTTTTATTATACGATTCTCATTCCTAGGAACATTTACTACAAACATTTATATTTCGCCTATTCAATCACTTCTTATCTATTCTATTCCCAGACAATTGTAAATAGGCTTTTCTGTAAATATGTCATCATCTTAATCCATCCTCTTGAACCGCATTAAGCAGTGTGAGGAGGATGTTTATAGAGCCTTCTCCAGCACTGCCGGACTTCAACAAACCAAGACGCCTTCTATCGTTCCATTGAAGACCTCTTCTCTGGAAATCGTTCTTTACCTCATCCTCCATCTAGGTCGCCCTCTTCCTCTATGCCTTCTACTTTAGATCGATAAGTTTAGCTATTCTGTTTGGTTCCATCAGCAGAAGATGTCCTAGCCATCTCAGTCACAGCATTGGCCAGCTTAATATTGAGGTTCGACCTGATGGTGGTGTTGCGTACTCTATCTCTTTTCGTTTTCCCCTCAATCTTTCGGAGGAATCGCATTTCTAACGCTTGTATCCTTTATTGATGTTTCTTTGTCCATGATTCTGAAGAGTATGTTAAAATGGGAAGAAATGTCGATCTGAAAACAGCTACTTTTTTTTTCTTTTTCACCTCACGACTGTTTAGAAAACCTTTCTTAACTGCTTCAAACATCCTGCTCGCAGCAGTGATTAGCTCAGTCATCTCTGAATAGATGTATCTATTTTCATTAGTGTGTGAGCCCAAGTTTTCTACCAGCTCGAGGATTTTGTCTTCGACTCTGATGACGCGCATATTTCTCCTGCTGTAAATATGTATATAAATTATTAGATTGTTTTTAAGTATCTTTTCATTATTATGGAATTTTCCCCGAGAGATTTGACAATAAACTCTTTTTATAGATAAGCTAATTTATTTACTTCAGTTAAATTAAAAGTTAACTCAAATGGCAATCTCTTAGGAAGTCTTTTCTTAATTATTACGCTGTTAAAATTTTCTGACTGAGCAGTTGTAGAACAATCTGATACACATAGTTCATAAATAAACAAATCACATAAGTTTATAAATTTAAGTTACTTTATAAATTGTTTTATATAAATAATTCTGATTATTTCAGGCAAAGAAAATTGATAAATTACTGTATAGAAGATTACTGGATAATCCTGATGATGTAAGTATCCATTGATAATATTAATTAGTAATTATTACATTTTATGAACCTGTTTCTGGGTTAAGTGGCCAAACTGCAAAAATAAACTAAGGGCCTAAAAAAAGTCATTTTTTCCGAAAAACATATTTTGGCAGTTTTTTTTTTAAGGTAATGAAATTTCCTATAAAACTATATAAAAATCGTTCATTTCGGACAACTTTTAAGTAACTATTCAAAGCTATTCAATTTCGTATGTAATATTCCAGGTTCATATCCTGGTGAGAGAGAAAAAAGAAAAATAAGTGAAAGTAAGAAAATCTGTTGCCCGCATCATACAAGCTTATCATACAATTGTAAAAGAAATTATTGTGTGACAAAATGAAGCTATAGCAAAAAGTTTTTGATTAGCAATATTGAAACTTTTACAATGATCTACCATTTCATTACCATTTTCCATTTATTTGTTCATGATCTACCATTTTCATGAAATCCATTTCCATGGAAAGCAACTTATTTTCCATCTTTTTTGTCAGTGTCCAAACTTCTGATCCATAAGTGGCTACGCTTTCTACAAAGGAATGGTATATCTTCTTTTTAGTTTCTAATCTTATTTCTTTACTCCATAGGGTTGGATTTATCGAACTTATTATTCTTTTCCCATTATTTATTTTATGTTCGATATCAACCTCACTACCTCCCTTCGAAGATAACCAGTATCCGAGGTACTTGAAATGCTGGCTGATATTTAGCGTCCAGTCATCAATTTCAAGGGGCAAATTTGGAGCGTTGAAAACCATGCGCTCTGTTTTACTTTCACTGATCTTCAGACCCCATCTGGAACAAGTGTCTAGCAACTGCCTCATCATATAGCTAACATCATCCGGATCCGATGCGATCATGACTTGATCATCGGCATACTGCAAATTGTAGATGACATCATTCCCGATTTGAACACCTATTCCACAGCACGATCTTTTCCAGTTTTTAAGGGCTTATTCTTTTTAAATGTTGAAAATCAGGGATGGAAGGCAGCAGCCCTGTTTCAATCAATGGATATATTTAAAGGTATAAAAACTTTTCTGAAATAGGCTTGTGTGAAAGTTGTGTGAGTGGACCCACCAGATTCTTTTTCTTCAATTCTACAAGTACGCCTCTTTCTATCGACCAAGTGGTTCGTAACCGCTTATATTCGTAATATTAAATTCTAAATTTATTTAGTCTGTTGGATACATAGCAATATAGTATATATCGCTATATATGCGCTATATTGCAAATATATGCGTTAATTGAATTAATCATTTATTTGCAGAAGATGTTAGAGTTCCACATGATAGCGAAGAGAGACGTTACTTTTACTGCTTTAGGATTTTTTCAAATCAACAGCTCACTAATTGGATCGGTAAGTATACGCTTCTTGTTTCTTTAGAAAACTTCTCAATAAAGGTCTTTTAGAAATAGAAATAGAAAATAACTTTATTCTGGGACAAAGTCCCTTTAGAATAACAAAATAGAACATAATTAAAATACTACATCTGGCCAAAATAAAACAATAATAAAAAAGAGAAAGTAAAGAAAATATTAGTTAAACAAGCTATATACAAAAAAAAAATCTATATACAAAACACTTAAAACTATGAAAAAACACTTAAGTACAGTAGGAAAAATTATAATTATACTCTTTTAAAAAATAAAATAATAAAAAATACATTGAGTTCTTCTTTAAGATGAGGTGTGTTTCTGCTAACAAAGAAAAAATAAAGCTGACAATATAAAATATCAGTGTCTTTAAATAATGATTAATATGTAGACTCATCATTGTCAAATGCTAGAGGTACAGATTTAATTATATACCAATAAAAAATAAAAATAAAAAAAGCAAACAATAGATGCAGTCAGTGGTATTTTTTATAAATAAATTATTTATTGAAATATATTACAATCTGTCTCAGGGACATTAATAATAGTGTTCACAGATCACATTCACACTCTATGTACAGTAAATAAAATAAATTATACAGAAAAATAATATATATACAATAAATAAGAACAAAATAACCTAAAAGTAAATAAATAAAAAGAACACATGCACACCTATAATGGTATTAAGAGCCGGAAAATATTATATATCTCTAGTGGGGTTCACAGTATAGAATAGCACTTTCATTCGATGATGACTAGAAATGTATAATATCGAAAGTTTAGCAAGTATCTCACTGTTTTTGGGATAGGAATCGGAATAGGAAGGATTTGAATGTGGATATGGAGGGGGAATGCCGAATTTTGATAGGTAGAGAATTCCAGAAATTGACAGCGCGAGCTATGAAGGAATTCTGAAATGAGGCAGATCTGTGCGAAGGGATGTAGAGGCCAGAAGGTCGAGATCTTGTTGAAAGAGAATGAACTGAGGTCTTTATTAGGCTATGGTGAACTAAGCAACAACCAATTTATCTGCCATAGAATACATGTTATTAATAACAGTCATTTCATAATACAGGGCGATTTCATAGTATGAGAAGATATTCTAATAATAATTTATGTTTTTCAAATATCTTGCCTACATTGAAGGTTTTCCAGGGTATTTACTGTTTTTATGACTTTTTCGACCACTGTGCGGCTCGAGTGTGTTGATGCGGTGGGAACCATGTTGCCCGCCAACCTGATAATAGAAATTATAAGATAAAATAATTACGAGTTCGTATCTTAGTGCCGGTAGGGCTTTTTAACTTTTTTGCATTAATCCCGTAAAGCCTAAAAGGGAAGAACAAAAAAAAGAGAATGTTTTGTAGATAATTATATAATTTAAAAACTACATTAATAATTTATTAAAACTAGTGTCCACTGAGTGGCCAAAATTTGACCATAATAGTTATTGAAACAGTGATGAAAGCATATCGACAGATACACTGCAAAAGTCTGTAAGTAAAGTTTTTATAATCTGAAGTTTTGAGCTTCGTTTTCGACTAATTTTGAGCTATTTTGATATAGCAAATAAAATTCGGACACCATTAAAACATTTTTTTGCACAAAGTTCTTCAACAACTAAAAAAAAACACTAAGGTATGTGCTTTAGACCATACGACAGTGGAAACATCAACAATACGAAATTAATAATATGAAATATAAATTATAAATAAATGTTCGTTATACGGAGGATGACATGCTGAACATTTCCCTCACTATATGACAGTATGCAGGTCCGAATTTTAGTTTCTGAAATATTTAAATACATATCTTTCATAAAACTCGTTACCATTTGGTTTTTGAAACTATTTTATATTTGTGCTCCCCTAGTACGGCGTCGCGTTTTGAATAATAGCTCATTACAAAAAAGAAAGAATGATGGACATTTCCCCTACTAACAATATGCAGGTCCAATATTTACTTTTTGAAATATTTAAATCCATATGCAAAAAAATTTAATCAGTCGACACCAGCCGAATTTAGCTTAGCGTTACACGTCGAAATTCTGAAAATCTGCTTCACGCTTCACAAAACAATTGAAAATGATCCTCAAGAAATTTTCACCCCCAAAAAAAAATCAGTTGCGAAACAGATAAGAAAATGGCTTTGAACTGTTTTTTCTCAGCCAATTTATATAATGGTAATAATTATGTTGTGATAATGGTTATATCAGTTTATTTCAAGAAGTCTAAATATTTTTTCAGATGATCGCAGTTGGTACAACCTATTTGGTCATTCTCCTGCAGTATGTAAAATAGAAGAAAATTAACATCGTTAATTCTTGATAATGTATAGCTGCTATAAGTGTTGGATATTACAGAGCTTAAATAAATCTTTATTATGATTGAATAATATTTTAATGGCCCAAAGATAATTCACTATCAAATTATTTTTTTGATTATTAATGTAAAAAAAAAATGTAAAAAGTTAGATATGTAAGATTATACACTGACAGGCAAAAAATTCCACCCACTTGATTTTTTCATGTTTTCATCTAAAAATATTTCTGCTTTGGATTAGTCTATTGTTTTTAATGAATAAATAGGTAATTTTTTGTTTGTTTTCAATTAGGAATGTTAATATAGAGGACAATAACCCTTAATCCGTAATTCAATGAAATGATTCTAGATTAAAATGTTTACTTTCTATGGAAGGCACATTGAAAACAGGAAGATCAGCAGGAATAGATAGGATTGCCCCTGAAATGATCAAGTATATGAACCAAAATGGAATAGAAGTATTCCAGCACATTCTAAACCTTGTGTGGAAAACAAAGAATATTCCTAAGGATTGGGAAGTATCTTTTATAGTGCCAATATTTAAGAAAGGGAATGTAAAAACCACCGGGGGATATCTCTTCTTAGTGTCCCGAGCAAAATATACTCCAAGGTTTTAGAGAAACGCCTACAAAGAACAGTGGAATCCTCCCTGAGTGAAGAACAGTATGGATGTAGGCCAAATAGAAGTACCCAGGATCTCATATTTACTTTAAGACAAATGTCTGAAAAATTAATAGAAAGGGACAAAGAAATATATGCCTGTTTTGTAGACCTCACTAAGGCATTTGACCGAGTGAAGAAGCAAGACATAGCAAAAGCCTTAGAAGACAAAGGCATCGAAACGGGCCTTCGTAAGGCAATTCTAAGTCTCTATAAGGCCCAAAGAAATGTTGTGAGAACATGCAATAATATATCGCAAGAGTTCACAACTAAACAAGGTATTAGGCAAGGGTGCAGTCTAAGTCCACTGCTATTTACACTAGTGCTAGATAATACAATAAAAATAGCAAAACAAAATATGAGATCATATCAAGTGGGATACAGAAATCTACAGCCTGTATATTTCTCTCTGTTTGCTTATGCAGACGATCTGGTGGTTTTTGGAAGCAATGGACGAAACCTGCAATTCAACCTCCGCATTCTTCAGGAAGAATCAAATAAGATAAACATGCGAATAAATGTGGAAAAAAACAAAATTATGAGGATTGGCAGGAAACAAGGAAGAGGAGACAGAATAGTGCATTTGAGTGGAGTCCCATTGGAACAAGTGAAAACTTTCAAATACCTCGGTGCCCACATCAATGAACATGGATGGATCGACGAAGAAATAAAGAAAAGAGTGAAGTCTGCAGGAAGGTCCTTCAACGCCATCAAGAAGGGATTCTTGAACAAGAGAGAAGTGAGTAAAGAGACCAAAACGACAGTATACAAAAATACTTTCCTCCCGATAATGACCTACTCCAGCGAGTCATGGACCCTCACCACGAAGCACATCAGCCAGATTTAGGCCATGGCGATGAGATTCTTGAGCAGGGTCGAAGGAAAAACAAAGAGAGATCGCATAAGAAACTCCATAATAAGGAAAAATCTGAACTTAAGATCAGCTGAAACTGTGATGGAGGAAAATCGTTTGAGATGGTTTGGTCATGTCTCTCGAATACCAGAGAATCGAATGGCCAGGATAGCGTTGGAAAGTAGAGTGGAGGGAAGAAGATCTCAGGGAAGGCCCAGACAGATCTGGGAGGTCAGTGTCAATTAGGCCTTTGACAGAAGGGATATTGACTGGAGGAGCCGGCAGTTGGCTCAGGATCGAGAGTTGTGCATTCGGCTCTACAAGAAGCCTCCTCACACCGCTCAACGGTAGAAGAGGAAAAGATAAAGAAGAAGAAGACTTTCTATGGAATCAAAATGTTTATTCAGTATCGTTAGTTCAGTTCCGTTTCTTGCAGCACATTTCTTAGTCTCCGGCTTTTAATTTTTTCAATATTAAGTTTAAAAATGCCTCTTAGTGCTGGGGATGTTGCGCGTGGTGTGGCACTTATTGATGATGAGCGTTCCATTAGATATGCAGCTAATGCCATCGGAGTTCCATATGAAACTTTACGAGACGCCGTCAGGCGTTTTCGGGAAACTGGTTCTTACAATAGAAGGCCCGGTTCTGGATGGCCTAGGGCAACAGAACCAAGGGATGACCGGTTTTTGACTTTGAGAATTTTACGAAATCGGCACCTTACCGTTGTTCAAGCGATTCATCAGCTCGAAGAATTTCGAGGTGTGCAAATTTCTGAATGTACCGCTCGGAGAAGATTAAATGAGTATGGATTAATGGCTTTTTGTCCAGTAAAAGGACCAGTGTTGGCCAGAACTAAAAAAAAAAAATGAAAGATTAAAAGAGACTGAAGACAGATAATAAAAAAAAAATTAAAAGAGGTAGCCAAAAATATGATTAATAGGAATAGCCGGACAGAAGTCAGAGATTGGAAAAGACATAAAGTGGAGACTAACAGGTAAAGCGAGAAACCAAGTAGAGATAAACACTACAGGTATAATAAGGAAATAGGTGAGTAGTTAAACAAATTACTAAATTCAATCCTTCTACTTATAAGTTTTTCGAACAGTATTTGATCTCTTTTGTGTAGCCAACACAACTCTACACAATGACATCAATATTCCAATGAGTTAAGACTAATTTTGTGTTTTTGTTAAATTGGTCACGTTTTTTCTTGAATAATAAGGAATTTCCCCAAAACCATTCAAGGATAATTAAATTGTATGTAAATTATCTTAAAGCAGACAAAATTTTCTGTATGAAACGAGTGATTTAATTTGCTCAGGTCAATAATAAAAGGGACTTGCGAGAGATCTAATAACGCAAATTGTACCATTATGCCGAATTATTTCACCGAATTACAGAGATATGCTGGTCGGATATGGCTAGTGTATCAACAGCAGTACACGGCGTACAGTGTTACCAAGTAGTGGGGAGAATGTACACAAATCATTAACCACTAGTTATGTTCAAATAAACATTTTTATCAATTGATTTCAACTCAAAACAAATTAACCATATAATAATGTATACTATACAACTATAATAATATTATGAGAAGGAGTTGATCGGGGGATGCGGTCAAATAAATACTAAATTAAATAAGTAGTGTTATTTAATTTTTGCCGACGTTTCGACCCACTTTGCAGGTCTTCATCAGAGCGTAGGATGTAGCACTGCGGGAGGAAGTTCAAACACTGTCCAATAATAATATTAATGGAAATAATATAGTAGGTAATATCAGGAATAACCATTTTATAAAATGTAATATAAAATGTAATATTGCTGTAACATATAATGTAGTAATTATAATATCATTTTCTATTAAATTATTAAATAATTTCTTTATTCAGAGTCTGAATTGTTTGTGGATTGGTCGGAATGTAAACTTATATCGAAACCAATGTCTATTTGATAATTGTAATAATCTCCACTATATAAGAATATATAATCTCTATTATAAAAAAAATTTATAATCTCTATTATATATTCATTAATGTCTGGACTCATTTTTCTTTGCCTTTTTACATTTTTTCTTCATAAAGCAGGCTCTGGGTCAGATGTCTGAAGAAGCATTGTCATAATATCTTTCTCACACAACGCTGCAAACTATTTCTTAGGTCTTCCTATTTCTAGTCTATTTCTTAGGTCTTCCGAATTACTTCCTCCAAGTAATTCGGAAAGACTATGAGGACATGAACTGTCCTTTTCGTGATAATCATTGATAACAATTTATTCTAAATTCTAAGCTTAATGTTTTTTTAGATGTTTTACATTCTAAGCTCAAAATTAATCAATGTTTTCTCAAACGACCTTTGTCTTCTTTACGATGTAAAGTAATATTTAGAATTTCATTATCTCGAACAGTTTTGGTGAAATTTTTGTTTTATTTTACAAGAAGACTATGACCACCTTTAAAGAATTTTTATTTCTTAATGACATTTACAACTGTATTACATAAATACATCAAGTAAAATTGGACATAATAGATATAATGACATGGATACACTTGCTTAGTAACTACCCAATGGTAGCACTCTAATGATATGACTACATTAGGATATCACGGGGCCATCTTCTTTTCAGACGCCTCGGAGGTTTATCAGGAATTGAAGAGGAAGCAAGGTTAGAAACGAGAGGGTTGGGATGATTCTGAAGTTTATTATGGAAGGATAGGTATCTGGATTGGGCCAGATCTGAAACATAAGGAACATCAAGATCTTTATGGATAATTTTATTAGTGACAAAGTAAGGAGCATTGAGGATTTTACGAAGGATTTTGGATTGTAAGGATCGGATGCGAGCCTTTAAAGAAAAACACAAAATTGGTCTTCAAACATTTTCCTTTCAGAGTCGTAATACATCAAATGATTTTTTTGTTGATAATTTTGTCAAGAATCACACCTTAGAGTTTAGCTATTAACAACGGAGACACTGTATATTGGAGTGTGGCGTTGGTTTTTATCATCTTAAGCCATTATCTCTTATTTACCGACAATCTCATTATACAACACAGGAGCCTTCCTATATACATACATAACTTTCGATACGACTCTAATTGGTCAACAGAATTCTAATTTATTGGATGTGAGATAATAAATATATCCTAGTTCTTCTAAAAAAAGTATGGATAGTGAAAAGCAATTAAGATAATAGCACTCAGTATGATATTTAATCCATTAATATTATCCAATTTATTCATCAGCCATTCCTGCAATAACAAATTGATGTTACATTTCCAATATAGTTTTTAATGGTATTGAATTGGAAACTGATGATATTGAGCAATGATTATCTAAACAAAATAACCCTTTCGTCTGAAATGTGACCTTATCAGATCGAGATCGACAATGTTTGTTTTATCATTTAAATTCGACAGCATTCTCTTTGGTGGGATTGTCAGATCAACTTTCTCTCGAGCAGCTTAAGATGGCAGAGACAAATAATTTACAAATATATAACATTAAGACAACCATGGATGACATATTGTTTATACCAAGGTTTCTAGGAACATTTCCTTTTAACCACAATAATGAATTCGTTCCTTGTCGTTTGATAGCTTTATTGATAAGCTCTTTATTGCACTTGTATTTTGCGGACCAACTAATGATAAAGCAAGGTAAAGTTTTAATAGTAATTTCATATATAACAATGGCTCTCCTGAATCTAACACCATACATTCATGTCGCTTGGTTATACAACCAGACTTCTCGTTTGAAAGAATTTTATTTCAATTTCAACCTTGTTGGAAATTATTTTCGAAGCGCTGGAATCAAATGGAATTTTGGCTTCAAATGGATATATAAGTACCTCAGCTTGGTTTTGACCGTACAGATTTTAATAATTTTCTTTTGTGTAAAGCTCGAATTTGTTCTTAAATATGTTGTCCACGTAGTTTGCATATATATAAAAATTTACAGCCTCTATGATCAGATATACAGTTTTTATGGAGTCATAAGCTATTCATTTTCACGTTTGAAATACATCAATGATAATGTACAACTTCTCAGGATAAAAGAGGTCATCATCTCGAATTGTAAAGCGACAGAAGAACTTTTCAGTTTTCAAATCGTTTATGTTATGTTTTTATCCTTTATAGAAAATATTTACATCATTTTCCGCATTTTCAAAGGAAAAACAAACCGATCTTCCCTGATAATCTATTGGTTTTCTTTAATGGTATCCGCCTATCCTCTAATTAGAATGGTTATATCTGTGAACAATGTATTAATTCAAGTAAGTTTAGTTATATTAATTATTTCTAAACTTTTACTAAACTTTTTTAAATTAAACTTTATTATTACTTTCAGGCAAGGAAAATAGAAAAACTGTTGTATAAAAGATTACATTATAATCCTGAAGACGTAAGTTTCAATCGATAAAATTATATTGATTAATTGTATTATTATAATGATAATAGTAATATAGGAATTTTGAAAAAATGTCTTGAAATTTAAAATTAAAGAGTGTATAATGCTTTGATACAACCAGTTCAGATTTATTTCTCAGAGACGTTAACACTAATCAGTGCCCTAGAAAGAAATTTTAAATGATTAAAAATGATAATTCTCCCAACAATAACCAGAGTGATCTGATTGAAACAAAATTGGCCTTATGGTCGTAAGGGAGGTTTTATGTCATCAAAATTTTAGAAGGGAGTATATTTTTGTGAGTTTAAGAATATTTGAGAGAGAATTCTCAGAATGAAAGCTCCATACTAAGGGACAAGGGGAAAATATGAAACAGATCGCAGAAAGTGCAATTGTATATCATCTACGATTTTTCTAATTTTACCTGAGCTTGCTCTGTTTTTAAGAAGAGATGAGCAATAAAATATCTTGGGAGTGGAGGAGGATGGGCACTCTTGAACCGGAATCATCCCCCAGTGTTTGGCCATTAACAACTGAGCCACCCTGTATAATATTTATCATTATATTTTGTATTATATCAGTAAAATAATATATCTTAATCATAAATACCTTGATAAACCTCCTCCACATATTGTATGATCATGTGGAGGAGATCGTCAGAGAATATTACGCTCAAGATTCTCAAACAAAACTCAAAGAATCTAGCTTGCATGTGATACTACAATCACAAAATGTTCTTAATATCTTAAGACGTGTATGAAGGCCAAACTTATAAAATTTAAATTATTTTGAAAGTGATTTATTTGCTTATTGTTTATAGAAAATGTTAGAGTTCCACTTGATAGCGAAGAGGGACTTGACTTTCACAGCTTTTGGATTTTTCCACATCAACAACACTCTAATCGGATCAGTAAGTATGATATTTTCTACAAGAACTGTTGTAAGTGTTTATTACGCACTTTAGCCTCGTTAACACAGTGACAATTTTTGTCATGTTAGTAA
Organism: Nezara viridula; assembly: GCA_928085145.1. NCBI lineage: Eukaryota > Metazoa > Arthropoda > Insecta > Hemiptera > Pentatomidae > Nezara > Nezara viridula. Next base: position 161,656,471 of record OV725080.1, read on the forward strand.
TGTATACATACCGACATTGCACTTCTCAACACATTTAGAGTAAAATTTGTGACTGTTATAGATAGATGATATGATGACTATTTTAACAAATTTATCTCATTTATCAACAAAAAGTGAATTGGGAATCTTCATTTCAATAACAAAATAAATTCCAATGAATCCCGTCAAATCGCCTTTATCCTTCGTCGTAAACCAATGACTTCCTGTCCTACAGTATCCTTTAATAATACCCCGCTTATCCCTGTTGAACAAATCCGGTACCTTGGACTCCACTTGGACAAACGTCTAACTTGGAATCCTCATACCAGACTGAAACGACAAGAAACCGCTCGATGTTTCCGATTACTTCGGCACTTACTAGACAAACGCTCTAAACTTCCCATTAATTACAAAAGACTCATATACTTGACTATAATAAGACCTATTTGGACTTACGGAGTTGAGCTATGGGGCTCCACTAAACCATCGAATTCCTCTCGCATCCAATCCTTACAATCCAAAATCCTTCGTAAAATCCTCAATGCTCCTTACTTTGTCACTAATAAAATTATCCATAAAGATCTTAATGTTCCTTATGTTTCTGATTTGGCTCAATCCAGATACCTATCCTTCCATAACAAACTTCAGAACCATCCAAACCCTCTCGTTTCTAACCTTGCTTCCTATTCGATCCCTGATAACCCTCCTAGGCTTCTGAAAAGAAGATGGCCACGTGATCTCCTAATATAGACATATTATTAGAGTGCTACCAATGGGTAGTTTCTCAGCATGTATTTTGATGTTTTTATTTTCTATTATCATATTTATATAATGCATTCGTTCTTAATACAGTTGTAAATAACATAAATAAAAAAAATCAATAACAATATTATTGTATACTAAATCAATAAAAATTAATATATATATAACTTAAAGAAATCCAAAAAAACAAAACAAATAGGGTAAGCGCAGCAGTGATGGGCATAGCTAAGGAAATGTTTGTCTTTTTTAGCTTATGCCGCCATAATTATTATAATATAATTATTATAACTTCGCCGTAAGACATTTAGAATTTTTAGGGTCTCTTTTTTCTATTTATAACTTTAAAATTGAAAAAATATTCAGTTATGCAGATATAATCTCCATTTTAAAAAAAGTATCTTTTTGCACTAATGATGGACACCCCGCACTTCGGTTGTTCTAGTAATGGACAAGCGGTTGGTACAAGTAATAGACATACCTTAGAAAAATTCTAAAATCTTTACGTAACTATAAAGGTAACGATGAAGATAAGATAAGATAAATATTCAACTTACACTTATTAATTGTTACACTTACACTTACACTTAAACTACTAACCAAAATTGTTAGTATGAAGGTAAGAAACACACAGATCTTAAGAGCATTATGGAAACAACAATGATAGGAATTTTAAAATTTTGTTTTGGGAACTTTGTTCATACTGTTGTCAATAGAGGAGTCTTCATTCTAGAAAAAAATGGAATCTTTAAATCAACTTGGAAGCTTATTATTTACGTTTAAATTTCAACCACCTCTAGGTAGTATCCTAGGTCCTATCCTCTATACAGTTTATACAGCTGACATCCCAACCCAATCCAACACTGTCATCACCACCTATGCCGATGACACTTGTATCCTATCAGTTAATAACTATCCATCTACTGCATCCCAAACTGTTCAATCACACATCACAAGTCTTGAAAAATGGTGTCAAAACTGGAGGATTAAAATAAATCTCATCAAATTATCTTTACTATTCGTCGTAAACCTATGACTTCCTGTCCCACAGTATCCTTTAACAATACCCCACTTATCCCTGTTGAACAAATCCGATACCTAGGACTCCACCTTGACAAACGACTAACTTGGAACCCCCATACTAGACTGAAACGACTAGAAACCGCCCGACGTTTCCGACTACTCCAGCACTTACTAGACAAACGCTCTAAACTGCCAACTATTTACAAAAGACTCATATATATTACTATAGCTTTGGGCTCTACTTAACCATTAAATTCCTCTCGTATCCACTCACTACAATCCAAAATCCTTGGTAAAATCCTCAATGCTCCCTACTTGGTCACAAATAAAATCATCCATAATGACCTTAATGTACCATATGTTTCCGATTTAGCTCAATCCCCAGATACCTATCCTTTCATAATAAACTTCTGAACCATCCGAACCCTCTCGTTTCCAACCTTGCTTCCTCTTCTATTCCTGATAACCCCCCGAGGCGTCTGAAAAGAAGATGGCCTTGGGACCTTCTAATATAGAAATATAATTGGAGTGCTACCAATGGGTAGTTTCTCCTCATGTTGTACATGTCATAGTACTTGTTAATATTTACTTGTTGTATTTATTATTAATTACAGTTGTAAATTTCATTAATAAAAAAAAATAAAATAAAATTAATCCTGTCCATTGCTGATGTGTTTACTCTAATTTGAACAATTTTTATTTCTTTTTCAATAATCGAATAATATAAAAAAGTTGGACAGAATCAATTCGAAGTTCAGAAATAATTTAAATGTTCATATTCATGTGAAAGTTAATGTGAGACCTTTGTAACAGCTACTATCAACTTTTTTTTTTTTTTTTTTTTTTTGGGTCCTTCCCTTCCTCGCCGTTAAGGCTATACGGGATTTTCCCGGGCCAAGGAGTGTGGGCGGGGATTTAAAAGACTCCTCCGGCACCGGGACGCGAACTCGTGACTATTTTTATATCTTTGTGTTCATATGTCAGGTTGCCAGGCAACGGCGGTGCAGTGCACACGCTTTAGCCCATTCGGCTACCCCGCCCACCTAAGCTACTATCAACTATCATGCGAAATCTGATTGTGCCTCTGCACTATATAGCATGATATTTAGTCAAACGAGAGACCAGCAGGCAGTGACTGAAGATTCCTCCATATTCCGATAATCAGCTAAGTCGTGATATGCATTCAGAATGTAGTCATGTATAATCTGTGTTGGAAATCCATAACATACAATAATTAACCATGTACACATCAGCATCCTCAATTCAATATTCCCAAGTTTATTCATAATGTATAAATTACAAATTAAAATATTCCCGACTAAAATTTTGACATTTTTCCTTCATACCATCATCTAGATTAAACAAGTAATTTAGTAACATGAAAAGGAAATCTGATGCTGTCACTTAATCTAGCATACCACATCAGGATGATCTGTAGTATCTAGCAATTAGCAGGGACTCTACTTATATAATCTATGATATATTATAGATAAATAATTGGGAATATATATACATAATTTTTGTATATTATGCCAATTTGTGAGCGGAACAGTTTGTTTGAACAAGATCAAAATTTGTTTCAGATGATTGCAGCTGGTACAACCTATTTGGTCATTCTATTGCAGTATGGAGAGGCAGAAGAACATTGAGATTATATTTATGAAGTTAAATAAAAATACCACTGTACTTGTTTTGCATTCTTAAAATAAGTCTTTATAATGATTAAAGATGTATTTCTATAATTATTCATTTGTGTAAGATAATCTATCCAAGAAGATTTATAAATATGTCCTACTGTTCCTACTCCTCTTGCTTAAGCGAATCTAAGGGGGGCTTTCGAGCATCCTTCTAAAATGGATGAATTATTTTTCTCACTTTCGTACATATCTATTAGTGTGAGTGATCTGAACTAAATACTTAATCGATAACGAAATGATCTTTTTTTTAAAATTATAATGAAGACAGGTCTTATGAAAAAAGTATTACTATTCGTGTCATTACATTTTTAAAAGATCTTCAAGAATTTCTGAAACCCATTTCATATAAGTACTTAGTTATAAGATATATAGAGAAGATGGAGTATTAGTTTTGCGTGTTTTCTAAAACGAGAAATTTCAATGCCACTATCGTCAAAAATTGGGTTTCCTTCTGGAGTTTAAAAATGTTCCTCTTAACTTTCTGTGAAAACCACGTCATCAATAAATATGCTGTCGGACAGTTCGCTAACTGAGTCTTTAATATCGCTAGCTTCAATCAGCTGTTTTAGAATTTCGAGTGCAATTTTACAAATGTTCATAAAATTACGAATCTCAGTGAGTAATGTTCTGATACCAAGAAACACACACTTAAATTTATATTTATTTTTTCTATTCATTGATATTTACAACTGTATTAGAAAAAAAAAAAGAAATACGACTAGTAAATGTGCACTCAGGAATATAATAACATGAAATTTCTTGTTGAGAAACTACCCACTGATAGCACTCAAATAATAAATTTACATAAGAAGATAACGAGGCCATCTTCTTTTCAGACGCCTTGGATGGTTATCTGGGATCGAGGAGGAACCAAGGTTAGAAACGAGAGGGTTCGGGTGGTTTTGAAGTTTACTATGGAATAATTGATATCTGGATTGGGATTGAAAACATATGGAACTCTTTATGGATCATTTTATTTGTGACAAAGTAAGGAGCGTTTACACCAATATATGTCTAGACTATTCTTTGCCAATGGTGAAAAGATATTGAAGGTCTGGTGTCCAAGAGTCATGTTTGCCGTAGTATTTATTTAGGATGTTCGTAAAAATTAGATCGTTTTTACTCTAGGGATAAAGAATAAAAACATAGAGGTGATAAAAAGCAATATTTATATCATAACTTATAAAGATTAAATATATCGAGAATACATCGAATCATTATGCTAAAAATAATCAAAACGATATTACATTGTGGGTCGTTAGGATTAGAAAAGATGAATTCAATAATGGAAAAAAATGTGGACTCACCTTGCTACACTATCCGAAACATTCGTTGAATAAATACAAGCTAGCAAACACTTAACTTAATAACAAATCGATTAATAAAACTAATCGATCCTACATTTCAGTAAGAGATAGTTTCTTTCATTTAGTTTCCACACCATTTAGCTGAATATTTCGCTCTTTATTTCGTCCGAAATGGAGATAAATGGAAAATATTCCGTGGAGAAAACCTTCGAAGAGATTTTTATCATTTCTAGATTGGTCGGTACATTTCCACTTGACCGTAATTACAAACTCTCTTGGAGCCTGATTATTTTCTTGACTAATATTATCTTGAACGTTTTCGTAACTCTTTACGAAATCAAGACGTACGTTAATCCTACTCTTATTAGTCTGGGATTGTTGCGTTGGATTCTTTTATTGCCTCCTTCGTTAGCGAATTTCGCTTTCATATATTTCAAAATCGAACAGATAAAAGACTTATTCAACGAACTTCTGGCTTTCGAACAATATATGCACAGGATCGGAGTGATTTGGACTTACCGTTGCAGATGGTGGAAAAAATACATGAGCCTTATGGTAACCTCCTACAACGTAGGGTTAACATTGGCCCGAGAAGACTTGCAGTCGACCATTTTCATTTTGCTGAAACGCGTCCACATTTACATCGCGTTTTACACCATTGTGGATCAAATTTCTGGAAGCGCTTCGATTTTGGCTTCTGCCTTGGCGCAGCTGAAGAACATCAGAGACGACAGGCAGCTCCTGAGGAAGTTTGATAGGTTGATATTCCTCCGCAAGAATATTGAGAAATATTTCGGTTTCCAAATCCTAGCCATAACTGCGCAATTATTCGTATCAGCAGTCCTTGTATTATTTTTTATAAATAATACGGATTTGAACAATTTCATCAGCCTTTTTCTTCTCCTTCTGTTCCCCACAGTAGTTACGTATATTCCACTGCTGGAAATAATTTCTCAGGTCAGTATATAGTTTGTACATAGAATAGAGCTATAATTTTTTTTTTTTTTCCGTTCAACTTAAGTTTTATTACTTTTACTTACGTATATATGTAATATATAGTAAGGGTATTACTTTCACTTACGGATATATGTAATATATAGTAAGGATAAGTATTGCGTTCGAGAAAATTTTTAAATCTGAGTTTTCAACGGAAATAGACGTTTTGAGGTACCCTGAGTCGAAATGACCAAGTCTCGAAATGGTCTGTGTGTCTGTGTGTTTGTATGTTAGCAGTCTAGCCCAAAAAACAAAAAGTCCTACGAAACCAATATCTTTTACCAATATCATTTAAGATAGGAATATGCCTTAGATGTGACGGCAACATTTTCCTTAAAATCGGCTAACCGGAAGTGCCACTTTATATCAAACGCTGAAACACATTTTCACAATTTTCTCAAAAACGGCTCTAACGATTTTGATTAAACTCGGTGTATCATTGTATAATTAAGTGGTCTTTAATATCAATTAGGTCTTATCCCCATTGATGTTAAAGAAAGCCCAGCATTGCCAGAAAATAATTTCTATTCATAGTAGATCGGTAAGTGAAAGTTGTGTGTTGCGCGCACCAGATTTTTTTTCTTTAATATCATTAAAGAAATAAATTTTTTGGTTTCTTTAATCTCACGTTTCGTGTAGATCAGGTATTCTCCATTATAACATTGATTATTTTTGCATTATACTGTCTTCTTAATTTATTCCATATTACATTATTATAATATATTATCCTTAATATACACTATAGTGCAGTATACTACCTCTTTACTTTTAATCCTTTTTTGTTTTCTTTAATCTCACGTTTTAAATGTATTTCAGTAATACTCCATTATTCATTAACATTTACTATCTCTGTATTATACAATATACTATCTTCAGATACCCTGTTTCCATTCTCTTTCAATTACACATTTATAAAATAAATTTATATTTATAAAACATTTATTTATAATAAATAATAAATAATAATAATAAATAAATAAATAATAAATAATAAAAATAAATAAATAATAATAAATAATAAATTATTTATTTATAAAACACACATTTATAAAACATTTATATAAAAATAAATACAATTATTTATTTTTGCTATTTTTTATTTTGACTGATCATCCGAATCATTCTTCTCTTTAACATTTCTTTTTATTCTTCGTAACCAATGATAGCCTGTCCTACAGTTTCCTTTAACAATACTCAACTTATCCTTGTAGAGCAAATCCCATACCTAGGACAAACAAGTCAACCTGGACAAACGACTTACTTGGAATCCTCATACTAGACTGAAACAACAAGAAACTGCTCGACGTTTCCGATTACTTCAGCACTTACTAGACAAACGCTCTAAACTTCCCATTAATTACAAAAGACTCATATACTTGACTATAATAAGACCTATTTGGACTTACAGAGTTGAGCTATGGGGCTCCACTAAACCATCGAATTCCTCTCGCATCCAATCCTTATGATCCAAAATCCTTCGTAAAATCCTCAATGCTCCTTACTTTGTCACTAATAAAATTATCCATAAAGACCTTAATGTCCCTTAGGTTTCAGATCTGGCCCAATCCAGACACCTGTCCTTCCATAATAAACTTCAGAATCATCCCAACCATCTCGTTTCTAACTTTGCTTCCTCTTCAATTCCTGATAACCCTCTGAGACATCTGAAAAGAAGATGGCCCCGTGATCTCCTAATGTAGTCATATCATTAGAGTGCTACCATTGGGTAGTTACTCAGCAAGTGTATTCATGTCATTATATCTATTATGTCCAAATTTACTAGATGTATTTATTTAATACAGTTGTAAATGTCATTAAGAAATAAAAAAAAAAAAAAAAAAAAATTTTAATATATTTTTTAATTTATTCATGATATTCATAAATATGTCAAAGTAAATACATATCTAGTACATGTGCACACAATAATAATACAATCACATGAAAAATCTTGTTGAGAAACTACCCATTGGTTGAACTCAAATAATAAATTTAGAAGATCACGAGATCACCTTCTTTTCAGATGCCTCGGAGGGTTATCAGAGATCAAGGAGTAGGCAAGGTTTGAAAGGAGAGGATTCAGATGGTTCTGAAGTTTGTTTGGGAAGCTTAGGTATCTGTATAAGGCCAAATTGGAAATATATAGATCATTAAGATCGTTATAGATGATTTTATTTGTGACAAAGTATTGAGGATTGTACGAAGGATTTTGGATTATACGGATTGGATATGAGAGGAATTTGATGGTTTGGTGGGGCTCATAAAGTCCTGGTGTCCAACCTAATAAAATATTGCAGATACTTTATGTTGTTTATTGTTCTATTTTCTAAAAATCCTGTCTATGACTAGTATTTGAATAGCAATAATGAATACTTCCTAGTTTCCATAGGTTGTCAACTCCCTTGTTCCTGGAAGAAACGGTAACGAAGAAATAAATATTACAAAGGAATTTATAATACTAGATTTATGAAAATTCCAAGTGTCTATTATTTATACAATATAAGATGTCAGAAATTCTTAATTTTTTTCATGAATAATTAGGGTAAACCCACCAGTAATGGGCATATCTAAGGAAATATTGTCTTTTTTGCCACGGTAATTATTATGATTATAAACTCCTCCCTTCTCTAGGATCTCCTTTTTCTATTTAACACTTTAAAATTGAAGAAATATTCAGATATACAGGTTTATTCACCATTAAAAAAGAAAAACACCTTTTTGCACTAATAATGGAAATCCCGAAATTCAATTGTTTTAATAATGGACAAGTGATCGGAACCAGTAAAATTGGGTATACCTCAGTAAAATTCTAAAATCTTTATTTAACTATTAGATAAGATAATATAAATGTTTAACTTAATCTTAGCGAAACTGTCAGTAGAAAGGTATGAAACACACTGATATCAAGAGCACTAAAGAAATAACTATGATAGGTATTTGAAAATTTTCTTTTTAGAACTTTGTTCATACAGTTGTCAATAAAGGGCATTGTTCTTCAATCTAAAAACAAAAATGGTACCTTTAAATAAACAAGGAAGCTTATTATTTACATTTAAATTCGAATCTGTCACTGGGCCCCCTGTCAATGACTGGTGACCACCCTAACATATCGACTGTAAACAAAACATAATTTGATAAAAAACAAAATTATCCTAAATTAAATCCATTCGATAAGATCTGTTATCAGAGATTGTCATATTACAGGTAAATTCATTTTTTCTTTTTGAAAAATTCCATTATTTACATATATTTACAACACATTAAGTCATAATGATGGTTAAAAGTATGTAACCATAAGTATATGGCCATGTTACATGACACATTTTATAATAAAGTGAAGTGATACTTATTTTTTATGCTGAAATCTATTTTGTCCAATTGAAAAAATCCAATAAAAACCTACATAAGTTATAACAATAATTAAATAACATAAAAAATATATACTGTCGTTAAATTGTTATAAACAAGATAAAACTACCTCACATTTTACATCTTATTATTGTTCAATAAATGGTATGGGGAGTGTGGCGCTGCTTGTTTATCAGCATTTGTAATATTATGAAGTTGGGTTTTGCCATATTAGATGTATATGTTTTGTCCGTTTGTGTGTGTACCATTTCAGTGATTTCTTGTCATAGTTTCTTTTTGTGATGGTACATTTACCTCCATACATCACTAGTAAACAATTCAACTATTATGAAGGAAGTTAGTTGATTGTTTTACCTATCATAGGTGATATGTAAACCATAAAATGACTGCATCCTGACTATTTATCACCTAATTCAACTATTAATTATTTTTAGAAAATAATTATCTCTCATCTTCGCGCGGGCTCATTACCGCGTATGGGGAGCGTCCCACGTGTGGCGGATGTGGGAATGGTCGGTGGAAATTCCTTGGAAGTTCCTCCCGGCTAAGTCCGATGGACTCGCTGACCAACAATGAGAGGGGACCTCCAGACTTGCTGGAGGTAGGGGCCCACCAGACTTGCTGGAGGGTGTGACGTAGGATTGAACGCCCTACTCACATATCTTTAGTTCACCAAACACCACAAATATAATTATCTCTCATACTGATGAAATTCTATTAGACAATAAGGAAGCCAAATATAGGAGCTTAATTCATGATAAAACTTGAAAATTAAAAAAAAAAAACTTATTGTTATCTGTTGATTAATTAATTTCTTAGTAATTAAACTTTATTCTTTCAGGCCAATAAAATTGATAAACTATTGTACAGAAGATTAATAGCTAATCCTGACGATGTAAGTGTTTATCAACATTATTTTATTAATTTTATGATCCATACATTTCCTAAGTCATATATTAGAACTTTTATACTTTTGAGATGGGTAACTGATCAATTATAACAATGAAATAAAATTTTCAGAGATTTCAGTCGATATTTTCTTTGAGTTAGTCGTCGTTTCGACCCAAAGATGTGGGTCATCATCAGGGCTATCGCTTGGATTTTAAAACTAAAAAAAATTGAATTATAATTTCTTTGTGTAAATTTGAACACCATTATCCTCAAGTTAACCATCAAGAATGGAGGTCTTGAAAATCCTGAAGTATAGTTCTTTATTTTCATTTTCATATTTTATAATCTTTGACTAATAAACTAACTCTCTATAAAGTTTTACTAAAACCGATTTGGACATATGGCATAGAACTGTGGGGTTCTGCTAAAACTTCTAATACCATCTAATAGCACCATCTTATGCCACAAACGATAGATTACATAAATACATAAATCAACCCAACAATTTAGACACTGAAAAAGAAAACTACAATAACTTTCACCAAAAACTAACTTACAACACAAATCCTCTGACAGAAAACCTTAAAAGCACTAGAAACCCGTACAGCCCACCTCGACGATTACGTAGGCGGTGGCCAAGAGACCTGCTGGACTATTTCCTGGATTGTGATGGGAAGCTGTCAAAAAATTTGCTCATTGTAAAGAAATTTGCAAATCGCAAATTTAATTTTTATGTCCAATTTTATGTTACGTATTAATAAATAAAAATATTTTATTGTTTTAATTGGGCACAAAGTTCTTAATTTACTTTGAATATATTAGAACAATACAAATTAGTTATTTTGTATTTACCTCTATAATGAGTGGAGACTGCTGTAGCGCACTAGAGCAGCAGACACTCAGGTCTTGAAGAGAGAATCTGGCCATTGACAAAACTCCAATATATACATATTTATAAAAGGTCGTGAAGCCAAGCTGTTTAAACTTCTGAGAGGATTGAAGAGATGGCTGGAACTGAAGAGTATCTTTGCTACACGATTTGAATGATGAGTGAGTTTCTGGTGAAATTTAGAAAATTTGTCGGGGATTAGGTAAAACAAAATGAGATCTTAAAATCATTATGCAGGGTTTTATTGTTCAAAGAACTTTAGTATGGATTGATTGAATGCAATTAGTCCAGAAATCCAGATAGGTTTCAGGATTGTTTTGTAGATTATCAGTTTGTTGTCAACTGAAAGTTAAGATTTCATATTCAATAGTTGATATAGTTGGTTAACCGTATCGATGATTATCTTTTAGTCTTTTAAGTTTGGTATGTGGGTTCCATTAATTATTATTAAATTATTCCAGTAACACTTTCTTAAAATATTACAAAACAAAATAACAGCAAACCATTTAAAAAAACTAATGACTATAAACATAATGTGATCACTTGTTTATTAATTCTCTAAAAAGTACTGTCATACAACTCATGAGAATATCCTCCATTTTGTAACTTTGAAAATGAGCCTTTTCTTACTATTTATTGGTGTGAAGTAAATTTGAATAATGGCAAATATTAAAAAAAAAAGTTTAAGATAAATAAAAAAAATTGATGAAAACTTGTAAAACGGATCTTTGCTGACTCACTTGTTTCCTCCCTGCATCTAAATCTCAAACTTTTTTAACCCTACATAATAACCAGGAAGCAAGAGTCACATTAATTCAAATTAAATGAACATCATTTTTGTATTATTTTAAAGGGACTCCTCCCAGAATAAATAAAGTATCATTATTATTTATTTATTTGTTTCCCACATTACATGGTTGTTTGTAGTAGTTGGAGACCAAACTTTTTCAATCAAATATGACATTAATATATTTTTAAGATTATATTATATTTGTAAATTTCCAAACAACACTTGCCGTTCTCAACAATACTGCCATTTGCATTTTATCCATTATCATAAATATCAAATCCAGCTTGCACAAAGATCATTGAGATTCTTCTGGTATTGACTATTACATGACGTCCATTAATTCATTGATATCCATTACATTGATAGATATCGATTGATTAATATCATCATTGATATCCGTTACATGGAATCAATTAATTCATTATTATTATTATCATTCTCTTTTTCTTTCCACTGTTTTATGAGATAAAATTTCGTTATTATTAGCCGTTTGAATGTTCTCAAGTTGAAATGATTTTCCTGTTTTGCTTCCTAATTATTTTTCGAATCAATAGACTCCATATTTTGTTTATCTCCATCAATAGAAATTAATTTGTTTATTTTGTAATGCTTATGTTTGCCCCTTTATGCAAATAATTATGGTTTAATAATTTCATTTTTCATTAAAGTACTCTATGCATACTGTTATGCATATTTATAGTACTCAATAAAATAATTACTTTAATAATTAAGATAAAAACCTTGGTGTGCTGAAATTTAGGTGAAAGTAACAGAGTTTTAAGTAACTTCTTAGCACTAAAGACTAATATGATGCTTCTCATCAAGACTAAAGTTCTCCTCATAAGTCTTCACCATTTAATTCTACCTTATTCAGTCACGGGTGTTAAAGAGTTCTTGAAAATTCTCGATAACAGTGTATTCCAACGCTTAGGTTATAGAATAAAGAAATGTTTTCTCATAAAACAGTGGAAAGAAAAAGATAATAATAATAATAATAACATTATAATATTGGATCCCCAATGATAATAATATAAGCTCCACTGTTGGAGAAAAACTGAGAAAATACCAGGAACTGGCAATCGAACTGAAGGAATTATATCATTTGGGGAACGTCACCACCACTCCAATTATAATATCATCCAATGGATTGATACCAAAGACAACAGTGGCAGGCACGATGGGATTAAAATTACCTCTTGAAGTGCTGAAAGAGGCTCAACACTCAGTTCTCTTGGATACGGCACGTATTGTTCAGAAGTTTTTAAATATCTAAAAAGTAATAGATATTAATCTGAAGTGGCTGGACTTCTGGTCTCCCACCTCAGAAACTTACCCCGCAAAGCGAGAATAAAGAATGGAAATAATAATAATGTATTAATGTATTCCATATAATGGATGTCAATGAATATAATGACGATATTAATCAATTGATATCAATCAATGTAATGGATATTACACATTCATGTGATAGTTAATACCAGAAGTCAATTTTTTGTTAGCATTATGGGATTAGACAGAATCCATTCTGAGCATTAAAACTAATGCCATTATTCAAATTTACCTCACACCCATAAATAGTAAGGTAGGCTCATTTTCAATCTAAGCCGTAATCTGTCTTTCCCTTGTCTGCTGAAGCTTCTGTTGAGCAGCGTTTTTAGAATTTCTTCTTGCAGTACTCTGACAAGAGTCCTTCCCTCCCCACCCCAACATAGTCCTTCCAACATTCATGTCTACGATCTCTCTGTTTGTTCTTCTTTGCTAGTTCTTCCTCATCTTAACTGGTCCAAATATGTGATGAAGGATTTTCTGTTCAATGGCGAGGATCTCTTCTTCTTCTGTGTTTATGAAGGTCTTACGTCCCTAGTGCATAAGTAATTTCAGGTCTGGATGAGGGATTTCTACAGAAGACAGTTGGTGTTGAAGAAAATGGTCAAACTATTTAAGTGTTTACTGGGACCAAAATAACAACCATCTGCTTTTATAATTTGCTAGCCAGTTTCAAGAGATATTCTATTTCCAAGTCTTTTGAATGATCCTGGATAAGTGAAATGTTCCATATTCTGAAACGTAAATAGACTCATTATATCCAAACTATCTTTAACCCAGTTGCTACACACACCTATTTGATCTCTTAATTGACACACATTCTCATGGCTTCGGACAACTTAAAAAGTTCATTCATAAGCTACTATTAAAAGGACTATGCAATTAGGCCTAGATTATCTGTAAAACCATATTAATGTTTTGTTGCAAAAAGTTATTAAGGTACATTTCTTTAACTGAAATCACTCAGAAATTTGATAAGTTTTCCCTTTGGGAATTCATAAAATTGCATGTTTTTTTGTAATTATATTTGATATAATAAAGTTGATATATTAAAGGTCATTACTAATTAATTATTAAAACTTTCTCTTTACAGAAATTACTTGAGTTCCATATGATAGCGAAGAGGAAAGTTACCTTTACAGCTTTAGGATTTTTCCATATCGACAATAAGCTAGTTGGCTCAGTAAGTATATTCTTCGACTTAGTCTTTTTTGCCACTTTTCAACTTAGGAAATTCACTAAGAAGATTAAATATCATTTAAAAATTTGAAATGAAACATCTCATTTTTTTTTTCTCTCTCGAAATTTCTTTACTTCAATTACATTTTAAGTCTATCCCTGAATTATTTTTCTTCAATTCAACTAGGTGATCCTTGGCCTGCTCAAACGCTCTAGCCCAGTCCTGTCGCTTCGCAGCTGGTCTTAAAGACATGTTAAACTTTGGGAGGTCCTTTATCTACTTCTTAACCTGCCTTGAAACCCCACTCATTCGGATAACCCTAGTTTAACCTTTTGACATTTCTTCCCACATCCATTCTATGGAGGTGACCCAACCACTTCAGACGCTGTATTCTGACATAGTCCGGCAATTTCATATCATCATATAAGGAGTACAGTTCTCTTTTCTTTCTAAGCTGATATACCCAATTTTATCTCACAGACCTTAGAATGCGCCTCAATATTTTATGTTAAAAAATGCCAACCTTCAAAGCTATTGATTTTTTAATTGGTCACATCTCACATGCATATGTTGCGACTGAAGATTTTAGAAAAAATCTTTTTGATCAGTAACAATGATTATTTTTAGGCAGAATTCTTATCATAATAATATAAATAAATTTGAAACTGCTTGGCTGTTCCAACACACAAAATGTATCAAAGAGATTGCCTCCCCCCTTTTTTAAACTTTCTTCATGATAAAATAATAAAGCACATTAATATTGGTCAATATTAGTTAAAACTAGAAAAATTCAGGCAGACCTAGATAGGATCAGTGCATGGGCAAGTCTGAATAATTTAAATCTAAACGCTATGAAAACTCAGGCCATTATTATAGGTTCCAGTTCTATTCTTAAATCCATCTTCTTCCTTCCTCCTTTAGTTATCAACGACCATCCTGTCACATTCAGCTCCTCTGTTAAAAACTTAGGAATCACCATAGACGAAAACCTCCCCTGGAAACCCCATTTCGCCCTCATCTCCCGTAAGTCAATAGGTACCCTTAAGCTATTTCATCGCTCCCGTCACCTACTCCCACAATCCATCCGCAAGCTCCTTATATCCTCTCTTATTTTCTCCCACTTTGACTACGGCTGTGTGGTGTACGGAGGCATCCCGATGGTACTCGAGGATAGATTGAAGCGACTCATGAATACCTGCTTAAGATTTGTCTTCGGTACATCGAGGCGATCTCATGTGTCCCACCTTTACGATGAGTTAAAGTGGCTCTTCCCTTCTTTCCGTAGACAATATTTCCTTGGATCTTTCCTATTCCAAACAATCAACACCAGACACCCTTCCTACATCTACAGTCTCCTACAGTTTAAACCCGTGGTCCACTCCAAGAAAACAAGATCCCGTGTTTCCGACCTTTATATCCCTTCCCATAGAACTAAGACATTTGAATATTCCTTTATTTCCCGATCCACTGCCTTTTTGGAATTCCTTGCCATCTGATGATATCTGCCATGCCTCTTCCTTGTCCTCAGTTAAATATCATCTCTACCAATTCCTTCTCACATCCCAAAATGACGTTATACAATGAAATAAATATTGCGAAACAGATTTTGACTGAGGTGAATGGTTGTTAAAATTATTGAGTTTTAATTTTAAAAATCAGCCCATGCTTACATTATTTTGTTTTGTTTTTTCATTTAAATAATGTTTTTGTTTTTTCAAAATGGTGTTATTTTTACTTGTTTTAATATACTTTTACTGAGATACTGTATATTTTCTTTAGTATTGATTAATGTAATTTATGGCCAGATGTAGTTTTTATTTTTTTGTACATAACTGTTATTCATAAGGGATCTCGTCCCAGAATAAAGTTTACTTTCTATCTATCTATCTATCTAAATATTTATCATTAGCTATAAATTAGAAAATATTGTTGGTTTATTATTATATGTCATTAAGTGACATTTCGTAACATTAAACAATTACTTTTTTCAATTTTTTCCTTTAGAACTTGAAAATCAGAAATTTGTGAGCTTGTTATTAAATTTGATAGAATATAATAGAATTTTGTTTTTATTAAGTAAATGTCTTGGGTTCAGTACAACGTGAGGAAGTACTATTACAAGGCCTATGGTTGTCCAGGGAGGTGACGAGTCAATATCACGCTCAACCGCCAGGTTTTCCCCCTTAATTATTTAATTATTTAATTAAGAATACTAACTTTATAGAGGCTGGATTTGCCCCAGGAGGTTCTCCTGGCCCTTGGGTCGACCCACGACTGATGAAAAATCATTAGTGATCAGCCCGGATTCGAACCTGGGACCTTAAACTTTGGAAGTCAGTGCTTACTCTCTGAGCTATCCCGCTGTCCTTTTTTTTTATTTAGTAGTATTTATTATTCCATAATTTATATTTATGTGAATAATATAGAAAATAGAGAAAAATTAAATTTCTATAATGAATGAACTTCTCTACTAATATCGCTTTTATTTACAACATTTCACCTTACATTTCATCTTTAGGTAAAAAAAAAAAAAAGAAATAAAATAAGAGAAAAACAGGTCATTATTTTTTTTAATGAACTCATATTTTTAATAAAATAAATGACTCAAAGGTTGCTTAAACCTTATTTATTTGATGTTTAAAGTTATAGATAAAAACTAATATTTATTTGCTGGAAAGAATAATTATTTGTTTTAAACCCTTGCTAATAGCACCTTGTTTTCCACCACTACAACTATGGCTGTCTGGTGTACGGTGGACTCTCACGAGAATTTGAGGCCAAACTTAAACGCCTAATGAACTGCTCAATATGTTTTGTTTTCGGAATCTCAACAGATACGAATATAACCCAGTATTACACTAAGTTGAAGTGGCTCTATCCATCCAACCGTTGTCTGTACTTCCTTGCTACCTTTCTATACCAAGCCATCAGAACTCAGCGACCTTCCTGTATTTTTCACAGCCTACAATTTAAATATTCCATTCAATCCTGTCCCACTAGATTATGTACTTCTGACCTCTATTCACCTCCTCACGGAACTGTTGCGTTTGACAAATCCTTTATAATTAAACCGTCTCCATCTGGAATACCATCCCTCCCGATATCTGACATGCCCAATCAGTTTTCCCATTTAAATCTCTCCTCATGTACTTCTTTCCCAACCCAATTGATCATGAAATGTAGATAAGAGAACTTTTTAAGTTCCCCCAGAAATGATTTTGTTTACTTACATTATTTTATTTTTACATGGTTGTATTATATATATCTGTATGTATTTAGTGTTTTTGTTTTATTTTTCTTCCAATATTTTAGGTTTAATGAGAATTGTAAACATTTAATTTAATTTCATGGCCAAACAGGCATTTCCTCTGTATCTATGATTTGTCCTAAAGGGACAACAGTCCCAGGATAATAAAAATCTATTTTCATTTCATTTCATTTCATATCGTTTCCTTTTTGAAAAGTTTAATTTTTTTTCAAAATGTTTTAGATGATCGGAGCGGTTACTACCTATCTGGTAATTCTGCTACAATATGTAAAAAAGTAATTGTAATGGAATATAAATTTATTTAGCATGTAAAAATGTTATACATTTTGACAAGATTGTTATCATTGTTGGAATGAAAATTAAAAAAATTGATTGGAACCTTATTGTTATTTACTTATTTATGATCATCAAAAACTGTTAAATCCTGAATCTGCTATTGCTGTATGGAATTTATTGTAAGTAGGATGTGAGGAGATGAAATGCGTAGAGAATCATGATAATAGAGTTATCATACTATTAAAAAAATATTAATTAGTTTATAGCTTTAACCTTTTTTCATTAATTATTCTCTTTTTACTTCTGGATTATAGGTCCAATTTAATTAATAATCACTCTCAATTTATAGCGTTATTTTTTATTACTTTATTTTTTATTTATACGCTTTAGAAATTCTTTTTCAGAGATCAAACAAATGATAAAACAACCAACTAAAAAGTTGTAGTTGATTATTTGATCATTCACCAAACTCGATACTGACTGAGATCCACCCAATACTGTGGCAAATTATATACTGAAAAATAGGACAAAGTATCACATTAATGTACAAATAAAAATTATAAAGTATAATACTATAAAGAGTGATTATTTATTTATGATGTAGAGATTGTTGACCATTGATATAATATGAGAAGGAGTTAATCGGGAGGTGCGGTCAAATAAGTACTAAATTAAAATATAGTAATTATTTTAATTATTGCCAACGTTTCGACCCACTTTGCAGGTCATCTTCAGGGCTACAAAAGATACAAAACAGGTTGAAAATAAAAATAAATATAAGTAGATATAAAAAAAGAAGAAGTTGTCAGATACAGAAATAAAAGATGATATCAGAGATATAGTGGGTGGCAATGTAGTTAAATATTAAGTATTATATATGTAAAAGATACAAACAAATGGAAAATAAGTATGAATAAAATATAAAAATAAAGGATGATATAGCATGTAAGTTAAAATATTTTTATTTTTTGTTCATACTCATTTTCCATTTGTTTCTATCTTCTACATATATAATACTTAATATTTAACTACATTGTCACCCACTATATCTCTGATATCATCTTTTATTTCTATGTCTGACAACTTCTTCTTATTTTATATCTACTTATATTTATTTTTATTTTCAACATGTTTTGTATCTTTTGTAGCCCTGAAGATGACCTGCCAATTGGGTTGAAACGTCGGCAATAATTAAAATAATTACTATATTTTGATTTAGTATTTATTTGACCGCACCCCCCGATTAACTCCTTCTCAGATTATTTATTTAATTGTAAGTATAGGCAAGAAAGAGAGAGAAAAAAATAACGATTATACATTTAAATATAAAAAATAAATAATTACTTTTTGAAGAGAGGGAATGAAATAATTTTATTTTATTGAAACAATAATATTTACTTAATATTTTGACAAATAATTATTTTTGTCTTATAAATATTATAAAGATATTGGCTTCAAGGATTGTATAACTTTAATCAAGCCTGTGGCAAGTATCTAGGGAACATATTTTGAATATTTACACTGACGCAGTAAGTGTACTGCAGTGAACGTAAGAAGAACAGGAACAAACGAACCAAACAACAAAATAAACAAAATGGAGAGAAAGGGAAGAGAGGGCAGGGCTCAAATGATCCTCTTGAGATAGGCTTTGACGGAATACGGATTGTTGCAGTCCGGAGAAGTCATTCCGAAGGTGGCCAAGCAAGAGTGTGCGCAAGCTGGGCCTTTGAAGTATGGGCCGAGCATCATCTTGCACTGTCCGCAATTCCTGCAACCAAATCTTCGCATTAGTTATTATCATATTTCATTGAAAAAATTGTTTACTTTTTATTATTAAGAGACTATTATGCTCAATGACAGTGGCTTATCATAGGTTTATGCAACCCTATCAATCCCTTCCACAAAGTACAATATTATTATTAACTTTTACTAATTTTTTTTTAAATTTATTTTATTTTATTGAAATTTACAACTGTATTACATGGAAAATAGAATAAGTAAATGTGACATTGGTATCATGGCATGTACAACATGAAGAGAAACTACTCATTCGTAGAACTAAAATTAAAGTTCTATATTAGAAGGTCCCGAGGCCATCTTCTTTTCAGACGTCTCGGAGATTTATCAGGGATCGAGGAGGAAGCAAGGTTTGAAACGAGAGGATTCGGATGGTTCTGCAGTTTGTTATGGAAAGATAGGTATCTGGATTGGGCCGAATCGGAAACATATGGAACATTAAGGTCTTTATGGATGATTTTATTTGACACAAAGTAAGGAGCGTTGAGAATTTAATGAAGGATTTTGGATTGTAAGGTGTTACTCCTAATTCGGTGGTTTAGTGGAGCCCCAAAGCTCAATTCCGTAAGTCCAAATAGGTCTTATTATTGTCATATATATGAGTCGTTTGTAATTTATTGAAAGCTTAGAGCGTTTGTCTAGTAAGTGCTGCAGTAGTCGAAAACGTTGGGCGGTTTCTAGTAGTTTCAGTCTGGTATGGGGATTAACTAATTTAATTATAAAATTAATAGGGAGGGTTCTATCTGTCATCCACCATTTTATAAATTATACATCTGTTATTTAATTGTACTATTCGTTGCTCAAATTGTATAACTTTAATTTACATGTAGCAGAGATTACATGTAGATTACATGTAGCATTCTGTAGCAGAGATGCCTATCCCCCCCAAAATGGATGGTGCATTAACTCCCCCCTCCCTCCTAAGACATTTTTTGCTTTCCTCTTTTTAAACAATACAAGTGAAAGTAGAATTAGAAAAATCATAGACCATATACAAATACCTCCTTCTGGTCACCTCTGTTCTTTAGTTCACATTGTATTATTTTTTATCGACATAAAATAACCTGAATGAGATCACAGTTGAGACAAATTTTTAATTTCTTTAAAAACCTATATCATACATCGCGCCTTATTGCCAAATTATATTATTTTGTAATTATTATTATTGACAAATTGTAATTATAAAATATATTCAACTTGTTCAACTTCGTATAAGCCCAACAATAATTTGAGACTTTTATTTCTAATATTTTCATTGTATGCTATATTAGGCTACCTTTTCTATTTCATAATAATTATAATTATATAACAATATAATATAAATAATAATAATATATATATATATATATATATATAATAATTAATATATTGTATACAAGGGGAAATGTATAGATAAAAAAATAGCTGCTATCATCTAGGTAAAATTAAAAGATGAACAAATAAATACCATTTTCCATACAAATTTTTAGTCTTAAATCTTTATTTTGTATTAGGATGGTAGGGGTTTACAGGAGCTCAACACATACATAATTAAATGAACAGCTGTATAATAAGTGCTAATTATAGAGCAAATAGGAGAGCTCCATAATCTCTTACTCCCCTAATACTAAAATAAAAAAAAAAATATGACATACACTACAAAATTTTATGTATAATAGATTATAGTGAAGAAAAAATTAAGCTGCAAAGAGATTTTTTTTCCATAATTTTACAAACCAAAATAGGAAGAGATAGAGAAAACTGGTTCTGGCTGCCAAAATCAAAAATTTTGTAAAGTGAATAATAAAATAAATAAATAAGGATAAACATATGTTCTTTGTCAATTGGATCATCAGGACTAAAAATTTAAAATAATACAAAATTACACCAGAAAATGAGATATAAATACGAGAAGGAATATATTTATTATTACACCTGTTAACCAGAGTATCATGTCCATTTTTGTACTTGTTCAGGGGAGCCAATATTTCATAGCTATATATATATATATATATATATATATATATATATATATATATATATATATATATATATATATATATATATAATATATATATATATATATATAAT
Source organism: Nezara viridula (assembly GCA_928085145.1). Taxonomy (NCBI): domain Eukaryota; kingdom Metazoa; phylum Arthropoda; class Insecta; order Hemiptera; family Pentatomidae; genus Nezara; species Nezara viridula. The sequence continues at coordinate 161,678,085 of OV725080.1, forward strand.
AATATCTAATAAATTACAAATAAATAGTAATAAAAAAGATTTTTTAGTAAATACATAATGGTTGGTGGTAGGTATTAATCTATATAAATAAAAAATAACATGAAAAACAGTTAAACCTAAATAAGTTAGTCATTTGATATAAAGTGGTTTGTACAATGGACTAAATTATTGTATGTAAAGTTTAATAACTTTTTTTTAACTCCATTTCTTCACCTACACTTGTCATAAGCAATGACAATTAGTGGGTCTGTTGTCGGTAAGAGTACAGGTAAGTGAGTGGGTTGAGGGAGAGGAGTGCCCAGCGGCATCCCTTCCTGTCTTGATTTTAGCAACTTTTAAATCCCTCATCCAGCAAACAACAAATTTTGTTCAGTAAAATTGTTTTTAGAATGTTATAGTTTTATCATTCAAATCTAAAAATTTGGAAAAAAAGGTTTTTTTCCGAAACCCTTTTTTTTGCAACTAGTCCTGCTTTGTAATGCGAAGTACTGTTTGTAGGCCAATGTGTGTGCCTTTCAATGAAGTGATTAGACCGAGATCACGCACAAACGCTAGCTTTCCTTCCTCCTTCCAATTAATCTAATATATCTACTTTATGTCTTTTCTGAGAAATTGAATGGCTGATACAACAGAATAAATAATTATCTTTCACAGAAGAATTAGAACTTGGGCACTGAGAATAGGAGCAGAGTACCTTCGTCACTGAGATAATTAACTCCTTTAAAAAAAAAATGACCGACCGTGACAGGACTCGAACCTGCAATCTTCGGATCCGAAGTCCGACGCCTTATCCATTAGGCCACACGGTCTTCTTGCCTACCTCAAAATAGTAATTGATTAAGAATTTTATAAACTGTTAGTGTAAACATGAAGACACAGAATATTTTGTTAAAGGAAGCTATTCTATAAGAGTAGTGGTCCAGAGACGGGCGATCTGGTCTCACACAGAGGCGAAAAATGTTTCCAAATATTGAAAAAAACACTTAATATTCATATTTACATTCTATAAAAATGACGAAAAATCACTCAAATCTATAAATTTAAGATATCGAGACGGGATTTTAAGGACTCTAGAAAAAAAATTTTAAGCTGGTAATGGATGCCGAATGAAAAACGCGTTTAAAATACGCTGTATTCGGTCAACCAAATATTTCAGTTTTCATGCAATTGTAATTTAATTTTTTTTTCTTTACATTCTTTATATCTGATTTACAATTTTAGAGGATTAAAAAAAAGATCGATTGAAAAATAAACTATTTCTTTAGCTCATAGGTAACTATTTTAAATTTTTGGTAATTATGGAACTAAGAAGAAAATTCTGTATATTTACTCCACTGCAAATATTCCAGATCTTTGAAAATTGTTTTTTCTTAAAGGCACAGCTATAATAAACTGTCATTTACATCTAAATTGACTTTTGAAGTAAGATATCTAATGAACGATAAATTTCACCAAATTAAATCGTACTCATTTTGACTGAGTTTATGTAGACATTAGAGTATAACGTTTAAGGTTGTAAATAGTTCTAAATTCATTATATTGAAAAAAAAAATCTTGATGGAATTCATAATTTTAATTTAAAATAAAATAAAATGTATATGAATTTTCACCACCTTGCTGAGTGACTATAATCACATCAAAATATTCATAGTTGCATAAGGTGGCTAAATAATATTTTAAAATGTTTGTTTATATTAAGAATACCTATATAAACTAAAATATGAATTTTTAGTATCCGGAGAAAGAATTTTCACTACAATTTCTCAACGAAGTAGTGGTTTATTTAATATTTTTAAATTATATCATGAAATATATTTTATAAAATATTTTATTTTATTATATCCACAAAATATTATGTTAAATATTAATCCAAAAAGCTGTAATACAATAAAAACAATACAAAATAATGAGGCTACATAATTATTACCACTAAATCGAAATTGGGACTACTGTAAGTCGTCTACTTCATGTAGCGTTTAACTTTATTCTGTTAATAAAATAAGCTATTGAATAAGAAATTTTTGGCGATTTTCGATGTTAAATATTACAAAAGGGGTTAAGTGAAATAAAAAAATGTTACAGTTTTTATTCAATATATATAAAAGAAAGATGAATTTCTCTCCGTGAACTTCGAGGCCCGCTGTGGTAAATGGTTATTTATTCTTTATCATCAGCCATGGATCTATATGAGATCGAGAACCTCTGTTAGGGCTGACTCAGCCTCCGTAAAGTAGACATTTAGATCTTTCAATGAGTTGATAGTCCGTGGAAAAGAGCCATATTTATCAAAATATTAACATACGGCTGAAACTTCGTAAATAGCTTCATCTCATCGTAAACTACAAACTTTGTCTATTTAATTAAGTATTAAAAAATCGTAAATACACATTTGTTTTCCACTTGAATTGTAAGATAACTTGAGCACAAAGTCGGGAAAAAAGGTGGCCTTAAAAAATATTGAGCCGTTTGATGTGGCCAACACCCACAATTTGTCAAAATAACAAGGTTTTATAGGCTAAACGTCCCAATATTTTTGTAGGCTGCCTTTTTTATTGATTTTGTGATCAAATTATCTTACGATCCAAGTGAAAAACAAACGGGTATTTACGATTTTTTAATACTTAATTAAATAAACAAAGTTTGCCGACCTCCAGATTGAAAACGCCCCGATCCCGAGAATTTTCGTAAATAAAATAGTTGTAGGTTACGATGAGATGAAGCTATTTACGAAGTTTTAGCCATATGTTAATATTTTGATAAAGATGGCTCTTTTCCACGGACTATCAACTCATTGAAAGATCTAAATGTCTACTTTACGGAGGCTGAGTCAGCCCTAACAGAGGTTCTCGATCTCATATAGATCCATGGCTGATGATAAAGAATAAATAACCATTTACCACAGCGGGCCTCGAAGTTCACGGAGAGAAATTCATCTTTCTTTTATATATATTGAATATAAACTGTAACATTTTTTTTATTTCACTTAACCCCTTTTGTAATATTTAACATCGAAAATCGTCAAAAATTTCTCATTCAATAGCTTATTTTATTAACAGGATAAAGTTAAACGCTACATGAAGTAGACGACTTACAGTGGTCCCAATTTCGATTTAGTGGTAATAATTATGTAGCCTCATTATTTTGTATTGTTTTTATTGTATTACAGCTTTTTGGATTAATATTTAACATAATATTTTGTGGATATAATAAAATAAAATATTTTATAAAATATATTTCATGATATAATTTAAAAATATTAAATAAACCACTACTTCGTTGAGAAATTGTAGTGAAAATTCTTTCTCCGGATACTAAAAATTCATATTTTAGTTTATATAGGTATTCTTAATATAAACAAACATTTTAAAATATTATTTAGCCACCTTATGCAACTATGAATATTTTTATGTGATTATAGTCACTCAGCAAGGTGATGAAAATTCATATACATTTTATTTTATTTTAAATTAAAATTAGGAATTCCATCAAGATTTTTTTTTTCAATATAATAAATTTAGAACTATCTGTAACCTTAAACGTTATACTCTAATGTCTATATAAACTCAGTCAAAATAAGTACGATTTAATTTGGTGAAATTTACGAAGTTTCAGACGGATGTTGATAATTCGATAAAAAGGGGTCTGTACTACGGACTATGAAGAATATCCTAGCATAACCTTCGGCCTAGAAAAAAAATTTCCTTATAGTCCGTGGTAGTGTTGCCCAAATGCGAGACCGAGACGAGTCTTGGTCTTGTAAACTCAGCATTGGTCTAGGTCTTGGTCTTGCTCAAGACTCTCGCAAGTCTTGCAGTTACATATTAGCTTATTACTATAGAAATATTATTATAATTTTTTAGACACGAGAAACCTAACTAAGTCCGAATGAAAAATTAAAAGAGTTAACTGTAAAAGTATATTGGTTATACCAATTCTTTACACATAGTATCTAAAATTGTCAAGTATTTGTAACTATTTTGCCTTAATTTAATTGGAAAAATTGCACTTTGCAAGACCAAGGCCGATTTTTTTGAAAACAATTTTCCGTGGTATATCAAAATAGATTATAAAATTATTAGCACCTATCTAAAAAAAATCTTGAATGGCTTCAACTTATCATAATCTAAAACTTTTTATTTATGGAAATTTTTGAAAATGGGGCCTTTTCAATATGGAGATCGTTAAACTTGTGAACACCTTTTCACTTTAATTCTAAGATAATTTTATAACAAAATCGAGAAAAAAAAGAGGCCTACAAAAATATTGGGCCGTTTAGTGTGACCTACATTCCAAACACGTCAGAATAACGAGGTTATATAAAAGGCCAAACGGCCCATTATTTTTGTAGGCCACAATTATTCTCGAATTTGTGGTCAAATTATCAAATGGAAAGCAAATGGATATTCGTGTGCTTTTAACACCACATTAAATAGACAAACGTACCGGATTGAAAACGTCTATTTCTAAGTATTGTCGTAAATAAAAAGTAATAGGTTGAGATAAGATTAAGCCATTCTGGAAGTTTTAGATGGATCTGAATAATTTGATTAAAAGGGGTCTCAACTACGGATAATAATTCCTCTATTCTCTTTTAAAGGTCATTCTTATGTTGTATGAGTCTTTTTTATATATTTTTATTATGTATCGGGTTGGCAAATAAGTCCTTTCGGTTTTTTTGTTTATTTTTACGTCACTATGATACAATTCTGATAAATTAATCCCTAAAGGTACTATTTCGCTGTCGCTGCTCGGCAGTCTAGGTATGACGACAAATCTAAGCTGGTCGTATCTGACCGCTCTTGAAGCAGTGGAGCGGTTGTAGGTTATGTTATCATACGAGAGCATTGTTTTGATGATAACAGTCCCGTCGATACGTTTTATTTCCTACGTTTCTTTCAAGTCTGGCAAAATTATAACAAATATTGTTCAAAACTGAAACAATGCAATAGTAAATTATTTTTTTAAAGTTGAAGTAACAAGATTATGTATTTATTTATCCCACCAGCAATATTTTACAGCGAAATACAAATATACCTAAATCCAAACGATATTAAATAAATTAAAGAATCCAACAAATTTTATCGTCAGGTAAATACTAAAATCCACCCATTGAAATATCGATTTGTATTTTTTAAGTAAAGTAGGGATTTACTGATTACTATTGATAAAACTATAAAACATCGCCTGCTGGGATTTAACTACAAATATATGATATTTATTACTAATCAATTATGCATTAATTACTATTACTTTTCAAAATAATAATATCTAATATCAGAGAGACTATTGTTGTTAGTACAGCGTATCCAGCCTTTTTGTTATTTTTTGGTTGTTAATCTAGAAAATAGAAAACAATGTTGAAGAAGGGATTTGACGATGAGCATCTCATCGAAATACTGATATTCTTTCTCTTTATGAACAATATTTTCTCTTCTGTTTCCTTCTCAAATAAAACAGCGGTAGTCAGAGATGTTCATTATTATTATTATAGGATTTCCATCTTTTTATCTTCGAAGATACAGCGAAATGTTCAAAGGTTATAACAACCCCAGTGAGCAGTTTCAGCGAAATAGGTTCGCCAACAGCGGTTTGCAGCGTTGAATAGCGGTCGCTGTCGTGGACCACGCCAGCGAAATAGTACCTTAAGATGGATTGTTTATCCTGATTCTAATATGTCAACTATATCTGTTAACTCTTGTTGAAACCAGCTTAGTATTGTTTTTGATATTGCGCTGTAAATATGGAAGAAAATATCACATTCATTATCGGCAAATTTCGTTGTATTATTTTAAAAAAGGTAAGCGTGCTACAGAAGCTCATAGACAAATTTGCACTGTTTATGGGGATGATGTCTTAACTGAACGCATCTGTCGAAATTAATTTGCCAAATTTCATTTAGGAAATTTTGATATCAATGATGCTCTACGATCTGTTCGCCCACATGAAATTGAAACGAGCAATGTTAAGGCCATTGTAAAATCCCACCCAATCACTGCGAGAAATCGCTATGACCCTTAATGTGTCGCACACAAGCGTAGGAAACCATTCGCATAAGATCGGCTATGTTGCCAGGGTTAATGTTTGGGTCTCTGACATGATTTTTTCTCGAAAATCATAAAAAAAAATGTAATAACTTCAATACGACTTTAGCTATCTACAAGACATTTAAGAGGAATTTAGGTCCACATAAACTACACAAAATGACATCAACAGGATCTTCGTGAACAAACTACAAATGGAGATAAAAAATAAAAACCTATATGGAGCTTTTGTTTATTGTTTCATTATGTAGTAATTAAATCAAAAAACCATTCATACAGCTTTGAAGAGCAATAATTCAGCTTTCCATCGGATATAGTGAAATCGAATTCAGAGAACATCTCAAAGAGTTATGAATGATCGGAAGGTGTTGTGTTTCACCAAGACAACGCTAGGCCCCACCCACACTATTCACTAGACTTAGCTCCCAAAGATTTATTCCAGTCTCTGCAGAACTCCACGAATGGAAAGAGATTCCAAAAGGAAGAGGGCATAAAAAAACACTTAGATCAGTTTTTTAACAATAAACTTCAGGCAATCTATAAACATGTCATTATGCAGTTAGTGGAAAGATTTAAAAAGATCATATAAAATAATGGTCAATATAGTATAGATTAAAATAAATTTTATGTATATAGTAAATTTAATTTTATTTTGTCCTGAAAAAGGACTTATTTGCCAACCCAATAGTTCTTCCAATCTTTTATATTTTTCCATCCAAGCTCAGAGATCCATAAAATCTGTGTAATTTCAATTCCCTTTTACTCTCATTATAACGAAAGTCCACTCTAGATGATAATATAGACAGCAAAAAAAAAAAACAAAAACAAGAATAAATAATAAGGAGATGGTCGAGAGCTCCAGACATTCTATGAAGATGGCATTATGCAGTTAGTGGAAAGATTTGAAAAAGTCATATTAAATAATGGTCAATATATTGTAGATTAAAATAAATTTTATTTCTAAAATACATTGAGTTTTATTTCACCATGAAATACCGAAAGGACTTATTTTCCAAGCCAATATTTCTATTCTTACATTATGCAGACTGATACTTGGCTCGTCGAGACAAGTCCGATGAGGAGCGATAAAGCCAAAGGCAACAACATTGCGGTCTGTATCTTTTTCGAACCTGGAACAGATAATAATGACTGAATGAAAACGTGTTTATTATCATTAAAAAAATATAATAATAATATATATCATACAACGCAAAGACAATGAAAAATTTCATCTGTCGAGGTCTGAATGTTATTTTCAAATAATATATTACGTTTTATATCCTAAACAAAATAACTCAGCAGGGTGCCCAAAATGTTTGAGGGGGCGCATCTTGACTGGGTTTTTAATTTTTGAAGGGGGGATGTTTCAAGTGGGGCTATGAATTTTAGGGAGGAAAAAGTTTGGAGGGCGGGGTGGCCGAATGGGCTAACGCGTGTGCACTGCACCGCCGTTGCTCGGCAACCGGATGTATGATTCTATTATATGAAAATGGTCACGAGTTTGCTTCCCGGTGCCAGAGGGGATTTTAAATTCCCCATCCTCATCCTCTGGTCCGGGAAAATCCCGTATAGCCTAAAAGGCGAGGTAGGGAAGAACAGAAAAAAAAAAGGAGGAAAAAGTTTCAAAATAGAGAACTAAGATGAAAACAAGGGACAGACCACAGCAAGTGTAATTGTATATCATCTACGTGTATATTTGCTTCAACCGACTTTTGCTTTCACTGTTTTTAAAAAGAGGAGAGTAATACAATATTTGGAAAGAGGAAATGGTTTATGCCCCATCGACCTAGAGGGAGGGGAGGGCACCTCTGTAACTCAACAATATTATTTTTTTTTTTTTACTAAAATTTTATTCTTGTCAACTTTTTGCTAATAATCAGCAAATGTGCTGAAAATACAAAATATAATGACATGTGAGGCATGGGAAAGGAAAGTACTCAGCCGCACCTCTTTTCTGACTTGTATCAATTACTTAGATTGTTTAAATTAAGAAAGGAGATCTCTCATCCAACGCCTTTTTAGTATCTTCCTCATATTCTGTGATATGTCAGCTGTAGCCAGGTCTCTTATTTGTCTTATGTGATATCCGTTTAAATTAGAAAAAAATAGTTGGCAAAGAAGCGATATTTTTTAGTCGTGATGGAAGGTGGAGGTCAGTAAGTAGAGTTTTGATAGTCACGTACTATACGATATTATTAATTATTAGTTACATTTTAACATTTTTTTCCAAAATTCTCAATTATTACAAATAAAAATAAATAAAACAAACATTAAAAGTTTATAAGATAACAAACAACCAATAAAACTATGGTAAGTAGTAAATATTTAAACTAAGTACCTAAATTGAGTGTAACGTATAATAAACAGTAATATAATAACAAACAAACATTATATCACTACTATTAGTGCAAAAATTAGTTTGTAACAATTTTACGTATTTATTCTCTTTGCGCTGAAGTTGAAATTTTGTAATCTTCAAATGCTATAAGCAATCTGCTAAATAGAAAAATAGCCGTGGGAAATAAATTATGAAATTATACTAACAAATCATAAAGAAATATTCTTTTTTTTATCAGTTCTGTAAAAAAAAATCAATTTTTAATTTCGACCTTTTGCCCTGACAGTTGCAATATGTAACAAATAAATATGGCATTCTACTAATGATTCTCAATCTGACAAGTTGGGCTCTTTGCAATGTGGCTTGCTGTATGTAATTACTACTTTTCAGAATTATTATTTTTTTTTTCTGTTTAAGGAAAAAGAAAATTCTCAAAATATTTTTGCCGAGTATTAGACTTAAACTACTAAATTCTATAATTTTTTTTTTGATATATTTTAGAGTAAAATAGATCTTTTTTGCAAATTTTTGAACTAAAATTACTTCACTAGGTATCCTACCCGTTACTATATCTTTAATAACGTAGTTTTTATGTTTAATTTATTTAATAAAAATAACATATTAAAAAAAAAAAAAATTTAAGGAAACATTCGCCCACATGCCTGACCCTCCCCCACCACTCTCTCTGTCAGTGTATATAGCTCTTAATATGAGGCAAGTATTTCATAAGCCAACAACCCACAATTGATTCTGAGGTAGGTAATAGCTCTCAACGAATGGTTCGCTCTCAACGTATCATTAACTCTCGACTCATCCACTTCAGTCTCCTCATTCAATACAAGAGCTGAGATTCCATTGTTAATTGTTGTTGTTCTTGCAAAGAGAAACACTTCTCTGATACTTATGAAGTGAGTGTAGGTGTTTCTGACATTGAAAATGTTACTAAATATGTAAAGCATAAAATAAAGAAGTAATAAAAAAACAAATGCAATATATTTGATTTATATGCATATTGCTTATATATTAAGAAATTGAAATAAATGAGTTAAAGCTAAATGCAGATAAAACTAAGGCTATTCTCAGTCGATACAGACATCTCATTAGTTTCCTTCCTTACTTTCATCTACTTTACCTCAATCACCGCCATATCCATTTTTTTCCTACCGTCAAGAAGCTAGGCCTGACCAGAATCTCTCCTAGAATAACCATATCTCCCAGATGACCCGAAAACCCATAACTGTCCTTAAACAACTCCTAAGATTCCGTGATTGTATTCCTCTAAAAACCAGACAGCTCCTTGTAATCTCTCTTGTATTCCCTTACTTCAACTACGATTGCTTGGTGTATGGAGGGCTATCTGCCAGGCTAGAAATGAGACTGAACTGTTTCATAAGATACATCTTCGGGATCCCCAGGCGTTTTCATGTTTCGCTCTGATACACCGAGTTGAATTGGCTTTATCTTACTTCCCGACGACAATTCCTCTTTGGTGTTTTCCTTTTTCATGTCCTCAGACCCAAAAACTCTCCCTATATCCTGGAACTCCTTACTTTACATTCCTATATCCACTCTCTCAATGCCAGGTCTCAACCTATAGATTTATATGTCTCCTCCCATAAATTCATTTCCTTCAGCAAATTCTTCGTCATTCGTGCTACCTCCTTTTGGAACTCTCTTGCAACCTCCATACGTCAATCCTCGATTAATTTGAGGGTTTATAACGAAATAAGTTGAAATTCATCTCAAAATGTGTAAAAAAAACGATTCGATATCCTGTCACCTAAAAGTACCAGTGTTTTCGGCAAAAAGGATTACTATAAATGATCGCAATGATTTTATTTTATTTTATTACCTAGGATGTATTATTATGAATATAATTTCATAAATAATATTATTATCAATAATGAATTTTCCAATACTTTTATATCATAACTGATTAAGAAACTGCGTTTTTCATTAAGAACTCTAAAATAGAAATTGCCCAAATAGGATTATATATGTATGATAAATGTATTCAGTTGATTTATTTAATTTTGTCTTTGAATATGTTATAAATGATTATAAGTGTATTAACTATTGCTTCTTGGTTTGGTAAGTTATATTATTAAATAATAAAATCAGTTTATCTTCTAGAAATGTTAACTTCGGGTATGTTAATTGTTTAAATTTAAAATAACCCTGTCAGCCTCTAATTTAAGAAGTCAGAACAAAGACTAAGATCACGATTTTAACAAAAAGGTAATTGGATTAATTAAGTTCATAGGAGTAATTGACTTGTTAGAAAGTTATTTAAATGCATTTAAGCAAATTTGTTCAACTCACGTGTGTGTTTTAAAGTAGTAATTGTGATTAATTCTGTTGAAATACTTTAGAAGTCATTGAAGGAACACTAGTCGACAACACGGGGGGCGGGGTGGCAGAACGGACTAAGTTATGAAATATTAAAAAGTATAGTATAGTTCCGGTGCCGGAGAGGATTTAAAACTCTGCTATTAATCCCCCGCCCTCATCCCGGCCGGAAAAACCTAAACAGTAGAAAAGAGGCGAGGTAGGAAAAAAAAAGATGACATCAAGTATTCTTCAGAAGATTTTTAATAATAAAAGATACCATTCATAGTTTATTCTTTCCAACAATTAATGATTTAATAATTAGTTTATTAAATATCAAACAAATGTCTACAAATATCTTTCGTGACTATGTATAACTATATCACTCGGAAGATATGCAACTTTAACCAAAATTATTAATTGATCTAAACTGCTCAAACCATTTATGTTTTTTAGAATTATACGGCCGGAAGTATTGTTTGTACTAATTATCATTTAAGTTTCAACCGAAATATTATATATTTCGCTAAATTTATTTTTGATATATTACCGGAGAAATTACATTAAAGAAAAAATATCATTAAGCATAACGTGCCACACAAATCCTGTGCCGACCACCCCCATAGCAGTGAGTACTCTCCAAGCAAGCAGTACTTCTTTACTAAGGACTGAACCCAAAGTGCCCCTTGTGTTGAAGTGGTACAGAGTTTTTATTTTTTCATAATAATTTGTGCCCTTCGTATGTGGTAAATATTCCAGTTATAGTCTTCTTCTTTAAGACTCAAGTCTTCGTTTAACAATACTCCACTTATCCCTGTTGAACGAATCCTAGGACTCCACCTGTAATAACGTTTAACTTGGAATCCTCATATCTGAATGAAACGACAAGAAACCGTTCGACGTTTCCTATTTATCCAGCACTAGTAGACAAACGCTCTAAACGTCCAATCAATTACAAAAGACTCATTTACATGACTATAATAAGACTTATTAGGACTTATGGATTAGAGCTATGGGGCTCCACTAAACCATCGAATTCCTCTTGTATCCAATCCTTACAATCCAAAATCCTTCGTAAAATCCTCAATGCTTCCTACTTTGTTACAAATAAAATCATCCATAATGACCTTAATGTTCCTTATGTTTCAGATTCAGCCCAGTATACCTAGATACCTAGGTACTTAGATACCTACCCTTCTATAATAAACTTCTGATTATCCTAACCCTCTCGTTTCTAGTATTGCTTCTTCTTCAACTCCTGATAACCCTCCGAGTCGTCTGATCTTCTAATGTAGACATATTATTAGAGTGCTACCATTGGGTAGTTTCTCAACAAGTGTTTTCACGCCATTATACCTATTTGTAAAAATTTACTAGATGCATTTCTTGAATACAGTTCTGAATATCATTAAGAATTATAAAAAAAATATTATCAAGAGCTTTAAAAATTTTAACAGAATATTAATTAGTAATTGCTAGCGAATATTCCAGTTACAATAATATCTGAAATGTCTAGTTTAATTTAGCTGAAAATGTCTGACAGATTGAGACACCAGGGCAACTAATCTTCTTTAGGAATACTTTTTTTCTTGTTCTTGCCTCTATCCTCCAAGATGTAATATTCGGGACCCTTCTATTAGACGATCTTTAGACCTTCTTTTTTTCCTCTGCCTATGCAATTCGGTCCTGTTCATCCTGAAGCACACCTAATATATTCCGAAAACTATCTGTCCCAATTCGACGATTGAACACATGGAACCTTTAAAGCTGAATCAGTGAAGCTTGTTACATTGTTCTATAACTTTGTAAAGAGTAGAATTATATTTATTAGTAGAATTATTTATGAGACTAGCAAAATGTATTCACCGATCTATGTCCAATATTCTCTGATTGATCTCCTCATAATATCCTCTCTTTTGTATATTTCCCATACTAAATATTGTAATGAGCTATATGAGCAGCAGGTGAAGTGTTGCATATTACTCCAACTAATACATGTAATAAAGTCCTCGTGTTTTTATTAAGGAAAATATAGGTTATGTATATATATATATATATATATATATATATATATATATATATATATATATATATATATATATATTCTTTAATTATGTATCCGCATATGTCTTGGTATGGACAATCTGCAAATATTTTGTGGAAATGAGAATTGACATTATAGGTACGAGGAAGGATAGTACCCAGCAGCACCTCTTTCTAGTCATTATTTAATTATTTGATTTAGGCGAGGAGATCTCTCATCCAGCGCCTTTCTAGTCTCCTCCTGATGGGCATGTCAGTCATGGGCATGTCGTTTATAAATCTGTTTGTGTGTCCGTGTAGTTTGAGATCAAAACGAGAATAGAGAGTACGTATGTTGGTTGTCGTAAGTCATTATGTAAAGTTCTGTTGTTGACGACCAGGGAGTTCCTGTTATAAGTCGTAAAAATTTGGATTGAAATCTCTGTAGTTTTTGTAAGTGCGTATTTGTGAGGCGTATGTCCAGATGGGTTTGAGCAGGTAAGTATATTTAGTTATTGTAGGACTTTCAATTTTGATTTAGAAAAAAGTGAGTACAGAATTTTCAACTGCTTGTTTTAAAGTCTGTCGTTTCATTTTTAGGTGTGAGCCCCAGGTCATATAGGTTATATTTATTTTATTTTTATTTATTTGTTTTCGAGGAACGCCCCATACATATAGAGTTGGCTATAATGATAACAATGGAAAAATTAATATGAAAAAGATTTACAACTTAAATACAAAGTAAAATTCATTAGGATTCAACAACATCTTCTGATAACAACCAAGCATCTGACTATATGACTAAATATAAGCGATGAAATATAATATAATACCCCACATAATGCAATAATATAGATTATATGAATGAGTCAAATAGCAGTTTTTAAAAGAATGTATATTAAAGAAAAATTTAACAACTCATACAAAACAAAATAATAGAAATTACACCTTTAATACAAACAAAAAATTAATAAAAGAGACAAAAGCAAACCTTTAACTAATTTAGATATTAAATTAAATTTACTAGTACATAAATTGCAGATATGTACTTAAATAAAATAAATTCATATATCTAAAAAGCAGTAAAACTAATTACAATTTTATTAATTAATTGAACTAATATTTAGAACTTAAAAAAAATTGTGAAATCTTGGAATTTTGAGCTGAGGATCTCCAATTTAAGAAATTAGTACACTAACAAATACACTATCACTGAAGTTAGTGATCAAGTCATAAAACTTTTAATAGTTCAGCCTGAAGGTGATAAAATAAATGTTTGCTTTTATTTATTTTGAGATGTGAGTCCCAGAATATTTAAAAGAACCTAAAGTGTCCTGTGATTAATTAATTCTGTCAGACCAGACAATCTGTGGTCGTTCAAAGTTCTCCTTTCTTGGCTTAATAGACGATCGATCTTCTTGGAAGAAAATTATCTAAGGTCCCAAATGTGGGCAAGAAAATGATACGATAGCTTTTACCATTCCATAAATAAAAAATAAATGAGATGAGAGCTCTCGTGCTGAACTATACGAGTAAGTAAACTGAACTGGTCAGTATTGGAATTAGAGGAGGAAGCCCGTTTAATCGCTAGATATACATACATAAAACTAAACAATATTTATATTTACACTGTCAGCTACAACATACACTATGACTTATAATGATAGATAGTTAGATAGAAATAAATAAACTTTTCATATAAGTTTTATATATGCCTTATTTTTTTAACGAAACTTTTTTTTTTGTAGAGGGAGGAGATGGTCCGGGGTGGCGGTCATAAAGAGACTAAAATAGTGGAAAACTATTTCATTAAAAGCCAACGTTTCGACCCGACTTTGCAGGTCTTCTTCAGGGCTAGAACGGACAGGATACAAAAGGATATAGAAAATCGTGGAAGTTACATAATATTTACATAAAAATTATAAACAAGGTGAATAAACTTATTGAAATTATAAACAGGGTACTTGTCCATTATCCGGACGGGACGAAACCTCCCTTGTTATTTAAGTTATCTAACGTTACGTCACATAACCTCCCTCTTCTTATCTCGCCAAATCTTTCAGTTATTACATTGTTTATTTTTCAGTTATTCACTTATTACATTCAGTTACTAAATTCTTTGTTTTTGGCCCGTTTGTGTTATTTTAGTCTAATTGTGGATCTTTTTACATTCTGGAAATTACTGTCTTAATATTTTCAATATTTTCAAAACATTGGGATGATTGCAAAAGTGAAATTGTGCGAACAAGGTCATCAAATGAAGTTAGACAGGGATGCGAAATGGAGATGCTATCCTAGCACTTGTAACATAAAAGTATAATATATACATATATTAGATATTTATATTAATTTAATATATATGTCGTAAAATAAAAGTATTTTTTTTATTATTACATTTTGTATTTGTTTTTGTTTACGATTATAATACAATAATCAATAATACGAATATAATACAATAAATACGAATTACGAGAAGGCTTATCAGTGCCTTATCAGAATTATCAGTGTTGAGGTTATAAACATCGGCAGATAACAGTCAACCCGACCGGCTAACAGACAAGTACCATAAACGGTTAGTACGTTGAAATATTCAGAACAATAAACTATTTAAACAGAGTAAACTAAGTATAAAGATCCTAAACTGAAGTAAATAAATGGTAACAATTGTTTTAAATTATTGTAAATAGGAAATAATTAAGTGTAATAAGAAGGATTGATAATATATGTAATTATGAATATATTCCTACAGATCTCAAGGAGAAATTGAAAGAAAAAGGAAAAATAATATGAAATAATGGACATAAAGGGATGTGAAGAAAAATAAAATGAAATAAAAGAATAAAATTAGAGTCTTACGGGTTCATGGAACACGGAGTTTCAGTTAAAACTGGGGCAATTTGGGTAGAGTACTTTTTGTACAGCAAAATTTTTTAACATCAAACGTATCCAATCCTTTCAATCTAAAGTGCTTCCAACAATAGTTGATGCTCCATTTTATGTAACCAACAAAACCCTACATCATGACCTTAATATCCCATTTGCCTTAGACCTTGTCATCGAAAGATTCTCCAAAGTTCACCAGAACCTTACCTATCATCCAAATCTCCTTGCACAATCCCTATCTAGCACCACCAATCCCTACAATCCTCCTCGAAGGTTGAAGCAGCAGTGGCCCAGAGACCTTTTGTGAATAAGTATACACTGGAGTTTTGGCAGTGGCCAAATTCTCCACTCAAGCCATGTATTTGTGATTATAGCGCCTCTACTCAGCCACTACTGGTCTTTAATGCCAGTAGCGCGGCTGAGGGAGAGGCGCTGGGATCTCCTGGAATCCTGCCTTTCCTTCCACGAGTGGAGAGAAAGGCTTAGCTCGGAGATCTTGAGTGAATTATTTTTTTTTTTTTTAGATATTGTATTGAAGCATGTATGTATTTGAGTTGTTACTTTCATAAGCTTGGTTCCTTTTTGATTAGTTTAAATATATTTACTTTTATTATTATTGTTTTTCTGTATTATTTACTTTTATTTATTGTGAATGGAGTCTTTGAACACTATTGTAAATGTCCGTAATTGTGACAGATTGTAATATCCCTCAATAAATAAGTTTAATAATAATTAATTTGTAAATTAAAATTTAATTTATATATTCAAATTATTAAGAGGGGTTAACTTTTCTTTGTGGTCGATTAAAAAAGATCATTAATGATAATAATAAACTGATAGTGATGTTTTTTCCTTTTACGAGTTTTATGTTCATTGTTTTTACATAATGATTATTATAAAGTGTATAGATATAAAGGGAATGGTCTATTACCTCTTAGAAGAAGCAAATGAGTCCTTTAAGAGGCTATCAAGAAATCTCTACGGGACAATAAACTTCAGATTCACTAAGAATGATGTGAACAGAGACCGAATTAGTTGGGTTCAAGAGAACCAGTAGGAAGAAAATATTCGGGGCTAAAATAGGCTACTCACAACAGTGAGATATTTAAATAAAAATTATGAAAGTTCATGAAGAAAAAGTAAATGAAAGTAAAATGAAACTGATCTGCTAATCAGCATATTAATAAAAAAACGTTAGAGCATCTAGTAGATGATCAATCACTACCTTATGTTTAAAAAAAGTTGTAGAATGTTTTATTTTTGCAAGTTCGGAATATGAACACAAAAAGAACTTTTGACAATTCGAAACTTTATAAATTCTTGTTTTTGATTTTTGTCTCTGACCGGTAATATCAAATAAAAGTACATTGTATTTCACATCGAAAGAGTATCATATCTTAATTATTCGTTAAGGTGACAAAGACTGAAAATGAGGATTTTCAACAACTTAGTAAAAACGTATATAGTAATATATGATATAATTCCGGAGCTTGGAATGACTTCTATGAGACGAAAAACCTCATAGAATAAAACTATTAGATCATTGAATTATGCGTTCAACGAATACCAAAATCTTTAAATTAGATCCAGTACACTTCTTATAATTTTTAAACTCCATCTTTTAAAAAAAAATTATTCCGCGCAACACACTACTTTCATTTACTGCTTTACGTTGAATAGAAATTATTTTCTGTCAATGTTAGGCTATTATAAATTTTTGAAAGTGCATTTTAAACAGGGTTAAAGGTTAAAACTTACAAATAACAAATCATTAAGAACATTAAAATTACAAAAACCCTGTTTATTATATCGATGGTATGCATTAAAAATCTCGGAATTCCGTCTGTTTTATAATCCGTGAATGATAAACTCCAATTTCAACATTTTTAAGTAATGTCATTTTAGTGATATTTCTATTTGAAAAAGTTGTATCTATACAGACAGTGAGCAAATTGATTCCACAGAAAGTGATTGCAGTGTCGAAATATAGAACTGTGAATAAAGTTATAAATTTTCATTGGCTGCCAAGGATATCTCAAAAGTTGTCACACTAATTGTAAGTTGATGATGTTGGGATTTCACAAAGGGAAAATTCATCAAATTATTCACTAATTTAATTTTCTAAAATGTTACTTGATGATTTTCCTGAATAAACGGCCAATATATACCTAATTATTTAAATATAATATCAGATCTAGAGTTATTAAACTACATTAAATGTATTTAAAGTTATAAACATATCCATGAAATATTTTTATATTTCACTTCTTCTTTCAAACAAGTACGGTGAAATAGTATTTTAAACAATTGGCTTGATTCGGTAACTTTTAAATAATTTTTACATATTTCAAAAAAAAAAAAAATTAAAAACTTACGTAAGAAAATTTCATTCGTTAAATAATGTTAGTTTTCAGAAATTACTATTTAACATTTTTTTCGTCACTCTCCGTTACCTTCTACAACTTCGTTTATATGATATTTTTCTTTTTTCCTTTATATGATATTAGGCCAATATTTTTATAGGCCACCTTTTTCATCGATTTTGTGATTAAATTATCTCACAATCCAAGTGAAAAGCAAATAGGTATTTACGAGGTTTTGATACCTAATTAAATAGAAAAAGTTTGCCGATCTCAAGATTGAAAACGCCCCAATCCCGAAAATTTTCGTAAATAAAATTTTTGTATGTTACGGTGAGATTAAAATATTTACGACTATTATAATGACTATTATAAATATGTATCGATTCCTACAATAGAGATCTGGATAGAAATGACAAAACTTTTTGAAGCTCTCGAAGTATGTTATTGCCATTTTAAATATTCCCCTCTACTTATAGGACTCACCTTTATATCAGAAACCTTGCAAAGGAAGACTATTATTGTGTACTATTGAACAGTAAACGTCTGGAAGGGACACGGAGAAGATAAATCTTGTTTATCAGGTTTGATATAGTAAGTTTGTGTTTTGGCGTAGTTCATTGAAGGAAAGTATAAAATCTCTGGTTGGTAATGTAAGGAGCGATGGGTAATCGAACGTAGATGAATTCACAATGATGTTTTTATTTATGAGGTGAGGATAAAACAAAATAAATGTTTATATAAATTCAATAAAATATGGCAAATATACAAAAATCCTCATAATAATAATTTGAGAAGGAGTTGATCGGAGAGTGCGGTCAAATTAATACTAAATTAAATAAGTAGAATTATTAAATTTTTACCGACGTTTCGACCCACTTTGTAGGTCTTCATCAGGGCTACAAAAGATACAAAACATGGTGAAAATAAATGAATATAAGTAGATATAAAATAAGAATAAGTTGTCTGATACAGAACTAAAAGATGATATCAGAGGGATAGTGGGTGACAATGTAGTTTATATCAAGTATTATATGTAGAAGATACAAACAAAAATGGAAAACAAGTATAAATAAAAATAGAAAATAAAGGAGAATATAGCATGTAAGTTAAAAGTAAGCAGATTGTGATAAAAGATAAGAAATGAGTGTATTACAAAGTAATAAAGATTACATTTGATAAATGTAGGTTAACATATAAAGAAAATGAATGTTAACGAATAAATAGATTGCAAATTGAATAAGTATTGATAAAGTAAAGCTAAAATAAGAATAAGATAACATAATAATAAGATATCAGTGGATAACAAGCTAGTGGAGGTTACATTTGATAACTGCAAGTAAACAGATAACGGGACTAAAGGTTAAGAAGGAAAGAAATTGAAAGATTAAAAGGATAACATTAGTGTGATATCGTCAGGATAGATTATTAAGTATAAATAACTCTATAAGAAAACAATAATTATAAGAAGAGAAATTTAGAATGTAAGTATAAGTGTAAAACAAGGTTATGATGATCAACTCCTTCTCATATTATATTAACGGTCAACCATCTCTACATCATAATGATAATTCATTTCTTCTTTTACCAATTCAGCAGTGTGATGTTAGATGCATAGGTGCTTATGAAAATGGATAATTACAAATATAAAAGAAAGTAAATAAAAATATATATAAAAAAAAACTTTCATATACCATAGTAACAGACTGGCCTCGGAAACTGGCACTCGCAGCTCTCATTATTTTTTGCCTTCAAATAATACAGCAGATTAAACCAGCACAACCGGACAGTATTGAGAACAAGTTGACAAGCGCTTTGAAGGCTCATTTCAGGCCTAACTTGTGATAAAATGAATATCTTGAAAATATCTCTGATTTATTTGAATAAAGTAAGGGCTAATCCTTATTCTTCAGAAATGACGAATCGCCTAAAGTTTTCTATTCATCCCATAATCTTAATTTATTCACATCGGTAAAAACTTTTTCCGATTCAATAAATATAAATAATTCAATGCTAAATATGAAAATTTTCCTCAAAGAAAAAAAAAATCTTTTTTAACTGTATTAAAATGAAATGACAGATATTTATTGAACAAAAATAAATTGAATAAGTTTCAAAAACAGCTGTAAACTTTCTACTGCTAAACGGCAATTCTTGTATTTCCTCAAGGTTTACTTAATCCAGTAACGTTACCTGAATACAGAATTAGCCGTAAATCAACTTATAATCCTATAAAGGATTTAATAAAATTTATCATTGTCGAAGTTGTTTCATCATGTTTTAATATAAAAATTATTATTGGTACGCGATTAACAAAAACCTACGCACTGATTTCCAACTACCAACATTTGACTAACACATAAGAAAACTTTGGTTGAATTTATTCATAAAGTGATGAGTGCATTTGGGTTTATCCCAAAGATAGTTTTCTGCGTTTCATGAACCAATGTGACCGAAATGATTGTGAAACACTCATACTCGATACTCAAAGGTATCGCGATACTCAATTAAATAATTATCTTTTTTCTGTTTCTACAGATAGAATAAAACCACTTAAAAAAAAACAACTAAGGTGTGTGATTTGTACCACGTGTTAGAAGTTAAAATATCAACAAGGCGAGATTAATAATATGAAATATAAATTATAAATAATAACCCATTACAAATAGGATCAAATGCTGAACATTTCCCTCACTTACAGTATGTAGGTCTGATTTTTTAGTTTCTGAGATATTTTAATCTATATCTTTGATAAAACTCGAAACTGTAACAGTTTCTTAATTCGTCATGGTATTAAAATCATGGAATATATTAGTCTAGATGTTCAAAACAATCGTTCTTTTTAATTTTTTGGAAGTATCGCTTTACCTTTCCGATCCCTGACTCGACGTCAGGTCAAAATACAATTTTGTTTTATAGCTCTTTACAAAGAGGATGAAACGCTGAACAATTGCCTCACTTATAGTATGCAGGTCCGATTTTTAGTTTCTGAGATAATTTAATCCACATTTTCAATAAAACTCGTTACCATTTGTTTATTGACACTATTTTTCTCCTCTTCGCTCCCTAACAAAGCGTCACGTTAAGATACAATTTTAAATAATAGTTCACTACAAAGAGGATGAAATCGTAAACATTTCCCTCCTTACGATTTTTAGTTTTTGAGATATTTTAATCCACATGCAAAAATATTTCAATTAGTCGACTCTACCCGAGCGTCAATACTCCGAAAATCAATCTAATTGTAAAACGCACCTAAAAGGAGTTTTCACTTTAAAAATTTTACTTCTCTCATAACAAATACATGCTCGATATATTTTATCATATTTTAATCTATTATAATAATAATGAAGTGGAAACTAATAGTCCGTGGTACAGACCCCTTTTTATCGAATGATTAACATAATTAATGAATATGTTTTGTGAATATGGAACTAGCTAGACAGTTTGCAATATGTGTAGTAGACATATAGTTGGCTTTGTTAACACCTTAGCAAAGACAATGGAACTGCCCAATGAGACGGGGCTTAATTCTGATATTGACAGTTGATTTGAACACGGCTCGCTGATTCTCAATGGCCACCTGCTCTTCTCTTATCAGTAATCATTTTTACCTTAAATTATCTCATAAAATTAAAGTGATTAAGGTATAAATGGTAAAATCCAAACTATTGTTCTTAGCCATGAGTCTTCGACACAGAGGTGAATAGTTAACTTGCCGACGTTTCAGCAATTCAGGCATAATCATCAGGGCTGAAAACACAAGAACGCATACATGAGGAACGAAAAAGAAATTATTGCTGTAGATATCTCACGAAGTTTTCCAAATACATACTGAAGGAAACAGAAGGTTGTATTAACACAATTAAGACAGGTTATATTAAACAGCTGATTAGAAAGAATACAAGGAAGTAAAAACATAGTAATAAAAAACATTTTAAATTAAATAAAATTATAAAAAAATAAAAAGCTGAAGAATGTATATAACATCTATCCCCAACAAAACTCGATGGATACACGCCCATTTCACAAATAATATAACTAGAAAGGACACATAAGGTGATTACCTTTTTGTTGTGCTTTTGTTATTTTTTTGTTATTATTATTTAATTTAATTATGACATACCTATTAACTCCGAAACATTGGCTACCACCAACGCTGATGATACAACAGTTTAAACACAACACTATAACCTCAGACCACCAATTAAAAAAATGACTTACTGAATTTACAAAATTGGTAATTACTTTGGAAAATAAGATTAAATACGCCTCTCAGATTCACGGTTCGACAAAAAATGCGCACTTACAACCACAGTCACTTCAATCCAAAATTTTACGATTTATATAATGAGCAACCTTGTACGTAAACAACAAAACTTTCGTACTCTCTACTCTCGTTTTCATCTCAAACTACACTGGCTGGTCACGACTGACATGCCCATCATGAGCAGACTGAAAAGGAGCTGAATGAGAGATCAACAACAAATCTGATGATTATCATTACCATGGCAGATTAAGCTTCTCTTTCTTTCAGTATGTAGTTGGATGGCTTCGTGAGATGTAAACAGTAATGATTATTTATTTGTTGTTTCTACATATATGTGATCTTCTGTTTTCTGCCATGATGCCTGAATTGCCAAAACTTTGACAAGTTGAGTGATTTTCAAGTATCTATCATACACCATTATTTAAAATTTTTTTATGTATAATTTTTATATGATTCATACATGTGTTCCATTCCTTATTCCACGAAATGTTATTGTGATTACTTATATTATATATAAAATATAATATAATGTCAATTTTATTTTAAAAATCGATTATAGTAATTACTTAGTCACTTATACTTCATCCACACAAGACTCTTGACGAAATTTTCAATAGAGAGACAAATAAGATTGGACTTAATGTCTTCCAAAATCTTTAGTCATAACGATATTGGTATAGAGAATGGATCACATTTATGAATTCTATAAAAATGGTATATACATTTTTTTTATATATACGGTGCATAAAAGATACTTGAAGATGGCTCACGAAGCCGAAATGTCGCCAGTACAAAAATGTATTTTATTCGTCATCTTTGTTATAAAATAAATTAAATAAAATAACACCAAAGATGAAAAATATGAGTATTTAATAAATTAAATAATAAAAACTAATGTCTAATGAAAAGTTTAGATAATATATATAATTGATTTTATTATAGGAAAAAAGACATATTTCTGAAAATAAATAAAAGCCTTAATAATTTTTTAAATGTCTTAGACAGCCTGAAGCTAAATGTTGCCATAGATCAGGCTCTGAATTAAACCTGGCTACTGCTTCTTGGATATTTAATTAGCTTAGTAATATTTCCTCCAAACGAATGAGTTAAATTAAAATTTAATTTTTTTAAAACTGCTTTAAATAAATCCATAACTCCTAGCTTCAACTAAGACTCCCAGAAAAAAAAATGGTAAAAACGTCTCATTAAATGTGATGAAGAAATCGAGAAATCATAATTGTTAATTTTTTTCTTTCTAAAAGTATATTTAGCTAATTAGCTAATAATGTTTATGGTAATACTTCCAAGATCATTGAAATAAAAGTTCTGCAACAGTTGATGAGAGTAATTTTTTACTTTTACTAGACAGGATAAAAATCACATAATTTTTTCACATAATCTTGAAGGGAATATCAATTTTTTTCCCCAATAAACTTGAACATAATTAATACAGACTTAAAGCTTATTAAAATAAGAAGTTTTCCTGAAAGTGGCGTAGCTTTGGTATAGTTGGATGGTAATTTAAAAAAAATATTGCGAATAAGTTATCATTTTTTTTAAAACTGAACTTTTTTTTTTGTCTATAAAATATGTATTTGCGCCTGTCAACAATAAGTTGACAATCAGCAAATGTGATGGCGATAATGATAAAATGACATGACAGGCATGGGGAAGGAAAGTACTCAGCAGTACCTCTTCCCTAACTTGTTCCAATTACTTAGGTTGTCTAAGGAAGAAGATCTCTCAACCAACGCCTTTTTAGTCTCCTGTTCATGTTCTGAGGTATGTCAGCTGTGGACATGTCTCTTATAAGTCTGTTATTATGTCCATTTAAATTTGTGTAAAATCGTTGATATAGGGTCGTTATATGTTGGTCAACTGTTGGAAAGTGGAGGTCAGTATGAGAGTTTTGTTAGTCACGTACCAAGGTGCTTTTGTTATGAGTCTCAATAATTTTGATTGAAACGTTTGAAGTTTTTGTAGGTGGGTATTTTTAGCGATGCCGTATATTTGTGATGAGTATGTCCATATGGGTTTAAGTAAGTATGTATACGTATTCAGTTTCTGTTTTAGGTTTAGTTTTGAAGATTTGGCAAAAAGAGAGTAAAGTAGTTTGAGTCGTTTGTTAAGTGTCATAAGTTTCATTTTAACATGTGGGCCCCATGTCATCCTTCTGTCGAAGGTGAGTCCAAGGTAAAGTACCGTGTCCGTTTGAGGAATTTGATTGTTGTCAATATAAACTGGAGGGCAGGTGTTTTTTCGAAGAGTAAATGTTATATAAAAGTGAACTTAACTTAGTTTAGCTGCACAATGGTCCTCTTTATATGGTTACAACAATGAAAAACTTTATTTTCATTTGAAGTCAATTTTGTTTATTTTACTAGGAAATTTTTTAATTACTATCTTTAATTACTTATTTATGGCTTCGTGCTCAACAAAAAAAACACATAACTTGGATTTCCTCTTGTTAAAAATTGTTCCCTTATTTACATGAACGTTTTTGTAGTTCTTGATATCTGTTATTATTCCTATAAAAATTTCCCTCTACTTAC
This sequence comes from Nezara viridula, assembly GCA_928085145.1. Classification (NCBI taxonomy): domain Eukaryota; kingdom Metazoa; phylum Arthropoda; class Insecta; order Hemiptera; family Pentatomidae; genus Nezara; species Nezara viridula. The sequence continues at coordinate 161,702,879 of OV725080.1, forward strand.
AAGACAGCCTATATAATACATTGTATTTATAATAATTCTATAATTCACTTCAACTCACATGATTTCTTATGAGCTCTTCAATTATTTATCTGGTAACTTATACCAGGTTAATATCAACTGATATTTTATTTATTTGTACGTTGTACCAATTATTATTTATTGTTTGAATCTTGTTCTTTATTCCTAATGAAGAACTACGACGTTGATCGACATGTTGGCGAATGCTATAATACTAATACAATATATAGTAGGTCTATTATATGCACCCCGACCGACTTCTTCTTACTTAACATCTTCATAGAATAATTGGAAGAATTATAAAATCAAAATGAATATAAAAAATAATTCACTAAATATATGTTTTACTAATATATAAGGAATTTCGAAAGAATGTAGAAACGTATTCTCTTTTTTCCAATTTTTTTTTCCCAGGAATATTGTCTGACCTTTAGTTTTCATTCTTCCGTAACATTTCATTTATTGAAATTTCTTTGAATTCTTCAAATTCAGTAAGCAATTTAGGTTCACTGTGGTTCAATTTTCTTTCGTCTCAGTTGTCATTTTTAATTTTACTACAAACGTATTCTCTCTTTTTCATGTTTTTACGAACGAATCGAGGAAAAACAGCATATATTCATTTATTCATAATAAATAAATATATTCGTTTATTTTCATATATATATATATATATGTAAATAAATGAATATATGAATATATATTCACAAAATTTGATTTTTTTCAGTTTATTTATTTGAACCTTGTCACAAGTCAAATATACGACATTAAATAAACATATTAGGATTATTATTATTTTAAATTTTATGTTCCCCCAAACCTGCCATAAGTACTGAAACTCTGAAAACAGTGAATATCCTGTTGGGAAGAATAGTTGCAATAAGGCGTTGAGGGTAGTGGTACTGGTACTGGTGGAGAGGGGGGACTAGTCCGCCAAGTGCCGCTTACTTACCAGAGTAGGAATGTCAAGATTCATCTACGGGGCCCCAATTAATTAAATAATTAAAAATTATCCCATGTGGAAATGGAACCCACAACGTTCAGAAGCGGACATTCTATGACCCAGGCCCTAAAGTACTCAGCTATCCCCCCCTATTAGGTAGGAGGGAGTTGTTCATTTAATTGCACAATTATAAAACGATTTCAATTAAAATGACAAAAATATATACTGAATCACTTCGTAGTTACTTGTTTTAATCAATTATATATTATTTACATTTCGAGAGAGGCATTTTAAACTAATTTCATTTTTTTAAAATTTATTTATTGAGTAAAATAATATTTTATCATACGGACAATAATTACTGCAATGTAAAATCATATTCATACCATATATACAAAAAATATAACGACTACATTATAATCAAAAGGTGCAATAAATAATTGAAAATATCTTTTTTTTTTATATCTTGCATTATTTATTCACACCTGTCATAATGGTAATGACAACCAGTGAATGTGATGATAGTGGAAAAAAACATAATGGCAGGTAAGGCATGAGGGAGAGCATGACCCAGCGGCACCTCCTCCTAGCCTGATAGAAATAGAAATAACTTACATAATTTTATGAATTCTTGAAGGAAGTTGGCCGACTGTTCTACATATCATGGGTGATAAATATTCAGGACGCAGTCTTTTTTAAATTTTTTTTTTATTTTTGCCAACGTTAAACATGTGGGTCATCTTCAGGGCTGAAAATGTTTTTTTTTAAATTACAATCAGAGATATAATAGTATACGACCGCTAATTATAAATAATAAACTATAGTGATTGATGGCACATGAATCTTAACTAATATTGTAATACACATATTAAAATAGTTATACAAACTAAAAATAAAAAATAATACACGTCTGAAATATTTGTCAGCAAATTATGTACATTCTACACACATAAATGTTACCCCCCTTCCCCTCTGACTATGTTTAATACCTTTTGCTATCTAAAAAAAAGGACAACTGGGAAATACTCTCCCCCCCCCCCTGTACTTACTACCTTGTCGTACTTGACACTCAGCCAACACGTATAAGAAATATACAAATTTATATAAATGGATTATATACATTATTTTTTATTTTTAGTTTGTATAACTATTTTAATATGTGTATTACAATATTAGTTAAGATTCATGTGCCATCAATCGCCATAGTTTATTATTTATAATTAGCGGTCGCATACTATTATATCTCTGATTGTAATTTAAAAAAAAACATTTTCAGGCCTGAAGATGACCCACATGTTTGGGTTGAAACGTTGAAAAATAAAAAAAAATTTAAAACACTGCGTCCTGAATATTTATCATCCATGTTACGTAATTTTAATTTTTTCTATTCTTTCACTCATACCTTTTATTTTTTTCTCCCCTTCTGCGCCTTGCATCAACGTGATTTTACTTGGGCAGCGGAAAGAGTGGAGAATGAATCCCAGAGTTAAAAAACTCCTCGGTACCTGGACGCGAATTCCTCATATTCATCAAGTTACCGGAAAACGCGTCATTAGCACACGGCTAATACGCCACTATTTCAATGTTAAAAATACCAACTATTCTTAATACCCAACAAGACATTGGTAGGCGTGAGAGAGAGGAGTTCCCAACGGCATCCCTTCCTATCTTGATTTTTAGTATTTATATTTAAGCGAGTAGGTCCTTTCCAGAGATCTTTGGTTATATTATAATATTTTTGACTGAAGAGTTTGATTTGTTGTTGATAAATTTTTTTTTTTTGGCTGTTCCTTCAAAATATGAAGCGTGGAACCGATTGGTGTAATTGTTCAGTTTATATTAAATTTTTTATTTGTAACGGATATAATGAAGTGAGAATAATAGCCCTGGTATGAGGTTTATCGTTTTCCTTTTGTTATTGATATGAAGAAAGCTGTTGGCCAGCCTAGCCATTGTGATATCCTAGCGATGCTATCTCACGCTTTTTTTTTATTATTTCATATTTATGGATGAAGACAGTGTGCTCAATATTGTGCTGAACTGTTATATTTATCTATTTTCTGCTAGTGATTTGATAATTTTAATGCTGGGAGTGTGTGGTCACAACGACCTTAAGATCTTAGAAAATGATTACTAGTAAACTAATACTAGCGTGTTGTTTGTGCGTTTATGTATATACACACACACACACACACACCCATACATACACATCATATACATATATATATATATATATATGAAACCCAGATCTTTGCTATAGAAATTGATTCGTTTTCATAAAAAGGCGAACTAAATATCCTTAATAATAATATTTACCTTTTAATGAGAATAATTCAATTAATTAGCAGGTTTTTATTTATATACTTTTTTTATAAAGGTTGATTTATAATAACGAGCTGTTACCTGTCTTTAAGTGATTTTGACTAATGACAAACTCTACTTTCATTTGATGTAAATTTTACTAGTTTATTGCGAAGTAATTGTTAATTACTCAAGTATTATTTTTTTTAGTTATTGAGTTCTATTCTACAAAAAATTGTAACATAAAAAGCAGCAAAAAAAACAACACAAATCTTGAATTTCCTACTTTTCATGAAAAATCGCGAAAAATCAGACCATTATTAATATAAACTCTTTTTGTAATTGTTGAGATCTACTATATTTCTCATTACTTACAGGACCTCCTGTTATACACACACAAACACACACACACATACATACACGTACAATAATTATGTAGTAGTGTCTTATTTCTTATTTATGGACTCTTAATATTTTATATTATATGTTATATCAATCTGTCCCATATTAATTTTAAATCATTGAGTTTGAAATAATTCGTTCATTAATGAATAGACGTTTCTATCAAACGTTTAAAGAATAAATATAATATTTTTAATATATTAAATATTTTTTGGTATTTTTCAGGATGGCTATAAAGATAACGTCCAGTCCATTAAATCCTCCCCTCTCATAATCCCATAAGAAAATCATTGATTATGGGTGTTCATAGAATTTTTTTTTTAACTGAAATTAAGCCCAACTTGAAACGCACAAGAGAATAGTTAATGATCTTCTCGTGCCTGCACTGTTTTTATACCTCATCTAGGAATCCTTCGCATTTAGTAATCATTAATTGTTCCAAAACTTCTTCTTAATTATGAAAGCTGTTTTGATAAAAATAATTCCTATTTTTTCTATCGATTGAACAAAATAATCAATGTTTTTATTTTTATCTTACATAGTTTGTTATATCTATGTAGCCGCTAATGGTAAAAATGTATATTATTTTATTGTATAATTTTCTTAGTTATTATTATTACTTTTGTTATTTTTACGTTTTCTTTATATATGATGTGAATGTGTTCATATCCCACTATAATTATTCTCCACGTGACAGATTATTATATTTCTGAATAAATAAAATTCTAAAAAATGTATAATTTTAATGAGTGACACCGATTCAAATATTTTTATGATCATTTGCTTACAGAATATTTAAAAGCATTCATAAGTATTATATACAAATAGTTGAAATTTTGTATTCACTTAAAATTGAATAATAAATATAATGATACTAACATAAATTTAAAAACAAATACAGCGACAAAAAGAATTTTACAAGAGACAAAACCGAAAGAAAGTTTCTATTTGTAAAAATATATAAATATATTTACCCAGAAAAGCATTACTAATAATTTAACAGACTTTATAGAAACATTACTTTTAATCTATCTTAAACTCACTGATAGGGCTCACCGTTATTTCGAATATATTCTACCTTAACCTAATACAAAATAGTTTTCTAGTAATCAGAACTTATCATTTAATTAAAATTGAAATAAAGTGACAATTTCCATTAGGTGTTAAGATTATGAAATAGTTTAAAGGAAGTAAGAAGACATGTTTTTTAAAATATTATTTAAACGATATAATAATTTCGTGTTATTAAATATCTTATTAATTCAAAAGAATTCAGAATAATTAATATGTACTCCATTTAATTTCCAAGATAATTAACTTGATGACTGCATACTTATTTAAATTTATATAAAAATAATATATGTTTTACATTCATGGTGGTAAATATTTTTAACTTTTAATTAATTTATAAAATTATAGGAGAATTTTTATAGAAATTAGTAAATAAATGAAGTACTTTTGCTCAATTTCCACTAGCTTTAGGACCAGTGACGCGGTTGAAGAGTAAGCAGGATCTCTTGGAGTCCTGCTTTTCCCTCAATAGCTCAATAGAGGGACAAGTCTGACTTGGGGTTCCCTGCCTAATTATATATATATATATATATATATATATATTATATATATATATATATATATATATATATATATATATTATATATATATATATATATATATATATATATATATATTGTATATAGGCATTAATATTTTTTAATTTACTTATCTTAAGATTATTTTATTTTTTATTGTATATAGTTTTTGATTATTATTTTACTTTTTTTAATTCTATGTTTTCTGGTATGAATGTGTTCATATCTCACTATAATTATTTTCCACTTGACAGATTATTATATTTCTAAATAAATAAAACAATAACTATTAGACTACAATAACTATTTAAAAATTGTTTCATTCCACAATCTTTATTCCAAGAATATTGACCTTGTCAAATTCATTTAAATTATTTCATCTTGAACAACATTTCGAGCCTGTTGTCTTATTTTTTATTTCTAACATTTCTTATAAAAATAATTTTAAAATCAATTTTCTGATTATCTATAAACATTCTGTGTTTTATTTTTTGATTCCAAAGAATAATTGATTATTTGTTCACGAAATGAAAGGAAAGCTGATTTTAAAGGATTTAAGATAGGTACGAAATAAATTAATTTTTTATTTAATAAAGTTTTACATTAAGTATTAATTTTAACATTAAGAAATTAATACTGCAAACTACATCACCAATCATTTTATTTTATTTCCTTAAATCATCTTCAGATATGATCTATAATTAATTATCATCTGTATCATGCATGAATAACAATAGAATCTGAAAATGCTAAGATAAAAGAAATAGGAAATTATAACAAGTGATAAATTAAATGATATATTCGCAAAATAATCAAAGACATTTTGTTATTATAATATTATTCATGTATTCATATTATTTTATTTTCATTAATGTGAATATATGTAATGTAAATATGTGGTTTTATTTTTATTTTGTACTGTGTAATGCAAATATGTAGTTTTTTTCCTGATATCTTATTTAAAATTTTGTTTTAATGATGTGTAAAATTGATTAACGAAATAAGGTTTGAATATAAGGTTGAGGCACTCTTAATCACGCGTAAAATCATTCTCTATTGTAAATTTGTAAATAGATAAAAACTTTCCTTCTTCCCCTACTTTAGCTGAAGGATCGTTTAATTTAAGGAAATAAAATACAGTTTTTGATGAAGTTGGTTTTAGTGTTATTTAATTATTTAAAATAAAATTACATTTATCCACCTAAAATATTATTAGAATGTTGGCATACAATTTTACTACTGTTTATGTATTACTACTGTTTATATATAGTTAGTAAGAAATGTTAAGGTATTTACATACTATTTTTATTTTTTAAACCCTTTTTTCCAAGAAATAGGCCTTTTTGAATATTTTGAAACATAAGATACCCTATAGATAAAATAGATTTTGAATAATGATAATTTTAATATTATGTTATAAATAGAGGAAGAAACAAATAAATATATAATTCACATTTTTTTTTTATTTTCATAAATTAAAAGTTATATCAGTAGGACTTACGATATAAATAATTCGAGCAACTATTTTTTTTTTTTATGTATGACCATATGAAATTATTATTATACGAATATAATAATGATATATATTATAATTTATATAATTATATATATGTATTATTTATTGTAATTATATAAATGTAAGTATGGTGCTGAAGAGATGGAGTGAGATCCTTACCTGAGGAACTCTAGCGTTGGACTGGCCCGCCGAGGTGAGTTACAGCGCCGCTGCGGACAACGCCTCCACAGGACACTTCTCTTGTCCCTTAATATATGTATATATATATATATATATATATATATTATATATATACGGGATTGTAAGTGTTTAGGTATAAACACTTAAATTATTCATAAAACGAAAATAATAACGCATATTTCTTATGTTATGAATTCGAATCTTTGTTCATTTTTCAATTCATGATTAACGCAAAGATGTTACATTTTTATCATAAAATACAAATAGAAATCAAAATCATCCATAACGACCTTAATGTTACTTGATAAACTACAGAGCTATCCGAAACCTCTGGTTTCTAACCTTGCTTCCTCTTTAATTGTGGATAAACCTCCGAAGCATCTGAATAGAAGATAATCCTGTGCTCTCCTGATGTAGACATATTATTAGAGAGTTATAACTGAGTATAATCATATAACTCCCTCTGGAATCATCTACAGATCTTAGTTATGAGCATATTTTACTGAAATCATAACACTAATTATGGACTGTGGAATAATTTGATAATTATCAATAAATATAGAAATAAAGAATCATTTTCTCAGGTTGAAATATTTTACAGAAATATGAGAGTTACTTTAGATATGTAATATATCGTTGAATAGCTAAAGAATTAAGGGTATTTAATATCTAATATCCAATATATAAAATCGTTTAAGATGATGGAGAGTTATGAAAAATCTAATGGTAAATAATTATTGCTGTTAATAAAAAATAAAATCAGTCTAAATAAAATATAATTTAAACTAAATAATTATAATAAAAATTCAAAAGTACTTTTTATTTACTTTTTTTACCTAATTGACAAGAAAAAATTGTTTTCATTGAAAGTAAATGGAAATAACTTTTACATAAGAAATTATATATACATATAATATATATACATATAATATATATACATATAATATATATACATACATATATATATACATATATATATGTATATATATATATATATATATATATATAATATAATATTTCAGTTTTCAGAATGACTAACTCCGAATCCAATATTTTTTATTATTACTTTTAGAGGTATTACTAGTTGGAAATATTTCTACACTGCTGTCAACTACTCTGGAAATAACTTACTCACCACCTGTACAGATATTATAAAATTTCCAACAAGAAATATCACTAAAATGACTTTACTCAAAAATGTTGAAATTGGAGTTAGATCATGAGCTATTCGGCCAATATACCAATTAGGATAAACTCGCATCAGGGTCAAATATCAACTAATTATCGTCGGGTTAAATTCTTGGTCAAAATTTTACAATTTAAATTAATACTTTCGGCTTGAATTTCCGGATAATCGACGAACCAGAGCAGTAAATAATTTCTATCTATAGGGTTTTCCAGTTTAACCCTATCTATCTTTAAAATAATTGTGACCATGACCATGAAAATTTCATGTATGAAACATGAAAAGAATTTTCAAGTTATCTAATTTCAAGAACTTCTTGATAATAAATATTTACCGAAACTTTAAACTATTCTATTATTAAGCTATTAAAAAATCAGGTTTGCCTCGGCAGGGGCTGGGTATATACCATTCCGCATGACACAGCCGCGCTGGCTGGGTCGTGCGGTATGGTATATACCCAGCCCCTGCCGGAGCAAAGCTGTTTTTTACGTAGCTTAATAATAGAATAGTTATTTAGGGGAATATAGTCTTAATATGAATTTAAGTTGCTAAATTTTGACCGAGAATTTAACCAAAATATACTTGGTTGACATTTTCTAATGTCAGACTATCTTGCGATTGGTTGTATTGGCGGAATAGCTTATGATTAGATAAGGTGCGTTTTTGAACTGACGGCTCTGAATTCGACAAAAAAATATCGTTACATTCAATGAATATTGTTTTTAATAAATTGAACTCCAAGTCTTCCTAGTTGATAAAAGAGGGAAACTGGCGGTGTAGGTAGGTGCAAATTCAAATCTGATGACAATTTAAAATTCGGTTGGGCAAAATTCAACCGCGTCATTCAACGCCTGGAATCACTACCAATATTTTAAGTAGACAGATGAAAAATAAACTTTATTCTGGGACAAGGTGTCTTAAGAATATCAATTATGAACAGAACGCAAAGTGACAATATATAAACAACAGAAAGTATAAATATTTAAAAAAAAAAAGGGCTCAGATATTTCTTCTATTCGTCCATTCTTGGCGGGAGTGCCCTATACCTAATACATACCTAATACATACCTATACATACGACACAGCACTCCCCACGAAACATCATGATCCTTCACATGCCTCACTGACGTTAAAACATTATTCAGATAAATTACAAGACTGGTACAAATTATGGAAAACTCGAGTAAACCACGATAAATCGAAACATTTACACTTCGAAGAAATACCAGACAAGGAAATATTGTCGGCGGAAAGACCAAAAGAACTCTTTAATTCGTCATAAATATGAAGTAAGATATCAACATATTATCAAATGACGTTAATAAAATGATGGAAGGTAAAAACTGACAAGCCTAAACTTAGTAAAATTCAATAGGTAAACGTTTAGGGTTTACGCTACTCTGACCTCTACACCACTCCAAGTGACAAGATAACATGTAATACATTATCGAAACTAATGCAATATAGTAACAATATAGTAATTACTGACTTTTTATAAGCGTTATGTCATATATCTTAAATTGTTTCTACATATTGTTATATTTGTACCGTTTACAAGTTTCTCGTATGTATTGTTATTTTTTTTGTAGCCCTGATGAAGGCCTGAACCTTGAGCCGAAACGTCGGAAAAAACAAAAATAAATATAATTTATTTTTTTTACATGTGACTGCTCATACCTACCTGCTCCTCTTCATTATTTACACGACAGTCAACTATTAATTCACTGTTATGAATCATTACTTAAGGTGTCTAAACCGTTGAAACGTAGGAAGATCCGTTAAATCCAATTTTTAATTTATTTGCAGAACATTTAATCGCTCATTAAACGCCTGATATCACTATCAATATTTCGAAAATGAAGTAAGATATCAAAATATATTCAATTTGACGTACTTATAACAACACAATATAAAATCCGACGGTACTAAATTTGAAAAAAAAAATCATAATTAATAACTAATATAATTATGATAGTTATCAACAAAATTACATTGGTAATATAGAAAGGTAGTGTGCTATTGAATATATCGAGCGATATATCGAAAGATACTAGGACTTCGAGTTTTGCACTACAGCAGACACTGTTTTTTACAATTCAGAAATTCTAAATGTTTTCTCCTGTGTACGATCTGAAATCAATAAAAAAGCATTTATAAATATGTGCGGCGTCGCATATGTCACAATTGTCACAACCAAAATTCCCGATAATGCCCAGGGTGAAAAGAATGTGGTAGTATGAGTAATCTACTTGCGTATTATTCAATTTCCCAACAGCCAGTTGACTAGTTCCTTGTATTTTTGACAGGTGTGTATAAAGAAAAATATTTCATCAATAAGAAAATATTTTATAGATATATTGGATAAACAGATTATTTAGTTTACACAATTCACATTTAAGATAGTATAAATTCATCACTTTTTTCCGCTGGTGTTCCTCAAGGTAGTATCCTTGGTCCTATCCTCTATACAGTTTATACAGCTGACATCCCAACCCAATTCAACACTGTCATCACCACATATGCCGATGACACATGTATCCTATCAGTAAACAATGACCTAGCAATTGCTTCCCAAATGCTTCAATCACACATCATAAATCTAGAAGAATGGTGTCAAAACTGGAGAATTAAAATAAACTCCAATAAATCCCACCAAATTACCTTTACCCTTCGTCGTAAATCAACGACTTCCTGTCCCACAGTTTCCTTTAACAATACTCCACTTATCCCTGTTGAGCAAATCCGACACCTAGGACTCCACCTGGACAAACGACTAACTTGGAATCCTCATACTAGACTGAAACGACAAGAAACCGCTCGACGTTTCCGATTACTTCAGCACTTACTAGACAAACGCTCTAAACTTCCCATTAATTACAAAAGACTCATATACTTGACTGTAATAAGACCTATTTGGACTTACGGAGTTGAGCTATGGGGCTCCACTAAACCATCGAATTCCTCTCGCATCCAATCCTTACAATCCAAAATCCTTCGTAAAATCCTCAATGCTCCTTATTTTGTCACTAATAAAATTATCCATAAAGATCTTAATGTTCCTTATGTTTCAGATCTGGCCCAATCCAGATACCTATCCTTCCATGATAAACTTCAGAATCATCCCAACCCTCTCGTTTCTAACCTTGCTTCCTCTTCAATTCCTGATAACCCTCCGAGGCGTCTGAAGAGAAGATGGCCCCGTGATCTCCTAATGTAGTCATATCATTAGAGTGCTACCATTGGGTAGTTACTCAGCAAGTATATTCATGTCATTATATCAATTGTGTCCAAATTTATTTGATGTATTTATGTAATACAGTTGTAAATGTCATATAGAAAAAAAAAAGATAGTATAATAAATCAATTCACATTAAGTTAAAATTAAATTTATTTCGTATGAAAATGCATCAAAATAGAAAAAAAATTATACATTTTCATTAATGTTTCCAAATATTTAAATATAATACAATGAGAGCATCATGATTTTTAGTGATATATGAGCTGCGTGAAAAGGTGAAAATCAAATGTTGGAATGAAGAGTGTCGGTAAATTCCTGGAGTTTGTAACACAATTAACAAAGGATCTGTCAAATACAGAAGATTTAGCGGAAGGAATGTAGAGGTATTATATCAATCCATAGCATATTAGAGCTAAAATGAGTTGCTCCCAAAGAGATTTAAATGTTTTCAATAATTATTATTGGTTTTATTTCTTTTGGAATATTATGTCCAATTACTAAAGTTTTAAGACAATGGTAATTGATAGAAACAAAAAATATAAGCTTAACTTTGTATTTTTTCAAGTGAAAACTTCTTTACGCGTTTTTTTTTTTTGAGGAGAGTGAATAAATTGAGCCGTCATAATTATATATTAAGGATATATATATATATATATATATATATATATATTATATATATATATATATATATATATATATATATATATATATATATATATATATATATGCCTGAAGCTGAGGAGTTTAGAACTAACATTATCCGATATAAAAAATCGTACAAGATGAGTAGGACTAAAAACTAAAATGGCTAATAATTTCTATTTTATATTATTTAATAGATATTAAATATTTTCATGATAACCATAAGAAATTTTATTGAAACTAGATTCAAAATTTTAACATTTATTTTAAGCTTGGCTGGATGAGACAACAAAACTAATTGAAAGGAACCTGTATATTTGCCGATGAGTACAGTCTTTCCACATCCCTAATATGTCATTTCTTCCTGGATAGCCTATAGTTGACTGGTGCAAATATGTTTTTTAAAAAAAACTAAGTTCGAAAAAACTAAAAACATATAATACTAAGAATTGCGATCCTGGAATCGTTAAAATAAAAAAAAAACTTTTATTCTATTAAAGCGAGCGGTGATATGATAAAACAACTGAAGTGTGTGATTTAGGCCACAAGATAGAAGTTGATGAAACATCAACAAGACGAGATTAATAATATGAAATATAAATTATAAATAGTTGCTCATTACAAAGAGGATACAATAATGAACATTTCCCTCGCTCACAGTATGCAGATCTGATTTTTAGTTTCTAAGACATTTTAATCCATATCTTCTCTAAATCTCGTTATCATTTGCTTTTCAAAACTAATTTTTCTTTTAGGGTCTCTAACATGAGGTCGCGTTAATATACAATTTTGAATAATAGCCCATTACAGAGAAATCCTGAACAATTATCTTACAGGATGCTGGTACGATTTTTAGTTTCTGAGTTATTTTAATCTATATCTTCAATAAAACTCGTTATCGTTTGGTTTTCGACACCATTTTTCCCTCTTCACCTCTCTAACGGCGTTAAGATACAATTTTGAATAATAGCTCATTACAGTGAGTATTAACGTTTTCCTTGCCAACAATGTGTAGGTCTGATTTTTAGATGTTTTGAGGTGTTTTAATCCATATGTAAAAACACTTCAATTAGTAGACTTCAGCCGACTTTACCTTAGCGTGACACATCAGAGATCTGACGGCTCAATTTATTCTCTCATCGGGGAACCTGCTCGGCCGTCTATCAAATTTGCTATTTTTATTGACCTGCCTGGACGGACTTCTGTATTTCCTCCTCGGTGATTTCACTTCTATCCAATCTGTTTCCTGTTTCTCGAAGCGCGTTTCTTCTCATTTCTTAGTATCTATGAGATCATGCGCACACTCAATAAAATCTCGATCTCTTGGCAGTGAACCGGGACGATCCACGTAGCGATTCAGTTGTACCTTCAAAATTCCTTTCAAGAATTCTAGTTTCTGTGCTTCCTCCGCTTGACCGTAGGTTTCTACCATTTTCTCTGTAAATTTATTGTATTGAATTAGGAGTTTTTCTGCAAAAACGCCTTCTGATTGGCCCTGGTTTCGTCGCTCCTTAAATAGATAAAACACGTCTTCTTCTGGGGTCCATCTTCCTCCGCAGTTCAGTTTCTTTAGTCTTACTTTCAAGGAGTCCCAGGAACATGTTAGATCGCCTTGGATGGCATTTAATACTCGTCTCGAGATATGCCCGACTAGATGCCTCTAGTAATTTAACATCAGACTCTATTATGTGCCAGGATAATATCAAGGCTTTAATTTGGTCTGCTCCCTTAATAAAATGATCAAGGTCCCCTACTATTCCAGTAAATGGTTCCAACTGACCAATTACTTCGTGTATAAATGTAGAATTTTGTGTTCTAATCTTCAACAATTCTAATTGCGTCGTCTCTGCCGCGATAGATACCTGTGATTCTAATTTCGCTAGTTCCGCTACAGTCTGAGCCAAATGATGCTCCAACTTGCTTATCTGCTCAGCTTCTCCCATATTTATGCAATTCCACTAATAGTTCGTATAAAATTGGTACTCACAGTTTCAAATTTCGCACCAGCCAACTGCTAAAGTAATGTTGAAGTAATTTCCTTAGTTTCGGCACCAGTTACGATTATTAGTATGAGAAAGATTGAATCAATATTAGCAATGAGATTTTATAACTTTTTATTGCAGGTTAACCTTATCAAACAAAACAATCAATATTAACATCGATCACATGTCAATATATCATAACACTAAAACATATTTTATATTATGCTAACTTATATAATTACTCATATTTTCAGATATTTGCTTTTAACCTCGAGAATTTTTTTTGTTCTCCTTAAGTTTATTATCAAATTCCTTCATAGTTTATATGAATAAATTTTGAGTTACTACTAATGAACTATAATAAATCAATGAAAATTCCTAGTATATAAAGTTAAGATAATTTAGAGACCATGAGTGATAAATATTCAGGACGCAGTCTTTTTTAATATTTTATAATTTTGCCAACGTTTCAAACCAAACATGTGGGTCATCTTCAGTGCTCAAACCACGCCCTGAAGATGACCCACATTTTTGGGTTAAGACGTTGGCAAAAATAAAAAAAATTAAAAAAGACTGCGTCTTGAATATTTATCACCCATGATATGTAGAACAGTTGACTAACTTCCTTCAGGAATAATTTAGAGACAATATTTTGGAAAAATTTTCATGGAACACTCGTCATACTACTTCTAAATAAATAAGACATAACTGATTTTTAAAGACCATTTAATTTTGCGTTTCTAAGATGAGTTAAAACAAAATCGTTTGAGCTGTTATCATTAAAAAAATTTAATTTAATATATGTTTTTTTGTTTTTTTTCACTTTAAATATTAGCACCTGTAATGATAGTAACAATCAGCAGATGTTTTGTGATTAATTTGATTATAATTATTGGCATTGTTGTCATGAGGAATGATAGCACCCAGCAGCTCCTCTTCGTGGTCATTGTTTACGTCCTGGATTTAGGAAAGGATATTTCTCATCTAGTTCCTCTTCAGTCGCCTCCTATGGAAATTTCAGTCGTGGCCATGCCGTTTATAAGTTTGCTGTATCCGTGTAGTTTGAGATGAAAACGAGAGTTTACAAAATTGGTACTCACTTTGGAAAATAACATTAAATGATGATAAGTCACAACATATAACATTTACACTTCGACGAGAACCGTGTCCACCAGTTTATATAGGAGATAATCCAATTCCTCAGACAAACACATTATGTTACCTGGTACTAATATTATATACCTAGGGCCCACACGTCAAAATGAAAAGGCAGACTAAACAAGCAACTAAAAATACTGTATTCACATTTTTCCAATTCGAATTTAAAAAGCTATAAGCTAAATCCATAAACTTACTCAAACCCATCTGGGCATAGGTCTCTAAGATTTTATAAAACTATTGTCCAACACCTACGTACTCTCTAATCGATTATATAAAGTGGCAATTGCAAAAAGTCGATCAGATAATCAGAAAGTTGCAGTAGCATATATTTCTTGTAATTTAAGCACGTAACAGTACCAGATCATCAGCATAGCCCAGCACGGATGTTGTCCCACCCAGATCCAACCCTTTCTCGGTACGCATTACCTCCCTAATGGCATGTTCTAATGCCAAATTGAACAGTACAGGCGAAAGGGAATCCCCCTGTTATAAACCCGAGCGAACCTCAAATTTTTCCGACAGATTATTACCGATTCTAACTTTATTGAGTGTCTCCGTCAAGCACATCCTGACTAGATTTACTAGTTTTATTGGAATCCCCTGCTCGATTAGAATATTATACATGATGATCTGGTACTGTTAAGCGAAGACGTTGAAACTATAAAACTAAATACGACTACGTTAATGGAAGCCGGTAAAAAACTAGGACTCGAAATAAACGTGGATAAAACAAAATATATGGTTAGCTGCAAAAATGGCGATACTACTGGTGATATCGATATAGATGGTAATATGGTTGAACAGGTAGATAAATTTAAGTATCTAGGTTCTACGATAACTAGAAAAACGAAATTGAAGAAGAGATTAAGGTTAGACTGAAGGCGGGAAATGCTTGTTATTTTTCTGTGACAAAACTACTCAGTTCGCGCCTCTTGTCCCGGAACTTAAAAATTAGAATCTATAAAACAATTATCTTGCCTACAGTTCTTTATGGATGCAAAACTTGGCCGCTTACATTAAGGGATGAGCATCGTCTTAAGGTTTTTGAAAATAAAGTATTGCGTAGAATATTCAGACCGAAGAAGGATGAGTTAACTGGAGAGAACGGTGGAGGGAGGTATGTAATAAGCGATTGATGGTGTCGGCATCGAACCTTCGGGTTCGCTAAGCCTTTTATTATTATTATTATTTAAGCACGTAAGGTCATAAACTTACATATATATATATATATATATATATATATATATATATATATATATATATATATATATTTAGCCATTTACAGACCACAAATCAAGACCATTTAATGAGATTTTGACTCAATGGTCCTTGAAACATGTATTTGCGTTAAATTAAAATATTTAAATATAGATTGATAAATATTATAGATAGATAGATAGGTGAACGATCTAAAGACATATTAAAAATTGAAATAAAACTTTTATCTAACGCAATTTCAACCTGATTCTTTAAGTCATTTCTTTATGTCTTGCATATAAAAAAAAAAATGTTAATATAATATTTTCGTCAATAAATCATAAAATAAAAATACATTTATTTTATGACGTTTATAAAAATACGAACCACAACACGTAGCCTGAAAATAATAAAAGGTGAGAAGTTAAAAACTAAATCTTAAACCAACTTGAGTTATTGCTTCAGTTTAACCTGAACCTTAAATTGGGAATTTCGTCGAACGTGAGTAGCAGTTTTTTTGCAAGGTCATGTAGTCTTTAAAGTGAGCGAGTGCACTTTGATGGAGTGATCGGTGCATAATGAGCCAGCTCTATCCAAGTCATTACTGAACTCCAAGTAAAAATCTCTTCATCATCAAATGAGTGAATATATATATTAATATACACCGACAGGCCAAAAATTCCACCCACTTGATTTTTCCATGTTTTCATCTAAAATATTTCTACTTTGGATTGGTCTCTTGTTTTTAATGAATAAATAGGTAATACTTTTGTTTGTTTTCAATTAGGAATGTTAATATAGAGGACAATAACCCTTAATCCATTCAATGAAATGGTTCTAGGTTCCAATGTTTACTTTCTATGGAATCAAAATGTTTATTCAGTATCATTAGTTCAGTGCCGTTTCTTGCAGCACATTTCTTAGTCTCCGGCTTTTAATTTTTTTAATATTAAGTTTAGAAATGCCTCTTAGAGCTGAGGATGTTGCCCGTGGTGTGGCACTTATTGATGATGGACGTTTCATTAGATATGCAGCTAATGCCATCAGAGTTCCATATGAAACTCCGCGCCGTCAGGCGTTTTCGGGAAACTGGTTCTTACAATAGAAGGCCCGGTTCTGGACGGCCTAGGGCAACAGAACCAAGGGATGACCGGTTTTTGACTTTGAGAATTTTACGAAACCGGCACCTTACCGTTGTTCAAGCGATTCATCAGCTCGAAGAATTTAGAGGTGTGCAAATTTCTGAACTTACCGCTCGGAGAAGATTAAATGAGTATGGAGTAATGGCTTTTCGTCCAGTAAGAGGACCAGAGTTGACCAGAACTCGCAGAGTAACACGGCTGGCTTTTGCTCGAGAACACAGCCATTGGACTATGAACGAATGGAGTGCTGTACTTTTAACAGATGAGTCAAGATTCGCTCTTCGATCTCCAGACGGGCGTGAAAGGGTGTGGAGAAGAAGAAACGAAAGATATGCAGCCTGTAATTTTTCCCAGAGCCAACCTTTCCAACTTGGTTCCTTAATGGTGTGGGCTGGGATTTCAATGGAGCGCCGCACAGAATTGGTTGTTGTTCGTGGAGGGTCTTTGACGACGATTCGCTGTGTAGATGAGATTTTGGAACCTCATGTGTTGCCTATCCTCAACGAAATTTGGGATCGTTCTATTCTAACGCACGATAATGCACACCCATATGTCGCCTGCATAGTACAGACGTTCCTTCAACAGAACAATATTGAGGTTTTAGCCTGGCCAGCACGTTCTCCAATTTTGAACCCCATTGAGCATTTATGGGATAACCACGGAAGACGAATAAGAGCGCGTGCAACACTTCCTGATACACTGCAGGACCTTGAAAGGGCTCTTCGGCAGGAATGGGCTACACTCCAGCAAAGGGACATTTCCCGACTGGTGGAAAGTATGCCGAGGCGTCTTCAAGAAGTAGTGAAGGCAAGAGGAGGAAACACACGCTACTAAACGATGATGTAATTATTTTCTTTTAGAATAATAATGGTTCATTTTTCAATTTTATTTTCTCTAATCTTTCTTACCCAATAACATCTTGATTATTAAAGGTAAAAAATATTATAAAATTCCATAAATACTAAGTATTATCTACAAATACCATGTATTATATACAAATACAACTTTATAGAAATATTTTTAGATGAAAACTGAAAAATCAAGTGGGTAGAATTTTTCGCCTGTCAGAATATATATATATATTCTTTTATTTATTTATTTGATCGTTATATGTTGTCTACTGTTAGGCTTATAGAGGTCAGTTTGTAGAGTTCTATTAGTCAGTTTTGAAAGTAAGGTTTGAAGTTCTTGGAAGTGGGTATTTTTGCAATACCCTATATCTGTGTGCAATATGTATTTAGTTCCTACGTCAGTTTCAGTTTTGAAAATTTGGAAAAAAAAGTCGGTTAAGTAGTTCGAGTTGTTTACTAGTTCTCTCATTTTAACAAGTGAGCACCACATCAGACTTCTGAGACAGGTAAGTCCTAAAAATTAAATTAAATTGACCGATTAACCTTAAAGATCAATTCACAGAAAGTTCAAGCTTTTCGATCGAATATATTATGACTCATAACGAAAGCACATTTGTGTGAGACTAACAAAACATTACTTACTGACTTCAGTTGGCAAAAATATAAGGACTCTCTAAAACGATTTCATACAAATTTACACTGATAAACTAAGAAACTAATCTTAGTTATTGCTTCGATAGAAGAAGATATTGTTGGCCAATTATATATCTCGAAATCGGATTCGTTATCCCTTTATGAAATTCGGTATCTTTCGGCACATTGTTTACCAAAATCTTTTGCAGTTGAGAGGTGGAAGAGAGGCTTATACTGCATGTAACAGACATTAATCAAAACTAACTCAGTAGAATATATACCCATATTGTTGAAATATTGAAAATCACGTTTACCTTCATTACCAATTTTTAACCATCGGGAGATTACCGATTTTTTTCGCAGCAAGTGACCTAAATTAAATTACTTGATATTGAGTATACGCGAAATTTGATGTTCTACAACTTTGATTCTATGGATTCTTCCTCTTAGGAAATTCATTTCTAAGTTACAGGGCCATTTACAGTAATTTGTCTCAGTTTTTGACAAATTTGGTAAAACTCAACGTTGGTTGACCATGGTTTTATAGTTTACCGCGTAATCAAATTTTAAAGTTTATGTACTCGTTTGACGTATAATTTAACTTTCTTTAATTTGTTAAAGAATACATTTTTCGCTTTGATGCATCGTTTAGGAGTTATAGATGAAAACCCCTAAAAATGTCGAAAAAATCTGATTTTTTCGGCCTTGGTGGCCTGCGTTAGCAATTTTGTTTTTTACATGTCTAAACTCATATATACAAGTTAAAAAAATAAAAACTTTTCTCACATTTTCGCAATGGATTTCCTCTTTCGATCCTCAAATTATTGGACTAATATTCTTTAAATCAGCCGCCATTTTTTAAAGCAGCGGCTTCGAGGTTTTTATTGGCAGAAAAGATTTTTTTTACTGAGAATAACATACACTTTCGTAATTTACAATCAAACCTTCACCTGCGATTAGGTTGATTTTTGGGCCCTGGCACCAGGCGTCTGAAGAGAAGATGAACTCGTGATCTCCTAATTTAGAAACTTTATTAGAGTGCTACCAATGGGTAGATTCTCTACAAGCCTTGTCATGTCATGTATTTATCTGTATCACATTGGCTGAATATACATTAATTTATTTAAATTTCATAAATAATAATAAAAAAAGAACTTTTTAAGTGAGCTAACTCTGAAGTAATAAAGAGGATGAAAATAATTGCATGGTCCATGCAGCACATTACGTCCCGTGAAGCGAACAGCTGCACTATGTCGCAGCCGCAGACCGCCTCGTTACCCGACATTCGCTACATCGGCGATGTCGAGGAGTCGCGGGTGACCAATTGGGGCGTGCTAAAACAGGAAGGACTCATCCACACGGGATATTGTGATAGCGCGCGTTCGGTCTATGGGCTCTACTCGCCTACAAATTGGAGTGACTTTGCCTCAATCACTGAATCCATTCTGTTAGCCGCATTCGATAATAGAGTGAGCCATCATCGACAATATCTGTGTGGTCAGTACTCGGCTTGCCCGAGTCAAACCAAGCCACTCTAAATAGAGTCAACAACATGATAAAATAAAAATCTAACATCATCTATGTTTATATTTTGTTGAATTATGTTTGACAAAATCTGCCAAAACTTTTCAAAACTGCTTCGTAGTCCGATTTGCTTCATTCTGAAATTTATAACCTCTAAAAATTCGACATTCTTCCTCCATATCCACTTTTAAAACTCCCCTATTCCAACTTCTTTTCTCGCAACAGCCAGAAAACGGCTTACCATATATTAAGTAATAATGTAAACAAACAGTATTTTTTATCTTAATTTATTTGTTTTTTTTTGCTTCCTCACTACAGAAAGTAGGGAAGCATTATATTTGTGCGAGAGGTTAAAAAAAATTTTGTTCTCAGAATCGAAAACTTTCACTCGTGTTTTACGTTTCAGACATCACGGATCAAATTTGGTTCGGTGTCTGTCTGTCTCTAGTCAAATCGATGTAACGGGCATATCACTTACTACCGTTTATCCGATTTTCATGAAATTTTCAAGATTTGTGCGGGTTGGTGTCTAGATGGTCCCATATAAATTTTATTTTTATACATATTGCTTATGATCTTTTATACACGATATATGCATGTATATGTATTTATTTTTTCACACCATCTTTCTTTTGATAACACGGTTCATGTATATATTTTAGAGTATGTGTATGTGTATTTCAATATGAATTGAAATTTTCTTTTATTCATAGAAGATTTGTAGCTCACTTATTTTGTATGTATGTAGTGGACCTTATTTTGTATTCTACTGTTTTTTTAAATATATTTCTTTTGATTATTATATTCTATAATCTTTTTAACTATGCAGCGATTATTTTGTTTCAGAGCCTGTATAATTTCTTATTTATATTGTATTATTTTGTAAATAGTCTCACTAGTTTGATTTTGTATATATAGTTTATTTACTTAAAGCTTTTTTTCTAGCTATGTTTTTAAAGTAACAAGTTTTTTGGTCAGTTTTTATTCTTTGTTTTCCGTGATATTCTGTTATTCTTAAGTGATTTAAGTCTCAGGATAAAGTTATTCTCTATTCTGTTCATATTTATTTTTCTCTTTCTTCCACTTATGATACCATATTTCGAGCTATGATACCATTTTCGAGCCATATCACACTTTATTCCACCAAAAGTACATAAATCTGTTTTGAATTATTTCCAAATCTCCTTGATCCTTTACCCGTTTAGCCTTTGATATAATAAATAAGGTGAAAAAATACAACCTTTAGTTTATATTGTGAAATATAATTTCACCTAAAATAAAAATATATATGAATTTAAGCATGACCAATAAGAGGCTAAACAGGTCAAAGAACCAGGGGATTTGGAAGTCATTCATAGAAGACTTGTGTACTTTTGTTGGATTACAGTGTGATATGGCTTGAAAATGGCATCATAGCTGAAGAAGAAGAAGGAAAATATATATATGGAGAAAAAATACAGCCTTTACTTTATATTTTCAAAATTTAACTTTTGTTTTAGGTATTTTTATATTTTTAGACCGTTTCAAATACAGAAATAAAGTACACCTCAGAACTTTAAAAAGAAATAAAAATCACCTTTTGCCCAAAACAAATAAAAACTCCTTGAAATGTAGTGAAACCATTAAGAAGGGAGAACATAGAATCTCTGAATATTTGAAATCCGACAGGTTTAGTCCAGGAACATACAACCCTGCACATCACTGTTGATCTTTCATTCTCTAGAGACTGCCAGGTTTAATTTTTTCGGGTTTTGAAAATTAGGTAAAGGATGGCCGAAAACTAACGCATAAAGAAATTTTTATATTTTTTCGTTTTAATCAAATAATGCCTACCAACTCTGAAACATTGACTGCTACTTACGCTGACGATACAACAATTTTAACAAAACACCATGACCCCAGACTAGCATCATTAGATTTACAAAATCATTTACTAAATTTACAAAATTGGTATTCACTCTGGAAAATTAGATTAAATCATAACAAATCACAACACATAACATTTACGCTTCGACGAGAAACATGCCCACCAGTTTATATCAGCAACAATCCAATTCCTCAGACGGACAGTATACGCTACCTCGGACTAATATTTGACAGAAGGATGACCTGGGGCCCACACGTAAAAATGAAAAGAAAGAGTTTGAACAAGCGACTGAAAATACTGTACTCACTGTTTTCTAAATCAAAATTGAAAATTAGACAAAAACTAAATACATACACTTACCTGCTCAAACCCATTTGGACATACGCCTCACAGATTTACGGTTCAGCAAAAAAGACTCACTTACAAAAACTACAATCCTTTCAATCTAAAATTTTAAGACTAATAACTGCAGCTCCCTGGTACGTCAACAATAAGACTTTACATACCGACCTAAGACAACCAACCATTGACCAGCACATACGTACTCTCTACTCCCGATTTCATCTAAAACTACACGGACATCACAATGGACTTATCAAAGACATGGCCACGGCTGAAATGCTCACCAGGAGGCGACTGAAAAGGAGCTGGATGAGAGATCTCCTATCGTGATTTTAGGATATAAACAGGCCAGGGAAGAGGTGCTGCTGGGCTCCATTCTTCGTCATGCTTATCATGTCATTTTCAATTTAAACAGCAAATCTGCTAATTGTCACTACCATGACAGGTGCGGATGAAGATGTAAAGACAAAAAAAAAAAAAAAAAAATCAAATAATAAATAAATGAAATACACTGTTTCGCATATATATTTTTAAATTGGAGATAATCGCCGTCTTAACAGAACTAAAATTGTTAAACCAAGTACGCACCATTTTCATCAAAAATATTACACCTAAAAAAAAACTCACTACTTACTGAATTCCAACTACTATGACTCGATCAACACATAAAGAATCTTTATCAAAGATTAGAAAATGATTTGCACGAATATACTAAGAGAATAACACGGCATATGGCTAACAAGTGAAGTGCTAAGAAAAGGGGGAAAAATCTACTTTATCCTAAATTTCTTAAAAAATCATATCAATTGTATCATACCAGAATAAAGGCACTACGGAATGCTATCCTTTCACATGTCTCAAATTTTATTATTTTCATCTAGCCTTTTGCAGATTGTAATTTTTCTTATAACTAACAATATTGATAGTTCGAACTATCTAGTAATCAGAAATGTTTGTTAATCTGAAAAATAATGAAAAAGAAAACGATCGTGTCCAATTTCTTTAAATAAATTGGCTAAAAAATCAAAACTTTTCTTTGATAATCTTTTTAAGAATGATGGCCAAGCAGGTTTTAATGTCATATAAGGTTGGCTTGATAACTGCAAAATCAAATATGGAATAAGGTTTTTATATTTCATTGAAAACATTTTTTTCCGCTCACTAAATACAAGTCATAGAAAAGCCATAAAGGAATTCAATACTTGGAGAGTGGGAGAATGGATTCAACGTCAACTATTTGGGAGATGAAGCATTTTATTTATCATCAAAATCAGAGACCCAACGTACATTATGTCATCATTTTTTGAAATAATGTTTTATTTTTGTTTGTAATATGCTATTCTTACGTTTAACTGATAATGTATATATTTTCTTTATCTTGTTGCAAATTTTTCCATCATTATAAATTTATATTTTGGTAATCCGAATATTAGCATGATTAAACGAATGCCATGCAAACTACGAGTTCAGATTATCTGTAGTTTCAAATGAATAAACGAATTAAAAAAACAAAAGCATAATTATAAATGAAAATAAAACTGGCTGTTGAACAAGACCGTGTGATTAAATTACCTGAATTAAGATGGTCTGAATTACGCTAGACTTAAGGTGACTTCCTTAATACAAGGAACGTTAACCTGTCAAGTCAAGTCTTATCCTAGAGACATGGTTAGACATCCTTAGATTGGCTAAATATCATTTGTTCGATAGTGTCCTTAAAACTAACAATATTGGCGGAGCAGTTATAAGTTAGATTTCAAGTCGTTATAAATAATGTTGCTTTATAACGCCTATTAACACAACAAACAATCATATTTACGTATTTTCTTTAAAGCGGAAAAGTTTCATCATGGACAAACGAATAAAGAAACATAAGTAAAAGAAGAGTTTATTAAATTACCAAGGGGACGTGAGCTTTGTTACGAGGACAATACCCAACACATGCTCAACAAAATAAAATATTCTAAAAGTTGCACTGCTTACTTAATTATTTGGCCGTGTTAAATATTTATTCTTGACCAACATTACTTTATTCTTATCCAAATTTATTGTTTAATATATTTTTTCACAACCACGCCTATTAGAAATGCCGATAACCAGTTACTTTTCAGGATAGGATCTCAATAATATACCAATGATTGGGGTGACGGAGAATAGTGCCCAGTGGCGTCTCTTCCTATCTTGAATTTATTATTTGTTATTGGAATCCAGCTTTGGGGCTCTACTAAACCATCAAATTCCTCTCGTATCCAATCCTTACAATCCAAAATCATTCGTAGAATCCTCAATATTCTCTACTTTGTTACAAATAAAATCATCCATAACGACCTTAATGTACCATATGTTTCCGATTTAGCTCAATCCAGATAGCTATCCTTCCATAATAAACTTCAGAACCATCCGAAATCTCTTGTTTCCAACCTTGCTTCCTCTCCTATTCCTGATTACCCTCCGAGGCGTCTGAAAAGAAGATGGCCTCGGGATCTTCTAATATATAAATATAATTAGAGTGCTACCAATGGGTAGTTTCTCATCAGGTTGTAAATGTCATGTTACTTGTGTTCATATTTACTTATTGTATTTATCATTTAATACAGTTGTAAATTTCAATAATAAAAATTTAAAACAAAAATTATTTGTTGTTTGCTTATGGGATCCCTCATCCATCTTCTTTTAGACCTTCTGTTATGATGTTGGCTATAGCCAAGCCTTGAATATGTGAGTTTGTATGTCCCTGTAAGTATTTGTGAAATCTTTAGTAGTGTTCGTATGTGGTCGCTAACTGTTGGCATGTGAAGGTCTTTATACTAAATAATATTGCTGACTTACCATGGAGCTTCGATTGTAGTTTTTTACTGAAAAGTTTGTAGTTTACGTATGTCGGTATTTTTTCAGCTGTAACAGTAAGTCTTCAACGTTTGACTAAGTTTTAATTTTAAACCTTTTTAAAGGGCTTAACATAATAATCGCAGACGTAGACTCAGTGTTGTTCTTTTGTTCTTGATATGTGGGCTTCATGTCAATCTTCGGTTTAATGTCAGTCCAAGATGTTGAATTCTGTCCGAGGAATTTGATTGAAAGAAAATGTTTCTTTTTTTTTTCAATTATCGAGTAACATAATATTCTGTCAGCTGAACAATAATTATTGAGGAGTAATACCATATTCATTACATATATATATATATTTAAGAAAAGATAAAATAAACGGAAGAAAAATAGCCACAAGTAAAATAAGAAAGGGAAATTCTCAGTCGAAGAGTGAAACTGACATGCTGCAGTTTTACTTGGTTGAGACGAATCCGGAAACGGAGTTCACACCAGTAATGAAGTTTCATTAGATGATGTAGAGTTGGTGAAGCGTGTGTTGGATTTTGATGTGTTCTTAAGATTGTTGTATCGTCAACAGAAGTCACTGT
This sequence comes from Nezara viridula, assembly GCA_928085145.1. NCBI lineage: Eukaryota > Metazoa > Arthropoda > Insecta > Hemiptera > Pentatomidae > Nezara > Nezara viridula. Next base: position 161,729,006 of record OV725080.1, read on the forward strand.
CAGAGTTTAGGGACTGTTTGGGGTATATTGTGCGTTAAAGACAATTAGTATTTTCAGATGAATGCTCCAACTACATGAAAAGGTCAAAATGTTGATATTAAAAAATAATGATTAAGGATGATTTAATATGTTCTATTTGATATTACTATTATTGTAAACTTAATCTTTTTCGTATTATTAATGATCAACCTTTCAAGGTTTTACCTCATACTCTGGTTTATCTTATATTTCTTTTTATGATCCATTGAAAACATTAGTAATCTACCTAGTTCTACCTTCAGTTAAATTAATTAATTTTTTTTTATTCAATAATATTTCTATTTATTTGTTCTTTTTTTCTCTCTTCATACTTCTGTATACACCTGTCATAGTATTGATAATAAGTAAATGTGATTTCATTGTAAAGAAAATAGTCATTTAAGGCATGAGGAATATAGCAATAGCTCTTCCTGGTCTTGGTCTACTTCATAATTTAGGAAAGGAGATCTCTCATCCAGCTCCTCTTTAGTCGTCTCCTGATGGGCATGTCAGCTGTTGTTGATAAGTCTGTTGTGACGTCCGTGTAGTTTAAGATGAAATCGGGAGTAGAGAGTATGTGTTGGTCGATAGTCGGTTGTTGTAAGTCGGTATGTAAAGTTTTGTTGTTTATGTACCAGGGAGCTGCTGTTATTAGTCTTAAAATTTTGGATTGAAATGATTGTTGTTTTTGTAAGTGATGCTTTTTTGCAGAACCATATATTTATTTGTTTAAATTCCTTCTGTCACAGAAACATATTGTCTGCTTAATAGTTTTAAAACTTTGAGCTGAACTGAAACTTTGAGCTGAGTTCATACGAGTATCAAACGTTTATTGGCATTAACGGGAACGATAGAGGTCATGATAGAGCTTTACTGAAGCACAATTGTTAGAAGAATCTAATGTTGGCATCTTTCAAGTATTAAAATTTGCCAGCCTATAGAAGAGGCATATGAAATAAGTGGCACAATCAATGATACTAACAAATATCAAATAATCTTTGATTGGTTCACGGAAGCGAATGATTTCATTCAAGAGGAGCATTCTTAGACGAATTTTCGGACCTTTTAGACAGGACGACGTCTAGAGAAGAAGGAGGAATGCCGAACTAACGTGAGTCTACAACGATGTTGACATAATCAAGTTCGTGAAGCTCGGATGACTTCGATGGACAGGACATGTGCGAAGGATGGCTGAATACGAGATTCCGGAAATGATCCTTATCAAACAACTCTACAGAATACGGCGAGTTGGACGACCCAACGTGCGATGGATGGACCCAGTCTTCTCTGTGAACACGCTTGTTCTTCTTGGAGTCTTATACTGAAGAGCAGAAATACGACCGAACAAACTGACGGATGTAAAACATCGGGTTGTACCTCACTCCTACCAAAGACTTGCTCCAAATTCTACCTCTGGACATCACACTGTCTGGTTTTCGGTCACTTCTGACAGATGTGAGTAGAAAAAAAAATTATTTTTCCAGAAAATCAAAGAAAATGTTCGAGGATAATTATTATCATTAGTTATAACCATAGATGTTTTTCGCTCATTAAAAATTAAAGTATGGCCATGTGAAACGAATGGGCGAAGATCGTATATCAAAAATAATTATGGATTTGGTGGCAGAGAGTAGATGAAGGATAGGAAGGCTCTCAGTTAGATTGGAGGATAGAGTGGTGGAGAGTATGACTGGTTGGGGACTGTCAGAGGATGATGGTGAGGGGCCAGTAGGAGTGGAGAGACTTTCTAAAGAAGGAGTTTGATTCAGGATATCATATTAAAGAAATTCATATTGAATCAACTTCTTTATATATATGTACATGTATATATATATATATATATATATATATATATCGGTAAGACGATGAGGTAAAAAGATTTTTCAATGCGAGAATATAGAAAAATAAGGGCACAATATAAAAAAAAAAGTTGTTTACATTTATACTCATTTTCTAGATTTCTCTTCTTAATTTTTTTTTCTTATAGAGTTATATATTTAATAAATCTATCCATCTGTTTACCTACAGTTATCCAATGTAACCTCCAATAACTTGTTATCCACTGATATTTTATTATTTCGTTATCCTATTCTTATTTCAGCTTTACTACATCAATACTTATTCAATTTTCAATCCCTTTATTCGTCAACATTCATTGTCTTTATCTGTTAACCTATAGTTTATTAGTTTGTTATACACTCATTCCTTATCTTTTATCGTAATCCGTTTATTTTCAACTTACATGCTATATTCTCCTTTGTTTTCTATTTTTATTCATACTTATTTTCTATTTTTGTTTGTATCTTCTTATATATAATACTTGATATTTTAACTACATTGTCACCCACTATATCTCTGATATAATCTTTTTATTTCTTTATCAGACAACTTCTTCTTATTTTATATCTACTTATATTCATTTATTTTATTTTCACCATGTACCTTTTATATTTTGTAGCCATGATGAAGACACGCGAAGTGGGTTGAAACGTCGGAATATATTTCTATAATTTACTATTTATTTGACAGCACCCCTTTCATCAACTCCTTCTCATAAAAAAAATGAGATAATAAAAATAATATTTAAAAAAAATATTATAGTAATAATTTTATTTTATATCGAAAATTATGCATGCACATACGTTAAGGTATAATTTTGGTCTTCGGTATGTTAATATTATAATATTAATATACTAATATAGTAGATACATATTAAGGCTTGCAGCTAGCCCCTGCCGACAGAGCAGGCTACAGTTGGGGAAGGCAGTTGAGTTGTGCGGGTTGCCTAGCCCTCTCCCGAGCAGGGGCAGCTCCAAGCTAACCTTTAAGGACATCGTTTTTTACGATGGAGGGGAAGCCATCCAACTCCAACAGGTAATGGACTCTTCCAGGACATGTTAACCTTTTTCAATATTTCCCCAAGGATATAGCCGAATATAAGGAGAAACATTCGATATCAAATATATTTATTTTGATATGTCTTTCTTCACCTATGGAGGAAAAGTATTGCGTTCCAGTTTTCTGCAACAGTTTACATTTATGTTGCTTATATACGCTTCTCAGTTCAAATTCAAATCCAATAATTTGGAAAGAAAAAGTAAAATTTCACTTATGTGTAAATTTAAAATTAAGTGCTATGTTTATTATGGCAAAATAAGGAATGTGAAAAATAAATCTCTATAGGCTATTTTCATATAAAAATACTAATCTATCTCATTTTCTTTTAAATTAATTTCTTCATCCACAGCTGTCAGAAGTACCAATAATCGGTAAGTCTGTTGTTGGGAAGATTATTAGTATCAGCATTGATCGGTTTAATACATATTCGGCTATATATATTAATTACTAGCTAAGGTGTTATAAGTATTATAATATATTTAAATTTATATTAAAAATAGAACTATATTAAAACACGGATCTTAAAATTCAATAAATTACCTTATTTATATTTCGATTTTGTAAATATGGAGTGAACTCTGTTATAAATTCCCTCTATTGAGACAGATTGTAATATTTATCAATAAACAAGTAATATATTGAAAACAAAATTAATAATACAAGTTACCTGTCACCTTGGTTGTTTAATTTAGACCTCTAATCCACTGCATTTTTAGTGAGATCTTCGTATTCATGGCTATATTAGTCTTAGCCATATCTCCTATTAATTTGTTGTTATATATATTCAAATTAGTATGTAATAGTTAGTGAAACGTTGTTATTGGTTAGTCATAGAAGTCGGTAAGTAGGGTTTTGTTAATCATGTTCCAATATACTTTACTCACTGGTCTATGTATTTTTGATTGGAAAATTTAAGGTTTTTTTTTTTAGTTTGTCTTCCTTTTTTGGATTTGATTATTCCTTCTAATTACTACCTTTTACTTCAATCTTTATTTCTTGACAGATTGTTCTGTATTTTTGTCGATTGCTCCATTTCTAACTTCTTTTCCCAACTTGTGGACTTACCCACAAGGTAGTGTTTTAAGGCCCTTTCTCATTTCGCTCTTCACATCTGATATTCCTGAATACTTTATTGTTTCACTGACCACACTGTATTTCGTTCTTTACACAAAAATCAAACTATCGCATAAATATGTATATATTTAGTTTTCTATCAGTTTTAGTTTTGATGGCTATTTAAATTGACTATATAGATTTGATTCAACATCATTCTTCTGTCAAAGGTAAAACCACAAGATAACGCAAAGCGTCCGGTAGAGGAATCTGGTTGTTTTCTACATAAATTGAAGGATTAGATTTATTAAAAAAAAATCTAATAAAGAAAATCACAATCTATAACTATAAATTGAAATGAAAATGATAAATTTACAGGTTATTGATATTATTAAAGTGAGTTGACATAAATTAAGCTGGTTGACCTTATGATATAGGCCGATTGGAGCTCAGCCGCCGGTTTTCACTTGCTGAGGTGATAACAAACAGCTTGTAATCCCCTTGTCTCTATTATATCTTGCAACCTCCTCGGCAACCTTCTCTTCAAGCTCACAGTTCTGGTCAACCCTCCTATATTTTAATTATATTACTAATTTTTATATTATAGTGTATATAAGATACATATATTTATGAAGGTAAAGAAATAAAAGGGAATAAATACTGTCGGCATACAAAGAGAAATTTGAAGCAAAAAATTAATTGGTGATGCATACACGAACCTACTAAATGAAATACACATATGGAAAATAAATACAGTCATGAAAACATTTGCATATAATTTGTGCTCTAATTCTGTCGCAATGTAGTCTGTCACTCGGTGTAGTTGATGAATGGTTGAGTGGTGTGAACGAAATCCAAACTGATGTTCAGGAATTATGTTTTCGGCAGTCAGTATGCCAAGAAGTCGTTTGTTGAGAAGTTTCTCAAAGATTTTAGAGCATAATGGGAGCTGATGGGTCTGTATGATGAAGGAAACTCGGTGTTCTTGTTAGGTCTGTGAATCATTTTTATGAATGAATATTTTTATTGTAAGGGGAATTTAGTCTTTCTGAGTATTGCGTTATAAATTGATGTTAGGTATACTAGAGCTTTCCTTGGTATTTTCTGGATCACTTGAGCATTTATCAGGTCATGACCGGGGGTTTAATTTTAAGTAACTGTCTGATTTGTTCTGCAACTTGAGTGGGGGTGGAGCAAGATGGAGGTAATATGATTCCTAGTCAAAATCTGGTGATAAAATAATGTAAAAGTTAACATAGTACCTTCAAAGCATGACAAACAAAATTCTATTTTGAACTTGAAAGTGAATCGAAAAATCATTGTAATTTTAAAAGTTATGAATTACTGAAAAAAAGTGACCCAAGGTATTGGTTTATTGTTTATATATATATATATATATATATATATATATATATATATATATATATATATATATATATAAACAATAAACCGTAACTAAGAAACTGAATGCTTTAGGACTTAAAGAGAACTGAAACAACTACAGGTGAGAAGTCAGTAGAGCGTGCTAATTATCTCCCCTTCCACCTGAGTACTGTCAATTGACCAGCTGAAAGAAATCTCTAACCGTTCATCTCGTTGCGGTTCACTTGTATTGTCCCTGTAAATTGGATCACCTGTCAGTTATTTAACAATTGACATTATGATATTGTATAGATAACACGTTGTGTGTGACATATTCTTGATTAATTTCGATTATTATACATTTACTTAATTATAAGGTACTTTACCTTGTATAAACCTTCACCAGAAGAATACGTAAGAAAGATGAAACGTAAGGCACTTAACAAACGACTCAAAATACATTTCCCTCTTTTTTCTATATCTTCAAAACTGAAAATGAGACAAAAAAAAATCACAAATATACAATATTGCTAAAAAGACCCCCTACAAAAACTTCAAACCTTCCAATCAAAATTATTAGGACTCATAACAAAAGCACCATCGTACGTGACTAACAAAACTCTACATACTAACTTCCATCTTCCAACAGTTCACCAACTTATAACGAACGTTTACCAAAGATTTCATACAAATTTAAACGGACATCACAACGAATTAATAAGATAAATGGCAACAGCTGATATACCTCAGAACATGAAGAGAAGACTAAAAAGGCGTTGGATGAGAGATCTCCTTTCTTAAACAATTTAAGTAATTGGAACAAGTCAGAGAATAAGTAAGTACTGCTGAGTACTTTCCTTCATTATGCCTGATATGTCATTTATATCTTGTATTTCGAACACATTTGCTGATTGTTATCAAAATCGATAGGCACAAATAAATATTTTGTCTTATTTTATAAATAATTTTTTTTGTTGTATAAATAATATTTATTTAATATTTTATATTATTATTGGAAAAAAAGAAAACAAAAATCAAGCGGCGTTTGGTATATACCGTTCCGCATGACAAACCGCGGAGGCTGTGATGCGGAATGGTATATACCCAGCGCCTGCCGAGGCAAACCTGGTCTTTTAGTAGCTTAATAGCATAATGTTTAAGCTATAACGGATAATGAGGTGCCAAACTCCATAAAAAGCCTGTTTAATAAACAATATTAAAACTACATAATAGAAATAAATTTAAAAAATGTGATATTTAAGCTTTTTCAGACTATTTGAATATAGCACCTAGCTTATAAGATAATTTTAAAGCGAGGTAGTTTAGTGGGTATGTACTGACTTCTCAAGCTCTGGGTCCGAGGTTGAGCTGTTAAACTAGATTCTCTTCACTAGCCGTAGATCTACTCTAGTTTAGGAAGACTCTCCTGAGGCACGCCCCGTTTCTAAAAGTGGGCACTCTTAATTAAATAATTAATTAAGAAATAAACAAAAGTTGACAGCTGCAAATGAAATTTTTATAGCCAAAAAAAAGTTAATCATAACATTAGGTATTTTGGATAATGATATCGTAATACTTTATCCTTTTTGAAGTGAAAACTTCTTTAGGCGCGTTTTACACTTGTTTGTGGGGAATGAATGAAACTGACCGTAGAGCTCGTTCAGGTAAAGTCCGCTCGAATCGACTTATCGAAGTGTTATTGCATTTGGATTACAATATCTCAGAAACTAAAAAACCTGCGTAATGTAAGCAAAAGAAATGTTCACCAATTCATCCTTTTTTGTAATGAGCTATTCTTCAAAATTGTATATGACGCCGTATTAGAGAGGAAAAATATAGTTTCACAAACCAAATCATAACGAATTCCGTACTGTATATTGTCATATTAAATATGACGAATCTTAAACCTATTATTTCATTTGAGAGTATGATAATGACTTAGTATGATCAGTCAGAGCAAAGTTTACAAAAAACAAGATTGTACACAATTATATATGTATATATTCGTAAATGTTACTAATTTTTTAATAAAAAAAAATTATATTTCGTATTATTAAATCTGCCTCGTTGATGTTTTCACTACTATCGTGTGGTCTTAAGCTCACAGCTAGCTTTTTTTTCTGTTCCCTTTTATTAAATGGTACCGATATTAAGACTGAAACGGTCATGGTGATTTGGCAACTCAACACAGCTGAGCAACCGTACTACTTTATTTAGCCGCTCTTCACGCATATTGCATTTTTTTTTTTCAAATTTATTATTATTTATATTTTTGAAGGAAGTTAGTCGACTGTTCTACATATCATGGGTGATAAATATTCAGGACGCAGTCTTTTTTATTATTTTTATAATTTTTTTATTTTTGCCTAAAAAATAAATTTTATAAATAAATATAAAATAAATATATAAAATTGTTTTTAAAAAAGACTGCGTCCTGAATATTTATCACCCATATTATTTATATTTGTACAATTTTTTTTTTATTTATTCAGAAATATTACATTCTGTCACAATTAAGGACATTTATAACAGTCTTCAAAGAGCACACTCACACTCTATTTACAGTAAATAATACAAAAACCAATAATAATAAAAGTAAATGTATATAAACAAAAGAACTAAACTAATCAAAATAACAACTAAAACACATGCATACTACACAATATTTATAGAATCCATTCACTCAGAAAAACTCCGATCCAAGCCTTTCTCCCTGGTCGTGGAAGGAAAAGCAGGACTCTAGGAGACCCCAGCGCCTCGCACTGAGCAGTATTATTGGTATTTAGAACCAGTAGAGGCTGATGAGAGGCGCTATAATCATATACTTGGCTTGAGTGAAGGACCTGGCCATTGTCAAAACTCCAAACAATTGTATAATAGATTCTCTTACTTTTTACTGACGCCCTGATTAAAATCCTCAAATATCTTATTATATTTTATTCAAAAGGGCTTGTAATGAAATAAATAAAGAGATTAATATTATTACATTTCAAATTTCTGATGGAAATATTGTATTTATTTTAATAAAGTTGTCGGCTAGATCTGTATTAGAAAGGAGAAAGATGTCGGGGAGACTTGGGTATTCTAGGTAGCTGTGGAATGCTAAGAGGTATATCCTGCAAGTTCTTCGGATCGCCTCCTCTCCTCTCGCTCCATCAATCTCCATCGCCAAGAGTTATAGTCGTCTTAATATTTGTTTTGAAGCGAAGTGCAATTGTCTTAAATTTAAAAGTAAGTTTCTATATTATAGATAGATAGATAGATGGATAGATAGAAAATAACTTTATTCTGGGACACAGTACCTTGAGAATAACAGAATAGAACAAAATTAAAAGATTGCATCTGGCTAAAACATAATCAATCGAAAAAAAGAAATAATGTGAAGAAAATATAAGGTTAACATTCTATATACAAAACAAACGAAACTATATAAAACAATTAACACTATGACAAGACACTTAAAGCTATTTGCACTACTAGACCAGTATACACTTTTAAGAAAATAATAAAGATTTTTTTTTATTTCTTATGACATTTACAACTGTATTACATAAACACATCAAGAAAATTTGGACATAATGGATACAATGACATGAATACACTTGCTGAGTAACTACCCAATGGTAGCACTCTAATGATATGACTACATTAGATCACGGGGCCATCTTCTTTTCAGACGCCTCGGAGAGTTATCAGAAATTAAAGAGGAAGCAAGGCTAGAAACGAGAGGGTTGGAAGGATTCTGAAGTTTATTATGGAAGGATAAGTATCTGGATTGGGCCAGATCTGAAACATAAGGAACAGTAAGATCTTTATGTATAATTTTATTAGTGACAAAGTAAGGAGCATTGAGGATTTTACGAAGGATTTTGGATTGTAAGGATTGGATGCGAGAGGAATTCGATGGTTTAGTGGAGCCCCATAGCTCAACTCCGTAAGTCCAAATAGGTCTTATTATAGTCAAGTATATGAGTCTTTTCTAATTAATGGGAAGTTTAGAGCGTTTGTCTAGTAAGTGCTGGAGTAATCGGAAACGTCGAGCGGTTTCTTGTCGTTTCAGTCTAGTATGAGGATTCCAAGTTAGTCGTTTGTCCAGGTGGAGTCCTAGGTATCGGATTTGCTCAACAGGGATAAGTGGAGTATTGTTAAAGGAAACTGTAGGACAGGAAGTCGTTGGTTTACGAAATAAAGAATTAAAAAATAAAAATATATCAAATTCTTTATTAAAATCAGCTTTTTGTTTCTGTTGAGAAAACAGAAAGCTGAATCTGACAATATAACGTGACTGATTAATATTTAAATACATTAGCATTTAGCATTGATATTTGACAATGATTGGGGCGGAATTATAATTATATTTCTACAAATAATATGAATATTACAGTTCTTTTTATTTTTTTTTCTAAATAAATTCTCACTTATCATGTGTCTGTAGAGAATTTGTAAAATGTCTTACTGCCAACACATTAGAAGTAACTTTACCTCACATGTTTGAAGGAGATCTCTCATCCAGAGCCTTTTTATTCTGCTCTTCATCTTCATAGGAGAGTCAGCTTTAACCATTTTTTTTATCAATTTGTTATGTACGTTTAAATTGAATATAGATAGTAATGAGCCTGTATATGTTGATTGATAGAAGTCAGTATATAGGATTATGTTCGATATAATATATTGACAATCTACAAATAAGCTGAATAATTCAGAAAATAATGACATATACATACATAAGAGAGGATAGTATCCTGCAAAACCTCTTACCAGGCTTGATTCAAATACTTTGGTTGTTTAAGGAGATCTCTCATCCAGCACATCTTTAGTCTCCTTCTCCTATTTAGGTGTCTGTTACTTAAAGCCTCATATTAATTTGTTAATATATCATTATAAATTAGTATGAAATCAGAATAATGATTGTTTGTGTTGTCAATAGTTAGTGGTATGTTGATAGCCACGAACAATGATGCTGTTGTAATGAGTCTTAATATTTTTCTCAGGAAGGTTTAAAGTTTTTGAGAGTTTTTTTTTTAAACTAAACTATATATTTGTGAGGAGTTTATCCATTCAGATTTAATTATGCATATGTATGTATTTAATTTCTGATTAATATCATCGTTTGTCGAATTTCTCATATTTCAAACCTGTCGTGTAATTTATATAAATGAAGTTTTAAAGTTACTGAGGAATGAGAAGGATCATGATGTTTTGAGAGAATTATTGTATCTTCAGCGTAAATATCATGCGAATCCCTCGTTGATAACCGGTTTATCCTGAGATATAACAGAGTTTAAATTAATGTTGTTTTTTTTTCATCCCAAATCCATCGTAAAGTCCTCAACGCTCCCTACTTTGCCTCAAGTAAAATCATCCATAAATACCTTAATGTACCATATGTTTCCGATTTAGCTCAATCCAGATACCCTTCCTACCATAATAAACTTCTGAACCATCCGAACCCACTTGTTTCCCACCTTGCTTCCTATTCTATTTCTGATAACCCTCCGAGGCGTCCTAAAAGAAGATGGCCTCGGGACATTCTAATATAGAAATATAATTGGAGTGCTACCAATGGGTAGTTTCTCTTCATTTTGTACATTTTATGTTACGTATTTCGTATTCACTTGTTGTATTTATCATTTAATACTGTTGTAAATTTCAATAATAAAAAAAAATTAAATAATAAAAAAAAATGTTTAAGTTTAAAATTTACTGATTTATTAATGCTAATTTGCTCTGATTTGAAGCTAAAATCATTTGGTCGATTTATGTATGTGATATATAAGATATACAAACGCTTATAATTGTTTTGAACTATTTTAAATAATCAGTTGTGGATGATACAGCAATGAGAAAAATACAGTAAACAATATGAAATAAATAATGTAAGATTATGATGTAATCATAAATAAATATGATACAGTTAAGATTATATTTCTATATATATAAGAATGTAAATATAATAAAATGTACATTAATGTTTTAGACAGCATCTCTAAACAAAATAAAATTTTAAAAGTATTTCATTGCGTCTGTCTATTTAAAAAATACACAAGGTTTCCTTGATTAGCAAATATTACGGAAGGTGCTGAATCACATTTTCTTCACCAAAAGATTTCCTTTTGAAGGAGTTACTCCCTGTCTTGTGCTAATTCTCACAATTTCAGAGACTCTTGACTTCTTAACTCGCTCTTTTCAACTCCTGATGGTCTCTATTTAATATTAAATCCTATTCTTATTAGCATTATAAGTATTTTTTTTCTCTTCATATCTTCATCCTCACTGTCATAATCTGTACAATAAGCAGATGTGATGTCATTGCAAAGAAAATTTTCATTTTAGGCATGAGGAAGAATAGTACCCAGCAGCACCTCTTCCTGGTCTTGGTTTACTTTCTTAATTCAGAAAAGGAGATCTCTCATCCAGCTCCTCTTCAGTCGTCTGCAAATGGGAATGTCAGCTGTAGCCATGTCGTTGATAAGTCCGTTGTAATGTCCTTGTAGTATAAGATGAAATCGAGAATTAACAAAATTGGTACTGGTGGTTTATTTCGAAAATAAATTTTAAAAAATATCACATTTACACTTCGGCGAGACTCGTGTCCACCAGTTTATATAGGAGAGAACCAAATTCCTCAGACAAACACAGTACGTTACCTTGGACTTATAATCGAAAGAAGGATGACTTGGGGTCCATTCGATAAAATGAAAAGAGATACTTTAAGCAAGCGACTGAAAATACTAAACTCACTTTTTTCCAATTGGAAATTTAAAATTCGATAAAAACTAAGTACATATAATTGCCTACTTAAACCCGTCTTGACATAAGCATATCAGATTTTTGGAACAGCGAAAAAGACGCACTTACTATCAAATCGATTATATACAATGGCAATTGAAGGAAATAGATTAGATAGCGAAAAAGTTGCAGTAGCAATGGTTGCCGAAAGTCGTTATCTAAAGTTTTGTTGTTTTCCTACAAGAGAGCTGCTGTTATTAGTCTTAAAATTTTGGATTGAAATGATTGTTGTTTTTGTAAATGCTTCACCCTTTTGTCAAATATAGTCTGAGATAATAATTTTATAAGGTTTGTTTGTACATATAATTAGATCCATAAGAGTGTGGATAAAGTGAAACAATCTAAAATACTCTAGATACAGTATTATTATTCTTAATGGCAAGAAAATATAACTTGAAAATGGTGTCATATTTCAGTCTTACTCTATTTTTAAAAAGATATTGTGTTTTGAGAGTATTGAAAAAAAGTATATCAATAAATCCAGTAATCAGGCGAAAAATTAATAGGAAAAACTTGCTGAGATTTTGTTACAACAAGAGTGAAAAATTAGTCAACCAGCTAATAATATTGTACAAATAAGTCTATAATCAGATGGTGATAAAATATGTATATTTATAGTAAATTTAACATATTCATTTGACTTTTGCAAAGTTCCAAGAAGGGTTTCACATATGTATGTGTGTTTGCGTCCTAGTAAGTATGCAATGATTTTTTAAGCGAACAGCTTGATCGATTTTTATATTCGTCCATTTATAGAACTTGCAATCCTTTTGATTGACCATTCAATTTTTAAAGATCAACTGAATAGAGAGTAACACTTGCCAAAAACGATTTATAAATATTTTTGAAATCTTCTTTGAGCGCGTTTCGCTTTTTTTTTTGTAGAGAGTGGATTAGATTGAGCCATCAGATCTCCGATGTGTAACGCTCGTGTAAAGTCGGTTAGAGTCGACTAATTAATGTGTTATTGAATAATTAAGTTTATTATCGCCACACCGTGTCAATCGAAAATGCAAAAATTATGCCGAAGACTAAATAATAACGAGTTTTATTAAAGATATTGATTAAAATATCTCAGAAACGATTAAATATCGGACCTCCATACTGTTACAGAGGAAAATGTAAACATTTCATTTTCTTCATTGATAAATAATGAGTTATTATTTATAATTAATATTTCATATTATTAATCTCGCTTTGTTTTCAAATCTATCTAAAGCACGCACCGAATTTAACCTTTTTGATAATTAATTATATTCCAGTTGCTTATGCTCTTTTCACTGTCCATGTCTAAAGTGATTATTTTTTGTTGTTGTTTCTTCTTTTGTTCCACAGGATAATTGCAGTGCTTTCCTGTTGTGAAATGAAAAGGATATCGAAAGGACCTTCATGCATATTATAAAAGACGCATTCAAGGCTAGAAGTTAGCAACAGGCGGCGCATTGGATTTAGGTTTGAGAGGAAGTTTCTCGACAGGATATTAGGTTTGGGTTACTAGCCCCCCAAAAGTTTCCAAATTCTTAAATGAAAACATATCGGAAAAGTTTTCAATTATACTTGACACATACATGAACCTCAAGGTACCTTCAGTAATAAACTAAAAAAAATATTAAAAAAGTGATAGGTAGAAACGAAATTTGTTTTTTTAAATACCGCATATTAATTCTCAAGGCGAAATAATATAAAGATGTCTTAAAATAGAAAGGTATCTTTATGTTGGTACGTCATATCATAGTACTTCATTAAATATGGAAATATTCACATAGTACAGTGAATAAAAATGTTTACATAGACATCTTTAGAATAAACTTGGAAGAAATTACGTAAAATTTGTGCTAAAAAAACTAATTTTGTTTTTATCAGAGTAATGACCCCAAATATTCTGTCATGTTAGTTAACGATTGGCTACTCTATAACAGCCCCAAATTTATAAAAACACCACCATAGACACCAGATCTTAATGTGATAGAACACATGTAGGAAATAAGACTTTAAAGAATATTCCCATGAAAAATAGAACAAGCTAAGCCTGGAATCACTAAAAAAATTGATCGAGTTCATCCCAGAGAAACTGAAAGGAGTGGTAGAAAATAATGACTTGTTTATAAAGCGTTGAACTAAATTAATAGTATTTAAAATTTAATAAGAAGTGAGGTGTACCATTTTGACAGTAAGGTAAAATTATGCAGTTCTGTTTTGTTTTTTTTAAATCACAGTTGAATATTTTAATTTTATTTAGTTCGTACATTTTTTTTTTGTCTTCAATTCTTTATCCGCACCTGTCATGGTAGTGACAATTAGCAGATTGTTGTTAACATACCAGGGAGCTGCAGTTATTAGTCTTAAAATTTTAGATTGAAAAGATTGTAGTTTTGAAAGTGAGTCTTTTTTGCTGAACCGTAAATCTGTGAGTCCAAATGGGTTTGAGAAGGTAAGTGTATGTATTTAGTTTTTGACTAATTTTCAATTTTGATTTATAAAACACTGAGTATATTTTTTTCAGTCGCTTGTTGAAAGTCTTGTACATATTAAAAGTGAGTTTATAAATAAATCTGTTGATGAATTTCTAGTTTTATTTATTTACAGTAACCATTGATTTTATTATTTTATAGATATTTACAATAACCAATATTATAATAGTTTGCATGAAATGAACGTGCTATTTTACAAATGATAGTATTATAGTCTTTTTAAAAGTTTTTTCAATGTTGTATCAAAAAATATTGAGAGTAAAAATTTAAACATTTTAAAATAATGTTACCTCGCCTAAGTTAATTTTGTGCTTAACTTAGTTTTACGTTTCGGACGAGAGAAGATGCGATTGGAATCATGGAAGCGTACTCTCTGGGCTATTCCAGCAAGTAGCAATTAGTTGTGTGCTTTGTATGATAATGACCAATATCCTGCACAGCTGGAATACATCACCAAGTATAATCTATCTCATATCATAAAGGCCGCTATGTAATTTAACAGGCATCAATCCGTGTGATAGGTGAATGGCGAACAAATATTATATTGTCAAGGTATTAAGAGAATTTTTTTCTGTTCACCATTATTTTTTTCTGTTATATATTATTTACCTAAGATATTTTTTAGAATTGTATACATATTTTTATTTTTAAACTTATGACGAAATCAAATCCTATTATGCATTCAATTATTTTAGAGCTTGACTCATTCACAGCAACAGCTGATTTATAAAATTTACAGATACTACATCGTAGTCAAGAGATATACTTGAAGTGTCCAGCCACTGCTGGCCTATAGTAGACAATCGCTTAACCTACAGAAAAATGTTAATTGACTTTTGGAACATGTAGGCAAATTTTATTGGAATGATATATAATATATATTTTATATATAAATACTGTCAATATAAAGATCGCACGTGAACTTATAATGTTAAGATAGTCAATAGTTTTATAAAAATCAGATTTGATAGTATAATAATGAACCCGTATATTGAAGAAATCCGAAAAGTTACAATAAATCGATACGCATGAAGATAAACAAATATCTATAGTATTTTCTTAAGCCCTTTCGATAACTCAATAGTTATTTTTGGCAATGACGAATATATTAAAAAGTAGTGGACGAGTATAGGTCCAACTTATTCTAAAAGTAAATTAAAATATTTTCAAATATTAAATGTTAAAATATTATTATATATTAAAATATTATAACATTATATATTATAACATAATATAATATTATATACACTGACAAACAAAAAATTCCACCCACTTGATTTTTTCATGTTTTCATCTAAAAATATTTCTGCTTTGGATTGGTCTATTGTTTGTAATGAATAAATAGGTAATCTTTTTGTTTGTTTTCCACGATAATGCACGACCACATGTCGCCCGCATAGTGCAGACGTTCCTTCAACAGAACAATATTGAGGTTTTAGCCTGGTCAGCACGTTCTCCAGATTTGAACCCCATTGAGCATTTATGAGATAACCTCGGAAGACGAATAAGAGCGCGTGCAACACTTCCTGATACACTACAAGACATTGAAAGGGCTCTTCGGGAGGAATGGACTATCCTCCAGCAAAGGGACATTTCCCGACTGGTGAAAAGTATGCCGAGGCGTCTTCAAGAAGTAGTGAAGGCAAGAGGAGGAAACACGCGCTACTAAACAATGATGTAATTAATTTCTTTTAGAATTATAATGGTTCGTTATGGAATCTTGGAAACATTGGAATCATTTCATTGAATTAAGGATTAAGGGTTATTGTCCTCTATATTAACATTCCTAATTGAAAACAAACAAAAAGATTACCTATTTATTCATTAAAAACAATAGACCAATCCAAAGCAGAAATATTTTTAGATGAAAACATGAAAAAATCAAGTGGGTGGAATTTTTGCCTGTCAGTGTATTGTAATATTATATTATGATATATGATATTATGTTATAATATTATAATAATAAAATATTATCAAATTTTAAAATATTATCAACAGCGATCCCTTCGATCTCTTCGATCAATAGCGATCAGCACTGATGAAGGCCTGAATTTCGGGTCGAAACATCGGCAAATGTTAAAATAAATATTATTATTTATTTTGCCATTTTATTTTCGACTGATCACCCCAGCTATCCTTCTTTTCATTAAAATATTTTCTAATATGGTAAAAATCCATTTCAACTCACCTTTCTTCGGTCCGAATATTCTACGCATTACTTTATTTTCAAAAACCTTAAGACGTTGCTCAAAATATTATATTAAAAAAAAAATTATTTCATGCTTTGTATTATTATTAAAATATGGAATATAGCTGATTGAACTAGAAAAAAATCCAGTCTTTGTAATACACAGAGCAGAGTTCTGTCAAACATGTCTAAAACTCCGATCAAGACCTTTCCTATATCAATTTAATCCTTCAAAAAGGTTCGATATAAGTTGATTGAGATCGGAAAGGATTAAAGGATCCAAATCTGACAATAACTCACCCCCAGTCAATGTAGGGTTCGGCTAAGGATTAAGGTATCCAATCCAAGCCAGTTCGGTCACGTTCTTTTCCGACAGTATATATATATATTTTTTTTTTAATTTTCATCAAAGTTTTATTCAAACCATATAACCCGGTCATTTAAGTTTTTATATTCAATGTAGTTCTCCTTATCCTAAAATTGAGACCTTTATCAGATTAGATTTATTCGTTATGATGGAAAAGAAATATTTGCGAGCGATTCCGAAAGTTATAGGTAGTTTCTTAATAATGGTACAAACTTGGATAAATATTTGAATAAAAAAAATTATTACTAATATAAAATTATGTAATTTTTAGATGAGGAAGGGGATAAATTTTAAAAGGTAGTTAGGAACCCAATATTAAAATAGTAGCTAGTTACTCAATATTAAAATTTTGCAGATATAAATATTTAAGAAAGAGTGTTCCAAATGAACAAGAGATAATAGAATTTTTAAACGACCCTTATTAAAGAAAATTATATTTTTTCATGAAAAATATTGTTAAAATACATAGAGTGTTTATTTTCATATTTATTTAACTCTCTAATACTAATACTCGAGAGTGAAACAGTAACAATGGGTCAATCCGACCCGGCAACAATTCCCTTTTATTTTTGTGATATTTTATAGTTTTTGGGGATAAATAATATCATAATATATATTTTGTAACATTTATTAATTAAGTAATTTTCTGAAAACAATAAAATAAAAACGTAAAATTGTAAAAACAACACAACACAAAGTAAAAATTAATATAAAATATGAATAAAATATATTAAATTTCAAAATATATAATAGAAAAGCAAATAATTTATTCTCCTTCATCACAATATGTACATACAAAAAATTGATGGCCTCCACATATACAGCTGTGGTTTACACCTTTTGCTTCATGCTTAGGACCAGGAAGATGCGAAACAATACTGGAAGAAAAGTTTCTTGAAAACTTTGATTGTAATGGTTGATTGGCAAAAATAGTGTCACTATCTTTCCCCAATAGTAAATCAATGTTTATACCTGGTCCGTCGTAGATTCACTAATTTCTTCTTCCTCTTCCGCATCAAATAGTTCGTTTACATTGACATCATTTGGTATTCACCCAAATGTCTCCTTTCTTCGAGTACAAATCATCAAAAAATCTTCTTCTTCTCTTCTTCTTTGTCTTCCTCCTTAGTACCTTTCAGGATGGAGTGCACTCATTTACTCCAGTCATCGCGGTCCTTCGCCAGGTCTCTCATGCGACCCAACTGTTCGCCTCTTTTCTGTCCGAGCTTGGTCACTTCGTCAATCCAAGTTTTCCGTGGACGTCCTCTTGATCTCTTTTCTGTGGGTCTTACCTCAAAAGATTTTCTGGGTTCCCTTTCCTCGTCCATCCTCATAACATGGCCGAACCATTTGAGCGTTTTCTTTTCCACGGTTTCCAGCATTGGTGGCTCCTTAACATTTTCTCTAATCCCTTAGTTTCAGATGCAATCTCTTCTAGTTCGGCCAGCTACTCTTCTCAGATATTTCATTTCGGCAGCGGTAAGTCTACTTTTGTGCCTATCTAGAATGATCCAGCTCTCACTACCGTACAGTAGGGTTGGAAGGTAGAGTGTAGAGTGTGAAGGTATATATGGATCTTAGTTATATTTCCACCTCTAGTTTTCCTATGACCGTGTTGCAGATCTGGTAATAGATGCTGTTTGCCTTTTTGATCCTGTTTGATATCTCTTGGTCTATTTTTTTCCATTTCTACCAACAACTGTCCCTAGGTATGTATATTCCTCTACCAACTCCAGATTCTTACCCCTACAGTTTATTTGTATGTCCTCGATTTCTCGACCTATCTGCACAATCTTACTTTTTTCTTCATTTATGATCATGCCTTTTCTCTCAAGCTCAGCTTGACATTCCACAATTGCTTGCTGTAATTTTGCGGATGAGTCTGTTATGAGGACAATATCATCTGCGTAAACGAGAGCTTGAGCTAGAATTGTTCTCATATTCCATTTTCCTAAAATTGTTTTTCCAGTCCTACGTTTACAGATTTTCAGAATCTCATCC
This sequence comes from Nezara viridula, assembly GCA_928085145.1. Lineage (NCBI taxonomy): Eukaryota > Metazoa > Arthropoda > Insecta > Hemiptera > Pentatomidae > Nezara > Nezara viridula. The sequence goes on from OV725080.1 coordinate 161,748,153, forward strand.
ATGAATACAATATATAGTAAGGGGCTGAGACTGTCGCCTTGTTTGATCCACTTGTCCACATTAAAAAATCAATTCGTTCCATTATCAGATTTCTCATCTCGGCGGCGAATTTCATTAACTTCTTCTGGAGTGTTAAATAACAATCCGCGGTATATTATGATGCGAGAGTGCAAATTATTAAATAATATTCAACTATTGAAATAATAGAAATTTTTTTAAATTAAGAGTAAGTGTAGGTCAAATTGATCCAAAATTCGAAAAGGGCGTGCATTAAAGCGAATAGATCAACACTGCAACTTACCAGAATAGAACCACTTTGAAGACAATTAGTCCAACAATGGATGGGAGGATATCTACGCCAATAAATAAATACGCCAAAATGTACCGGTCTGGTCAGATTGATCCGAGTGTTACCGTTTGAGGGTTAATATCAACATCTTATCTCTCTTTACACCACTTAATGACTTTACAAAGGCAGTATATGGAATTTAATCAATACTTTACACATTAACTTCAGCTGACATTACCACCTCTTTCATTAACTGTTTCACAAGTAGCGTAACAAATCAGACACTTGCCTAAAATAATAGCCCCAGCTTTCGATTTAATAACTGCCGAGGCGCTTCAGCAAATGCTTAAAAACGTATTGTATACAATGGACAACTAAATTCCCTAATCTATGGAAATACTGCCACATCAAAATGATACACATAATATATTAAGACTTATACAAATACTCATTTTGCGCCTAGACATCGAAACAAACAAACCCTTATCTTAAAAGCCTCTTTTCAATGTGTTTTGAACTTTTCGAAAAATTGATATGCAAAGACCGATTAATATACTTACTGACCAAAAAATTATTTTATTTATTTATTTATTTTAAATGATATTTACAACTGTATACAAAAAATACATCTGGTAAATTCGCACATTGGTATAAAGACGTGGAACACATGTTGAGAAACTGTCCATTGGTAGCACTCTAATAATATATTAGAAGATCATGTGGCCATCTTCTTTTCAGACGCCTCGGAGGATTATCAGGAATCGAATAGGAAGCAAGTTTAGAGACAAGAGGGTTGGGATGGTTATGAACTTTATTATAGAAGGACAGATATCTGGATTGGGCCAAATCTGATACATAAGGAACATTAAGGTCATTATGGATAATTTTATTTGTAACAAAGTAAGGAGCGTTGAGGATTTTACGAAGGATTTTGGATTGCAAGGACTGTATGCGAGAGGAATTTGAAGGCTTGGTGGAGCCCCATAGCTCAACCCCGTAAGTCCAAATAGGCCTTATTATAGTCATGTAAATCAGTCTTTTATAATTGATTGGAAGGTTAGAGCGTTTGTCTAGTAAGTGTTGAAGTAGTCGGAAACGTCGAGCGGTTTCTTGTCGTTTCAGTCTGGTATGAGGATTCCAAGTTAGACGTTTGTCCAGATGGAGTCCTAGGTAACGGATTTGTTCAACAGGAATAAGTGAGGTGTTGTTAAAGGATACTGAAGGACAGGAAGTCATTGGTCTACGACGAAAAAAATAAATATTATTTAAACCTCACTTTCAAGAAAACAAGAATTACTGATTATATTTATGGTAGCTACAACTTATTTTTAGACTTTATTTTTCTACTCACACTTGTCAGAAGTAACGATAACCAGCAATTGTGATGTCGAAAAGAAGAAGATGGAATATGTTGTTGGTAGGCGTAAGATAGAGGAGTGCCCAGCGGTGCCCTTTCCTGTCATGATTTTAATATTTGTAATTATTGGAGGAGATCCCTCATTCATTTTCTTTTGAGCCTCCTACGGCTGTTATCAGGTATGTTGGTAGTGCCCATTTCTTTAATTAGTAATTTATTATGTCCGTGCAAGTTATTGTGAAATCTTTTGTAGTGTGGTCGTTACCAATTGGCATCTGTAGGTCTTTGTGTAAAGTTAAATTGCTGACTTACAAGGGAGTTTTGGTTACAGTCCTGTAAGTTTTTAATTGAAAAGTCTGCAATTTATTTATGTGGGTATTTTTGCCTGTCCTGTTTATCAGTAAAGCGTAGGCACAAATGGGCTTACGTATGTAGCTATATTCATTTAATTTTTGTCAATATTTTAGTTTCAAATGATTTGAATGGAGAGAGTATAATATATGTAGTCTTAGGTTTAGAGTTTTTGGTTTGTTATTGATATGTGGGCCCCATGTCATTCTTAAGTCAAATGTCAGTCCAAGGTATTGAACTTTTACTGAGAAATTTGGACATTGTCGAGGTATATAGCAGGGCATGTTTCACGTCGACTTATTCAAGTTATATAAAAAAAGATTTCTTACAGATATTGCTAATGTTTTTTTTTATCTTGTTTCATATAGTAATTATAGGGTGTATATATTTCTGCATTAAACTTAATTAATTCAGAATAGAAATTTTATATGATTTATAATTATATGATACCGTAATCTGTCGGTTTCATCTGTGGTTTTAATAAATTCTTTAAGCATTGACGATAAGAAAATGAATACAAAGAGGTAGAAAAATCTCAGACTAAAAGTTTAGTTATAAGATTAAAGCTTAACGGCGACTTAAATTAATTAATTTTATATTTTCAAAGAATATCCTTTAGCGTGACATTGAACCAGAAAACTTGTTAGGACCTTGTGACCTCGATAACGACAATTAGAACTGAAGTGAGATTATTTAAAAATTATTGAAGGTAGGGACTATAATATAATTATATTAGTTATTTCTGTTAAAGTTATTCAATGAGATTTTTCTCTGTAAGGATAAGGTTTATTAATAACTTATCAAAGCTTGTATAAATCTAAAGAGTTTTAAAGGTTATGAGAAAAAAAAGAGTAAAATCTATTATGTCATCTATTATATTACATTAAACGAATGTTGTTGTAAATATTAAATATTCAATTACAGTTATGTGATTAATGTATACAATATTTTTTGAGAAAATATATATGTATTTTAAAAACTATGGTGTAAAACTTTATTCACATCTGATAATAATCTAACGTATGATTTATTTTTCTGTTATTATTACACAACTTGTAGATCTTTTGCCGCCTTAACAAGCCTGCTCCGTCTCTAACTGCCTTGGGCTATTTCTTTCCATTTATCTACACGCAACTCTATTGTATCTTTGTTAATTCGATATATCCACATGCTTTTTGGTCTTCTTCGTGATCTTTTGCCTTCTATTGAGGGATTCGTTGTTATTTAGAGGATTCCTAACGGATTACTCCGAGCTAAATGCTCCATCCATCTTAACCTCCATGCCTTTATATTATGTGATATTGATCGACCAGTTTATGTAAGCAGCTCTTTATTAGTCTTTCTTCTCCATGTGTTAGTACTATGATCCGAGATCGCTCCGGATATCGTGCGGAGGATTTTTTTCTCAAATCTTTCAATATTTTTTTCAAGGGCGCTGGATAGTGTTCAGGTCTCACAGCTACATATTAAAATCGCCTTTATCATACCATTGTACGCCCTTAATTTGAGATCTTAAGAGATACATTTAATTTTAAATTTATGGATGTTAATAAAAATATCTACACAGATTGATAATCACAATATTATCTACTGCAATTTAGAAACTATCAATAAATTGTACTTAAAATTAGAACAGCCCCTGGGTACAGTACAGGCTACAGTTTGGAAAGATTGTTAAGTGTTGCTGGTTGCCGCCTTCCACGTTAGCTAGGGGCAACTCCACCTCAATGGGCACTGGGTAATGAGCTCTTTTAAGATCTGTTAACCTTTTTCAATATTTTCCAAGGATATAGCAAAATATCAGATGAAGAATTAAATTTCAAATATATTTATTTCTATATACCTTTCTTCCCTTAAAAGAAGATCAAATATTTGCAGAAGAGAAAAAGGTATATTTTAATCCATATCTTCAATAAAACTTGTTATCATTTTGTTTTCGACCATATTTTTATGTTTTTCGCCTCTCTAACACGGCGTCGCATCAAGTTACAATTTTTAATACTAGTTTATTAAAAAGAGGATGGAATGATGAATATTTCCCTCGCACACAATATACAGATCCGATACTTAGTTTTTGAAATATTTTAATCCATATGAAAAAAACACTTCAATTAGTCGACTCCAGTTGATTTTACCAGAGCCCTATACATCGGAGATCTGACGGCTCAATCTAAATATAATTAACTATTTACTTTTTCTACCAAAAAAGTCCAGTTGAAAAATATATAACGACCTACTATCAATGATTTTATACAAATTTAAACGGATATTTACAACACTTTAATAAGAGATATGGTAACAGCTGACATTCCTCTTAAAATGAGAAGGAGACTAAAAAGGAATTGGATGAGAGATCTCCTTCATTAAACAACCTAAGTAATTGAACATGTCATTCTTTCTCGTATTTTAGCAGATTTGTCGATACAAATTTACAGGTATAAATAATTATTAAAAAAAAAATTGAATACTTGATAGTTGTTTATTATTGAGTAAGAAAATGTGAAAATTACATGATATTTAGATAAAATTATAAACAGAAATTATTATTAATTTAATTTATTCACACTGTTTATAATTTTATCTAAATATCATGCAACTTTCACATTTTGTATACCCTTTTGTATCTTGGTTTCTTTTAGCCCTGAAGAAGACCTACTAAGTTGAGTCGCAATGTTGGCTTGAAATAAAAATAGTTTTTCGCTATTACAGTATTTTTATGTCCGAAAACCTCGGACCGTTTCCTTACTAAAAAAAAAAATCATTTACATAGAAGTGCGCTACTTTGGATTTCAAAAATTACTTATAACTTTTAAATTAATTGTAATTTAAATCTACTGATTACATTGAACTTACCTGACAAAACTTAACATATGTAAACAAAACTTGACAACTGTGTTTAAACCCTGTCAAAAGTTCTATCACTAAACCAATTAAACTATTAAGTGATAGAGGAAGGATGCGTACGTTTTACGGCCGAAGCGAAAAGTAACTCCAAGTAGAAAGTTCCAACTGTGTAAAGTAAATGCTTACGTTTAAGTGAGAAGCATTAATTAGTTTAAAATATTCTACATCTAAATCAGTCTGTAAGAGTTACTAGTTTAATTTTGAAAACATTAATACAAATAATATAATTTATTTATTTCCACATCTTATATAAATTGAGTGAATAATACATTATTATGCTTAGTAAGATTATACATATATAATTTTTTTAAAATATGTTAATATTACATAATGAATTACATAATTATAAATCTAGGACTAGTTATCAAATTACACATAAGTAATATACTGAAAGGTTTAGAGCAATATAATGATAAACTAGAAGAATCATATTAAACTGACAATTAGTAAACTATTCGATGGCTAGCAAGTCATTATTCGTATCTACGAAAGGGCTAATTTAGAGTAGAGAGAAACTATATATATATATATATATATATATATATATATATATATATATATATATTTCACAACACATTAAATAGACTGATTGTATGTTTTTTCTATTTACAATTTCGTGACCATACTTTCTCAATAATAACTAAGTCTAGTATTTTATCGTTAAACATGAATTCTCCAAAATACATGAATAGCAATGAAACGTCAATGGAGACAGAGAAACAAAGGACCAGAATTATGGTCGTTAGGAAACAACAAAATGAATTTATCAGTTAATATAATTTTTATTATTAAAATATACACAATATTTTACAAAAAAAATAATAAGTATAATATTCTCAAAAAACTTATGTATGACACAATATTTGATTGAGGTCTATCTACTCATGATCAGTAGCAACCTCATTTTTTTTTCAAATTCATCACCAAATAATTTAAATTCTAATACTAGCTTGTTACAATAGTTCTTGTGCGTGATAAAAAATACTCTTATATTTTGAATGGTGTAAGTCCTTTGAAGAATGTGATGTTGTATAGAGTTTAACACCGGAATTACAAACTTTATTTTTATACGTAATTTTGAACTAGTTATTCACTAATTAAATAGGCAAATATATTAAGCGAATATGAAATTTTTTTTTTTTTTTCATTTGTTAAAAAATTGTTTTTATGAAATTTCAAAAATTGGAAATTATAGTTATTAGCACCATCTCTTTTTGCTCTTGATTAAGTCCATTGATTCAAGAAAGGTCTCCCATCCAGCCCCTTTTCAGTCGTCTTCTAATAGGCATGTCAGTCGGGGCCATTTTGTTAATCAATTTGTTATTATGTCCGTGAAGTTTATTTTGGAAAAGGGATTAAATAGTTGTTGGTCGATTGGTAAATTGGTTTATTTAAGTAGCGTCTGCTATCAGACTTAATATTTTGGATTCAAAATATTTAATATTTTCTCTTATAAATCGATGAGGATATTTTTCACTAATTTTCATTTTGATTAAAAAAAAGTAGTGCTGAAATTACTCAGTAGTTTGTATTTTTTTTTTTTTTTCATTTTAAAGTGTGTACATCAGGTAGTCTACTTCTATCGTGTGTAAGTCCAAGGTAACGTGATGTGCTCGTTTAAGGAAATAGACTGTCGCCGAAAAAAACTAATGGGAAAAATTCATAAAGTCATCTGAAGTCCTAGTTTAATTTTTAAATTATTGTATCGTCTCCTTAAGCCGATGTCCCGGAGTTGATTGTTAAGACATGTTTGTACATAATATATAGAAGAGGAATCAGAATTGATCATTATGGTACTCCCTCCTAGCAAAAGGAGTTTCTGAAACCTATCGCATATTGAAAAATCTAACGAAGGAGCATTGAAGAATAATATGGTATGTATAAGGTAGAAAGGTTGTTTGAAAAGAAAGACCTGGTGCCAGAAGTTATCGAATGCCTAGGCGATATACATAAATGCAGAAGTCGTACGAATATATCGTTTTTCGTCTAGTGCTCCAGCAATGAAGTCAATAACTCTGTACTATTGTTGTGATATAAAATTTATGAAGTGTGAAAACTGAATTGATGGTTAAAATTTTTTTTCAGCGAATATGTCTGGCTATATATTTTTTAATATTAATATAATTTATAATTTCGAAGAAAATCGCTTTATTTCATCCATACATACACCTTCACTCAATGGTTCAACTAATTTTAATTTTCTCGACGACGTTTCAGGCAATTTTTCTCATTTTCAAGTCGAAATATTTATACCATTATCATATCATCTAGGTAATATTATTTTTTATCTAATTATTGTAATTTTTTTTCTCCTTACATTCTTCTAATTATAAAATTCATAAATTATTTATAAAAAGTCAATTTATTTTATAAATTACCTATGGACCATTAAAAAATAACTTTTTTTAAAATTTACATCACTGGAAGAATGTGAGAATAATAATTTTTTTTTACAATAATTATATAAAAAATAATATTATCTAGATGATATGATAATAGTATAAATATTTCGAGTTGAAGATGGACGAAATTGCCTGAAACGTTAAATTAAAATTAATTTAAGCATGGAGTGAAGGTGTAAGGATGAAATAAAGCGATTTTCCTCGAAATTATAAATTTTATTAATTATAAATGCCCTTGGAAATTTCGACGATTTTTTTCCAAGAAGATTGATAGGTATCTTCAATAGAGGTTTGTAGACGTCTTCTCAGCCTTCATTCAATCCTTATTGAATAATAAAATAGCCTGTATGAGGTAGCCTAGAGTTTGTAGATAAGCCACAGGTGCCAGGATAAATTTAACGAAGTAAATTAAAACTTTATAAGTATTAGTTTAGCAACCTTGCAAAAAGAACCAGTAAGTTGTGTCAGCAATATTTAAATAAAATGTAATATTTAAGGTCTTATTGAATATTTAATAGTTGGCCGTTGTATTATAGAGGAAGGACGATGGACATTACATAAGGATGATGGAGGAAATAGTGGTAAAACTATTTTATTAAAAGCTAACATTTCAATCCGACTTTGCAGGTGTCTTCTTCAGGAGGTGTGTTCAGCATGGAGTTTCACTTAAAACTGGTCTCAGAAGAAGGCCTGTTTTAAGTTTTAACCCAGAAAAAGGAAGAAGACCTGCAAAATGGGGTCGAAACGTTGGATTTTAATAAAATAGTTTTGCCATTAATAAAGTCTATTTATGATCGCCACCTCGGACCATCACCTTCCTCTATTTATGGTCTTTTTTGCTAGTGTAAATTAAATGAAAAAAAAATGGTATTGTTTTGAAACAAAAATATCCAAAGAGTATTCAGACTTTATGTGCATCAATATGGCTAAATGTTCAAAAAATTGCACTTGTTAATCTTCTAGTAGTAACTATTTTTACAGAAATATTTTTTAAATCAATGCTGTTATAACAATATGAAATAGATAGAGGAATATTGTTTAAAGTAATATATGAGAAATCCACGCTGAAAGGCACAAAGAGAAAGTTAAGTTCGAAGAAGGACTGGATGAGGTTGGTTTCAAAATGATTTTTGACAAACAACAAACTGTCGCATGCGCAGACAACACCTTCAAATTGAACTCAGTTTTATAGCTTCGCAGTTTTTAAGAATTTGAAAGATTTAAGTGCGTTTTTACAACAAATCGATGGTTTATTTACATGCTTTTGATTAAATTATTGTGTTTTATATTTTATTTTAAATCGTTTGTTGATACAATTGTTATTTTAGCGTATATACGCAAATAAAATATTTTTACAGAAGGAAACTTATTTTACTAAATTAAAATCAATTCTCTGAATAACATTTTTTTTTTTTTTTTTTGTCTATAAAATATGTATTTGCGCCTGTTAACAATAAGTTGACAATCAGAAAATGTGATGGCGATAATGATATAATGACATGACAGGCATGGGGAAGGAAAGTACTCAACAGTACCTCTTCCCTAACTTGTTCCAATTACTTAGGTTGTCTAAGGAAGGAGATCCCTCATCCAACGCCTTTTTAGTCTTCTCCTCATGTTCTGAGGTATGTCAGCTGTGGCCATGTCTCTTATTAGTCTGTTATTATGTCCATTTAAATTTGAGTAAAATCGTTGATAAAGGGTCGTTATATGTTGGTCAACTGTTGGAAAGTGGAGGTCAGTATGTAGAGTTTTGTTTGTCACGTACCAAGGTGCTTTTGTTATGAGTCACAATAATTTTGATTGGAACGTTTGAAGTTTTTGTAGGTGGATCTTTTTAGCGATGCCGTATATTTGTGATGAGTATGTCCATACGGGCTTAAGTAGGATCCATCTAAATAACTTAAACAAAAATCATAAAATACACAAAAATGGGAAGCCTAACATTTTTTTTTTCAGTAAATGGCACATTCCTTGAAAGCTGTGTCAAAATAAGAAAGTATTTTTCGGCACAAGAACATTGTGACAATTTTCTAGATGTAGTGATTTTATATTCACAATGAACTCTTCTGAATAATTCTGATATCAACTAAACATAAGTAAAAACACAACTGATGCAAATTAGAATAAAAAAAGCGTTTTATTCACAAGACTTTTTTTTTTTTAATACATTAGGTACATCAGTGATTCTTAAGAACTAAATAACAATAAAAAAAATATATAGAGGCTATAAGTCTCAAAAATCGTTAAATTATTATTACAAAATGTACAAATTTTCCCTTTCGGAAAAAATTTATTTTCATAAAAACTGATAATGGAATTTCCAAAAGTTTTTGAAATTTTTTGGCATTTTGAGTTTAGGCTTACCGGTTGTTGTGTTGAAGACTATTTTGGAAATACTGTCCAGATCAAAGAGGCCTTTGTTGTTGTTGATGTTCGTAATAACTGGCAGTTGGGCTGAGTCTAATTTCTGTTTTACTTCACGTATTTTCGTCTCTTCCGCCGATTCGTCTACTTCGTAATCGTGTGTGATGTCTTGGTTTATCTGCGAGTCATCGTAGTTCTTGTAGGCGTTTTCGATTTCCTTTTCGGACAATTCTCCTTCTTCGTCATAATTTGCTTCTTCTTCGGATTCTGTCAGAGGCCTCTTCTTCTTCTTCTTCTTGGATGGCTTTTCTTTCTTATCTTTGGAATATTTGATAATTATCGGAGCGTCCTCGATGTGGTGGAAGTGCTTGTGCTTCTTGCTGTACAGGTGAGGATTGTTGTGTTTGATGATCGAAGGGATGGTGAGGCGGAAGGATTCCGGGTCGAAACCTTTCGGTGGATTGTGATGAACGTGCTTCAGCTGATCGTAGAAGTGGTGGTGATGATGTTCTTCTTCCTCTTCTTCTTCCGAAGATTCTTCTTCTTTGGACTTTTCCGGTTGTTTTTCTGGTCTACTTTCCGGTCGCTTCTCTGCACTGGCTTCCGTAGAAGATCCTGGTAATGCGTATCCGGGGAATTGATGAATCTCTTTTATCTTGAACGTTTGGACAATTTTTGGTTTTTCTGTCGGTTTGAAAGCGACTGGTTTGTGAGTCGTTCCTCTCACAGGAGTATAGTCATGATTTTTGGAAACGGCTAAATTATAAGCAGGGGGTTTCGGTTTTACTGATCTCTCGTCTTCAGAGGGGTCTCTGTATCCGTGTATGTCGTAAACATCGTCCTCCTGGCTTTGCTCTGGAGATTTCTCTTTAGACTCGCTGTCGCTGTAGTCCGAAGAAGGACTAGGGAAGTCTTCGCTGCTGAAGAAGGATTCCATGAAGGATACGGGGACTAGTTTGTTTTTCTCCTTGCTCTTGAATAAAGGTTTCGTCATAGGTTTGGAAATGTCATCGAAGTCTTCGTCGAACGGGTCTATGTCGAGGAAGGAGTCCATTCCCCTCATCAAGAGGCTGAGCTCGTCCCCTTTGACCTGAGGGATCTCCTTGCTGGAAGGATAATAATAGTCGAGAAGAGGAGGAGGCGCAGGATGGGTCCTTATCAGGTAGTTGTAGCTCGCAGGAGCTGCTACAAGAGGAGGCGCTCGCTTCTTCCTTCCTTTACCAGAAGCCTTCTCACTCCTGCTGACACTGTTCTTTATCCTGCCGATCCCGATCGGGATGAGAGGTCTGTTAGTTCCGTTGACGATGTACTTGGAGATGTCTGGCCTCTTGATGACTATGTCGATAGGATTTTTCAAAGCCTGCAACGTTTCATTGCCAGGTGCCGGAGTCGAACCCGAATCAGAGAGTAGCGTTTGATTATTGACAGGCGTAGGCTCGTCGCTGATCGTCACAGTTTTGTTTCCAAATTTCTTGACAGCGGTCACCATTGAAGTTTTCATTTTTTTAGTTCTAGGATCGATTAGCTGAAATTCATTGGCATTGGTTATATTATAAAATTAAATCATATAAACTAAAAAATAGCAATATATTACTTATGGAGAGAAATATAAGTAAACTGTTTTAAAATGTAAAAATTTAAGTTATTAATTTATTTTTATAGCGGGTCAGAGGTGATTGAGCGAGTTAAGGCGCCTGCAAAAACTTTATGCTACGAGTTTATATTCCGTTCACGGGATTTAATAACAAAAAAAAATTAATAATAAATTAAAATAAATAAGTGTGATCTCCCTACTCTATTGCTTAGACCCACTAAGGTGCGGTTACGATTCCCGCATGGGGAGGTTAACGCCCCCACCCTGATATTCACAGGAAAATGAGCGACCCCTGTGTCTAACAACTAGTGTTACCCAAATGCGAGATCGAGACGAGTCTTGGTCTTGCAAACTCAGCCTTGGACATGGTCTTGATCTTGCGTAAGACTCTCGCAACAGTCTTGCAGTTACTGATTAGCTTATTACTGTAATTTTTTAGATAGAAGAAACCTAACTAAGCCCGAATGAAAAATTAGAGGAGTTAAATGCAAAAGTATATTGGTTATAACAATTATTAACATATAGTAAGTAAGATTGTCGAGTATTAGTAACTATTTCGCCTTAATTTTTATTTAAAAAATCGATTTTTTTTACCAGTCCTGGTCTTGGTCTTGCAACAATTAGGCGACCTAGGTCTTGGTCTTGCAAAGGGCAAGACCAAGACCGATTTTGGACAACACTACAAACAACATAGATCCTTGGTCCTTCAGACTGGATGTTGGACACAGGGATAATAACTCTAACCCTTAAAAAAAAAAACAGGATAGAGATGTTTGCAAAAGGTTGCCAGCCATCCTGATGAAGATTGAGTTATTTGTGATGGCGTCCGGTTATTATGAACAACGAGCTCCCTAGATATCATCTATATAGGAAGAGAACCAAAAGTCCCAGTTATCGCCTAGAACAGACCCAATAATGCTAGATGGCTAACTGTGGAAGTCAAATAAGTCAAGAGGCATGTTTAAAAAAAAAATATTTTCTTTTTTTTCTAGGAAATTGTATAATATCTTTGTTGTTTGGCAATGATTACTTCCAATAAACAACAATTGAATTTATTTGTTGTATTATCAAAATTGCATATTTACAAGTTTATGTTTCGGGATATTTACTCCCCTCCCATCTTCAGAACCACAATCCCACTGATCTTGTGGATACATGGCTTAAATCTAATATGCTCCATCATCAGTTTCTATTTCACGTTATAATAAATCTGGGTATACAACATCTTTTTTTTTTCAACTTTTATTATGATATTTACAACTGTATTAGTATGAATACATCAAATAAACGTCTACATAGGAATATTATCACATGAAACACGCTTGTTGAGAAACCACCCATTGGTAGCACTCTAATAACTTGTCTACATGAGGAGATCACGAGGCCATCTCCTTTTCAGACGCCTCGGAGGGTAATCAGGAATCGAATAGGAAGCAAGGCTAGAAATAAGAGGATTCGGATGGTTATGAAGTTTATTATGGAAGGATAGGTATCTGGATTGGGCCAAATCGGAAACATTTGGAACATTGAGGTCTTTATGGATTATTTTATTTGTGAAAAATTAAGGAGCATTGAGGATTTTACGAAGGATTTTGGATTGTAAAGATTGGATACGAGAGGAATTTGATGGTTTAGTAGAGCCCCACAGCTCAACTCCATAAGTCCAAATAGGTCTTATTATAGTCATGTATATGAGTCGTTTGTAATTCATTGAAAGTTTAGAGCGTTTGTCCAGTAAGTGTTGGAGTAAGCGGAAACGTCGAGCAGTTTCTTGTCGTTTCAGTCTTGTATGAGGATTCCAAGTGAGACGTTTGTCCAGCTGGAGTCCTAGGTATAAAATTTGTTCTACAGGGATAAGTGGGGTGTTATTAAAGGATACTATAGGACAGCAAGTCATTGGTTCACGAATATAATATCTAGAGCAACATCTTGCTTTTAGACTAATTATTGGTCTTGGAGCATTGGATGGAGCATATTAAATTTAAGCAATTTACCCACAAGACCAGTGGGATTATGGTTCTGAAGATGGGAGGGGAGTAAATATCCCGAAACGTAAACTTGTAAACATACAATTTTGATAATATAACAAATAAATTCAATTGTTAATTGGAAGTAATCATTGCCAAATAACAAAAAAAAAAACATTATTTTTTTCATTTATTTTTATTTCTTGTTTCCTACTCCAGCAAATAATATTCTCCAGTATTGGGTAAGTCTAAGAATTCAGTTTTTACTGAGTTATTAAGTAATGTGTCAGTCATTAACCAAACATTTCCTTAGAACCACTACTAAAGCAAATTGTATGCTGAAGAGGGAGAACGTATCACTGAAACATTCTAACTGAAATAAATATATGGAAATGTAATATAAATGTTTATTTTCTTATATTTGTTCTATAGACAGAGTTGTCTGAAAGAAATATTAATAAAAAAAAAGTGTGTTTATAAAAATAGATTTTCTGTATGTTTGTGTGGTTTAGTCTCCAAAGTTGAAATCCCAATTTGATAGTAATTGCTTTGTATCCATAGTTCTGAATGAAAGTATTATCTAATCACAAATCTTTATTAAAATTATTTATTTTCATGAATAAAAATAAAATAATTTTCAGAACAAGTAATTTTTATTTTTCCAAGTTTATTCAATTTATTTTTTATTTCTAGGATATTTATAAATCTCCTTAATTTGACTTCACTTTACTTTGAACAACATTTGCTCATCTTTAATACAGCATCATTATCTCCATTAATCAACCTCATAAATCAAAGTTAAATTTACAAGAACAGTATCAACAATGACAAATAATATCAATGGACCTTTCCACTCCCCTATTCATTATCTTCCAAATAAAACCATTATATATATATATATATATATATATATATATATATATATATATATATATATATATATATATATATATATATTATATCACACATCCAATGTCTATTTCAAATCTGTGTATAATGTTGTTCTTCAAACAAAACTTTATACAATGAGCCTTGGTGGACAACATGCCATCTCAGCATTCTCAATTCTAAAGTTGTATTAGTTTGAATCTGACCCGATCAGATTGAAATATATATTTCATGGACAGAGCAAGTCTCAACCTTTTCATTTGTGCAGGAAAATCCAGCAGGACATATAAAAAATTAATTAGATTAACAAAGATTTTTCAAGTGATAATCATGGAATAAAAATAAGTGAATATAATATTTATTAGTTTTAAATAAAGTTTAAAATAATTATTACTAGTATATAATAATAAATCATTTTTAAGTTCACTTTTAAGGATTTCAATTCAACAACATTTTACTCTATTTTTTTGCAATTCCATTAAGAGAGTATATAAGGATTTTATACCTTGATAAACAATGTTATAACAAGTTTTCTAATATATTCAACAACAACAAAATATGTTCAATTTTTTTTTCTAATTTCTTAAAAAAAATTCTTATTTTTCTCTCCATAAGTGAACAAGTGAATCATTGAAATGCCATGAAACTAAAATAAGAAATACCTAAAATTAATGTAAATATTAAATGCAATAAAAAAATTAGGTATAAAATCTATGTAGATTTTTACTTTTGAATTTCCTCAAATAATAAATCCTAGCAAGAAATAATTTGCGCAATATTTGAAGTTACAATAACGATAAACAATAACTGGGTTAAAAGTAGTTTGTAAGAGAATAAATCATTTATCAAGAATTGAAATTTCATTAAGTTTTCTACAAATTTTAATTTTTTGAGAATTTGAAACATTTCCAACAAAACATAACATACTGAAGAGACAACTACCAGGAATAGTACTGGTACCCGTACAGGAAAGAGAAACAAGTCCATCAAGTGGGGCTTGTGATCTGTTAAGGAAGGAAGGAAAAAAAATCTCTGGAAACATGCATTTCTTAATGCTAATAAAATACATTTTAATCTAAATATATTTCTTCAGAGATGACAAGGTGAAAGAAAAAAAAACGAAGAGATAGTTTAATATAAGTTTTAAAGCAGTAAACGCTATTCACTGCTAAAGGTATAAGATATCCAATAGTATGAGCTAGGCATTGGCGGCATCTAACATAGCCATATCTCTCCTCTCGTGATGTAACTGTGTAAATTTACTTAAAAAAATACAGGACTTTTTGAATTTTAATGTATTCATTTATTATTTATAAAAAAAATTTATAAAATTCATGCAATTACTCAATATAGAAAAAAAATTTAATTCACCTAAATTGTATTGCAATTAATTAAAGCATTTCAATTCATCAATTGTTTCTTATATCTTAAGTAAGACAATCAATTCAAAAACAAAATCCGAATCAACATACTTTGAAGAAAAGTTATAGGCAAAAGCAGTTCTAATCTACTTCAAGCATGTAGCAAACATTTCTCTCGTTATAATATCAGCATCTAATTTGAAATTGTAATATCTATATACAGGGTATTATTGACTAATGTTACCTGCAACTGAAAACAAAAATAAAACATTTTTCTTTTACTATACAAGATAATGTATCGTCAATATGAGAGATTTACTTACCATTGAAGATGCCAGTAGTTTCTATTGCTGAAAGGCTAATATACATTATGTACACATAATTAACTCAGCAAATGTAAAAGCATTTTGAAATAAAAGGATAATGGTATAATTATGAGCTGAACTATTTGCGATAGATTTGTGAATAGTTTGTCGAAATTATTGAAATTACAAAACACCAATAAAAAACAAAAAAGGAAAGAACAACAGAAAGCTACCAAGTTAGTTTCTTTTAATTTCGTGGCTGAGCTAAAAAAATAACTGTTAATAACAATGCAATATTTTTTATTTATTTAGAAGTTACTTTTGTATTTAAAATACTAGAGTTACTTGTACCCGAAAGAAAAATAGTAGTTTTGAAATACACCTCCCTTGTCATGAAAATATATTTCTTAATGTTTCACAATCTCTCCAACAGGTAGCAACACTAGCTGAATACTAGGAATTTATGTCAAATTCCTAAGACCATGTTCCCATTAGCCTATTAATTGGCCATGATAAATTAGAAAAAACTTTAATAAAATTTCATTTAATTTTAATTATTTTTAGGAGTAGTGTAAATTGTTATACAGTACTATTATACTCATATTTACTAAAACACCCTCAGTGCTCAAACCATGCCCTGAAGATGACCCACAAGTTTGGGTTGAAACGTTGGCAAAATTAATAATTTTAAAAAAGACTGCGTCCTGAATATTTATCACCCATGTTATACTCATATATTCTACAATGAGCATAAATAGTAAAGAAAATCAATTTAAATCATAAAAATTACTAAAACCTAACATTGAATATAATGAATATATCATTCATCATAAGACTTCTCCCAATGCAGTGTTCAATGGCCGAAGATTGCAGCTCATGGTGTCGCAATAATGATGGTGTGTGATGCAATGCCAAAATTATGTATTTGGAAAATATTAAATTATATTATAATTTAAAACAATCTAGACAAATTATTTAGTGTTTAGCCTAAGTTTTTATTTTTAAATGAATGTTTTAATTTTTAAAAACTAATAATAAGTATAATTATGAAGAAAAAAAGTAACAAACTTGGAAAAGCTAAAGCTAAAAATTTTCTATGATTTACTACTTCACCAAGACTAACATTTCTCTTAAAAAACAATAAATAATATTACGCTTATTCTTAAAGTCTGTGCATATAATTATTACAGCACTTCTTTTCCTTTTAAGCAATTTTTCATTTCGTGGCCCTAATGGTTGAGATCCATTGGTAAATACTTAGTGCTTCATAAATATCCATAGGTTCTAATAAATTCTCTCTTGGTTCCCAAATAGTTCAGTTCACAAATTTATACACACTTCAAGAATTTTCTTGTGGATAAAGCAATTCAAATACTACACGCAATAGTTGTAATTGTTTTATTGAGCATATACAACATGCATTTAATTTACAGGCCTACTGTAATAAAATAATAGAATAGGCTAAATTTAAGTTATAGATAAAGAATTATAATATAATAAATATTATAGTTGACATTAAAAGATTTAAATTATTTTATAATAGAAATCATTACCTCAGAAGTAAACAATTGTAACTTTTTTTTTATTAAGGTTTCTTTTTCATAACTATAATTAAAATAAATTTATTATTATTTACTGGAAAACTATTTTAAATTTATTTCTTATAATGAATTATCATTTTTTTATAAGAGAAAACAAAACAAAAAACCAAAGTACTCAAAAAGTTGTCAGTTACAATAATCTAACTCGGAGGGAAAGAAATGGATTCCAATCGTATAATCTGAAATATTTATATATTCTTTGACATTTCATGATTGCAATATTACAATTGTTTCAACTCAATAAGATGCTATCCATCTTTAATAAGTTCGTCAGTATGCTTTAAGCAGATGATATAGATGATTCTTTTTTTATATGGCCATGACCTTAATTTTGTTTTCTTATTTTTTTTATAAATTCCTGAAGATATTACATTAAAATTTTATGACTGGCTTTTTAGCTGATATTACATTTTTGTTTTTTCAATTCGAATTCAAACGTCTTTTCGGACCCTTTTAAGCCCAATGGTTTAAAAATTACCTGACATTTTTCAGATGTTTCAGATAAGATTGTTCATTGTCAAGAATTTTTCATGCAAATAATTCTCCTGCAAGAAAATAAATCATAAAACTTTATTGCTCCAATTGTCCTTTTTTTTTCACAAAATTGTCATAATTGATTTTTTTTCTTGGAAATGGATGATATTATCCGAAACATTGATAAAATATTATTAATTTTATCATAATAATATAAAATCGATTATTTTTAACCACAATTGAAAATAATTACTTTAACTACTGAATTTTTGCATTGATGGCTGAAGAATTGTATTTAAAAATCTGAAATATTTTTGGAAATGTGTGTCAATAATTTGATTTTGTAGTGATAATAAAAACTACCACTTCACCAACTAGATTAATTTTACAATTTCATCCCAAAATTTAAGTTAATTTAAACTTTTATGATTTTATTATATTTATTAAATGTAATCATTCTTGTTGTAATACCAAAAGAAATATTACAGAAAATTTTCAATGGATAATTTATATTAATTTTATATCAGACCATTAATATCGATAATGATAAAAATAACTGGTAAAGAATATCAAGGAACCATAACCAGTCTATAGAACGTAAATTACTTGTTTCCTCATATTTTACTAATGTTTATCAATTAAAGGTTCTTAAATTTATTTACACCGGGATGAAGCCATGATTGATGTGAGTATACAGATGGCGCCTTAATAGTTAAGGTTGCTAAGATTATGGTGCAATTGAGTTTGGCGGCATGGTATGAATCCAGCCTGGACGGTTAAAATTAATTTTATGAAGAGTAGGTAGTTAAAAAAGAAAAAAAAATCTAGTCTGAAAAGTTTCTTTCAACAACATTTGTTTTGCAAACTCTCTCCCAATTTTAGGTATTTTATGCTAATCTTGAGCTTAAATTTCTGGCCCAGATAAGAATGAATGCCCTTTTATTTAAATAAATACTCTTGCACATTTATTGAGTTTATTGAAATTTGCATTATAGACTTTAAAAATATAACAAGAACAAAAATAGTAGTAAAAAAATAATTAAAAAGAAACAAATCATAATATATTATAGTTGGGGAATGTTCATCTCTCAGGGGTTCCGACATCACTTTATAAAAACTTACTTTTTAGAATATCATTACGGTATTGAAAATTAGTAGCAAAATTTTGAATAAATCAGAACACCAATACAAAAATAATTTAAAATTTTGTAAGAAACTAATAAAGATAAAATAATTACAACCATATTTTATAATGTTGAATTTTTTAAAAGCCATTATTTCTGTTCAATACAGGATGTCACAGCAGATAAGATTGCTTTGATCGATATTCCGATTCATGGATATTATTGCTTTGATTTAGCATATCATGAAGTGTCATGATTTTACGATTGGCCTTCCGATATATATTTTTGACTAATTCTAATAATACTCATCAAATATTTGAGATTTAAAAAACAATATTTTTATTTATGCCTTTCATTAAATATAATCAGGTATTTCAGTAACCCAACAGTCCAACATGGTAACTTCAGTTATCCTAAACTGCATTTATTTATTTTGATTGTTTATTAAAATTTAAATATAATAAAAACAATATATACAATTTACATGCTCATTTCTAAAATAAAAGGCCTGTACATTAGAGAGGACCAATAGTTGATATTCATTAAAAAACTATTGATATTTCAGAAATATGAATACAAATTATGTAAAAGGCATTACATAATAAGCTATTCTTAGTGAATTTCATATAAGACATAAAGCAGCTATATTACTTTGATATAAAATTATTGTGATATAATTGTTTTCAAAGTATATTCTCTTTAGGATGTTAGTGGAAGATTATAAAACAAAGCCGTGATTCTCTAAAATAGCTGTAAATAACCAATATATTAAAACATATATTTCTGTTGAAAAATCAGATTCGCATTTTTAAGCATTTTCGCACAGATTGAAAATTTTCACCACATATTACATATATAGATAAGTGAAAGTATACAAAGGTAACTAAGAAAACAAGGTAAAACAGTAGAATGCCCTAAATAAAAAAGATAAAGTGGTGAATAGAGGTAATGCAAAGTATTTCGTCAAAAGAGTATGGAGAACTGTCAACTAATGCCGTCCTCAAGGCCGCTTCTCGTTGCTAAAAGGTTAAAAGACTAACCAAATAGAGATAGTAAAACGCCCCAAGACAGTACAGCATTAACAACAAAAGAAATTAAAGTTCACTAAGATATCAATAATACTTTGATATTGACTGGTATAAAAAATAAGCATCAAAATATTAATAGCAAAAATATATATTAACATTTGACTAATAGAAATGTTATTGATAATATTTCAGTATAAACTGCTACTTAGAAGTTCTAGGGACTATATAGCTGTTCATAATTTTTAGAAGCACTATTAATGAAATCACAGCTTATTTGGTTAGTAACTAACAATTTTCTCTATTTATAATAATATTTTATATTGATAAACATGAAAGGCTCTGATAAGAAGTTAATAATTTTTTTTTATTCATATATCAATAGTTCAGAAAATATATTAAATGAATATCAAATAAGAAGTCCTCAATACATATTTTTTTTAAAGAAACAATTAATAAATTAAAAAAAACTCTATTGGCACTTTATTTGATATGAAAATAACAAAAACTTATCGAATAATAATGTTCCAAAGAGGAATGGACGAAGGCGATCAGATATTTACAAATGAGGAAACTGAACAGTCCACCATCTTGTAAGAAAACTCGGTAACTATATGGCAGCTGGATTATGGCAATATTTACAAATGGCTGGTGCATTTTCTACTTTTTTTTCCCAAATATTTGGTAACCTTGACTTACTTCGTTACCGTAATCGGCCCATTTGGTCAGGTCCAAGCTAGGCAAGATCCCACTTCTGCACGGGACCCTTGGGTTTCTGTAATAAAATAAAAAATATTTATAATAATTAGCAATAATAGTTATTACTATATCTATATTATCCATAATAGATATTATCGCTATTATGTTTTTTGTATTTCTTTATTCAGTTATAATACATTCTGTCCCAACTGTAATAAAAGAGTTCTTGCACACCATAGATATAATAAATAAAAATAAATTAAATGGAATAACAGACAGGAAAATAATGACATTAAAAATTTATATAAAAACAAATAAGAAACTTTGAGTTATCAAATTGAAATTTTTTTTATTTTTATTTATTTATATGATATTTACAACTTTATACAAAAAAATGTTGTGCTAAGTAACGAGAGAATTCCTAAAAGGTTAATATTTGCTGTGCCGAATGGTAAGCGTCCGAGGGGTAGATCGAAGCGAAGGTGGGAAGATTGCATTAAAGCCGATCTAAAGGGACTGGGTTTGGATGGCAAACGGTGGAGGGAGGTGTGTAATAAGTGATTGGTGGTGTCGGCATCGAACCTTCGGGTTCGCTAAGCCTTTTATTATTATTATACAAAAAAATACATCTGGTAAATTCGCACATGGATATAATGACATGAAAAACATGTTGAGAAACTACCCATTGGTAGCACTCTAATATGTCTACATTAGGAGATCACGTGGCCATCTTCTTTTCAGATGCCTCGGAGGGTTATCAGGAATTGAATAGGAAGCAAGGTTAGAAACAAAAGGGTTGGGATGGTTATGAAGTTTATTATGGAAGGACAGATATCTGGATTGGGCCAGATCTGATACATAAGGAACATTAAGGTCATTATGGATGATTTTATTTGTAACAAAGTAAGGACCATTGAGGATTTTACGAAGGATTTTGGATTGTAAGGATTGGATGCGAGAGGAATTTGAAAGTTTGGTGGAGCTCCATAGTTCAACTCCGTAAGTCCGAATAGGCCTTATAATAGTCATGTAAATGAGTCTTTTATAATTAATTGGAAAGTTAGAGCATTTGTCTAGTAAGTGTTGAAGTAGTCGGAAACGTCGAGCTGTTTCTTGTTGTTTCAGTCTGGTGTGAGGATTCCAAGTTAGACGTTTGTCCAGATGGAGTCCTAGGTAAAAATTGAAAACTTAAATACAGGCATACATATATACAAAATTTATTAACATTTATTCAGGGGAACACTGAGCCAAGACTTCCCTCCTCTCTCCCCATTCACATGGAGGGAAAAGCAGGACTTTATTAGATTCCAGTTTCTCTTTCTCAGCCGTATCACTGGTATTAATGACCATTGGAGACTGAGAAAAATGTATTGTAACTAAAAAGTTCATTTCTACTCTTTTATAATGTGAATGGAAAAGGGATGGATAATTCCTACTTATGATATTAATACATATATCACTGAATTGATTAAGAAATTATAGTCGATGACCTCTAGTATTTACTCCTTAATGTGACCTTGAGTGAGGGAATAAGAAGGAATGTATGGTCGCACTATGAATTGGACTCAATTGTGCAGAGGACATTTGTTTATTGAAAAGTTCCTAATCGATAAACAATCGACGAAAAAGGCACAGAACAAAGAAATTTATTACAGTTGTGGAAATAAATTATTTTATTATACAGGAGTGGATAGTTCTTTTATTTAGTTGTCCTATATGCCTCACAATTGAAGAATAACAATCCAGGTGAGTCAATTCATTCAAAGTGTATTTACTTAGTCCCACATTTCATGTATATATATTCTTATCATTTCTTGTCACTCAGTGTCACAAAAGCATTAGGTTCCCGAATTCCCAAAAACTGTAAACACCCACAAAAAGTTTATATCCAGTGCCGGGGTTTTGTTTTAAAAAATTAATATTCTAGAGTGTAAATAACCAATACCCCCAATAAAACGGAAGGCTATTAACAATTTCCACCCGAACTGGTTATTTAAAATTGTCCCCAAACAAGGTTATTTACAATTGCCGCTCAACAGATTATTTACAATTGCCGCCAAACAGATTATTTACACAATTATTTAAGATAATATTAAAATAGATTAAAAACTTATAAGAAATTAGGAAAACTTCCAATCTGTATTGTATAATTTGAAATAATAGAGCAGTAAATTTAGCCTTTTTCGTTGGAATAATTTTATTATAAGTTCCCGGCTCTATGTTATATGTTTCACCCTATTTACAAGGAGTGTGGGCGAAGGCTGTTAGCCTGTTTCTCAGATAATTAGTTTGAATGATACCGAGGGATATAAAGAGATTATTTAAATTTACAACTGTACTACTAAAAATACATCAAGAAAATATGAAGTTGGTAATATGACATTTACAGACTTGAAGAGAAACTCCACTTTGGTGTAGAAACGCCATTAAGAGCACTCCACGAAAACCAAATTAAAATATTGTTCCAACTTTAAGTACACGTCATATTTTTTATTAAACTGACCATATGAAAGAAGATAATCTTTCTTTAAATATTGAAAGAGCTGTTTTATATACTGTTATGATAAATGGTTTACAGACTCATGTCATAAATCCTTTATAAATTGCATTTTATAAATAAGAATTACTTACATTTCATAATCAGGAAGAACCATAGGATATACTTGAATTGAATCTATCAAATCTGTATTGTCACAGAGTATCCTTGATAATTTTACTTTTCTGATTTCTCGAAGTTGTTCTGTAAAATTTTATTAGGATCATGAATAAATTTTTAACTGTTATAACAAATTTTAAAAATAATTTTCGCTTAAAAAAATTTCTGGATCATATATTGAAATCCAAAAGCGTAAAGTACCTAGAGTAAAGGATGATGGCTGATTTGGCAATTCGTACCAGAATCTATCTCCTCGTCTCAAAAAGCTCATTTGAGTCGCGATGACACATGCAAAAGTGGGTCCAATCATACTTCCAGGAAGTGGCTTCTCTGAGACACCTCCCGACCATAAGTCCACATCCATTGTATGTCTACAAATTTAAAACAGTAAATTAGAATAATTTAAAAATTAACAATATTTTGCTATATCCTCAGCTTCAACAATAAACCACAAAAGTATCAAATCACAACTTTTCAGAGCACATAAAAAACAAAATTTAATTTCCATTGTGTTAAAATTTATTTATTTTTAAATATTAAGCTAAGCAATATCCTGTGATATACTGTCAAGTATACACATTTAACAATGAATTGCTTGGTATACAGTTTAGCCAAAATTAATAGAATAGACTAAATCTATATCTAAATGTTCTGTACTTTCTCGGTTTCACATAGGGAACAATAATATGTTATAACATAATCTTTTGGTATATCATACCAGATTTTTGTGCAGTAAATAACTGAAATCAGTATACGCTTAAAATGTGCAAAACCGTGACATGAAAACCCAAAATGCATAAAATTGTGTAGATAACATGCAAAAATCAAGATTTTGTTTAATTTATAATATTAATGCATGAACTTCTGATTTACTCTTGTGTTAAAGTTATAGCCTATAAAGTAAAATTAGGTATAATGTGTATCAATGTGAGAAAAAACGTATTTCTAATTCAACAATGAATGATGATTAACCCAAATCTTGATTAAACAAAAGTAGTTAATAAAATTAATAACAAAATTTGTATTCTTGGACTGTCACTTTTAGGTCAATTTAAATAAAAGGCAAAGCTTTCATTAAGGCAAGCAAACTTTTATTAAAATCCATCATGGCCCTGAGTAATCCAGTAGTGTTTTGTCAAAGAAATTTCGGCCAAGCAATAATATGAATTGTTTGTTTACAAATACTTTCATACTTATTTTTCGGAAACTGATGAATAAATATATATAATTTTAAAAATGTAATTCATACATTTGTTTTGGAACCATGATGATAAGGAGCTTTGTGTCTATATGCCTACATGAAATCCATAGTTAGTGAAATTAATAAGTCACCCACACTTATACAATAAAATATAAGAACTTGGATAGTAATTTTGTTACCTATATTAAATGCGTTAAGTCTAAGATACCCTTTCATCATAGAAAGAAAATGTTTAATTATTTTAAAATTGTATGCCATTTGCACCTGGGCTGCAGCACACATAGGAAATTTTGAAATGTACCAAGGTCCGTTGACAATTTTTGATTGTGCTGTTTATATTCTATTTATGTGTCTTTGTTTTGCTGGACCCCAAAGTTCTGCTCCGTATGTCTAAATTAGTCCAAGTATGGTGTTGTATATCAGTCACTTGTTTCATAAGTTAAGTGGAGATCTGTAGTCCAGAAGATGTGAGATTTGGTATCGTCTATTCACTTTTTACCTTTTTAATTTAGTATGTATATTTCAGGTAAGTATTTGTCTAAGTAGAGTCCGAGGTATCATACGTAGATTTTTGAAGGCACTGAGTTATTGTCAATTGTTATGGGTGGACATGAGGCTTTCCTAAGAGAGAAAGTTACATGAGTGGATTCGCTACTATTTATTTTAGTTTCCCATACCATATTTTTCTTACTACTTCTGAAGATCATGGAAAATTATTTTATTCTAAATAAAAATGTTAAGAACAAAAAAGCTAAAATCAATGTAGGGTAAAAAGCCAGTTTTGAACCTTCAGCAGTTGGACATCCCTATTCTTAACTATAAATCCAATTTAGAAGTAAATAATAAAATTAAATTAAAATATTACCTACATATGTTTATTTTAATAGTTAGTCAGGGGACGTCGTCAAGAATCACCCACAAATGTTATTGTATTGATAATATTTTTGTTTATTATTATGTATTTGCTTGTTAAACACCTCCCCTCTCCACCCTCGATTATTTTTTAAAATATGCATAGGTATGCAATATTTTAATTTATTGATATTTAAATTTCAGAATTTTTTATAACTTATTTATCTTTATAAGCTGTTAATATTATAAACGGCTTATTTTGGTAGGTATATATTGATAAAAAAAAAAAAAATGAATAATTACTGAAATATCTGCATATATCTGTGAACGGTAGTGTTGGGCATGGAACCGAACAAGTCCTGGAAGTCTTCTCCAGCCTGAAGTCCACAGAACTTCCTGTAATTTACACATTTTAAATTACTTTCAAAATAAATAAAATCAAGGAATAGAAATAATGAATTAAATTATTATTAAAAAAGTAATAGAAGAGTGTAAATGAAGTAGAAATGAGCAGGCATCGATTTTACATAAAATAATATATTCTAACCTGTAAAACATGAATCCTGGAATTCCGAATTCTCTTCCTCTCTGCATGTTAAACGCTACAAGATCCAATCCAAAATGATGCCCAGGTTTTTTGAGCAGGTGATTCGTTACCTATTGATGCCAGAGGTAGGAATATATGTGTCCATTAAAAATAAAAAAATAGTAATGAGAAATATAGTAATTATAAAGATAATTAGAATTAAAAAATATGACTGAGATTACTCTACAAAATAATAACTGATAAACATTTAGAATTAAGGAGTTACCTCTTGAGTTATCGAGTCATCCATAGCTTGGGCTACCTGATTCATCAGACCCATCAAGTATTCGTCCATTACACCAGCCCTGTACAAGTCGTACGGCCTTCGAATGAGATCAGATAACCTCTTGGAAGCTGGAAAATATTTTTGATGATAAATAATCATAATTTGAAAATTTGTTAAAAAATAAATTTTAAGAATTTAGGAATTTTTGTTTTGCATAGATTATTTTCAAAGTCCTGTCACATATGAAACAAAATTTAAAAAGTAAGCTTATTTTTTACTTATACCGATATTAAGGTGTTTGTTGATGATACTGTAATGCAAACTAAAGGTAAAGAGAATCTGTAGGAGTTTTCAGTAAAATATACAAATCATAAGGACTAACTCTTTCTTTAACAATGGTAGACTCATATATGAATTGAGATGGAATCTGGCCCAGAAGATATGGTCGTTAATCACAAACTAATTATGGTTTAATATTTATTTGAAGTCTACATTTTGACCTATGTTGTAGGTGTTCATCAGGGTTAAAAAAACAAGGTACAAAACGTTACTACTAATTGGTACAAGATACTAAAAATTAAACTAAGAATTGAAGTTGAATTGGCTTAAGATATCAGGTACAAATTATAGATCTATTTTATATGGTGAGAAATGACACATAGTACATACTACAAATACGAATACTCCCTCTCAATTCTTAATCTCTAAATTAGATCTGCAACTTGTGTCTGATATCTTAAAACAATTTAATTTTTAAATATAATTATAATTTAGTTTTAAATATAATTTTAATTGTTTGTACCTTGTACTAATTAGAATTTTAACATTTTGTATCTTGTTATTTTTAGACCTGATGAAGACCTAAAACGCAGGTCTAAATGTAAGTAACAAATAAATATTATACCTTAATCGTTGAGTGTGTGATCCTCTGCACAATAACTGGAGCGATCTGGGATCAGCGTACTAAGACATGGAGAAAAAAGACCAATAAAGAACACAGAAACTGGTCAATCAATATTCTATGATATGAAGGCATGGAGGTTAAGATGGGAGGGGCATGTAGCTCGTAGCAATCCATCTGAAACTTCTACATAACAATGAATGCCTCAATAGAAGGCAAAAGACCACGTGGAAGGCCAAAAAGCAGATGGATAGATAGAATTAACAAAGATGCAATAGAGTTGCGTGTAGATAACTGTAAAGAAATAGCCCAAGACAGGCAGAGATGGAGCAGGCTTGTTAAGGCGGCAAAAGATCTACATGGTCTGTAATGCCAACAAAAAAATAAATAAAGAAATTGGTGTGTGATTGTGAACTATTCTTATAATAAAATATAGTCATTTTTTTTTACAAAATTAATTATATATAAAAAACCTATGGTATCATTTATAATTTTTTTTTCATTCTATTTTTCATAACTATTAAAAAGTATGAGGATGTATTCATTATACCATTTTAAAGTTTTTGTAGCTTACCGATAAATTTGTGGGCTTTGCTCCATCTCTCGACAGCAGTTGGAAGAAGCGAATGGCCAAACCTGAAAGCTGCTGAGGCAAATGCGTCGATTATGTTTGGATTTACAGTTGGATCATAACCATCCCAATAACCCTAAAAATAAATAAAAAATCAAATTAGAATCATTCTAAAACAGTAAATGAAAATGTCAATAATTAGAGAACATCGTACATCTTTTTCAAGTAAAATTCCAAATTTTTCCATGACTTCTTTACCGAGAATAATTGGTAGGAATTCATTGTAGGTTATGTGTTGTATCTCAGCAATCACTATCCTCCTTGCTTCCTGAGAACGAGAAAAATGAATAGAAATTATTAAATGAGGCAATTACATTTACAGTATAAAAAGAAAATTACCTTAAATTGAAATTAAAAATTTAGAAGATTGAAAAGAAAATATTTTTAAATTAATGATTTCAAATTTTAAGTTGAAACTTTCAGTTCCTTTTGAATTGAAGTCCCCTGCCCAAAATAGAAGTAGAGTTGATTTTTTTTTTTTCCATTGGTTCATAATTATTTGTTTTTTTATGTATATATCTAGTAAGTATAAACACTTATCAAGAAAAAAACATAAAAAGTGTATAATAATAATTTTTTATATACCTTCAAGGACCAATTAAACATCATTGTAAACAGAATTTTTTTTCCATATTAGGGTGAACACACGAGTTATAAACAGGACCAGTTATGGACAGGTTGGACTTTAAATGTAAATAATAAGCTTCCATGTCGATTGAAAAGTTAAATTTTTTTCTTGACTGAAGAACAATGCCCTCTATTTACAACTGTATGAACAAAGTTCTCAAAAGAAAATTTTAAAATGCCTATCATTGTTGTTTCTATAGTGTTCTTGAGATCAGTGTGTTTCATACCTTCCTACTAGCAGTTTTGCTAAGACTAAGTTGAACATTTATCTCATCTCATCTTTATCATTATTTTTATAGTTAAACAAAGATTTTAGAATTTTTCTGAGGTGTGTCCATTATTGGTACCAATCCTCTGTTTATTACCAGAACAATTAAATTTCGGGTTGTCCATCACTAGTGCAAAAAGGTATTGCTTTTTTAAACTGGAGATTATACCTATATAACTTAATATTTTTTCAATTTTTAAAAATAAAATTATTATTTCTTAATGATATTTACAACTGTCTTATATAAATATATCTAGTAAATTTGAACATATGGATATAATGACATGAAAACACTTGCTGAGTAACTACCCAATGGTAGAACTCAAATGATATGTCTACATTAGGAGATCACGGGGCCATCTTCTTTTCAGACGCCTCGGAGGGTTATCAGGAATTGAAGAGGAAGCAAGGTTAGGAACGAGAGGGTTGGGATGATTCTGAAGTTTTTTATGGAAGGATAGGTATCTGGATTGGGCCAGATCTGAAACATTAATGTCATTATGGATGGTTTTATTTGTAACAAAGTAGGGAGCATTGAGGATTTTATGAATGATTTTGGATTGTAATGATTGGACACGGGAGGAATTCGATGGTTTAGTGGAGCCCTATACCTCAACTCCGTAAGTATAAATAGGCCTTATTATAGTCATGTATATGAGTCTTTTGTAATTAATTGGAAGTTTAGATCGTTTGTCCACTAAGTGCTGAAGTAATCTAAATTGTCGAGCGGTTTCTTGTCGTTTCAGTCTGGTATTTTTTTCAATTTTAAAGTTTTAAATAGAAAAAGGAGGTCCTAAAGATTCCAATGGTCCAACAGAGAAGTTTCTAACTATAATAATTACGGTGGTATAGGACAAAAATGAAAAAAATTTCCATCACTGGTATCCTTACCCTAGGTATTAAAAAAAAAAAAAAAGGAGGATATATATTTTTTCTACATAATTTTCATTATTTATTTTCCTTTTTTACCAATTTTTGTTGGATTTTATCTTATTTATTTTTAATACAATGTAAATATTACATTTTGGGAGTGGGGTAGCTCAGTGGTAGGGCACTAAGCTCCCAATGCCCAAGGTCCCAGGTTCGAATCCTGTCTCTTGGCAGAAAAATTATTTATTCTGTTTCATTGGCCATGGGGCTACCCTCCTGGGGGCACATCCAGTCTCTACAAAGTACCTTAATTATATAATTAATTAAAGGGGAAAACTTGGCGTTCAAGTGTGATCCTGGACAACTGTTGGCCTTGAAACAGTGCTTTCCCTAAATAATACTGAATACAAGACCCTTCATGGGTTGTTGTGGTACAGGTTTTTTTTTTTTTTTTTTTTAAATATTACATTTACTTCACCTGATAAAGAGTCTCATCGTCCCAGTGTGGATTGACTTGAGCGAGAGCCCTCGCGAGCCTGTTGTGCTCACGAGCCATGATGGTGTGCATACATGCCAGGACAAGTTGTTCGTTGACTCTGATTTCACCTAAAAAATAAAATAGCAATCATTTCTATAATCTAAGATGCTTAAAAATAAATTCATGAAATATTGGGTTAATCCTAAGTAATAGATACAAATAAAAATCAAAAAGTTTTATGAGAAGGAGTTAATCGGGGGGGTGTTGTCAAATAAATACTAAATTAAAATATAGTAATTATTTTAATTTTTGCCGACGTTTCGACCCACTTTGCAGGTCGTCTTCAGGGATAAAAAAACTAAACATGTTGAAAATAAAAAATAAATATAAGTAGATATAAAATAAGAAGAAGTTGTCAGATACAAAAATAAAAGATGATATCAGAGATATAGTGGGTGACAATGTAGTTAAATATTAAGTATTATATATGTAGAAGATACAAACAAATGGAAAATAAGTATGAATAAAAATAAAAATTATCTTCTACATATATAATACTTAATATTTAACTACATTGTCACCCACTATATCTCTGAAATCATCTTTTATTTCTGTATCTGACAACTTCTTCTTATTTTATATCTACTTATATTTATTTTTTATTTTCAACATGTTTTGTATCTTTTGTAGCCCTGACTTGAAGATGACCTGCAAAGTGGGTCAAAATGTTGGCAAAAATTAAAATAATTACCATATTTTAATTTAGTATTTATTTGACCGCACCCTCCAATTAACTCCTTCTCATATTATATCAACGGTCAACCTTCTCTACATCATTATAAAAAGTTTTATGATAATATAAAGTTGCTTAAATATATTTTGCCTGTTAAAAACTGTATTAATCATAGAGTTGAAAGAGTCTGTCCGCAACAGAATTTTAATAACATAGATTTTTTTATTGATTCGTTATTTTTTTAAAACATTATTTCAGTCCATGAGGCTTTATATCTTTGGCACCTGTGAAAATTATGTTAAGTGCAATTTTGTTAATTTTTATGTGTATCATTAGAAAACTAATTTCTTCAATTTATTTGTGTCTGATGGGATAAGTTAAGCAGCTATTAAAGAGATCAACATTCCTTTGTGAATTATGGATTGAATCTTGAAAATTGAATTCGCAACTGTGAAAATACCAAACATTCAATTGTGTTTTCCATAAGTATGATTTTTGCACTTAACACACTATGCACAGGTACATCAGATATAATAGACATTCAAATTATAAAAAGTACTATGAGAAGGAGTTGGTTGGAGTTGCGGTCAAATAAATACTATAAACTAGAATAGTATTTTATTAATTATTAATTATTTTGTAAATTAATAATACTATTTTAATTTATAGTATTTATTTATGATAATCACGGTAAACCATCTCTACACCCTTATAAACAGTAATATTAAACAATTTTTTGTCAATAGCCATTAGCTTTTAATATGTATTAATTTTTTTTCACATTTAAATATTGCAAAGTATATTGTATTACTTAAAAAGTAATTATAAAATAAACAAATTACCAGCTTCAAAACAGAACTCTGTATTGTTTGCTCTCGTACACCCCTCTTCTGGAATATCGACTTTCAGAGGTAGAAGATCTTTTAAACCAAATTCATGAAATGCTGGATTCATCCTCAACAATCCTCCATAGCCAGTACGTAAATGTCTAGAATAAATAATTTTAATTTTAGTAAAGATTTTATTTAATACAGAAGAATTTTAATCATGATTTGTTAAAATTAAAATAAAGAAAAGAAATTTTTTTTTACTACTATATATTTTTAAATTTCCATTATTAGTTGAATAAAAAAATAATGAATTGATATCCTGAGCTAAAGTAGAACAAATATTTTATTCAAAATTTTAATTTTTAAAAAATCTCAAAATTGCTCTGCCTGGCTTGTGCGAATATTTCTCATGAAGAAGATTTACAATATGGATTGACACATCAGCATTGTATGAATAATTAACAATAATTTGATCTGACTCTCGTACAATGTATCCCTTGATAAAATATTTATATTCCTAACTAAATTGAATTTAATATATTTTAAGAGAATTTTACAATATTAGTTTACCTTGAGAATTCTTCAGTTACACCGTACACTGTGTTACCGTCGATGACTCCAGTCAGTGTATTGAAAGGCACTCTTGATCCTGAAATAGAATTATACAACCAATAATACATAATAAAATAAAATAAATTTGATTTATTTGATATATTGTTGCAAATCTTTATTTATCTTCTGGACGTTTTTCTATATATTGTTGAAGACAGACACAAAGAATATAAAGGACCAAAGATTTCATATCTATTTTCAGTCTCACACTGTGATACATGGGAATGTGACACAGTGTGGATATTAAGTGTAAATTCCTTTATATAAAAAGTTTTAACTTATAATGAAAGAAAAATTATTTATTTTAATTTTATTATGACAGAAAAATTATTTATTCTGTTTCATCAGCCTTGGGGCGATACTGGGGTCAGGGAATCCTCCTGGGCCCCACCCAGCCTCTATAAAGTGGGTAACCATAATTAAATAATTAATTAAGGGGAAAATCTGGTGGTTGATGTCTATCAAATCGCTTCCTTGCACTACCGTTGACCTAGAAACAGTACTTTCCTTAAATAGTACCGAACCCAAGACCCTTCATGGATACAGGTTATTTTTAAATTTAAAAAAAATTATGATGAAATTAACACAGATTGGGACACAAGAAATGAGGAACATGGAATAACAGTTGCTATTATTTTAAACAATCTATAGAAAAAATCATTGAAGATGAAGGAAGCTCCAAAAGATATATGTGTTAAAAATGTGTGAAGTATTAAACGGAAAGTTTATTTTTTTCCTTACAAAAATAAAATTTCAATATACAATAAACTTTTGTTTTTATATGATAAAACAATTTAAATAAAGGAATTTACATTTAATATTCACTCTCGCATATAACAGTGTGACACTGACAGTGGATTTAAAATGTACATTTCTTTCCCAATCCTTAAAATGCCCTCGGGCAGTGGAAGGAATTTATTACATGTTTATATTGTATTATTGTATACTATATATGTAATTGTTTCAATAAACTTTTTGGAGGGTAAGAAAAAAAAAAAAAAAAAAAACTTTAAATAAAAAAGTTTTAACAGATGAAAAATGTATTAAAATAATTACAATGGATTGGAATATAAGAAAGAAAGAGGATAGAAAAATAAATATGATGGTGTTAGATAATATATAAAAAACATCCTGGAGATGAGGAAAATTCCAAAACATTGATTTATATATAATAAATAAATAAATAAGTGAAGAATTATTAAAAGAAAATGAAATTTTTTTTTCATAGACAATTAAAAATATAACTATTATTCCTCCATAAAATACCAGTTTTATATATATATTTTTTTTTTGTAATATTGACAACTATGTTATTTACCAAGTCGACAATTCGGCCTTACGGCAGGGAACGACCTTACGAAGTCCTGACATTTGACACCGTGCTTGGCATAAAAGTAATCATCGTCTGGAATGGTGATTTCCATGCAGTATGGATGCTTGAGATGTGGCGGTCTATTACAGCATTCCTCGGGTTCATTCTTTGAAAAGCGATCTAAAAGAAACCAAAAACAATTTATATAAAAGGTGAGTTACTACAACAACTTTGGATATGGTCAGTATTATCCCCACATATTTTATTACAGTAAGGCTCAAAATTGGTTTTGTACCAAATATAAGCTCCTGTCATGCTCAAATTCATGAATGGTGTACCGTTGGATTCAGAATTTCATGGGGGATTAGCTAATCTTATTCTCCACTTTTGTTTTTCTTTCTAAAATAAATAAAGTGGATACAAACATTTTGCTAGGCTTCGATACTGGAACGATCCTGCATTTTTAAGCCGAAAAACGTACTATTTTCGAGTTAACGTAAGGCATAGGGTTTCGCATCCACACAACCTTAAATTAATTGTAGTACTGTCATTGAATATATGTCTCATTTCGTCGACTTGAGGTCTCTATGATCGAGAAAGGGGGAGTTTATATTATTTATCGATGGTGTTTTTGATCGGCAAGCCACATCTTCGTTAATTTTTCACCAAATCTCAAGATTGAGCCATCAATTTCGAAGGCTTCCTTCTCCTTCAGGCTGGCAAAATAGTCCAATCACCCAGAAAATTCAGGCAAACAAGTTATGAAAGAAAATAAACTTTATTTGCGAATAACTGAAAAATATACACTTTTCTCTTTGTTATGCCCATGATTATATAAAAGATTACTAAATTCCCTACAAAAGGAAAAAAAAATCATCGCAATCGGACAATTTTTAGCAAAGATACAGCTTACTGAAATTTGTATACATGCTGGTTCCAAACAAAAATGAAGATTTAAATTAATTTTGTTTGCTTTGTGGACTATATTTATCGATAAAGTAACATCTGATGTCTTAATCTTTTGATAAGTTGTATTTTTTTATTTTCTTATTAATTTGGCATTTGATAACTATATGCTGTGCGAATTTTTTACACGGGCCTATGAGTAGTAAAATAAATTGAATAACATTCATTGATATATTTTGGGAGAATTTAGTATTTACGGTTAAAATAAATATATTTACTACTTTTTGTTATTTTAAAATTGATTAGATTTTCTAAGATATTTTGTTATGATATAAAAAAAAAAAAAAAAAAATTAAGGAAATATATACTCATCAATTTTAATCCATTTATTTATTATGCAATTTTATTCTTACATTCCTTTCATTTTCATACACCACAGGTTTATCATTAATGAGTTTCACAGTATTCAATTAAATTTAAAGGTAAAAGTTTTCATCAAAACATAAATTTGGAAAGTGTATTTGCATTAAATATACAATGCTTGTCATTGTGCTAAGATGTCTTCTAAGGCAGGATAGTGTTTACCACTCTATTGCTTAGACCAGGACTCTCCAAAATTGTTGTCCTGCGGACTACATTGAGACCTAAGTCCCATAGGACATGGCATGTGGTGAAAAAACCAAAACAAAATTCTGTTCTATAAATGCCACTTCATCTGTGAAATGAGCTTTTAAAAATAAAAAAAAAAAAAAATATGCAATAATTGTTGTATTAATCTTGTCTCTAAGTAATTTGCTAGATTTCATATTTTTAAAAATTTTTCCATGTTATAAAGATGATAAAGATTCTTTCGCAGGCTATAATTTGGAGACCCCTGGTTTAGACCATTCAAGTTTATATTTGTTACTTGTAAAACAATTAATGAATGAAATAAAAGTCTGGATACTAAAAACAAAACTCTTTTGATGTCATTACACAATAAATGTAACACTATTCACCATATTTAAGATATTAGATAGAAAAATTAAATATTTTTCAGCCAAATTAAGGATTTTTCCAAGTTATAATTCTGTGCCTCAGAGGTAAATGATGTACATTTTCTTATTAAATAATTTAGTAACTAATAAAAAAATTTAATTGGCGCAAAGTTATGGAACATTGGCTTTCCTGAAAAAAATACAAAAATGGACATGATGTTCTTTACTTCCGGGGTACAGAATTTTTTTAACTAAATGATCTTTATTCATGGCCAAAAAAAAAAAAAATTAATCATGAAGCTTAAAAAATTAGGTAATATATTTAATTCATTGTTTCTGAATCCTGCCACTATACCCAAGATACAGCCTTTCAAGATCATATTTTTTAGGTTATGATCACTGCAGTCATCAGAGGATCAGCCTTTGGGCTTACTTACAAAGGTTTTCCTAAAATATACAGTAAGAAATTTGAGGAGTTCAGATTTCCTCAAAAGAATTTTTCGATATCATAAAAATATATATTGGAAAGAATAAATCGTAATGCATAGATACATACTTTTAATAAACACACTATTTATAGCATTTTCAAGTCAAATTTAGAAATTTCTTAAACCAAATTGGGATTTTTTAAAATCAAACCTAAAACTTTCCAAATCGAATTGGGATGTTTTCAAATAAAATTTAGAATTTTCCATTTAAAATTAAGATTTTTCCAAATCAATTTAAGAATTTTTATAAAACCAAATGGATAGTGTATTTTTGATTTCTTATTAAATTCCTTAGACATAGTACCTATTATGAATAATACGGTTAGGTATTATAGCATTTAAAGTCTAATTTTAGAAATATTAAAATTAAAGAATTTGAATGAATTTTCTACAAGTAAAAACTACAAGGTGTAACTTTGAAGCAAGCCTGACATACGAAAGAACATATATTTATTTCTAAAACACTTGTTGCACTTCTTAAAGAATTTATCCATTTTTAAATTGATAATGAGAGCATTATCATATTCGTTATCTCCATTTTTAGTCAGCCTCCAAATACACAGCGTGGGCAGTCCTTTAGAAAAGAGTCTTTTGTCCTATTTATTAATGATATAAAATTGGTTTTTAAACACTATAACGCCTAACCTTATTATTCATAATACATCTAAGGAATTTAATAAGAAAACTAAAATATCCTATTCATTTGTTGTTATAAAAATTCTTAAATTGATTTGGAATAATCTTAATTTGAAATGGAAAATTCAAAATTTGATTTGAAAAAATCTCAATTTGGTTTGGAAAATTCTTAATCCGACTTGGAAATGCTATATAAATCTTATTTAATTTATTACTATTGAGTTATTGAAAATAAGACATTTACCAAGAGGAGTTCCTGTCAGGGTGAAGTCATGGTCCATGAACTGTCCCCAAGCAACTACCATGACAGTACCAGCATGGTCATGGAATCCTTCGTCTGGATGGATCGTCCTGGACACTATCCTTGGAAGAGGGAGTTGGGTCCCTAAGACACTTTCCCTCGGTGCTCCCATGCCGTCAGAGAACTGAGGAGCCATTAATCTGAAATTTGAAATGAGACATATTGTAGTATATAAATTTTTAATTAATTATATTTTTATAGTTTTCCATAATTTCATTTATCTTTTGTAATTTTTAATGCTAATAATATCTTGTAAATTTAGCACAGGTAAAAAAAAAATCAAGTAGTTAATATTCTAAACAATATTTTATAAATAAAACTCTAAGTAATTTATTGATCAGATCTTACTTGATTTATAGCGTTGCATTAAATCTGTGGCACCTGTGTATAGTTTGTTAAGTGCACAAATCATATTTTTGGAAAAACACAATTGAAAGTTTGAAATTTTCACAAGAACAAGTTCAATTTTCGAATTTCAACCCATGATTCAATAAGGAATGTTCATCTCTGTAATATCCGCATAATGTAGCCAATTAGACACAAAGAAAAAGAGAAAAATTAGCTTTCTTGTGATACCCATAAAAATTTACAAAAAATTACACTCAGCGCACTTTTCACTGCTGCCACAGAAATATATTATTCAGTAACTATGTTTATATTTATTATAATTGTAAAAAAATGTAATAAATGAAATAGAGGTCTAATTAATAATATTAATAAACCTCTTTTAGCTTCATTAAGCAAGACAAAAGCCTCTGTTTAAGGAGGTCTAATAGAGATAGGCTATTATTGTAATTAATTTAAAACATTTTTCAGTATAAATACTAATATTTAAAATACTAGTTAGAAAATTTAAGTATTTTTCCTTCCATATCGACAACATACGTAAAATTAAAATTTTTATAACTGTATCAAAATTGACAGGATGTCCAAATATTTAATCAATTTTGGTTTCTTGGCATACTGAGAGGTTCAAGAGCATTACCCAAAAAAGTTAATTTAATTACTTTATAATGATGTAGAGATGGTTGACCATTGATATAATATGAGAAGGAGTTAATCAGGGGGGTGTGGTCGAATAAATAATAAATTAAAATATAGTAATTATTTTAATTTTTGCCGACGTTTCGACCCACTTTACAGGTCGTCTTCAGGGCGTAGGATGTAGCACTGCGGGAGGCAGTTGAAACACACTCCAGTGTTTTTCAGGACCTGCAAAGTGGGTCGAAACGTCGGCAAAAATTAAAATAATTACTATATTTTAATTTAGTATTTATTTGACCGTACCCCTCCCCTCTCCCCCCCCCGATTAACTCCTTCTCATAATTACTTTATATTTTTTACACAGAACCAACAAATCCAAATGTCTACCTTTGGAATGGTGCATTTGTGGCGCCCCAGGAAGGATTGTTCATGTTGTTGCAGAGACCGTCGTGTCTTCTGTATTTGCCAGGATGGCAGGTGACTTCCGAGAGGTAAGCTGGGCAGACTTCCTGTATCATGGTCTTCGAAGTGTCCATTTGTGGGAGGCCGTTCTCGATGTCATCGACGCTCATACCATATCTGGAAACATAACCAAAATTGTTTTATTTTTATTTTTATGAAAAAATAAAATTATTCATAGATGCTTCAAAATACAATTTGATAACCGGTTGGAGTATCTGGTCTCTGACATGTAACCTTAAATTTTACCTGAGTCTAAATTTTGTGATTTAATTGAATAAAACATTTAGCCATTCATCTTATTATATTTTACATCATCAATATACAATTTGTGTAATAGTCTGCCAATACATAGCCAGTAGGTTTCAAAATGGACATGAATATTGTATCATTTGAAGCTGATTTTTTCAAGCCTACAGGAAACTCTATACTGTCCAGATGCTAAAAAGGAAGTTAAGAGGGCGTTTCACAGTAATACAAAATTCAAATTTTACTTTCTTTTCATCAGAAAATGCAATTTTTCAAATATCAGGAAAACAGCTATCCTTACAAAGATAATTATTACAAAACTACTTTGTAGAGCTTTCGATAATCTTCTATTGGAACCCCAAAAGGGCTATTCACTATCAATTGTTAAAGAGAAACATTATTTTAAAAATACGATAAATCGTTATTTTGGATTAAATTTTAGCAAATAGCTATAGTAGAGAGCAGATTGTCTCTGTGTTTTTATGTAATTTGATTGTTTAAATTAATAATTGGATTTATTTTATTATATTGGTTTGCCATTGTGGCCCAGGTTACTATGGCATACGTTAAAAATAAATAAATTTTATTTTTAATTAATTTAAATTTTATTATCTATTTATCAAATTAATCCACTCCTGGCTGCACTAAGAGATGAGATAGAAACAAAGGATACGGTTATTCATTATAATAAAATATAGAATTCTGGAATGTATATTTGATTTATTTATTGTGTCCACTAACATTATTTTGCATCTGCCAACTGTTTTCTATTGACAATCAGCAAATGAGGTATCTATGAAATTATTACATGTGGTGCTTGGGGAAGGACAGTATTCAGCAGCATTTCTTTCCTGGCTTCATTCAATTATTTTGTTTTTTTAAGGAAGTAGATCTCTCATCCAACGCCTTTTTTCCCTCACATTCATATTTTTTCACCCTCATATTCAAGGCTATGTCAGCAGTAGCCCACATCTTATTGCATTGTTGGTGTGGCCGTTTAAATTTCCATAAAACCATTGGTTGTTATTTGTTGGAAGGTGGAGGTCAGAATTTAGTTAGTCACGTACTTTTGTCATGAGTCTTAATAATTTTGATTGTAAAGATTTTGTAAGTAGGTCATTTCCACAATACCGTATATCTGCGAGGAGTTTGCCCAACTATGTTTAAGTATATATATTCAGTTTCTGTGGTGGTTAAAGTAGTTTGAGTCGTTTGTTAATAGTTTTTCGTTTCATTTTAACATATGCATCTGATGTCATCTTTGGGTCAAGATAAAGAACCGTATCCATTTGAGGAATTGGGTGATTAGGTTTTTTTCTCCGATCGCTTGTACTAATCATAATGAAGTCAAATTTTCCATGGCTTGAACCAGTCATGTAATTTAAGCAAATAATGTTGTAGTTAGCGAGGCCTGAGTAAGATATTGATGTTCTGTTAGAATTGTGTATATTTTTATAAGTATGTATAAATCATCAAAATTGGTTTCTATTGCTATAACTTTAGTTATTTTTACAGTAATTCTGAAAAATACATGATTCGGTTGAATGAATATTGTCCATTCACTCATGTAAATGACCTGACACCACTCACCGCAAATTTCCATCATTATAAACCAAATATTTTTTAAAAACACCTTTTTCCCTTGTGGAACAATATTACTTTCTATCTCCAAAATAAGATGTGACTGTTAGTTCATACCTACCAGTAAATTTCTGGTTTCTTTTATTTTTGTTCACTCACTTTCCTCAGTACCGAAGGTAAAGAAGCTTCATATTCTTCAAGAAGCTTCAAAAAAAAAAAAAAAAAAAAAATATATATATATATATATATATATTATATATATATATATATATATATATATATGTTTATATAATAAAATAATCGAACAATTCTAAAAACAAAATGCTAAATTTATGCCATATATATTACCATATATTATTTAAATGCCCAATTTATAATAGCTTAAGGTTAAGAATTTACCAAGTTATGGAAAATCTTGATGGGGTAGAAATATTTAAGCCAACCAGTGCAGAAGATATGAAAAAATTATATTTTTTTATCTCAATTTCATCAAATTATAGAGAATTGGTAGAGTAATCTTCAATATTGTCCGCCGCATATTATGGCTAAAAATTCCAATTAATCGGCATGTAATTTGGCCGGGTATTTTTCTTGTTTGTTTTCTTAGGTATAGGGGTAATCTTTTAATTTAATTTTAAAACTTACTTTAATATTAATATTTTTAAAAAATGTGTATTTATTTATGTATATTGTTGACAATTTTCGATTTTATATTAATTTAATAATTGAAACTATTTTAACTGTCTGACATTTACCGAATATGATTTTTAATTTGTGCTTAAGAGTGTTGTAATATCTGTTA
Source organism: Nezara viridula (assembly GCA_928085145.1). Classification (NCBI taxonomy): domain Eukaryota; kingdom Metazoa; phylum Arthropoda; class Insecta; order Hemiptera; family Pentatomidae; genus Nezara; species Nezara viridula. The sequence goes on from OV725080.1 coordinate 161,789,027, forward strand.
TTTAGTATAAAAAGGAATTTGTATTTCCATAAGGATAATAATGTTTGTTATTTTGTGGTAGAATACATTTGTATAGGGTTCTTTCCTAAAAACAAATAAAGATTGATTGATTACCAAAATAGAAACTTTTTATACCATAGTCTTTATATTTATTCAAATGCATATTTCGGGACATTTCACTTACTACCGTTAATCAGATTTTCATGAAATTTTCTAGATTTTATGATTTGGTACCTAGATAGTTTCATATCATCCTATCAATTTTCGTCCAATACTTTCGCTATCAAAAGTAATTAGTTCGATTAGACTCAAAGTTAGAGAGAAGTTAGGGATTCCTTAAAAAATATATATATATATTCAGCCTCAATTTCATCAACTTTCATCCCTTATTTTCGCTTACAAAGGCAGAATATTTCAAAAAAGGCTCATTCGATGTAGTTGGATTGGATTATCTTTGCTAAACTGTTGCAGAGCTGTGGAATTATGCTTGTAATATATCTTCTGAGATTCGAGTCCGATCGGCTGTAGGACCGGTCGGTAGCTACTGTTTGATGTATTTCTGATTTGTTCTTTGGGCTATTAGTGATCATGAAAAAGAATTTCCAAAACAAATAGTGAACCCTTTGATATATTTCTTGAAAAAAAAAAAAAGATGAAATACCTGAATACTCCAGACGAAACGATAGATCAATACCGTTTTAAGATCAGACGGAATATTCACGGCAAATTATAATTTAACGACACCGTTTACACACCCGCTCGAGCGGCACAAAACGGACGCAAATGCACCCCGGCCCAGACATTTTGGGCCGGAAAATAGGGCATTTTGAAACCAACCGGCGGATGTTAAACAAGGCGTGGCTCTGTTGTCGAAATACTATCTGACCTCTGTCTAGGGGATCGTGGCTTCGAAACATCGGATCTGATGAAAAAAAAAAAGTTTAATAAGAACTAAACATTTAATAACAGCTGCCAAAAACAAAGAAAAAAATCACGAGGATCAGAGCTCCATTACTAAGATTTATCTCATTTTTTCTAAATAAACTGATAAAAAAATAATTTATTCGTTACAATAATGGGTATATATATGCGCTTTGGATTTTGATTGGAGTGAGGGGAGGAGGACGATGAAGAAAAAAAATGGTGGGTTTATCATATGTAAAAATTCAACATAATTATTATGAAACGAACAAATATAACATTTACTATTTAAAAATTAATTTGTTTATATGTTTGCAAAGTTGTTGAAAGGATTTTTATTTATTTATTGTTGTGTTTATTTTTTATATATACTGGAAACTATAAAAAAAATAAAAATAAAAGACAATCGTATATAAAACATATTTTTTCAGATTAAACATAGGGGGGAGGGATGACAGCTTTGACAACATTGGTACAGAGAGAGAAATACTTTATCAAAAGTAATGCTGCCGTACTACATAGGGTTGCTTCCTACATAGCATACCTATCAATCCACACGGACATTAATTTTATATTTCATTTTTCTATTTAGGCTTTTGATCGAGTCTGGCACCCGGGATTGCTTTACAAACTCCGTAAATTCCTACATCCTACATACTTCCTCATTATCCGTTCCTATCTAACTGATAGATACTCAAAAGTCAATCACAATAATGCTTATTCATCCCTCTTTTCCCAGTCCGCTGGTGTTCCTCAAGGTAGTATCCTTGGTCCTATCCTTTACACAGTTTATACAGCTGACATCCCAACCCATCCTAACACTGTTATTACCACGTATGCCGACGATACATGTGTCCTATCCGTTAATAATGACCCAACCATTGCATCCCAAACTCTTCAATCGCACATCACAAGCCTTGAAGAATGGTGTCAAAACTGGAGGATTAAAATAAATTATAATAAATCCCATCAAATCACCTTTACCCTTCGACGTAAACCTATGACCTCATGTCCCACAGTATCCTTTAATAATACCCCACTTATCCCTGTTGAACAAATCCGATACCTTGGACTTCACTTGGACAAACGTCTAACTTGGAATCCTCATACCAGACTGAAACGACAAGAAACCGCTCGACGTTTCCGACTACTCCAACACTTACTAGACAAACGCTCTAAGCTTCCAGTAAATTACAAAAGACTTATATACATGACTACAATAAGACCTATTTGGACTTACGGAGTTGAGCTTTGGGGCTCCACTAAGCCATCGAATTCCTCTCGTATCCAATCCTTACAATCCAAAATCCTTCGGAAAATCCTCAATGCTCCTTACTTTGTCACCAATAAAATAATCCATAATGACCTTAATGTTCCTTATGTTTCCGATTTGGCCCAATCCAGATACCAATCTTTCCATAAACTTCAGAACCATCCGAACCTCTCGTTTCTAACCTTGCTGCTTCTTTTTCGATCTCTGATAACCCTCCGAGGCGTCTGAAAAGAAGATGTTCTCGAGATAGCCTATTGTAAATACATTTTTTTTTTAGAGTGCTACCAGTTGATAGTTTTCTCAACAAATGTTTTCATGTTATTATTTTCTGTTATCAAATTTACTTAATGTATTTAATTTTTTAATACAGTTGTAAATATCATGTATAAATAAATAAATAAATTTTTTTTTTTCTATTTTATATATACATATATGACATATCTTTTCTTTCTTTATCTTTTTCTCCTTCCCCCTCATAACAATACACTTACAAGCTATCAACAATAAAACCATATTAAACAATATACATAGCACAATAAACATTTTCCCAAGAAAAAAAAATGTTCAACTAAAAATGTAAAAAGAAAAAAAGTGAAAAATATATTTGATTTCTTAGTGTATACAACCTCAAATAAAAATAGGTTTTTCACAGTCTAGTTAGTTTGTCAAGTAAAATTTGATAAAAATATCATCATAAAATTGATAAGAATCATAAAATACTCCGGTATTTTGTTATATATTATTATCTTTGAATATAAATGATAATTTAAAAAATAGTTACATTTAGGTATCAATAAGATAGTTACATATTTATTACTAGTTAGATAGTCGACTTTTCTTAATCGATTTTAGTTTACACATTTTATTCAATCATATAGCTTATTATTTAATCTTGATTATATATTTTTTTACTTCAAATTATTGGAGGGAGGGGCAAAATCTTGTTACAAATCTAGTTACTCTTTTGTTACCTTAACCAGTCTTCTTCATCTCTGCCTGTCTTAGACTATTTATTTCCCATTTATCTGCACAAAGCTATTACAACTTTATTTATTCTATGTATTCATCTGGTTATCGGCCTTTCACGTGGTTCTTTGCTCACTATTAAGGCATTCATTGTTGTTTAGAGGCATCCTGATGGATTGCTCAGAGCTACAAGCAACGCCCACCTTAACCTCATTTTATTTATATCATGAGAAAATGATTGGTCAGCTTCTGTAAGCAGTTCTTTCTCGATCCTTCTCTATTATGCGTTACTACTAAGATCCCTGAGGATTTTTCTTAAATATTTCAATACTTCTTTCTAGTGTGTTGGTTAGTGTCCATCTTAAGAAGTATATCAGGACTGGCATTATCATACCATATATTTTACATCCTGAACTTAAATACCCAACCTATACCTGTTGAACAAATCTAATACCTTTGGATTCAACTTGGAAAAACATCTAGCTTGGAATCCTCATTCCAGACTGAAACGACAAGAAACCGCTCGACGTTTTTGGACTTACGAAGTTGAGATTTGAGGCTCCACAAAGCCATCGCAGTCCTCACGTATCCAATCCTTACATTCCAAAATTCTTCGTAAGATCCTCAATATCCTTACTTTGTCACAAATAAAACCATCCACAAAGACCTTAATGTTCCTTATGTTTCCGATTTGGCCCAATCCAGATACCAATCTTTCCATAATAAACTTCAGAACCATCCGAATCCTCTCGTCTCTAACCTTGCTTCCTCTTTTATTCCTGATAAGGGTTAGAGGCGTCTGAAAAGAAGATGTTCTCGAGATATCCTATTGTAAATACAAATTTTTTTTTTTAGAGTGCTACCAGTGAATAGTTTTTCAACAAATGTTTTCATGTTATTATTTTCTGTTATCACGTTTACTGAATGTATTTTTTTTTTCTTAATACAGTTGTAAATATCATAATCAAATAAAAAAAAAATCCTCAAATTAAGATTTTCGAATATCTTCAAGAGTTTCTATACCTCTATACCTCTACTAAAGAGATATAAATCTCCGAGAATATTTCAGAATATTCAATCTGAAAAATAATACAATCATGGTTGTTTGAAAAATTTATAAAGTTTTATAGTGTTAATTTATTAACAGCTTATACAGTTTTAAATTGCTTGTGATGTTGAGCCAAAATAAAAAAAAATTAGTTCAGTAGTTCTCTGTTGATCAGATTCGGATTAAAATATCGGAAAATACTTTTATAAAGAAAAATATAACTGTGAAATTGATATCAAATTATCACATCTTCTTTCTTCTATTATTCTGAACCCTTATATACATAAATTAAAAGACTATTCCATAATTATTTTCTAGGAAAAATTAATAAAAAAGTAAGCTAATTGAAATCATTAACAGAGAATGAAGATGTTATGCAAAAAATATCGAATATAAAAGCGAAAAATTGATGTTCTTTTTGATTTTCCAAAATCAATTCAGCAAGGCTATTTCCCCACCATGAAACCTAGTTCTGAGCGACGAGATTCTGACGGTAAGAGAAATTGTATGTAATTGAGGCCATTCTGCAAAAAAGTGATTCCAAACAAGCCATGATTACAAACATAGTTTAAAAATGGTCCGCTGTGAAATCTACAATATCTATACGATGTCCTTAGTGGCATCCATTTAATAAGACATTAATAACAATCGTGAAATTTTTTAAAAGTTAATATGGGCTGAGTTTCTTTTTTAATTATTATTTTATTTGTCTTGTATATATTTACATATAGAAATAATAATTAAAATAACCCAGGTATATAACAAAAAGCACAGTCTTATAACCATCAGTTAAATTTCATAGCCTTGTTTTAAAGTTTCAATAAACGAAAAAGTTGAACCTCACACTTCTATTCCCACAATTCCGTGTCCCAGGGTTAATGCCAAAGCGCAAAAAAAAGTTTACTATTTTTTTTTAACATTATTATTTCTACCTTTACTCTTGTTGAATTTATAAGTTATAATGTATGTTGTTGTTTTTTGTACAAAACAAGAAAAACATATTGTTGATTTTATTTTATTTATTTATTAGACAGAAAGACAAAGTTCAATATGTTGGACTGATCTTTGACAGAAGAATGACATGGGACCCACATATCAAAAACAAAACAAAAACTCTAAACTTAAGACTACGATTATTGTACTCGCTCCTTGCAAGACATTCAAAATTACTATCACCAAGGTTCCGTGGTACGTCAGTAACATTACTCTACATAAAGACTTACAGATGCCAACAATTAATTATCACATACGTACACACTACAAGATATTTCATAATAATTTACACGGACATACCAACTCATTGATTCCTGGCATGGCCACAACTAACATGCCCGATAGCACCCGAAGGAGGCTTAAAAGAAGCTGGATGAGGGATCTCCTCCACTAACTATAAATATTAAATTCAAGAGAGGAAGGACGCCGCTGGGCACTCCTCTCCCTCAAGCCTATTAAAAGACCTATTAATCTTCTACATCTCGACATCACCATTACTGATTGTCGGAACTTCTGACAGGTGTGATTTGAAAAATTACAAGTATCAGGATGCAATCATTTTTAAGGTTTTTATTGGTGCCTACGTTTCAACCCAAGTATGAGAATTGAGTATGTCAATTCAAATACTGGTAAGTGATCAGTTACCAACATAAGTGCCAGTATTTGAACACCGTCAGTTCTCGAAACGCCCTGATAATGACCCACATGTTTGGATTGAAACGTCGGCACCAATAATATGTGGCCATCGACAACGTTTATAGAGGAGGGTTAATACGCTTTGAATAGAAAGAAGAACAAAACTTTCATGTAAAGACTGGTAAGATATATTGCAAATTGGCCAATGCCTTTACGATTCTCGGCTGTCAGGTTGACTAAACGAACCTGTCATTACATCCTTCCGTATTACATGTCCAACTGGTTTTGAATAGAATGGAGCGGGCGTTATATATCCAACAACAGATTGCCATCTCAGAACGTAGTAATTGCTACCTTCAGGCCTCTTTCGATTACGATATCGTCCTACATATCTTTCATAAGAACGTGTCATTGATGAACGACGAGGAAAAACAATGCGGTTATATACAATCAGTTTCTTTTCAGTTATTACGGTTTCGACATCTAGCGACGAAGTTGCTTCATTTCAGTGTAATATGGATTTGATATTCTGAAGTATGGGAGAGGGGCGGCTTTAGGGCTGAAGCCCCATCCCCAATAGAAAATATTTTTTCTCTCTCACAAGGTAAGTTGTAGAATTGGGTTCACAGATTTTAATGGAACTTTTCTTGGTGATACCGGGTCAAAAACATTAGACCCATGTCCGAGCATCCTTGGCAAGGCCCAGAAAAAACAGATCATAAAATTTTAACATTACCACTCCAAATGGCTCAGTATTTTTAAAGGCCTCCTTTTTTTCTCGATTTTATCGTAAATAAAATAGTTGTAGGTTACGATGAGATAAAATTATTTATGAAGTTTCAGGCGGATGTTAATATTTCAATAAAAAGAGGTCTGTACCACGGACTACTCATTTCTTGATTCTAAAATTGCATTTGTTCTAATGTTAAAATGTTTTTTTATAACACAAATATATTAATACCTTCCTTTACATAATTTTTTTTTATTTACCAAGTGTTTGTATTTATTTTTTTTGCAGTATCTACTTCGATATTAACGACTATCGATATCGATCCTTCGATATTTTAATACTTTACTTTGAAAATCAAAATTAACATTATCGTTTTAGAAAAGTTCTAGAAATTATATATGAATCTGATCGTTAGAAGAAAAAATACTCATCTTACCTGTTTTATATAAACTGTATGCGTAGTAGAGGCACTGTAAAAAAAAATCAATATACGATGCAAATAAATTAACATTTCACTGAATCCGATCTATGAATGAATGGAAGGCATAAATGGTTGAATGGAAATTTCTGGAAAAAACTTGTGGTAGACAGGAACTAGAAAGTTAATTTTATCAGGGAGAGTAAAATAATTGATATTTTAATAAATAAATTTAAAGAGTAAAATAACATATTTTTTTGGCGAGCCTATATGCTAGAGAATCAATATTTATATTGATATTAATATTTCAAAAATGTTTATCATATCGATGAAAATATCGACTATCGATATTCATTCCGAAATTTTGATGGTATCGATAGTTTTAGGCCGATATCAATATCGATGTTGGGTCTTCGGTATTCCATCTCTAATCGGGGTTAAATTTTTACAATTTTCTCGAAAACGGATCTAACGATTTTGATTAAACTCAATATGTCAATGCATCGAAAGTACGTGCCTTTTGTTATAAAGTAGACTTTGTCCATAATAAAATAGTCTGCCAGGTATAATAATTTCTGTGAACTAATTTTGTTCAATGGATATCACATGTTTACATGGACATTTCATAATCGTTTTTAAGTTCGACAAACTAAAAATATATACCGAATTGTCATTCTAGAATTTTTTAAATTCTATTTTTTTATATTTGTAATCGCCTCTACCTTAGAGGAACATTGGCGGCTATTTTTTTATATTCTATTGTAGTATTTTGTCTCTATTAAGTATCGCAATAGAGTGGTTACTCCATCTTCGTTGTTTCTTAATATATCCTTCATTGTTATTGGTAGTTTCAATTTTTGCCGAATGTTATTGAACTCGTGGCACTCTACTAACAGATGTTTTACTGACTGCGGTTTATTGTCACACTTTTGGCACGTGGGTGGTTCCAGACCTCTGAGAAGGTACCCGTGAGTAAACAGGCAGTGGCCAATTCTTATTCTACACAATTTTGTTTCTTCTCTTCTCGATATTCTTGTGCTACTAGCCCAATTGTTGCAGTCTGTTTTTATTTCCAATAATTTTAACTGTTTATTTTTCCATCTATTTACCCAATTTTCCAACAACCTCTTTTTTGTTGCGTGTACCCAGTCTTCTACTGTGTTATAGTTTATTGAAATTATGGTTGGTGCCTCTCCCTTCCTTGCTAAGTTAGCTGCATGGTCTGCTCTTTCATTGCCTGAGATACCGCTATGAGATGGAACCCAGAAAAATATCACTCTGACCGTTCTTTCATTTAATTCCCACCATAGATTCAATATATCCCTTATTATTGAATTGCTTGGCCATAGGTTACCTATTGCTGTCATGATGCTTTTGGAGTCTGATGCTATCATAAGTGGATTGTCATTGGAATTTGATATCCATTCATGATATAAATTGTATTTATATTTAATTTATCGCACTTTTTTTGGGGTGAATCCCATGGTGGTCAAGATATATATAAAAAAAAAAAATTAAGGATTGAAAAACATATAGTAATAACATTTAATCACATTATTTACAGGTGTGCCCAAATGGGGGTTGCAAGTTGGGTCATCAAAGTTTTTGAGAGGGGCATCTTTAAGGTATTTTGAACTTTTGAGAAGACAAATTTTTAAAGGATTTTGAATTTTTTTCGACAGAACCATATTTTGTGGGATTTCAATATGAAGGAACTTTAAAATAAAACAGGAAAAAGTTTAACCAACCACAGCAATGGTTCGCTTTTATTGTTTTGATTATTTGAGCATAAATTTGTATATTTAAATAGGATGCTAAATGTAAGTGGTGCAATGCACGACGCACCAGATGTTATTTTCTTAGCGTGATTCTGGAAAAAGTGACACCGAGTTTTGATTTTATAATAATTTCGAAATTATGTTTTTATATTTACTTTGATGTTTGCCGAAACAATAAAACAAACCCTGGAACGAGAATCTTCCTCGGTCACGGCTGCTGGAGCAGGCTAAACCATTGGGACTATTTCGGCAGGGTTTGCCAACCGGCTCCAAACAGATTTGTCATGGACTCCTCATACACCACAACAACAGGATTCAAACTTCGTATTTTCATCTTGGAAAATACAATTTATCGAAATCATACAAACACGTGTTTCACAAGAATTTTGGTTTATGAATATACACCATATATAAATATATATCCCTGTAAGTAAAAAAAACAAAACCATATATATATGTGGTTTTGTATACAGAATTAATATTGAACTTCACTTTATATATATATATATATATATATATATATATATATATATATATATATATATATATATATATATATATCGACTTCGACTTACTAACCAGGGATGGGCAGCGTGGGTGATTTCTTGTTGGCTTTGTTGGATTGACTTTGTGTGTTTAATACTTAATTTTCCGATTTAATTTTTGTGTGTTTATTCTTTGTATTTTTGTTTGTTAATGTATATCATAAATATGTATAACTAAAAATGTATATCATATAAAACTAGAAAAAAAAAATTGTAAACAAATGTAATTCATGTAGTATGTCTTTAAGGCATGGAGCATGAAGGAAAATCAAATAAACGATCCTTGTGTGGGGTTACCACGTAGGGAAAATATATATATATATATATATATATATATATATATATATATATATGAAAGGTCGCTACGGATCTGTGAGACCCACCCACTTCACTAAATCAAAAATACAAACAAGTTTCTCATTGTACTTAAAGAAAAGATATAAGATTATTTTTAGATATATTTATTGAAATAGATATATATATTTATTTAAAAAAATAAATAAAAACGAAAAACACGTTAACGCAATTAGGAAGTTCAATATTAATTCTGTATACTATTAAATAAGAACAAAAATGACTGACCATCAACCCGGACCATCTCCTTCCTTAATAACATAACGGTTAAATATTAAGTATTAAAAAATAACTGAATATTAGAACAACTATAATAGAAACCTTTCTATTAGAAAAACAACTATAATAGAACTAAATCGGATAAAAAATAATCAATACAAGCATCATCACAAAATGAACATCAGCCCCTGAAGGTAATTTTTCATCAATAGTCACGTCTGCACCGACTGTATAACAAGAGTGGCAGCTTTTGACAAACTCTTGAAACATCTCGGACATGCGCAAATCGGTACATTCCTTTAGGTTGTTGGCGTGCTATCCGGAAGATAAACGAAGTTATGAGAGATTAAAAAAGTATGAGTTCGCGTCCGGGTGCCGGAGGGGATTTTAAATTTCCCGTCCTCAATCCCCGTCCCGAGAAAACCCCGTATAGCCTAAAAGATAAGGTATGGAAGAACTAAAAAAAAAAAATGTTAATAGATTATCTTGATAATATTATATAGCATGTACACTTAAACATGTCTCTGTGTAGTCGCTTTTACGTAGAATGCATTAAAAAGAATAATAGCTGATGCCAACGTTTTCGCTTGTATATAGTAATATGAATTAATGAGAAAATAAAAGGTCATACTGAGGTTGTTTTTATTTATACCGAGCGGGACAAACAGATAAATTATTTTCGAAGATTTTGCAATCACTAAATGTCATTGTCAACGTTCAGACAAAAACAGCCCCGCCCACAAGACACAACTCGAATAACCCACTTTCATGATACTTCCCTGACCATCGACTTAATCGCATCTTCACCGAAATTCTTTTTTTACTGATGTCGCTGCGGTAACTGTATTCGGCTAGTCAGTGGCATTAATTAATCACTAATGACTCGCCACAAGTCGATAATAGCAGGATAATCGATTCTCTGAAATGTTGTCAAGCAAGAAATGATGTTTTTAATTTAACAACCAATCAAAGGATCGTTTTCTTTTTTTTTTCAGTTTAGAATGAACTGGTTTTTAATTAACGATAACTATCTATAAAGTACTTTTTTTTTCTCTATTCACAACTATCACTAATGAAAGTGATTATAAATAAATGTGCTGAAAAAATTTGCAGCACCTCTTACCAATCTTCATTAAGTAAACTGGATATCCAAGCTAAAACTAGCGATTTAAAATATAAAGTTACAAGAAAACCTCATAAAAAGTTTATTTAAAAACATATTGAAGAAAGCCAAATTTGTCCAAATGATTTTTAGTGTCAAAAAAAGTTACATCTTAATAACAATTTTAATTATTACTGCCATGACGAAAAAAAGACAAAAAATGTGGAGATAATATTTAAATAAAACTGTTTTTTTTTCAGCTGGTAAATAACTATAAACTGGTAAATAACCTTTCAGTTGACAATATGACTAACTCCAATTTCAACATTTTTGAGTAAATTTGAAATCAACTTACTCACTGTTTCTAAAGATATTATAAAGTTTCCAACTAGAAACATCATTAAAATTTCTTTACTCAGAAATGTTAAAATTGTAATGTATCATTATTTCAACTGAAAGGCTGGAATTTTGTTTTGAGAAGATTTACCTGAAAAGATTTAGCGTGACCTAATCCCCCAACATTTCAAAATAACAAGGTTATATACCGCAAAAGGCCCAATATTTTGGTAGGCCAATTTTTTTTATCGATTTTGTGATTAAATTATCTTACGAATAAATTTTTTTTTGTTTTTTTATTTAATGAAATTTACAACTGTATACAAATACAACAAGTAAATATGCACAAATTATAAATAATGGTATGTACAGGCGTGAAGAGATACTACCCAGTGGTACCACTCCCTAAATAATTCTAAGTAAGAAGATCACGAGGCCATCTCCTTTTCAGACGCCTAGGAGGATTATCAGGGATCGAGGAAGAAGCAAGGGCGAAAACAAGTGGATTCGGATGGGAGTTGGAGTTTATCATTAAAGGATAGATATCTGGCTCATGCTAAATTAGCGATAAAATCTAAACTTAATTCATAAAGTATAACTTTTCAATCGTGGTTTATAATCAGCTGTTCTATACCGCTATTTCTATGTGGACATTAAAGTCTTTATGAATGGTTTTATTTGTGAAAAAGTATGGAGCATTAAGCAGTTTGGATTGTAAAGATTGGATACGATAGGAATTCGATGGTTTAAGATTTCGATAAGATAAGTCTTTTGTAATTAATTGAAAGTTTAGAGCGTTTATCTAATAAGTGTTGGAGCAGTCGGAAACGTCGAGCAGTTTCTTGTCTTTTCAGTCTAGTATGAGGATTCCAAGTGAGACGTTTATCCAAAAGGAGTCCTAAGTAGGGGATTTACTCAACAGGAATAACGAATAAAATAAAAAGCAAATGTGTACTCATAAGCTTTTATTCCCTAATTGAATATATAGAGTTTACCGGTTTCCAGATTGAAAACATCCCAATGCCGAGAATTTTCGTAAATAAAATATTTATAGGTTACGATTAGATGAAACTATTTTACGTTAAGTTTTAGGAAGATGTTAATGATTTTAATAAAAAGGGGTATATACCACGGATTACTATTTAAGTAGCAATAATATAATTTTTAAATAAAACGTTTTAAAATAAAAATATGTCGTTTTCAACTAGGGCAAATATATATATATATATATCCCCATACATTAAAATATTCTTGATACCTAATATCAATTTCAATTAGAGCTGATTACAATTTCAAATCTTTAATCAGGTGAGGGATCTAGAACAAGGGCTCTAATCTGTTAGTGCGACACAGCCTCATCAATCAGAGGCCGCACCCTAGGATAGAGGGAAAGTTTATTGTGTTATCCTGAACGGGTCAATCAGCGAACGATACGCCATTATGGCGAAACAGAATTAATCTTAACTGAATTATGATCGTAGTTCTGAAGTAGCAACTGTAAGGAATCCTGTTCATATCAAATGATCCATATATTATAATACAGGATGTTTCAGGATTAATTGGCCAAACTGCAAAAATGAACTAAGTACCTCAACAAGAAAAAAATATCCTCTGAAGGTATATCTGCAAACATTTTGTTTAGGAGATATTCACACCTAATGATTTTCGTTGTTTTGAATTATTTACGTTATATTAAGTGAATAAAACTTATTTATTTGTCCCAACTACTTTATTAATTAAAAGTAAACATTAAATTCATATCAAATGTTGTTCTAAGTGATTTCCTTGAGCATTAAGACAGGCTCGTCTTATCTTTCTTCAACAGCAGCAGTGGCAAAACGGCACTGGATATTAGTTATTGTTTCAGAAGATTCAATTATCCTTCATCCTAATGAATTAAGGTCATTGGCCGGACTTCATTCGGAATATCTCCTAAACAAAGCGTTTGCGGACATGCCTTCAGAGGAATCTTTATTCTTGTTTTGAGGTCCTTAATTCATATTTACAGTTTGGTCTTTTAACCCTTTAACCACTTTAAACCCTTTAACTATTTAAACCCCTAAACTGTTTGAATTATCCTGTTGAAAAACAAATATATACTTGTATGCCTGCCTTAAACCGACTGATTAGAAGCCCTTAAACAACTTAAAGGAACATTAACTTATGTCTATTATGGAAAATGAGATAGCAGGGGCTGATAAGTTATCAGGCAAGAATAGCTGATAACTAGTGTTCATTTTCTAGTCTCTTTGAAATCTTTAGACAGCCCTGATAAAGACTTACAATATTTGTCAAAACGTTGGCACAATTGCTCTCTCTCTCTCTCGCGCGCGCGCGCGCACACACACACACACACACACACACACACACACACACACATATATATTTAATATATGTATAAATGTAATAATAAGTCCTTTTACGAATTAAATAGAGAGATATAAAGAGAGCCGTCGAAAGAAATATATTTTTTTGCTTATGTAAGGTTAAACACTTTTTGAATGGATTATGAATAGAATGTTGTGAAATTGATGCTGACAACTTTTTTTTTTTTTTTTTTTTTTTTACCTATCCCTCTTTCTTTAAACTTTGAAACAATTTTAGGTTTTTTAGGTTAGCTGTTTTTGAAGAGGAAGCGTATAGAGGAAAATACAAAAGAGGTAATATTGGATGGAATTCCATAAACTTGATACACTATATCTTCGTCACAGGAATTCGACTAGAGACAAGGAGCTAAATTTGTAATTTGATGGATAAAAAAACAAACAAATCGTTTTATACACAGCTTATATATCTCCGATGTAGAGGAAGCCAACAATCTTCTTTAACCCTCATGGAACAGGTTAAACAAATATTTCACCAATTTTATTTTGTACTTTTCGTGTGCTTTCAAGAACGTTCTAAACACAATTTAGAGATATCCCGATTAAACTGTAAACTATACTTCTTTAACAAATTTCTCTGTAAATAATAAATACTAGACTTTTATTTTAGCATTTAAACTATCTTGTTAAACGTGTTTTAATATGTTTATCTTATAAGGTCTTCCATTAATACAATTACAGAACTCTTAATTGATTAATGGAAATTAGTCCAGCTCCGACAGTTTAAGGATGTTGAGTAATTTGGCAATCCTCCGTCTCCTGTTAGTTTACTATTAGATAACAGGATTCCATTAGCTGCTTGGGTGGACTTCATTCCGAATTCTTATCGCAATTTCCTGATGCAGTCATCATCCCTTCCGAAACGATGATTCTCCAACGAATATAACTGACAGATAGATCAGAAAGGGGGATTTATTTGCAATAGTCCGAGACAATAACCATTAGGTTAATGAATATCTTAATAGGACCATGTGACAATTAATTTTTTTATCGATTTTAAATGAACCAACCGATTTCGAAGATTGAACACATATATGAGAACGTGAACTTTGACAAATAAAACAAGCAAGAATAATTTTTTTTCGGAGCGATTGTTATTGAAAAAACATAACTTGAAAATAAAATCAAGGTTGTTGTCAAAAAGGTATTTCTAATTATTCCATGAAGTTTCCATTTTTTTTTAGCACACTACATGCTAGCACATATTTGAATAAAATTTCAGTGCTTGCATTGAAACACGAAAAACATGTAAACCTGTATTTTTAAAGAAACTTTAAAAAAGGAATATGTATCACTAATATTTTAGCGAAAGAACAGTTTTTTTTCCCAATTTTCATACAAGTCAATAATACAATTAAAAGAAAAAAATGAGAGGGGTCCCGAATTTTATGAGTTCGGTTATCTCAGTTGTTTACTGTTCTTTCGCTAAAATATTAGTCATACATATTCCCTTTTTAAAGTTTCTTACTTTAATTATAATACAATTAAGATTGTATTATTTTTACTAATTAAAAAATAATCAGTGCTCGAATTTCCGTCGAACAGCTGTCTTTGAACCTGATTAAGTAAATGGCGGTTATAGAACTGCTGACTACGATTGAAAAATTATATTTTATAAATTAAGTCTATATTTTAACTATGGTATTGTTTATATTTATATATAATATTCAAATTTTCTTTCTTTATATATCAATAAATTTCAACTCTGAAATCATAATAATTTTCGTGCAAATCGACGGAATGGTCCTGAATTTATCACAATTTTTGTGGTTGTCGACGAAATTAGGAAGAGTCCAGCCTAGGCAAAAATTTCGTGAATTTTCTTTCAATTAATAAGTTGTGAAAGTGTATGAACTCTATTATAATTATAAGTGTCCTAAATTAAGACAGATTGTAATGTAATATTATATAGTATATCTTATGTAATATATCTTATTGTAATATATCACGTAATTATTGTAATATACATATATTTAATTCTCACGCCTTCCTAAGACTTGATTCCGAAAAATATTCTAACTCAAAAACACATCTAAGATTGGGCAGAATATCCCTGTCGAGTAAATCCGCTGCCTAGGACTCCACCTGGGTAAACATCTAACTTGGAACCCCCATACTGGACTGAAACGACAAGAAACCGCTCGACGTTTCCGATTACTTCAACACTTACTAGCCAAACGCTCTAAACTTGCAATTAATTACAAAAGACTCATATACTTGACTATAATAAGACCTATTTGGACTTACGGAGTTGGGCTATGGGGCACCACTAAACCATCGAATTCCTCTTGTGACAAAGCATTTCTAAGACATCTACACCTTTTATGGCCATATTATAAAATTCGTTGATTTATTGTTTTCCATATAGTTTATTTTCATGCTTCATAAAGTACATTCAAAAAATCAAATGGACATATTTATTTCTCTTCAGGAAGTTTAAATCATCATTATCCTGTTAGGTGATTCGTGACGAACCTATAGATAGATGGAGCTATAGATCAGACGGTGGAATCTGATTTGTTTTGTTTTTTCTGTTCGACGAGAAACAGCTCGACGTTTCCGATTACTTCAGCACATACTAGACAAACGCTCTAAACTTCCAATTAATTACAAAAGACTCATATACAAGACCATAATAAGAAATATTTGGACTTACGGAGTTGAGCTATGGGGCTCCACTAAACCATCGAATTCCTCTCGCATCCAATCCTTACAATCCAAAATCCTTCGTAAAATCCTCAATGCTCCTTACTTTGTCAGTAATAAAATTATCCATAAAGATCTTAATGTTCCTTATGTTTCAGATCTGGCCCAATCCAGATACCTATCCTTCCATAATTAACTTCAGAATCATCCAAACCTTCTCGTTTCTAATACACCTTGCTTCCTCTTCAATTCCTGATAAACCTCCAAGGCGTCTGAAAATAAGATGGCCCCGTGATATCATATTATTAGAGAGCTACCATTGGGTAGTTACTCAGCAAGTGTATTGATGTCATTATATCTATTATGTCCAAATTTACTAGATGTATTTATGTAATAAAGTTGTAAATGTCATTAAGAAAAAAAAAATTCTGTAATAATAATTTCGTTTGTTCCATGCTCTAGGAGCTGATATTCTGCAAATCTTAACCCAATAGCTCCATCACATGATAGCTGACGCTACCAGACCCCTAGCCATTTGTGCTGACCACACCACACCTCCTGGTCCACCCCAATAACCCAGTTACGACGAAGGATCTGTTGCGATTAGCATCTAGAATGGGCTGGGCTGGCTGCCCTTCAACAATATCGTATCCCCCGCCCTGAATTATCTGTGGGCGTGGCGCTTACACAAGCTGCACCTGGACGGAACCTTTGGGGAATCGGGGACAGATCTTCCCGTTCTTGAAGGGTCATTATTTATTTAGCGGCCAGGATAAGTAGCCCGAATTAGGAACGGTCCTGGAGTAATAATTTGGCGGATCAGGAGTGGTAAATATCAAAGCTATCTCACTGTCAGAATTAAAACAAATTGCATGTTATAATGTCGAAAAATATAAATTTGTTTATCATAAATAAATGAAAAATAAGAAAAGTTACATTATATCGAAATTTTTAAGATATTGTGATATTAAACATTCAGTAAAAATTTTGACACTGCGCTTGTATTTATTATATTGCTAATACATTATACAGTGATATCGATGTAAAATTTATTTTCGATAAATATCGAATATATATATATATATATATATATATATATATATATATATATATATATATATATATAAATGAATGTATGTCTGTTTGTCCTTAGTGCATTACTAAATCATTCAATCAATCGCCATGAAACTTTGGGAAGTTGTTCCGTACACTCCTGGGAAGATTTCTGGCATAGTACTTCTGTCTTACGATAATTTTATATATGTAAAAAAAATAAAAATGTAAATTTTTATCTGTTCAAAGCCGCAAAAAATGTGTCGCTATAAACTGTAGAGCCAAAACGGCTTTACCGATTTTAATGAAACTTGGCTAAAGTCTTCCCCTTGAAATCCTTTTAATTTATATGTATAACATACTTTCCCGAAAACAAGCTGACAAATGTTACGATGAATTCAATATTTTATTTGACGATAACTAAAGAAGTACACAATTTTCGACTAATAATACCCACATTTATTTGAAAGATTCTTGATTTTCCGACAAAATAAAAAAAAAATCATCGAAATCGGACGGTTCGTTGCAGAGTTACTGAGTTTTAAACATTTACTGCTTTCTCTTCAGAAAAGGCTGTTTCCTTTTGCTTCCTCACTACCGAACGTCGGCAAGCATTTTTTTTTTTTTTTTTGTTTTTATTGATTAATTGAAAATTTTACAATTACTACAGTAATTGAAATTATCATTTGAAGAAGTTATATGATTCTTCTTATGAAGGTCAATACTATTATACGTTTTTTAAATTAATTTTTTTATTTAGTTTTATAAGTTCAACTAAGACTGTTTCTGATAATTAAATTGAAGCCATTTTACAGACAAATTTGTTTCCCAACTTTTTAAAAATGACAGATGTCCTTATCTACTAATCTACTCATATTTGCTTTCTATTTTCTTTCTTTTTCTTTCTGCCAGGCTAAGCCACAGCAGCGCGTGGCCGGGTAAAGCTAGTTAATTGATAAAAGAAGAATTTTCCAGGATTTGCAATGAAAAGATAACTTTAACTCTTAATTACTTAAGATATCATTATGTACAAATTCGTTAGTAACTATTGTTTGCAATACCTACTCTATTATAATAAAACATGAAAAAATTACTTGCAATATAACAAGAATTTTCATTTTCATGGGTGATAAATATTCATGACGCAGTCTTTTTTAAAAAAAATTCTTTAACTTTTTATTTGTACAGACGTTTCAACCCAAACATGTATGACCCACATGTTTGGGTTGAAACGTTCAAGTACAAAACATCAGTACTTGAACATCCTCAGTGCTCAAACCAGGGTTAGTAAGAGAAAATATTACAAATTTGTGTAAATGGATTATATACATTATTTTTAGTTGCCCTGAAGATGACCCACATGTTTGGGTTGAAAACGTTGGCACAAATAAAAAAAAATATTTTTAAAAGACTGTGTCCTGAATATTGATCATCTATGATATGTAGAACAATCGACTAGCTTCATTCAATTTTCATTTTAATTCAAATTTTTGCATTCCTATCTCTGGAGTAACACACGTCAGCCATTGAAGTCAAAATAAATCCAAACCAATCCCATAAAAACATATTTATCATTCGTCGTAAAAATTCACTATATCCTGTCCTGTGCTATCCTGGAAAGAATCCTGTCAAATCCATATCTTCCATAAAACTCGTCATTATTTGGTTTTCGAGAATATCTTTTTCTTTTCGCCTCACTAACGCAGGTGTTACGATACAATTTTGGAGAATAATCCATTACAGAGAGGATGAAATGCTGAACAATTCCATTGCTTATAGTGCGCAGAACCGATTTTTAGTTTCTGAGATATTTTAATCCATATCTTCAATCAAACTCGTTTTCATTTGATTTTCGAACTATTTTTCCCTTTTCGTGTCTCTAACATGGCGTCACGTTAAGATATAATTTTCAATAATAACTCATTACAAAGAAGATGAAATGATGAACATTTCTCTCGCTAATAATATGCTGGTCAGAATATCATTTTTTGAGATGGATCATTATATATAAAAAACTTTAATTAATTGACTCTAGCCGACTTACCCGAGCGTTACAAATTGGAAATCTGACTGATCAATCTATTTCATTCTCCACAATAAGGAAAGTTACTTTCTATCGAAATTCGTAAGATATCGTGATGTATAAAATTCAGTTAAAAGATAACTGTGATACAGACCCCTTTTTATTGAATTATTAACATCCGCCTGAAACCTCGTAAATAATTTCATCTAATCGTAACCTACAACTATTTTATTTACGAAAACTGTTGGAATCGGGGCGTTTTCAATCTAGAGGGGGGGGGCAAAGTTTGTCTATTTAATTAGGTACTAAAAACTCCAAATATCCATTTGCTTTCTACTTAGATCGTAAGGTAAATTAATCACAAAATCGATAAAAAAGGTGGCCTGCAGAAATATTGGACGGTTTTCCTGTATAACCTCGTTATTTTGATGTTTTAAAGGTGTAGGTCACACACGGCTTAATATTTGAGAAGGCCATTTTTTTTCTCGACTTTGTGATCAAATTATCTTACGGTCCAATTAGAAAGCAATTCGTGAAATGTGTATTTATGAATTTTTAGTACCTAATTAAATAGACAAACTTTGTCCCCCTCCAGATTGAAAACGCTCTAATTCCAAGAGTTTTCGTAAATAAAATATTTGTAGGTTACGATGAAATGAAACTATTTACGAAGCTTCAGGCGGATGTTAATAATTCGATAAAAAGGGGTCTGTACTACGGATTATATATATATTTGTAATAAATAATATAGTTGTATCAATGTAAAATTTATTTGCGATACCCTTAATTTATATTTGTGAGAATTCGCCAATCCCTGCAGTCATACATTGAAGTCAAAACAAATCCGAACCAATTCCATCAAAACATTTTTATCCTTCGTCGTAAACCTAATATATTATGTTCTGGTACTGGTAGAGAAAACTAGACCGGCAAGTGGACTTTCCTACTGTAGATAGATGCCGATCACTACAAGATTTTGGTTGAACTTCCAATATTCTACAAAAATCTCTAAATAAAAATAGAGTATACAAACATTATCGGACCCAGTAGGACATATAAAGTTGAGATTTGTGGCTTCACAAAGATATCGAATCCTTCCCTTATCTAATCCTCACAATCCAAAATCCTTCGCAGAATGCTTAAGCTCCTAATTGTGTCACAAATAAAATGATCCATGAATACATCAATATTACATTTGTTGTTAAAATATGGGCCGGATTAAATATTTCTCTTTTAATTCCTAACTATAGTCAACCTAATCCTCTTGTTTATGACGTTCCATCCAAACAAATTTCTGATCACCCTCCGTGGTTTATGAAAAGAAAATAGTCAAGCGACCTCCTAAATTAATCTAATCATTGATGAACAATTCATAGGTAGTCTCTTCACAGACACCTTTCAGATATCTAATTCATTTATTTACTTGTTGCATTTATTTATAAAATTAACAATTTCAATAATAAATAAATAAAAAACTAGGGTGTGTGCTTTAAACCACACGATAGAAGAGAAAACATCAACAAAACGAGATTAATAATAAGAATTATAGATTATAAATAATAGGTCATTATAAATAGGATGAAATGATGAATATTTCCTTTTCTTACAATATGCAGGTCCGATTTTTAGTTTCTGAGATATTTTAATTCATATCTTCAATAAAACTTGTTATGATTTGGTTTTCGACACTATTTTTTCTCTTTTCGCCTCTCTGACACGGCTTCGTGTAAACATACAATTTTGAATAATAGCTCTTTACAAAGAGAATGAAATGATGAACATTTCTCTTGCCATCAATATGCAGGTACGATTATTAGTTTTTGAGATATTTTAATCCATATGTAAAAATACTTCAATTGTCGATCCCAGCCGACTTTATCCGAGCGTTACACTTCGGGAATATGACGTCTCAATCTGCTTTTAAAAAAAAGTTTAAAACTCGCCTAAAGAAATTTTCACTTTAATGATTGTTGATTGTCTTATTATTATTTTAGAAGTTGAAGTTTTCATAAGGAATTTTTCTGTAGGAGGTTTGATAGAGTGCGGTATGAATAACCAATTTTTATCGCCTTATTTTATTTTTTTGGCTTCGCTTTGAAATGAATTTTGTATAATTTTCTTTTTATCATCTCAGCCATTTTGATAAATTGAATTTGGAAACAAGCAACAATATATTTTTGTTTGCAACAAGTTTTTTTTGTTTTCAAATACTTTAAAATAGTCGATTTTTTTTTGTGGATTCAAGAATATTAACGTACTTCTACGATATTTTGTAACTGTCAAAATAGTAGTATTACATTCAGAACCGTTCATGAACGAGCAGCTATTTTGTTGAACGATACTTGAAAATGATTGTTGCCAATTTTATGCTGAACTGCCGGCTATGATTTGGAAAACGGCGGGCTTTCATTACTTTTGTTTTGAATTGAGGTACATTATTGGAACTATCTGATCGATTGGTAGTTTATATTATCAACATTAGGAAGTACTTTACAAATATTTTCACATTATTATTATTGCTTCAGGCATTAGGAAATATTATATTTGGCCCAATTCAGTTTTAGAATAGGGAAAGTATTGTAGTATTTTCGAAATAACGTAATTTGTAGATTAGGTAAAAGTAACATATTTACGCAAATTACGTTTTCTCAAACATCAATGAACTATAACAATACTTTTGATTAAAGTTATTATATCAATTTCTTTTTTTTTATCACTAACATAAATTTTAAAACGAGGCATCGAAATCTTCTCAAAATTTTATTAATTTCTTCTTCTCTATGTAGATATTTATGTAGGTATCTGTTTATACTCTTGTACTAATAAATTTTGGCTGCTCTCCAAAATGTAGTATCCGTTTATTTAGCCATACAGTAAAAACGTTTTTTTCTTTATTTTCAATAAATAATTATTAATTATTAAAAGTATATAACTAAGAAATTATGTAGATATTTTAATTTTAATTAATGGCTAAGTTAATTAAATATTTATATATTGTAGATTTTTTTTCGATATCTTCGTTAATATTTCATCAAATCCAATGGATTGAGCCATCATTTTGAAAGCTATCAATTCCTATATTTCAAAAAAATATTATTTACTGTAATAAAGCATTGTAATCGACCGAATAAATAAGTCTTTCCTGTCATATTATATTTACTTATTTCTTTATTATATTAATAATCGGTACCAGTATATTATGTGAATTATTTGCTCCTGCTGACTAATTTAATTAAAATATTTAAATAATAATGACTTTGCATTCTATTTATTAGTAACTCTAGGAGTTAATATTTGTTTTACTTAAAATTATTTATCAAATAAAATAAACAAAAATTTTGTATCAGTAAGGGATGGATATGAATAGAAAAGAATATCGAAAAATTGTTAAAATATTATAATATTCAATAAATATTAATATTCAATGAAACTTTTTGTAAATATAAAAAAAAAAAAAAAAACCGCGGCTATTAAGTCCAGACAGGCGTCCGATTTCTTAACCACAGTTTTGAGGAAAGTATTGACAGTTAAGACTTTCCCTGGTTTTGTCTTACTTTCTTTTCTCAGTATTATAGGACTGCTTGTTCATTTTAAAGGAAAGTAATAAAGTGTAAGTTGGAAAAAAAAAAGGACTTTATCTAACCCCAAAACATCCGAATTTTCTTTTTAAATACCTTTTTGGAGTGTTTTTTTATGTTTAAATAAAATAGAAAATTGAAATATCTTGTTGGTTCGTGACAAACAAAACCTTATATACCGACTTCCTCCTGCCTACAGTTGAACAACATATAAGAACTCTACACAAGCGATTTTACAAAAATTTACATGGACATATTAACATACTAATCAGAGATATGACTTGAGCTAACATACCCATCATCAATACGAGGAGGAGACTAAAAAGGCGCTGGAAGAGAGACCTCCTTCCTTAACAAGACGTTGTAATTGATTGAAGTCAGACAAGAGGTATTGCTGGGTGATATCCTTACCCATGCCTGCATGTATGTTACGTTACTTTAATCAGACTATCTGCTGATTTTCAACAGTCCTCAACAGGTGTTGATTGATATTAAAAGATTAAAAAAAATTTCTCAAGTAAGCCATAACATGACTGTAAGGACATCTGGTACCGCTTCTCTGCCTTTGAGCAATACAAATATTTTCAATATTTAGAAATATATACTTACATTTTAAAATGTTATCTTTCAAGGTGTATATATATTTATGTATGTATACATATATATGTGTATGTATAATGAAAAGAATCATGAATGGCTTAGTAAGATTTGTCAAGTTTTCGTGTTTCCTACTACTACGCCGAGTTAGGGTGGCTCTTTCCCTCCTTCAGAAGACAATATTTCCTAGGTACATTCCTTTACCAAATAATCTATAATCATCGTCCGTCCTAGGCATTGAATCTCCTTCAATTCAAGTCATCTATCCACTCCCTCTCCACTAGATCTCGTCCTTCTGACCTTTATGCCCCTTTCCAAAAATCTGCCTAATTTCAACACTCCATTATTGTCCGCTTCACCACCTTTGGAATTCCATCCCACTTAAAATCCGCCATGCACCATCCTTATCCATATTTAAAACCCTCTTATTCCAAATCCTCCTTACAATTCAATCAGACGCTGGGTAGCCATTTATCATGTAACAAAATTGCATTTTTCTCTATGTATCATTTGTATATAAATATATATTCTTTTTTGAGTATGGAAAAGACGCCCAGTCACGTTCGCTGAGAATTATTTTTTTTTTTGTCATTTTTTCAATGTATAAGATTCTAAGTCTTTGAGCAGTATTTAATTGATTACTAATATTGAATGCACTCCTCTATATGTGTATCATCTTTTATTTTCTCCGATTAATCTACAGCTTAGGATATAGATTATATAACACTTTTATAATGTTTACAATACTATTATTTTGTTTATTTGAACAATCATCATTGTAAATCATTTATAGTAAATATTTATCTTTTATTTTATTATTATTTTTTTTATTAATTCAATGGTATGACAACACAAGCAATTTATCGTTCATTTCAAATTTCATTTAGTATTCCATATTTTATTGTTTGTAGCAACTATTTTGCAGTATTGTGACCATATTTCCCATGTTTTTTCTTTAATATATCTGTATAGTTATGTAAATAGTTCTTTTATTACCTATTTTTTAGTTGTTTTTTTATTGTAATATGCATTTTGGCCAGATGGTATGTTAATGTTTATGTACAATATTGTTACTCTTAAGGGACTTTGTCCCAGAATAAAGTTGATTCTTCTATTCTATATTTTTAAATATTTTGCAAGTGATATCGTATAGTTAGTAAATAAATAAAATTTTGGTTTCAACTGTAAGCTATTGTAATTTTCTGCGTCTTGGCAGAAGTAAATATAATAGTTATAGCCTGAGGTTTACCGTTTTTCTTTTTTTGTTTATAAGTGGACCCCATGTCACTCTTATATTGAATCTACAAATAATTATATTTTTTTTTGACTCCACATTCTAAATATATTTTGGATTTTATTCTTATATTCCACAGTACAGACTACTTTTTTTTTTTTTTTTTTTTTTCAAATTATTAACATCCGTCTAAAATTCATGAATATCTTCATCTTATCGTAACCTACAATCCTTTTAACTGCCAAATTCTTTTAAGACTTGCGAAAGTGCATATCCGATAAGAATAATTAATTTAAGGAGATACTTAAACCTCATGAATAGCCATTTGCTTTTCACTTTAATCGTAAGATAGTTTAACCACAAAAGGTGAAAATTGAGAAAGAAGGTGACCTACAAAAATATTGGACTCCACATTCTAAATATATTTTGGATTTTATTCTTATATTCCACAGTACAGACTACTTTTTTTTTTCTTTTTTTTTTCAAATTATTAACATCCGTCTAAAATTCATGAATATCTTCATCTTATCGTAACCTACAATCCTTTTAACTGCCAAATTCTTTTAAGACTTGCGAAAGTGCATATCCGATAAGAATAATTAATTTAAAGAGATACTTAAACCTCATGAATAGCCATTTGCTTTTCACTTTAATCGTAAGATAGTTTGACCACAAAAGGTGAAAATTGAGAAAAAAGGTGACCTACAAAAATATTGGACCGTTTAGTTTATAAAAATAGCCTCGTTATTTCGGCATGTTTGGGGTGGAGGCTACGCCAAAGAACCCAATATATTTGTAGACCTCAGTTTTTCTGGAATTCGTGACCAAATAATCTAACGATTCATGTGAAAAGCATATGAGTTTTAAATACCTCTTTAAATAAACCAAGTTTATCTATCTCTAGATTGAAAAACTCCCATTTACGAGGATTTCCGTAAATAAAAACGTTGTTGCGTAAAGATGAAGCCAATGAAGAAGTTTCAGACGAATAATAATTTTATAGAAACGGATCTGAACCTCAAACTATTTTATAAGGAAAAAATAAACACATCTTTTTTGAGATTCCTTATAAATTTCGCAATGGCGCAAATAAGGACAAAATAAATAAAACAGGCTAATCGCTTGTAAGCATTCAGGTCAGATGACATCTTAACCTGACCAGGACATCGACAAGTATTTTGATATCTTGGAAGGAAAAAAAAAATATTCTCGAATCCAGTATCTCCATTTTTGTACATGCCCAGTCGCCGACCGGTGTGGTCTAATCTGATTCTTAAGACTTATATTAAAATATTAATTTATAGTGTTAAAGCGCAAAGCGTAAATTATTAATGTACTTGTATTTCATTTTCTGATATTATGTTAGAAGAAATACGAGTTCTATGCGTTTTAATTTGCCATGCGAAAAAAATTGATTTATAAACCGAAGTTATGTCATATTTATCCAGTCCGATATGTAGATTAGTATATTTTAATATATATCATTGATCAGCACAGGTGTGGGAACCTCGGTAGTGTGTAATGGTCGACAACATATCTTTTTCTCAGCCATCTGCAGCAATTATACCGCTAAAACTATTGCAATTTACGAAAGTTTAAATGTTACCCTTTCAGCAATGAAAAGACTAGATATTCATACAGATTCACTGCCCGCCCTCAGAAATACATTCCCTACTAACCATATTTAATTTTCCTTAATGATAGCCAATAGAAGCAATAGTTCAGTGATATTTGTCAATTTCAACCCGATAAAATTGAGAGGGGGCGAGAATATCGTTTCACCCTCCCTCCTCCCTAATATTTCGAAGAAAAAAAAATCAAAATCAATACAAATTAATCATAAGGAAGGAGATGGTCCGGGGTGGCCCTATTCAGTTTTAAAAGAAAATATAATCTTAGTAAAATGTAAGTGTCTAGGCGTATTTATTTATATTATAAAAAAAATATAGTAAGGAAGATATAATAATTTACTGGCTAGATGTTTTTTAAAATAATAGTCCATGGTTCATACCTCTTTTTATCAAACTATTAACATCCGATTGAACCTACGTAAATTTATCTGATAGTAATCTACAAATATTTTATTTGCGAAAATTCACAGAATTTGGGAGTTTTCTATCTGAATTTCTGGAGATCGGTAAACTTTACTTATTAAATTAGGTAATACATACTACAAACGATTTCATAATAACTTACACGGACATACAAACACATTGATTCGAGGCATGGCCAAAACTACCATGCCCGATAGCACCCGAAGGAGGCTTTAAAGAAGCTGGATGAGGGATCTCCTCTACTAACTATAAATATAAAATTCAAGAGAGGAAGGACGCCGCTGGGCACTCCTTTCCCTCACGCCTATTCCAAGACCAATCTCTACATCTTGACATCACACTCGCTGATTGTCTGAACTTCTGAGAGGTGTGAGTTGAAGAATCAAGTTTAAAAAAAAACAAAAAAACAATTAGGTAATAAAAACTCATGAATACCCATTGAAAAGTTTCCACTTGAATCTTAAGATAATATGATCACAAAATAGAAAAAAAAAGTGACCTATAAAAATATTGGGGCGTTTAGCCTATATAACATCGTTATTTTAACTTTTTCGGGGTGGAGGTCACAGCAAACAAATCAATATTTTTGTAGGCCACCTTTTTCGACTTCCGTTTGGCGAGTCTTTCACTCCGAAAAGTTTAAATAACGATAGAGGTAGGTGAAACGCCTAACATTTTTGTAGTTCACTTTCTTTTTTTACTTTGTGATCATATTGTCTTACGATTCACGTGTAAAACAAATCAATCAAGTGGACATTCATGAATTTGTAGTACCTAATTAAATAGACAAAGTTTACCGATCTCCAGATTGAAAATTCCCCGACTCCGAAAATTTTAGTAAATAAAATATTTGTTGTTTACGATAAAATGAAGGTATTTAGGAAGTTTCAGGCGGATGTTAATAATTTAAGAAAAATGGATGTGTACCACGGACTATAATACGCGTGGGTCTCAAATAACATAAATAGAGCAATAACGATATTGACTTAAATAGAGTTTTAATAACAAAAAAATAAAATAAATATACACTCGTAACTTCAACCTTTACAAGGATTTTAGAATAAAGTTCTCAAAATTCGTAAAAAGTCTTTTTATAATACTATAAATTTACTCTATAATCGCATATAAAAAATATATAAAAAACAAGGGCGTTTGCAGTTTGTGAAAAATATATTAAAGTAACGTAAATTAGGCCCAAGGTGATTTTTTTGCGACAAAAAAAATAGGTCTTAATGACCGTTTTAATCATTGGTAGAACGACCTAAAAAAAAATAAAAAATGCGGAGGCCAGATTTCGGTAGAAAGGTGTTTATAACTCCATCTTAGAGTTATATAATTAAATAATATCATGCATATAATAATTGATTTATTTTTTTAGTATGAGAATTTTTTCTCTTCCATTTTTTTCCTTCAAACTTATCGTTGATATGATAGTTAATAAGCAAATGTTCTAAAAATGGATGATTATGGTATTTGAGGCATTGGGTAGAATATTACGCAGTGGCATCTTTTCCTGGCCTAGATATCGAGAATCTCTTGATTTACTAAAGAAGGTCTCTCATCCAGCTTCTTTTTAAACGTCTTCTTGTAATGGGTAGCTTCAAATCCTGCACGTTAATCATCCTGTTGTGTCCATGAAGTTCACTGTAGAAACGGGAACAAAGAGTAGCTATGTGTTGGTTATTGTAAATCAGTATGTTGAGTTCTGTTATTTACATACCTAGGAGTTCCTTCTTATAAGTCTAAAAATTCTGGATTTAAAATACTGCAGTTTTTGTTAGCGCGTCTTTTTTGCTGAATCATAAATCTGTGAGGTCCTTGTCCATAAGTATGTATTGAATTTCTATTTAATTATTACTTTCGATGATTTGGAAAAAAAGTACTCATTAATTTCAGTAGTTCAAAGTCTTGTGGATCCCAGATTATCTTACGTAGACAGATGTTCAGTTCAGGATTAAGTGGACCCAAATTTTTCTATAGATCCTTGATTAATACCTTAGCTATAGCTCATACAATTTTCTTAAAGAGGAAATTTAGTTTTCCTTCTTAGCTCGTACTTAAAATATAAATATATAATATAATGCTTACGTTTTGGCGAGCTGCGTCGATACATCCAGGAGAAGTTCTCCCACTGATGCAATCTCATTATGCTTCCAGTTTCCATCTGCAGGTATCTGAACCTCTGTAACATAAAATAAGAAATATGTTAGCTGTTATGTTAAATTATGTTATATTATATTAAAATATGTTAATATTAAAAAAATAGTCGGTTGTACAGACCCTTTTTATCAAATTATTTACATCTCTTTTAAACTTCGTAATTAACTTATTCTCATCGTAACCTGCAAATATTTTATTTGCAAAAATTCTAGGAATTGGGGTGGCATTTTCAATCTGGATATCGATAAATGTTGTCTATTTATTTAGGTAGTAAAAACTCATGAATACCCGATTGCTTTCCACCAGAATCTTAAAATAATATTGTCACATAATTGGAAAAAAAGGTGACCTACAAAAAAAATTGAGCAGTTTGGCCTATATGACCTGGTTATTTTGACAATTTGGGAGTGTATGTCGCGCTCAATATTTTTGAACCCTACTTTTTTCTCGACTTAGTGTTCAAATTATCTTACGATAAAAGCGGAAATCAAATGAGTATTTACGAGTTTTTAGTACCTAATTAAACAGACAAAGTTTGCCGACCTCCATATTGAAAACGCCTTAATTCAAGAGTTGGTTTTAGTTCCAGACGGATGTTAATAATTCAATAAAAAGAGATCTGTACCACGGACTAAATATAAAAATTGCAAAATACAACCATCTAATTAGATTTATTTAAGAAATGAAGAATATTGCAATGAATTCTTCAGCTTTCAATTTCAATTGATTTTTATTCTACAGTTCATCTGAAATCACGAAAATGCGTACTTCAATGAGTAGAGCCTGTGAATCATATGTCCATAAATATGTATCTAATACATGCTTAATACATGAAAAAATACATTTTTTTTCCTGTTGTCTGTATAGACCTTGTTTTTTTGTTTGTTTTTTTGCCTTTACCTTCTCCACCTAAATAAATAAATAGCCAAAGCTAGGCAATGCTTTGGCTATTTATTTACAATCCTTTACATGCAGATTTATTGTATCTTTTTTGATTCGATCTATTTATCTGGTTTTGATCTTCCACATGCCACGCCCCTCTTTACGTATGTATGTGTTCTTTGCTTTTATTTTATTTTTTTTATTTTTATGTTATTTTATTTTATTTATTGTATGTAATTTTTTATTATTATTTATTTTTTGTTTTGCTTATATAATGTGGAATGTTATCCTACCTCACTATAACCAATTTTCAAGTGACAGAATGTTGTAATATTCAATAATTAAAATTAAAAAAAAATTGTTTTAATACGTCATTATTTCAATTTTTGTCCCCTCTCCTTCCTTACTTTTTCGGCTGTACGTGTTCTTTCCCAGGCCATGGGAGAGGGCAGAAGATTAATGCTGATTCGTGGCCATGGTTTGAGAAGGTTTTAATTAATAAATTTGGGCGAATTGAGTTAACTGAGAGAGGAGTGATTATTGAACAGTGAGTATTATTGAACTCTACCAGTGTTGCTCAAATGCGAGACCGAGACGAGTCTTGGTCTTGTAAACTCAGTCTTGGTCTTGCGCAAGAGCCTGGCAACAGTCTTGCAGTTACTTATTACCTTATTACTGTAATTTTTTAGATAGAAGACACCTAACTAAGCCAGAATGAAAAATTAGAGGAGTTAAATACAAAAGTATATTGATTTTACCAATAATTAATATATAGTAACTAAGATTGTCAAGTATTAGTAACTATTTTGACTTAATTTTCATTTAAAAAATGGATTTTTTTTACCAGTCCTGGTATTGGTCTTACAACAGTTAGGCGGCCTTGGTCTCCGATTTTGGGCGTATATATACATATATATATGCATATATATATATATATATATATATATATATATATATATATATATATATATATATATATATATATATATATATCGATTATCGATGGCCATTCCTAATGTAGTATAACCTCAGCCACAACAAGAATTTGATAATATAGAACTTCATGTATTATCGTAACTATAGTTACATCAACCACATGACGTTACAGTGCGAAGCGGTTAATAAAGATTGCATTTAAACGAATGGAAATAATAAATCACTACAAAGGAGCTATAAAGCCTAGACGACGGACATTTACAGCGCTAAGACTAAGATCAGGCTGTGCAGGTTCGAATCTACTTTCTAAAGATAACGCTATCATAAAATAGAAGCTAAGTGGCTGTGCTCCATGCGGGTGTTGCATCGATATATCTCCCGTGACAGAATAATTATCGATCTTAAAACTAAAGTAATAAAATCGATTAAAATACATTTAATTACTTCAACCGGTTCAGTGCCCAACTGCTTAAGGCGAGAAGATAGTGATCGTTCATCGAAATTAATTATTTTAAAATTGTTACTTTGATTAATAGATTTCAGAGAAATTTAAGATTAAAATAAAATTTTAAAATGTCTGAGAGAGCTTATAGGTTTGATGCAGATAACACTATCATTTTTTATTTCTTTATCAGATATTATTGGCATTTTTCTGTGATCTTCCATTCCCGACGTTATAGCAATTATTTAAAATTTAGATAAGTCGATTCGTTTTTTAATTAGACAGCTGTAAAGAACTCAATTTTAGTCTTTGTCCGTCTAGATCAGCAACCGTGTGAGAGGTTTCGACCTAACATTTAAGTCTTCATCAAATAAAAAAAACATGATAGACAGTTAGAAAATAAATTAAAGATAATAATCATTATAGATAAAAATAAATCTTGTACTATTTTAAAATCGTACAACTTTTCCTTATTACCCTGTTTTCAATTTTTTTTTTTATTAATGAGATTTGTACTGCATACAAATAAATATACATGCAGTAAATTTTATACAATGGCATGAAAAGACTTGTAGAGAATAACTCATTGGTAGCATTCTAGATCACGATGCCATCTTTCTTTCAGACAACTGGGAAGGGGGGGATTATCAGGGATTGAAGAGGAAGAAAGATTAGAAATAAGAGGATTAGGATAGTTCTTATGTTCATTATGGAAGGCTGAGTATCTGGTTGGGCCAATTCGTAAACATATGCAATATTAATGTCGTTATGGACGATTTGATTTGTAACAAAGTGAGGAATATTGAGGATTTTGGATTGTAAGGATTGCATGAGAAAGAAATTCGATCGTTTTAGTGGAGCCCCAAAACTCAACTCTGTAGGTCCAAATAGGCCTTATTATAGTCATCTATATAGGTCTTTTGTAATTAATTGGAAGCTTATAGCGTTTGTCTAGTAAGTGTTGGAATAGTCGGAAACGTTGAACGGTTTCTTGTCGTTTCAGTCTGGTATGAGGATTCCAAGTTTGTGCAGTTGGAGTCCTATTTATCGGATTTGTTCAACAGGGATAAGTGGAGTATTGTTAAAAGATAGGACAGAAAGTATATCGAAAGTATGTAGGACAGAAAGGGACAGGTAATTGGGATTTATTTTAATTTTTTTTAATTCTCTAATTTTGACACCATTTCTCAAGCGTTGTGATGTGTGAGCAAAGAGTTTGTTTGTTTATTTGAGCTTTGAGGTATAAAATCCTAGGGTCATCAACGCCTGTTTCTTCCTCATTTATGTTCTCTGAAGCTCAGAAACTCTTTAGATGAGGACGAAGAAAAAAAAAAAAATATATATATATATATATATATATATATATATATATACATTTCTATATTCTGTTAAATAATCAATGAGTTTTATGGTAATTTATAACTGTTTTCATATATGATTCGACATTATTTAACATAAGCTGAAATATCCGGTATAATAGATAATCTTTTTAAGCTGGCGGGGCATTCCTGAAAAATATGGCTCCGACAATATGGGGGTCAGATTTTTTTTTCGGAGATATTTTAATCCACATGGAAAAACACTTCAATTAATAGAGGGCCATTGCAATATTGGCATGTTGGAGGTAGTTGTTTGTTGATAAGTTACAAATGATTCAAATTTGTATGACCTTTTCTCAACCTAGTGAAGGCAACTTCTTCCCTGCGATTAGGACGGTTTGATGCGAGAGAGCTTTACAGATTTTTAAATAACTTTCAACTTGCTTGGTGGACTCACATTGCACATTAGCTGTCATTAGTCTGATATTTCCTTTTATAGAGGAAGACTCATTTCTAGAGGTGATATTATAGATTATAGCTGTACCCCGGCCTGAAAGCACAAGGGCTTGTTTGGCTGAAACGTCTGCAAGCTCATTTCCGAATATTCCCACGTGATTAGGAACCCATATAAAGTAAACAAAAATTTAAGAGCTTGGGATGCAATTAATGGATCGTTATTAATTGACAGGACATATGAGTCATGGGCATACGCGATAATGTCAGTTCTGCCTTCAATATAAATATGTCATTTGAAATCACCATTTTTTTTTTTTTTTTTTTTTACTTTGTTGAATACTAATACATTCTGCCACATTGAAGGGTATTAATATTAAGGCAACATGATTCATTCACACAATATGTACATACAATTAATATCAATAACAAAGAAAAAGAAATATAAAAAAAAATAAAATAAGTAAATTGGTATGCCTGTGTACAAAAAAAAAAAAAATGAAATAATAGATAAAAGCTAAATGAAATTGAAGTAAATAAATCACATTCACAACTATGTACAATATTTACATTCACCCAGAGGACTCTGAGTGATGCCTTATTCCCCGACGTGGAAGCCAAGGCTGGACTCCAGGAGATCCCAGTGCTTCTCTCTCAGCCGCGTCACTGTTAATTGATACTAGTGGAAACTGATGGAGGGAACTACAGCAACAGACGCTGATGTCTTGAGTTGAGAATCTGGCCATTGCCAGTACTCCAATATATACATATTTACAAAAGTTCGCGGGGCCACTGCCGTTTTAACCTCCGGGGAGGATTGTAGGGATGGCTGGAGCTAGATAGGGATTGTGCTACAGGATTTGGATGGTGAGTGAGTTTCTGGTGAAATTTGTTTGGGATTAGGTCAATAACAAATGGGATATGAAGGTCATTATGGAGGGTTTTGTTGGATACATAGAAGGGAGCATCGACTATTGTCCGGAGGATTTTAGACTGGAAGTATTGAATGCGTTTGATGTGAGAAAGTTTTGCTGTCCCCCACAGTTCTATTCCGTAGGTCCAGATAGATTTCAGGATTTTCTTTTAGATTAATAGTTTGTTGTCGACTGAAAGTTGAGATTTTCTATTCAATAGTCTATATAGTTGTCCGTATCGTCTGTTAAGTTGTTGTCTTTTAAGTCTGGTTTGTTGGTTCCATGTTATTCTTTTGTCTGATATCATTAGTAGTGGCCAAGACATAGTCGTATGAAACCTTTAATCCTCTCATGGTAATGTCGTGTTACAATGACGTCCTGGTGTGATCAAGTGACCAGCAGGGAAGGTTCACTTTTTTTTTCACTGCAAAAATTTTTGGTTTTTGTCAAAGATCGGTTTTTGAAATTTTTGTAAGGAAAATACGAAACGAAATATAATCTAATCTGACCAATATCCCATTTTGGGTTATTGTGTCGAGGGGACAAGGTTATCAGTACAGGGGCAGGAGTGCCTAACCCGTTCTAGGCTAACAGATCACCTGGCCTACCTTAACAGGTATCGGCGAGTCCTCTTAATTAGGACAAGAAGCCTGTTTAATGATCACTCTGACTGATTGTGATTTAATACTGCTATAAAGAATGACGTCCTCATACACAATTACGGTTTTAATGATCGGCAATTAAGTGCTACAAATTATAAGTATTCAAACAATTTTTTTTTTCTGTTATCTTTTAAGACCTTGTAGATTTTTTTGCCTCCTTCACCTGCTCTCTCGACCTCTACATATCTTGGGATATTTACAGTTTTTTGCATGCAGATCTATTGCATCTTTGTTGATTCTATGTTTCCATCTGTTTTTTTATATCTTACGTGGTCTCCTAATGCTCTGACACATAGAGTGCGATAAGTCTTGGATAAACGCCATTCCTGTCGGCTGCAATATGGCGATATAATTGTCATCTCTTGTATGTCACAGTCATAAATAAAGCAATAATGCGGTGTAATACCGAGAAACACTATCGTTTCGCCGGGACATATCGCGTATGTAGGAGCTTTAACCGTGATTGGGACGTTCATTGTTTTGTAGAGGCTTCTAGATGGATCGCTCCAAGCTACCGAAAAGCTACCGGTGGCCGATCTTCCCACCATTAAGAATAAGAGTATAGAGAATAATATTTCGGAGAACAAAAATTGAATAAAAAATACAAATAAATAACAATTATTCTACGTTAATAAATAATATACGTAAACTAAAATCATTTTTACCATCATTACTTATGTTTCTCATACCTTGTTATCTGGTTATTTTCTTAGCCCTGATGAAGGCCTGAACTTCAGGTCGAAACGTCGGCATATGTAAAAAAAATAAATATTATCATTTATTTTTGCCTTCCTTTTTGACTGACCACCCCAACTATTCTTCTCTTCATTAAAATCATTAATGAAAATAGCAAGTCGGCTAGATGATCAAACAAAGGCCTACAATTAGATACGAAAGTGTTTTACCACGGCCTACGTCCTAATGATGTTCTTATGTTATGTTTTGTTTCTTGGTGTATGGTGGTTTCTGGTATAGGAAATCTTCACTTTATAGTGGAAATATTCGAATGCTATAATGAATATTTACATAGATATTTTGAGATGAAACTGCGGAAAACCTGAGCTAAAAACAAACTTAATTTTTATCAGGATAATGACCACAAACACATGTTAGTTAAGAAATGGCTACCTTATAACTGCGCCAAAGTTATAAAAACTCCACCACAGTCATCTCTTCAGATGTTCTACCTCAAAGTCAGATGTTCTACCAGATCTTAATCTGGTAGAACATCTGAGGGCAAAATTGGGGGTAGAATTATAAAACAAGAAATTTCTAACTTAGAATACTTAAACAAATATCTACTTGAACAGTGGAACAGGCTAAGTTCGGAATTCATAAAGAAACCAAAACAAGGTATTGAATTAAATGAATAGTATTTAAAAGTTTATAAGAAGTAACTTGTATCATCTTTACTGAGAAGTAAAAATTATTAATTGAATATATAATAGTTGATCGTTGCATTATAAAGGAAGAAGATGGTCCGGAGTGGCGGTCATAAATAGGCTGAATAGTGGTAAAACTATTTTATTAAATGCCAACGTTTCGACCCGACTTTGCAGGTCTTCTTCAGAGTAGTGTGTTCAGCTAGAAGTTTCACTTAGAACACACTAAGTTCTTCTTTGAGTTCTAAGTGAAACTCCTTTTTTGTTTGATAATTTTTTCAAGCAAGGAAATTTTGTTGAGTTCGTACGTATTTAAATTAATATAATACATAAATCCGTTGATAGTTTTCTGGTTTTATTTGTTCACTGTAACCATTTAAGCCTTTTTTTTTTTTTAAGGAGTGAAAAAATTTCATTGTGAGCGCGTATTTTCTCTTATTATTTTAAGTATAAATCTTTTCTTTGTAATTTTTGTGGCATATTTATGGATCTTGGTCAGTTATTACATTTCCCCCCTGATCAGCTGTTTGGTTATGACCGTCCTCAATTGTATTAGCAAACATTGACGCAATGTTTACGTTTTTTTTTTATTCTTTACATACATTTTGGAGACATGAGGCTGTGTGGTTAATTTTTTTTCCAATTATAACCTAACATTGAGTTTCTGTCTCTTGGTGAGTTTTTACTGATTTATATTAATCTCTGATTTATTTGTTTAGAGGACGAGGGGGACTTTAGCACTAAGTTTAAAATTTCAATTTATTTCGAGTTAAGTTGACCAGCCCTGATGAAGGCCTGAACTTTGAGCCGAAACATCGGCAACAATGAAAATATATCTAATTATTTAATTTTAATATTTTTTTTTTTACTTTCACTTACTCATATATGGAATATATAATAGTATGGGTAAGTATTGCGATCGAGAAAATTTTTGAATCTGAGTTTTCAAAGGAAAATATTACTAATGATATTATATCATAATATAATGATATCATATTACTAATGATTAAAAAAAAAAGTTTAGTACATTAATTGGATTTACCTTTTATTTTTTTTATTTTTAACTAGGAAGGTAATGTTACTTTGGATGTATAATTGTTTGGAAATAATAAACCCTTGTGAAATAATTTGCAGCGTTTTTTATATACAATACATATTGTTGACTGGTTAATTTAATTTTTTAATATTATTATTTGTTGTATAATGTCTAATAGTAAGTCTTTTGAAAAGATTTTTTATATATTTTTTTCAGGTGAAAATTCAAAATATATTATAAAAACAGATTTTATTCCTGAAGAGTCGAAAATTTGGATAAATTTAAAATATACTTTTTTAGTTGTTGAGACTAAAAAAAATTTTTTTCAACTGATATTTAATAAAGTATCTTTCCTAAGACCATCTTTCAGAAGAAATAAGTACCTAAATTTATATCTTTATTCACAGTTCTATATTTCAACACTGCAATCACCACCTCCGGAATCAACTTACTCACTGTCTGCATAGATAACTTTTTAACTAAAAATATCACTAAAATGACATCACTCAAAAATGTTGAAATTTTAGTTAGTCATTCTGTGTTTTATAAAAGCAAAGAAAGTTGTGTGGTTTATAAAAGCAGATGGAGTGACTAATTTTTTATTGCTTACCGTCGATATATTAAATAGACATTTTGTAATTATAATAGTCTTAATGACTTGTTATCTGTAAGCTTTAAGCTTTAGCTCCGTTTAAAATGCACTTCAAAAAGTTTTATAATAGCCCAGCATTGCCAAAAAATAATTTCTATTAAAAGTAGAACGCTAAGTGAAAGTTGTGTGTTGCGCGCACCAGATCTTTTTTTGATAGATTACACCAACCATTCTTCTCTTCGAATATTTCGAGTTAAATTGATTTGCTTAAGCGTGCTCCTCCTTCAACTTCCCCACACTACGACAATAATTGTAATACGCGTGTTATTGCAAAAACTGCAGCAGACTCTAATAGAGACAGGGGACCATGTGCTGAGGAATTCCGGGCCAATCAAAATAGCTTCAGTTTTTTATCAACCTTCGCTGTTTTCACTTCGAGGCTAAAGAAATAGAAGCTTTTGTGAGGGCCTGTACAAAAGGACCGATATTTATATAATTTTGAGGTAACTTATTTAACGCTTATTTTAATTTATAATCAATACCATGCTCCGGCTAGACGAAAAAATTAACTTTAAGGGAATTACCATAGATCATGTGGTCTTCTATGTTGTCCATAGATATCGTAAATTATTATTATTATTGTTTAATATAATATTATTACTTTATGTATACCTCAATGCCGCCACAAAAACAGCTAAGTGAGGAAGATATTGTAGTCGAATCGAATTCCCGATATCTGGTTTTAAAAATATCTTTAAGTTATAGAGCCTCGTGAGTTAAATATAAACATCACGATGTATGAGTACCAAATAGGGCATATCCAATAGTGTTGTCCAAAATCGGTCTTGGTCTTGCACTTTGCAAGACCAACACCAAGGCCGCCTTACTGTTGGAAGACCAAGACCAGAAATGGTAAAAAAAAAAAGATTTTTTTAATAAAAATTAAGAAAAAAATCGTTGCTAATACTTGACAATCTTAGTTACTATATGTAAATAATTGGTATAACCAATATACTTTTGCATTTAACTGCTCTAATTTTTTGTTCGGGCTTAGTTAGGTTTCTCCTATCTAAAAAATTACAGTAATATCTCTATAGTAATAAGCTGATAAGTAAGACTGTTGTGAGACTCTGGCGCAAGACCAAGACCATGACCAAGACTGAGTTTGCAAGACTAGTCTCGGTCTCGCATTTGGGCAGCACCAATATCCAGCGAGTAACTGCTAAAAAAAAACATCTGGTGGCCGCATCACACAACTTTCACTTACCGCTCTGTTTTGAAAAGCAAACTTGTCTAGAAAAATTGATCTACTGCAGTAAGTTTTTTAAGAGAATTTTCAATGCAGCTAAATCTTAAACAACATAATTTTGGTTATATTCATCAATACAAAAACTCATCAAGACAATCAAAATAACATAAACCCTATTTATTATATCGATTGTAGACTATAAAATACTCGAAGAATAAAATGATTTTCTATTTCTAAAAACTCTATATGCAGTTATAGAGTCTATTTAAATCACATGACTACAGTCTCTGAGCTCTATATACTAATATATTTAATCATGAATAATTAAGGATCCTACTGCATAGTAAAAATCGGAGTTATTAAATCCATCACTTTTTTCATGTATTTAAATTATTATATTTTAACCTTGGAAAATTTACCAAATGAAATATTGAAATGGGAATTGGAAAAAATACAATTACTTGATTTTAAATTCAGCTTGAATATGTCATAAGTAGTCACACTAATTGTAATTGTATATTGTTGTGATTTCACAAAGAGAGTTTTTTTTTTGGAATAAATCTACGATGTATACTTAATTATTTAAATGTAATATCGGATGTAGACTCTAGATCTATTAGATAGATATAAAGATTCGAATACATTGAGCGAGTTCAGCAACTGATATACTACAGTGGTGTCAATTGTATATAGGTATGTATATGTTCTTTTTATTTATTTATTTTTAGGTTATTTTATTCTTATTTATTGTATATATATTATTTTTCTGTATAATTCATTTTATTTATTGTACATAGAATGTGTGAATGTGATATCTGAACACTATTATAAATGTCCTTGAGATAGATTGTAATATTTTTCAATAAATAAGATTTAAAAAATTGTGTCAAATTTATCCTAAATATTATTTACATGAATAATTACATTATATAAACAATTCGTCCATCTATTTATAGAAAACAAATCTATTTAATTCTTTTTTATTAACAAAAAATATTAAAAAACTTAAGGAAAAAAAACATCAAAAATAAAATATCTGAAAAAAATAGCCAACCGTTTAATACAGACAGAACGGAACGAAAAATAAAAACGCCTCTACCACAAACCCGAAAAAGGGAAGCCAGCGATGCACGAAAGACCTCCAATTTCATTAAGAAATTATGGTTTCCTCGCTCCACGCTCTTCAGGCAAACGATTGTTTTAAAAATTCCCGCGGGAAAACATAGAAAAAAATGTTGACTTGGGCAGAACCGAAACAGGAATAAAAAAAAAAATAACAATTATATACAGGCTTTTTATCCTGGCAATAAGTTCAGCTTTCCTGACCGCTCTGAGTGCCCGGTTTGGTTTCACTGATATTTTCACTTTGAATAAAGTTAATATAGTTATTAGAGCAATAATTTATGCAAAAATAATATATGTCATTATAAATATTCGTCTGACGATTCATTGAACAACTATTTATTTAAAGGAAATACCACTGTCTGTTCCATCATTAATTTTTTAAGGATCCTATAGATAAATAGTATAATGAATTATTTCACAATGGTTTATTATTTCCAAACAATTATACATATCAAGTAACATTAACTTCCTAGTTACAAAGAAAAATAAATAAAAGGTGATTCCAAGTATTGGACTAAATTTTTTTTTTAATCATCAGTAATATGCTAAAAAAATTAGCATTATTTCAGTAACACATTTAAAATTCGAAAACCGAAACGAAGGATATAACCTTTGCAGCGGAATATATTAAAAACAATTAGAGACCATATCTTTGCTTCTAATTGTCCGATTTTAACGAAATTTCTTTTGTTTTTTAGAAAATTCTGTAAAATTTTAAAAAATATATACAATATTGACAAAAAGGTGTACACTTTTAGAGTTATTCGGAATTTTATTTTAGCATCCCTCGTAACTTTTTCGCCAGCTTCTCTTCGTTGAAGTATGTTATATAGATAAATTTAAATAGCGTCAAGAAAAGACTGGCGAAATTTCATTGAAATTGGTACATTCGTATAGGCGCTACAGTCTGTAGCAACGCAGATTTTTCGGCCTCCATTTTGAAAGTGACAGGCGGATAGTAATATCGATGAAGGAGGATCATCATCGGGTGACCTCTGATTTTATATCCGAATTTGAACAAAATCGGTCCAGTAGTTTCACAGGAAATGCGCGGACGGCAGACGGCAGACGGAGAAAAAGTTTTTCGAATTCTACTAATCCTGAAACGTAAAAACTCAAATTTTGAGCAGGGGTTAAGTTTTTGGGCTATCACAATGGTTCATTATTGAAAATAATAAACCGAAAAGTATATGAACATGCGCATAATACGAATACAATTCAGTAAATTAATAAAAAGCTAAATAGTTAAATATATAAATAATAAAAAAAAAATAGAACTACATTTTTATCCATCAGTCTAGTCCTCTATATTTCCTTTATTCGCTTTTAGAAATTTTTATATTCAAAAATAGAACTAGTTCTGTAGTAATGTCAAAAGTATGACCAGTCGTTAACTGTAAAACATGTTTTGGAAGAGTGCCCTTTTTACACCGCAAGTTTAAAAGATCTCGGAATACCCCAGAATATATCAGCATCCCTGGGAAATCAAGAAGAAATCATTACCAAAGTTATGAAGTTCCCAGATATTGAAAAACTTAAAAAACGAATATAACCAGTTTATAACTAATGATACTTTGCAGATTTATTATTTCTTAATTTTAATTTTAAAAGTCTATTTATTTATTAATTTCAATTAATTTGTTGGTTTTATTGGTAATTTTTTACTCTCTTCATATTTCTATCCACACCTGTTATAGTATTGACAATAAGCAAATATGATCTTATTGTAAAGAAAATTGTCATTAAAGGCATGAGAAAGATTAGTACCCAGCAGCATCTTCCTGGTCTTGGTCTACTTCATAATTTAGGAAAGGAGATCTCTCATCCAGCTGTTCCTTTTCAGTCGTCTCCTGATGGGCATGTCAGCTGTGGCCATGTTTATAAGTCCGTTGTGGTGTCCTTGTAGTTTAAGATGAAATCGGGAGTAGAGAGTACATATGTGTTGGTCGATAGTCGGTTGTTGTAAGTTGATATGTAAAGTTTTGTTGTTTAGGTACCAGGGAGCTATTTTTTTAAAGTGTATTTATTTATCTATTCTACCTTATTATCAATAAGTGTCTATTATTATCTTTATTTATTTATTTTATTCTATTATTTGTTTACTTTTATTTATTTATTTTTTGTACCAATCTTCTAAACAGTATAAAAGTAGTGTTATTTCGTTGATCGGGCGCTGATGATCTAGATGTTTTGCGCCTAGACATCGAAACAAACAAACAAACAAGAACTGGTTTTACTTCTCTAAGTCTGAGATGCTTTAAAAGATATACATTAATAACTAGAATTAGTAATGTTCCTGGATATATCGGCATTAAATGTAGTAAAAAATAAAATAAAATGATAATCAGATGTACAGTGAAAAAAAATATGGGATCAGAATGGCCTAGTGGATTAATGCGCTTACAATAATACATCAGCTAACAAACCTGATTGTTAAGGCCCGTCGGGCTACTGGAGACAATTTAGTCGAACTCAGCAGAGGTGTGATGGCCCTGATTGACGATGTGGGTATCTCGAACGCGAATCGCATTGTGAGATCTAAGATATTAAATTATCTTTGCTGCATTTCGATCCACGGATAGT
This sequence comes from Nezara viridula, assembly GCA_928085145.1. Taxonomy (NCBI): domain Eukaryota; kingdom Metazoa; phylum Arthropoda; class Insecta; order Hemiptera; family Pentatomidae; genus Nezara; species Nezara viridula. The sequence goes on from OV725080.1 coordinate 161,831,650, forward strand.
TTTTTTAAAGGAAAGAAATATATACACCCGTGTGCTTGTTGACTTAACATAAATCATGGATCTAGACTGATTAATCACTTTTCTTATAAACACATATAAAAAATGTACTGCCGAATTGGTTTCCGTAAGCACTAAGCGAACATCAATATTATGGTCCATGATTTGTCGGACACAAAAAAAAAAAAAAAAAAAAAATTGGTGTGGGAGTTGGGAGGAGGAAAAAACCAAAGAATTTCTGAAATTTATTGATAACAATAAAAAGTGTAGACTTTTTTAAAAATGTTTGTAGAAAATTTTTTCTTTTTTAAATTTTGACCTGATGGTTAAATGTGTGAGGAGTAAATTTGTTTTAAATATTTATTTATTTAATAAGCATAAATACATTTTGCATCAATTAAGGGCATTAGTATTTGAGATCTAAGAGACTCATTCGTAACATATATACAAAAAAAAAAAAGAAGAAAAATTATAACAAAAGAAAACATAGGATAACGTTAAATAAAAATATAAAAACACATTCATACTTATAATATTTACAGTCAGCCAAGGGAGCTCCAATTGTGGGTGATAAGGCGAGACTCTAAGAGATCCCAGCGCTTCTCTCTCATCCGCTTGTATCTTTGTATATACATATGCTTGTATGTTTAGATGACCGATCAGGTAAACATGACATTTTAAAACTAATGTTTTTTTTAAAAAAACAATATAAATTATTCTTTTTGAAAGGAAGAAAAGTAATAATAAGATATAACGAAATAAAAGAATATTATTGAAAATATAAAATTATGAATTACTATCAACTCCTACAAAATTAACCATAATACAATTATAATAACTGGAACGTATAAATAACGTATTGAAAAATCACTTAAACTTATCTCACAATCAGAGTGAAATAGAAATGAATGAGAAACAGTTTGCCGACTATAACGGATATCCTGCCAACTGGAGAACAGGTTTGCTGATTGAAAGGCAGCTACTTGGGTACACTGCCCACTAAATCACAAGCTCCTGTCAATATCGATTTATCGAGGCTAAAGGATTAGTCGATATCTGTCTGAATTATAGTTTACATAAATCGATTCAATGAATGACTAGTTAGCATTAGAATTACCTTTTCTAAACATTCTTTTGAGTAATAAGATTCAATATAGATATACAATAAATAAGATATATTTTAAATTCAGCATTATATATTAGTACTATTATTTTAAAACAAAATAAATATACTTAAAATGTAACTAGAGAAACTGAAGTAACGCGACTTTAAACGCGATCCGTAGCTTAGGACAACTTACTGAACTTAGCTGAACTCATTGATAGCATAGTAAATTCATCAAACCGTTCTTTAAATCATCAATATAATTCAGCAAGCTCCTTTAATTCACCAAAAATACTTCATTGAAATCGGTGACTCCACGTCCGTAAAATTCCCTTATTTGTAGATAGTTAGATTGAGATCGATGTATATTTACTTAAACTTGGTGCACTTTAGGTAAATGTTTGATACCAATGTCTTCAACCTTGATAAAAAATCAAGAATATTTTGATACTTTACTGTAAATCTATGTAGGTATGCATGTGTTTTTTGTTTTGTTTTAATTTTCTTATTTTTAAGTTATTTTATTTTATTTAGTGTAAATAATTTTTGATTTTTATTTATTGCTATTTTGCTTCTATTTTTTTTGTGTGCATATGTTGTTAATGTTATCTTATCTCACTGTAACTAATATACAAGTGACATATTGTTGTAATAATCAATAAATAATTTATTTATTTTTATTAACTTAATTTTTCAACTCACACCTGTCAGAAGTTCCAACGATCAGCGAGTGTGATGTCGAGATGTAGAAGGTTAATAGGTCTTTGAATAGACGTGAGGGGGAGGAGTGCCCAGCGGCGTCCTTACTATCTTGAATGAATTATTTATAGTTAGTGGAGAAGATCCCTCATCCAGCTTCTTTTAAGCCTCCTTCGGGTGCTATCGGGCATGTTAGTTGTGGCCATGCCAGGAATCAATGAGTTGGTATGTCCATGTAAGTTATTATGAAATATCTTGTAGTGTGTACGTATGTGGTCGTTAACTGTTGGCATCTGTAAGTCTTTATGTAGAGTAATGTTACTGACGTACCACGGAACCTTGGTGATAGTAATTTTGAATGTCTTGCAAGGAGCGAGTACAATAATCGTAGTCTTAGGTTTAGAGTTTTGTTTTGTTTTTTATATGTTGGCCCCATGTCATTCTTCTGTCAAAGATCAGTCCAAGATATTGAACTTTGTCTTTCTGTTTAATAAATAAATAAATAAAATAAAATCAACAATATGTTTTTCTTGTTTTGTACAAAAAACAACAACATACATTTTAACTTATGAATTCAACCAGAGTAAAGGTAGAAATAATAATGTTAAAAAAGATAGTAAAATTTTGTTTGCGCATTGGCATCAACCCTGGGACACAACCCAAATATTTTTCGACCTAGTATTACCAAGCTTTCATTGATGTCTGTGACCCTACGTCGGTAACCTTCCCTTGTTAGACCGCTTATCGCTGGATTGAAAGACGTGACATTTTCTATTAGCTATGAATTGACAGTTGGAATCTACTTGAGAAACCGCATTGAAGAGACAGAGCCACCCGAACGATGGTATAGAAGCCTGGATTCAATAGGCCCTGGCTCTGTTAGATCCATTAACCTTTTTCTTGACGAATGGTTCGTTCTCATTGTGAGCTGTGGGAAGGCGCGGGCCGTGGGTTGTGAGGATTGCAGCGGATGGAGACATATTGGTTCGAGCTCCGGGCTAGCATTAGCTAATGTTATAGAGAGAACGTTATCTCTCGTTAGAGAAAAATAATTAAAGGACTATCAAGATGAGGATATAGATGTGGAGTTATCGATTTCAATGAAAAACTTTTTGGTAATACTAGGATGAAAAATATTAGAGACGTGTCCGATTGTTCTTGCCAAAGCGTCCTAGGAAGGGAGGATAAAAATATTTTATAGGTTACGAACATTTTTAATATTACAGAGGAAGGAGATGGTCCGGGGTTGCGGTCATAAATAGGCTAAATAGTGGCAAAACTATTTTATTGAAAGCCAATGTTTCCACCCGACTTTTCAGGTCTTTTTCAGGGTAGTGTGTTCAGTTAGGAGTTTCACTTAGGAGCTTTATTGTCCACGGGACAGATTTTTATAATTCTAAATAAATAAAATTATCAAATTAAAAAGTTATTGATATGGTTAAAAAAAATCAGTAATTTAGCTTTCATTTAGTCGTTTTCATTAAAAACAATTTTTTAATGAAATCCGTGTTTATTTTAATATAGTAAATCCTGAGGAAAAAATCCTTCAATAAAATCAAGTTAATTTTTTTTTTTTTTTTTTTTTAAAGAAATTATTAACATTTCTAAAATAAGAATTTTAAAGTACCCTAGAAACGAATCTGGCTTGTTTTTTCATGACAAAAATTTATTTTGCCTATTTTACTGGAAGATCCTATCAGCTTTTGTAATTTATTATACATATAAATTCCTTTAATACCATCATTAATATCTTGTTCTTATTTTTTTCTCTCTCTACGTCTGTATCTCTGTCATGATATTCAAAATCAGTAGTTGTGTTGTGATAAAATCACAATTGACATTTTATGCATGAGGAAGGATAGTAGCCAGCAGCACCTCTTCCTGGTCATTATTTACTTCCTTGATTTAGGTGAGGAGATCTCGCATCCAGCTCCATTTTAGTCTCCTCCTGATCAGTCGTAGCCAGGTCGTCAATAAGTCTGTTTTTGTGTTCGCCTGTCTATTTTTCTTAATCGAAATTGAAAGTACGCCAAAAACTAAATGCATACACTTACCTACTCAAACCCATCTGGACATACGCCTCTCAGGTTTACAGTTCGGCAAAAAAAGACGCACTTACAAAAATAACATTCATTTCAATCCAAAATTTTACGAATAATAACAGGAGCTCCCTGATATATCAACAACAAAACTTTACATAACAACTTAGGACAATCAACTATAGACCAACACATACGTACTCTACTCTCGTTTTCATCTAAAACTACACAGACACACATACAGATTTATTTTTAATTTAAAAATCGATTGGTTATGTAATAACCAACATACATATTTCTGGCTCACAATAAATTTGCCATATACATCGGTATTCAGCAAATATGATATCAAGAACAAGAAATAATAGAATAAGAAAAAAAATAATAGTAATAAAAAAACAAAAGACAAAAAAAAAAAAAAAACCGAACAAAAAAAAAAGAACAGTAGTATAATAACACATACATATTAACAGAATAACACACACACACACACAAAAGATAATGCAGCAAGTAGCTCAATGCAATAAGTCTCTTGGCCAGCGCCTCAGCAGTCTTCTGGGCGGATTATATGGATTTGTGGCAGTAGATAGAGCTTGAGTAAGTGGATTGGAATTTAGAGTCAGTCTGTCATGAAAAGTATTAAAGCGGTCAGTGGCAGTTGCCGTGATGAAAGGAGTGTTAAGGTCAGTGTGTAACGTGAGGTTTGAAACATAAAAGGGTGCGTCTACAATTTTCCGAAGGACTTTTGACTGGCGATTTTTATATTTGATTTATTTGCTGTTCCCCATAGTTCGATCCCATATGTCCAAAGTGGTTTAATGAGGACTTTGTAAATAGTTAATTTATTTATTTTTTAAATCTGTTTATTGAGAAATAATACATTTTGCCACACTTAAGGGCACTGAGTACTAAGGCTGAGTTAGGCACATTCATACCATATATACAATACCATAAAAAAAAAAAAAAAAAAAATATATATATATATATATATATACATCTATATAACAAAGGCAAAAACTATAATAAACCAAGAAAATGTAATTTAGAGTTAAAATTAAATGAAATACAGAAATTCGTAGTAAAATTAAATAAATGATAAGTAATAGAAATAAATAGAAAAATATTCATAATTAAATACAATATTTACAATCAGGCAAGAGATCTCCGAGTCCAGCCCTTTCCCCCACGTGTGAAGGACAAAGCAAGACTCTAAGAGATCCCAACGCTTCTCTCTCAACCGCGTCGCTGGAATTACCAGTCCGATAGTTAATTTATTAGTCACAGATAATTTAGAACGTCTGTCAAGTAGCCTAGAAAGAAGTCCGTATCGCTGATTAAGTTCTTTTCTTTTTTCTTTTATTGGTATGTCCATGTCAGTCGTTTGTCCAAGTGGAGGCCCAACAATAATATAAAAAAATGTTAAAATTATATAAAATATATTTTTCATCGTCTCCTATGTGTAGGAAGTCCTCGAATTTGTGTCAGATAAATTTCGCCTCAGAATCACCGAAAAGGTTTCACATCCCGAGTCAGTAACATTCCCTTATAAGTGTTATTTAAGTCATTCAAACCTAATAAATATGGTGATGTGAAATCGAAACAAATGTTTCTCACTTCTCATCTACTTATGGTAAACTGCCTCAACGTCACGCTGCTTGAGAATCAGTAATCATGCATACGATATTCGTCTACGAAGGGTTCATTACCCACTTTGTAGATAATGAGATACTCTTCAAAATGGTCGACCTCGTTCCAGTTGTGCCCTACCTAACTAGTAATAGCAGCTGTTAGTGTGCACCGATCAGCACCTAGCATTAGGGAGCATTATGGCGATCATCATATGGCGATCTAGGAATAGTATGCTAAGTATATGTTAAATGCTAATGCGAAGTGTTGTTTGCAAAGATTCAAGGATGGATTCGAAGAAACAGCAAAGCTATTCAAAATTTTGCAATCAAACCATTCTAGTGGTTGCCGCTATATACTCAGTGAAAATATTAAAATTCCTTTCTCGGGACCGTCAAAAAATAAATATTAATTGACCCAAGTGGGAATCGAACACACAAGTTCTCCAACAGGCACAATGGGATCCTCGTCCTAACGTGAGATTATCATCTTAAATATTAGACCTTCAAGAAATAAAATAATATATAAAGCAACGAATTCTTGAAACGCTGTCTGGAAAGTGAAAAGAAATATTTGTTAAATGTTCACATGTAAAACTTGAAGTTCATAATGAGGACAAAGTATGTTAAATAATATGTAGTAGGTAAGTATATTTTAAGTGTGGTCAAAGAATTTAAGAAGAGGTTAATTATATAAAATGGTGGGGTAGATTAAGACAAAGAAGAATTAAAAAAAGGTAGATCTGAAAAAAGTGGTGTAAAGGTAAGAAAGTCAAGATCTTGTAAGGAATGGGAGATGGTTGTTTATTATTTGGTAAAGGAATATGCCTGGATTGGTAATATAGGAAGATGAGTTCGGACTTTTATACACCTTAAAAGACGGAAAATTAGAGCCAAAATATATAAATATAGAAGAAGAATTTTAACTGTGAAATATTTGGTGTGTCTACTCTCTTGACTTCCTTCAGAATTAAAAAAAAATAATTAAATAACAATAAATATATCAATTAAAGAAACCAAGTATATTTTTTTTAGAACATTAATGATCTTCCAAAAACACGTCTACTAAAAATTTTCATTTCTTCATAACTTTTTTTTAGTTTTTTTCTCTGTATTTTAATACTTAATATAGGACTAAGGCATTATTTAGAAGACTAGATAAATTTCATCAAATTCATTACAGCTATTTTGGCACTGCAGTCTATGGAATATATATAATAATTTCTTCAATGTAAATTAAATAAAATTTATTTTATACGAAAATATAGTTTATTATCGTTAAAACCATTTAAAGATGACTTTTGATTGGCTTAACTAACCTAAAAAGTTCTGTTTTTCATAAATTATTCGCGATTATTTTTTAATCATTATCCAACTTTACAACAGTTAACCCACTTTAGGAAAAACTTCTTCGTTTTATAAGCTGTAAATCCGTATTTATTAAGTTGAGGTTTATAAGGAAAAATTTTGAGATTGGGCTCCAGTTGTGTAAAAAATTGATATTTTTTATCCTGTCAAGTGAAGTTACACCTGTTTTTAACAACAAATTACTACAATTAACTGTTGCAAAGCTTTTACTTCTTGTTTTTCCATGATCTGGGGTGTATTATTTAGAATCCGATTACCTAAACACACATTTTATTTATTAAATAAGTTAATTTGATAAATTTGATTTTTCGAATATTTTCCAGTTAAATTGGTTTTTAACACATGCCTCTATTATAGTAATTGATCTGTATTTAGAAGTGACGAACTAAAAGTTACTAGTCCTGAAATTTACGTTTAAAACATGAAAAAAAAAACCCAGCTGATTGCTTCAATTATTTTGATTAAAACGTAAATATTAGGACCAGGAACATTTATTTTATTTAAAAGCTGTTGTCCTTTGAAACAGAACGTAATATTTGTCAATAAATAATTTAAAAAAAAAGCTATATGTTATAATAAGGTGAAGTCATTTACGAAATATTAGATGAATGTTTTTTTTTTTTTGCGTTAAGACTAGTAATACATATATTACTATGATTGTCAAGGTGTTTCTTGTTGAAATTGAACCCGAAACGCAGTTTTATTTATAATATCTGAAATTTATAATGGCCATATTAAATCTTCAAATTCTATATTGATCACATACATTTTTTACTTTCACGTATATATGTAATATATAGTAAGTGTAAGTATTGCGATCGAGAGTTTTCGACGAATTTATACGTTTTGAGGTACCCTGAGTCGAAAAGTCCCGAAAAATGGTCTGTGTGTTTGTATGATAGCAGTCAAGATCAAAAACGAAAAGTCCTATGAAACTGATATCACATATTTAAGATAGGTATATGCCTTAGTTGTGACAGCAACTTTTTCCTTAAAATCGTCTAACCGGAAGTGCCACTTTATATCAACGCTTAAACACATTTTCACTATTTTCTCAAAAACGGCTCTAACGATTAAACTCTAACGATTGATTAAACTCGGTGTATCATTGTATAATTAAGTGGTCTTTAATATCAATTAGGTCTTATCCCCATTGATGTTTTACAGGGCTTAAATGCCCATTGTTCATATACGTCTTTTTTTAAAGTACCTTGAATATGGTTTATTTTAAAAAGTTAATTTATTTCACAATATTCAGAGTTAAAAACAATTCTAAATATAACTTTTTAAAGAATTTGATAACTTAATAAAGGATAAAAAAATAAAAATGCACAAAAACCTGCGTAGCTATAGATTGTAGCGCCTAAACGAATGTACCCATTTCATTGAAAATTCACTAAAGTCATTTTCTCGACACCCCTCAAATTTACCTATCTAACACATACTTCTACGAAAAGGAGCTGGAAAAAAGTTACGAGGGATGGTAAAATTAAATTCCGAATAACTCAAAAAGTATGTATACACTTTTTTGGGGATGTTGTGTTAAGATGTTTCAAAGGTATTTAAATTGCTTAAAAAACAAAAGAAGTTTTATCGAAATCAAATCACTATTAGTAGACTTTAAATTATTTTTACTTTCATTTACGTATATATGTAATATATAGTAAGTGTAAGTATTGTGATCGAAAAAATTATTAATGGTTATAACCATTATAATGGGGGTCCTAAAATCAACGCAAGATTTAAATTAAATACAAAACACAGTTCTTTCTTCAGTTGTTTCCTTTTTATTTTTCAATTTAACAGCTGATAGTTTAGCTTTAATAAAAATGGAGGGTTATATGAGCCAACAATGTGTTTTCATTTCTGAAAAATATTTTTAAAATAATCAAAGTCATACGACCACAGTTCGAAAAATTCGTACAAAATAAGTTCGGAATAGTGATTTAACTTCATCAACTGTGAAAATCAGTAGAGTGGTTGAGAAAATCAAGTAGACTAGATTAATTGTTGATGTTAAACACTCAGTGATGTTGAACAATATTTTAAAAATAATGAAAGACTTTTTATAAAGCTGATTTTTGGACGAGCAGTGTGTTTAACATCACCAATTGATTCTGTCTGCTTGGCTTCCTCGACCACTCTCTTCACAGTTGATAAAATTAAATCACTATTCCGAAAATATTTTGTATATCTGCAATACTTTCATTATTTTAAAAATATTTTGCTCGCTCGTATAACACTCCATTTTTATAAACCCTAAACTATCAGCTGTTAAATTGACAATGAAAGAGGAAACAAAAGAAGAAAGAACTGTGTTTTGTATTTAATTTAAATTTTGCGTTAACTTTGGGAAACTCTATATGAACTAGGACTTAAATAATTTAATAGTTTTATAAACTGATTTCAATTTCATTTAACTTACAAAAAAGTTGATGACTTTCGAACAACCATAAGGTTATTTGAGCTAACCTAAAAATATATATAGGTGTATTTAACTCTTTTAAAAATTGTCTCATTCTACCTAAATTATGTTTATTTATTGATTTTAAAAAACTGATACAATCATCTACAGCTTGCTACCCTAAACTCATTCTCCTCCGTTTATCGAATCGCTTACAGATGAATATTAATAATTTGATAAGAAGGAGTCTGTACCGTGGACTATAACCAAAAGAGGTGACAAAATGCAAGTTGAACTTTCCCTTCAAATGAAGCCAAGTATTTATATCGATACAAAGAATAATACAAACAGAAATCAAATAGTAAAAATAATCTGATTATCAAGGAACACTTGTGAAATCCATCAAGAATTCAATCAACTGTAGAAAATAGAGTTATTTTCCATGTTAAAAGGCAGGATTCACTGAGAGAGAGTGACTATATCAAATCGCTCTTCAGACGATGTAATATCTCATTTTATAGTTGAGAAATTTTTCAAGGGGGTTAAGGTCTGGAACACGATGCGCTTCCATAGCTTTGTAAGGGTTAATGAATAGCTACATGAAAAGGTTTTATATATATATATATATATATATATATATATATATTATATATATATATATATATATATATATATATATATCCTTAAGATGGGATAACACTTTCTTTTTGAATTATCGATGCTAGAAATGTTAAAATGTATCAGGGTGTAAAGTCACTAATCATTGACACTTTAACGAAGTGTTTCAAGTTATTTACCTTAACCTTTGTTATTAACTAACCTATCTGTATGTTTCAAAGTTTTTCATACTAGTCCAAATCTGTTTTATGGATTCCGGTTTACATTTCAATCAATATTGAGAGAATAAAAATAGAAATCTTCGGTTTTTCTTATTCGAAAATATTAGGGACTTCACAGAATTGGTAACTATTTTCCGGTCTTCGATTCACGTTTTTCATCCTCACTAAGTTGAAAAACATTCTTCAGACTGTTGTGAGGTCAGAGAGGATTAGCAGCCACCTTTCCTTCTGAAACCATGAAAACTCGTCAAGCCGTGATTGCATTTTTGCTTTGGGTAACTATTCTGTCTGTGATGAAGTCACTCTTATTTATTATCTGTGCCCGTTTCTGCCGAAATTTATTCTTGTTTCGTGTGTTGCACGCGCTCTTATTCGTCTTCCGAGATTATCCCATGAATGCTCAATGGAGTTCAAATCTGGAGAACGTGATGGCCAGGCTGAAACCTCAATATTGTTCTGTTGAAGGAACGTCTGCAATATGCTGGCGACATGTGGGCGTGCATTAGAATAGAACGATCGCTGATTTCGTTGAGAATAGGCAAAACACGAGGTTCCAAAATCTCATCTACATAGCAAATGGCCGTCAAAGACCCTCCACGAACAACAACCAATTCTGTGCGGCGCTCCATTGAAATCCCAGCCCACACCATTAAGGAACCATATTGGAAAGGTTGGCTCTGGGAAAAATTACTGGCTGTATATCTTTCGTTTTTCTTCTCCATAACCTTTCAGGCCCATCTGGAGAACGAAGAGCGAATCTTGACTCATTTTTAAAAAGTACAGCACTCCATTTGTCCATAGTCCAATGGCTGTGTTCTCGAACAAAAGTGAGCCGTGTTACTCTGTGAGTTCTGGTCAACTCTGGTCCTCTTACTGGAGGAAAAGCCATTAATCCATACTCAATTAATCTTCTCCGAGAGGTACGTTCGAAAATTTGAACACCTCGAACTTCTTTGACGACGTCTCGTAATGTTTCATATGGAACTCCGATGGCATTAGCTGCATATCTTATGAAACGTCCATCATCAATAAGTGCCACACCACGCGCAACATCCTCAGCTTTAAGAGGCATTTTTAAAATCAATATTGAAAAAATTAAAAGCCGGAGACTAAGAAATGTGCTGCAAGAAACGGCACTGAACTAATGATACTGAATAAACATTTTGATTTCATAGAAAGTAAACATTGGAAACTAGAACCATTTCATTGAATTATGGATTAAGGGTTATTGTCCTCTATATTAACATTCCTAATTGAAAACAAAAAAAAAAGAGTACCTATTTATTCATTAAAAACAATTGACCAATCCAAAGCAGAAATATTTTTAGATGAAAACATGAAAAAATCAAGTGGGTGGAATTTTCCGTCTGTCAGTGTATATCAAAAGAATTGAAGTTCATAAACATTACTGAGCGAGATAGAATAGGAAAAATGTGGCCTCACCTTGTTGGCAAAACATGTAAGGTACCGGTGACTGAGGTGAAGAGATAAGAAATATGCGTTTCCACCTAATTTATCACCCAACATACATCATGGCGAGGATTGATAAACCTAAACGCTTATTTTATCAAATTTAATTTATAAGTGTCAATAATTAGTGATTTGTCAATAATTGGTGCCTTTACCCTACATATTACAAGAGATAAAATTTCTATAAAAAAAAAAGAAGGTAAATATGTACACAGATATATAATTGTATTTTTATAAATATGTAAAAACTTATAACAAATATAAAAAAAGGCTGAAAATGTAGGCAAATTAATATATAGCTACTTAAAAAAGAAATTTTTTCCGATACATATAGCTTTAAATAAGGCAAAATGATATAAAATTCTAGTTCAGATTTGAGTTATCAGTGATAGAAATTGCAGCATACATTACAATTTTTCATGGTAATTATAAAAGACCTTATTTTTTGTAAAGTAAAATGCTAAATATGTACATAGATAAGTATATTAACAGCATATATATATATATATATATATATATATATATATATATATATATATATATATATATAAGTGTGCGTGTATTTATATAACATTATATTTTCACAACCAAGAAACATTATACAAGTGGTGGCGATCTTCCCTTCCCCTCCCCAAGGTCAATAATGCAAGAAGCTTCTCCATCCCTTCCCAAGATATTTTATTGCTCATTTCTTCTTAAAAAAATGAAATTGAAAATAGAATTATAAAAATCGTAGATCATATACAATTACACTTGCTAAGGTTTGTTCCATATTTCCCTTTTTGTATTTTGTTTAAAAACTTTTCGTTCCAAAAATTCATACTGCAGTCAAAATGTACCTTCCTCAAAATTTTGCGCCATGAAACCCTTTCTAGGCACCCTGAACATCATATGAGAAGTATTTAAGTAAATTCTGAATATCGTGTTACAATACAGGCATATTTCCATATTTATTACAGAAAGTTTAAAATTGAGTAGAAAATCTGTTTAAAAATCTGGTCTAATCTATTTATCGATTAAATGGATCAGAATTACAGAAAAATAGTGTAAAATATTTTATTGAACAGGAGTTTCTATTCTTTGCAGCTATTTATCAGGGCTAAAAAAGATACAAACAAGTTAAATTTATATCAATTTTTTAAAATCTTAAAATAGTTTTACCTACGTTTCTGTTTAACCATGATGGAGACCTAAAAATCTTTATGAAAAGTAATATTTTTGACGTACGATGAAACTTTCGTTATAGTCCTAAAAGTTTTTGAGTGAAAAGTTTGTAGTTTTGTGTATGTGGGTCGTTTTGGCTGTTCCGTAAATTTGTAAAGCGTAGGTCCATATGGTCTTAAGTGAAAGTAAGTGTTCCGTTTTTGTTTTAGGTTTAATTTTGAGCGTCTTGATAGAAGTGAATACAATAGTCGTAATCTGAGGTTTAACGTTTTTCTTTTTTTGTTGTTATGTGGGCCACACGTTATTCTTCTGTCGAATCTCAGTCCAAGATATTGTATTTTATCTGCTTGAGGAATTTCGGCATTGTCAATGTAAATAGGAGGGCATTTTTTATGTAGAAGAGTGAAAGTGATGTGTTGTGATTTGTCTTGGTTGTCTTATTTTCCTAAATTTGCACCAATCACTTGATATGTATTGTGGAGTCTGCGAGGTGTAGATAGGATTGGTATGTCTTGTTAGAATTGCTGTATCATTTGCTTAAGACGCTGTAATTGTTCCGGTTCTGTTCGGAATGTGTGTGTACATGATGTATAAATACAGATTAAAATAAAAAAAAAAACATGTCTATCCAATTTTGAAATACTAGTTCAAGGTATACCGCAATCCCGAACCTACTCTTTCTACATTATATACATGGTAAATAATCAAATATCAACTATGTATCGATTGATTTCTGCATAAGTTAGTTAAATTTCTAAAAATGGAAGACGTGTTTCGAAGTTTAGCAACTAGAAGTGCAGAAACATTAACAGAGGAAATGCTATGCAAAGGAAGTCGATCTAAAAAGTGCTGGCCGTGCGATATCCTGTTACATCCATGACCAATGAGGACTCATCTCTCACTGCGCTTTGTGGATGCTTCATGAGAACATGACGAATACTTCCGTTGAAGAGAGCCTATTGGAAAACATCCCGGATAAGCGATTTGTTGCGGAAAAATCCGCTGGCTGCGTAATATCGTTAGCTCAACAGGACACGCTGCTTTTTTTTTAATCTTAATTTAAGTTTTTTTTCTGTTTTTTCGAGATAACACAGGAAATTTTTTTTTTTTTTTATGACACATGTTCTTATCGCCACTGCAATTATGTATATTATATTTAAAAGCAATCCTAAACGTTAGTTCAAAATGTATTCGTAACTGAAATGACAGTCAATGGAGACAGGGAAGAAATAAGGTGTTTATATTGTTTTATAAATACGTTAATTAATAATGAGTTTAAATAAATATTAAACGCAAACACTGCAAATTATTACAAAATGGTTTATGATTTCCGAATAATTATACATGAAAAGTAACATTACTTTTCTTGTAACATAAAAATAAATAAAAGCCGATTTCTAATATATCCCTAATTATTTGTTTTTATTTTAATCATTAGTAATTTGCTAAGAAAAATAGACAACACTGCTTTAGTTGATATAATACTTTCAAGAAATCAAAAACCAAAACAAAGGATATAATCTTTGCAGCAAAACATATAAAACATATTTAGAATCCTAATATCTTAGCTTCAAATTGTCTGATTTTAAAGATTATTTTTTTAATTCGAAATATAGCGTGTTTTTAGGTATTGTAAACTTTTTGATTTATTCGGATATCTAATTTTATGCAATAAGTTGGGAGGCTACTGCAAATTGAATTTTTAGGATAAGTACTATAACAGTGTATGACTGAAATTTCTTTTCAAATAAGTCAAAGTCTTTTCAAAAAATTCCTACAAAATATCAAGATCCTACACAGTTATCATTGACTTTACCTCATAACTTGCATACGTTACAAGAATGCTTCAAATTATAGAAAATTTGATTTAATCACGATAATCAAAACATCTAACATTTACTCTTAAAAAAACCCCTGCTCTTCAATTTTTACTGACAACAACATAATTCCTCAAACGGACACGGTACTTTATCTTGGACTTGCCTTCGACAGAAGGATGACACTTAACAAACAACTCAAACTACTCTTTTTTTCCAAATCTTCAAAACTGAAATTGAGACAGACACTGAAAACATATAAATATTTATTTAAGCCCATATGGACATACTGATCACATATATTCGGTATCGCTAAAAGTCCCACCTAAAAAAACTTCAAACGTTCCAATCAAAATTATTGCGACTCATAACAAAAGCATCTTGGTACGTGATTAACAAAACATTACATACTTGCCTCCACCTTTTAATAATTGACCAACATCTAACGAACTATTACCAACGTTTTTATATAAATTTAAACAGATTAAAAAGAGACATGGCCACAAATGAAATATCCTGAGTATGAGATTAAAAAGGCGTTGGATGAGTGATCTCCTTTCTGAAACAACCTAAGTAGTTAAAACAAGTCTGTGTAGAGGTACTAATGGATACGGTTATTCTCCATACATGTTATCATTTATTTTATTTTCATTTGATAAGTGTAAATAAATGTTTAAAGCCCCCCCCCCCAAAAAAAAATAAGCCACAGAATTTCGAATCGCCACATATATATTAACCAAATGATAACACGACAGAAAACTGATTTTAGATTATTATTTTCAATAATCAACCATTGTGATCGACCAAAAAATTAAAAAACTTAACCCCCTCTCAAAATTTGAGGTTTCACGTTTCAGGACGAGTAGAATTCGAAAAACGAATACATTTTTTTTTTGTCCGTCCGCCGTCCGCCGTCCGCGCATTTTCTCCGAAACTACTGGACAGATTTCTTTCAAATTTTGATATAAAATCAGAGGTCACCCAAAGATGATCATCTTTCATCGACATAAATCTCCGCCTTTAACTTTCAAAATGGCGGCCGAAAAACCTGCCTTGCTATAGGCTGTAGATCCTAAACTAATGTACAGATTTCAATGAAACTTCTCTAAAGTGATTTTCTCGACGTCCTTCAAATTTATCTATATAACATACTTCAATTTAACTTTTTAACAACTTTTTTTTTTAAAGTTTACGAAATTTCCTACAAAACAAAAAAAAAATCATTAAAATCGGACGATTAGGAGCAAAGATATGGTCTCCGGTTTTTTTAATATGTTCTACTCCAAATGTTATATCCTTGCTTTGGTTTTTAAATTTTGAATGTCTCACTGAACTAATGCTATTTTTTTTTTTTTAGCATATTACTAATGATTAAAGAAAAACAGTTTAGTCCAATAATTGGAATCACCTTTTGTTTTTTATTTTTTTGTAACGCGGAAGGTAATTTTACTTTAGATGTATAATTGTTTGGAAATAATAAACCATTGTGAAATAATTTGCAGCGTTTTTTTTTTTTTAATGTAATCATTCATTACTCAATTTCTATAAATACTAATACTGATTTGTGCTCTCGACCAATCTCCGTTGGCTTTAGTACCAGTGACGCGGTTGGGAGAGTAGCGCAGGGTTCTCCTGGAGTTCCCTCGCCTGATTGTATATAGGTATGCATGTGTTTTTTTTTTTTTTTTTTTCCTTAGTTTTAATTTTCTTATTTTTTAGGTTATTTTATTTTATTGTCTATTGTATATACTTTTGATTATTATTTTGTTCTATTTATTTTATTTTTTTGTACATATGGTGTGAATGTCATCCTACCTCACTATAACCAATGTCCAACAGACAGATTGTTATAATACTCAATAAAGAAATTTAAAAAAAAAAAAAAAAATACTGATTTAATATATAATATATTTATTATCCAATAACAAAAACTTTAAGTTCAATACAACAATAACAAGTCGCAAAAGAATTCGAATTCGATTCTTCAGAAAGTGAATCGGAAATGGAAAAGCAAACCGAATGAAGCCATTATTCTATTAGCCATGAAGGACGTTCGATAAAGTTTCGTTCGATTTGTCAATTCGGAGTAAGTAAGAATTATTCTGGCTGAATGGAACAGCCCGCTTGAGAAACCATTTAAATCATTTCTACATTTCTCCTTGGATGGAGACCTTGGTTTGCATATATTTTATAGTTGAGTAAATATTTTACTACTATCACGAAAAACAAGTTTAAGTATTCCTACTACAAATTTCGTAGGCGACAATCTGATTAATAATCTACCAACGTGTTACTAGATATGCAAGTGAATTTCTATGGATTATCGTGGCCCAAATGATCCGGTCTTGATCTTGCATAAGATTATCGCAGTTACCTATTAGCTTATTGCTATTTATTACTTTAGATCATTGAAAAACGCTACAGAATAGATACATTTAGATGTTTTGTTGAAATAAACATAGAAAAGTTCGACCAAATTAATAAAATTAACTTGACAATACCTAGTCCTGTCATAAATATTGTTACAAGTTAATGTATACAGATAATTAATTTCTTTTTTAACTTTATCAGAAAAAAAATGAATATCTATAGAGAGTAAAACAAAACAGAAATTACTCAAAATATTCCCCTTTTCCCTTGACACAGGCATTTAATCTCCGAGGCCAGACATCAATAGCAGCACGCAGCACTTCTTGAGGAAAGCGCTCAACTGCTCGAACCAGAGATTGTTTGAGGCTTTCCAAGTTAGGGTTGAGATCAGGGCTTCCTGAAGGCCAATCCGAGGCAAAGATAACTCTGGAATGTTCTTTTGGAGCCATTGCTGAGTTGACCTGGGGCGGAATCATGCTGGAAAACCCAATGCTTCCAGCAAACAGAATATCATTTAGAACCTTGACAACAGGTCAGTAAATAAAAATAACACAATTAAATTAAACTAATTTTCCTGATGACTGATCAGAGAAATAATTAGTAGTAAGAATTTTTGGATGAGGTAAAGCAATGTAAAACGGGCGAGTGAACAATTATTAAAATTATTGTATAAAATTCAATACGCTCCAAAGTTACTTAAACGTTACCAATTTTTTATATACATTAACTAAAATTTTCTAGTATTAAAAACTATCTTGCCTTATATTTTATTTACAAAAATTTCTGTTTTTTTTTTTTTTTTAGTATTGGCCTTATAATATTTAGGCGGTTTTTGCAAGAACAAAACAGATTTTGGGAGGCACTATTCAGGATACATGGTGTAATAATGTAGTAAGATTTTTAAATTAAATATTTCTTTCTCTGTGGTAAAGTTGGAATTTTTCAGATACGAGGTATTATTTCTTACAAATTTGTTTAATACGTAAAACGGTAGTTATAACTCTATTCAAGATATAATAATAGGTCGAAATGGATTTATATATGAGGCGTAATTTTTTTAAATACAATGTGTATTATGAAGATAATATTGAATTTTGTTATACATATATTGACAATAAAATATAACATTAATTACAGAGTGGAGATATTTTTTAATAAGAAGCAATTATTGTTAGGTAATAAATCTTTAAAGTGTTTCATAACAACCGTCTCCATTGGTCCCCTATCAAAGAAGAAGAAAATTGACCAATTAGAGAAAGAAAAAGGACTACAGAAGAAGTCTATTGGCCAGTTTCCTGGTTGAATAATTTAGTTATCATCGAGAAAACCGATCCTGTCCCAGATTATCTTAAGGATTGCAAATGGAGTCTTATGTTAGTAAAAACTACGGCGGTACCTGACGGATCGCAGCTACTAAACAATAGCGTTGGCATATCCTCATTCAGGGTTTTAAAAGAATCTAAGAGATAAGAAAGACAATGTTTACTAAACTTTTATTAAAAGAGCTTTAAATTTTAAATTTGTGCAACAGAACAGAAACAGTAAATCTCACACCAACAAACTAAAAAAAATAATGAACGAGTAGACTCAGAACCAAAATACAAGACAATTGAACTCATCTGACGAGATAAGAAATACCTCACCTTGAAATATCGATAGTAGGTGTTTTCAAAAATATTATAAACGTTTTGGAAATATGAATATAAATATAAATATTGATTCTCTAGCACATGAGCGCATCAAAAAAATATGTTATTTCTCTTTAAATTAATTAATGGAAATATCAATTCTTCTACCCTCCTTAGAAGAATTAATTGTCTAGTTCCCATTTATCTCCGTCTTCCTCAGCTTTTTTCAGAAATTACTATTCAACCAATTATGCCTTCCATTCAGCCATAGATGGAATTAAGCGAAATGCTAATTTATTTGCATCCTACATAGATTCCTTTGACAATTCGTAGCTTTGTTTTGAGAAGGTTCTAACTAAAAAAATTGGGCAAATTGAGTTTACTGAGAGAGGATCCCACTCCCGCTTTTCAACTCTAATTATAGTTGAAGTTACCGAAATATTGACATTTTCCTCTACTACTCACTACATTCTATATAAAACAGGCAGTATTTTTTTTCTTCTAACAATCAGATTTATATTTAATTCCTAGCGATTTTCATAGTTTTATTTTTTATTTTAAAATTAAAATATCCAATGATCTATATGGATACTCGATAATATCGAAGCAGATATTTTTTTTTTCTTCAATTCTTCATCCGCACATGTCATGGTAGTGACAATTATCAGATTTGTTGTTAGGTAGAAAATGGCACGTTAGGTATGACGAAGAATGGAGCCCAGTAGCACCTCTTCCCTGGCCTGCTTACATCCTAAAATCAGGAAAGGAGATCTCTCATCCAGCTCCTATTCAGTCACCTCCTGATGAGCATTTCACCCGTGGCCATGTCGTTGATAAGTTCATTGTGACGTCCGTGTAGTTTAAGATGAAATCGAGAGTAGAGAGTACGTATGCGCTGATCAATGTTTGGGTTTCTTAGGTCGGTGTGCAAAGTCTTGTTGTTGACATACCAGGGAGCTGCAGTTATTATTAGTCTTAAAATTTTAGATTGAAAGGATTGTAGTTTTTGTAAGTGAGTCTTCTTTGCTGATCCGTTAATCTGTGAGGCGTATGTCCAGATGAGTTTGAGCAGGTGTCTTTATAAGTGTATGTATTTAGTTTTATCTAATTTTCAATTTTGATTTAGAAAAGAGTGAGTATAGTATTTTCAGTCGCTTGTTCAAAGTCTTTCTTTTCATTTTGAAGTGTGGGCCCCAGGTCATCTTTCTGTCAAATATTAGTCCGAGGTAGCGTATAGTGTCCTTCTGAGGAATTGGATTGTTGCTGATATAAACTGGTGGGCATGTTTCTCGTCGAAGCGTAAATGTTATGTGTTGTGCTTTGTTATGATTTAACCTAATTTTCCAAAGTGAATACCAATTTTGTAAATTTAGTAAGTGATTTTGTAAATTTAATGAGGCTAGTCTGGGGTCATGGTGTTTTGTTAAAATTGTTGTATCGTCAGCGTAAGTAGCAGTCAATGTGTCTGAGGTGGTAGGCATGTCAAGCGTTTAGACGATGTAAGCAGATAATGTAGAAGCAGATATTACCGATGATTAGATATCGAATATCGGCAGGGGAAATCGATATTTTCATAACATCGACTAACGATGGCCATCGCTAAGACGCAGTAAAACAACCTTGCTTCATAAAATACTGATTATATTACATCGATGGCTAATATTGTTCAATGATAATTTCTTGTGATACTTCGTATCCGCAAAAAAAGGGATAAAAAATAATATTTGCATGACCTTAAAGAGGCATATTAAAATAAAAAACATTTCTCCATGTTCCTCGACTAGAAACTAAAAGAAAAAAAAATCTTTATATATCTTTTATCAATAGTTTTAAAATATATAAAAATTGTAATACAATGCATCGAAAAATATCCATACATTGATGCTTATTAAGAATATTTTTAATATCTATGCTTATAAGAATTATTATTATAAGAATATTTTATTTATTTTATTTCATTTATTTTATTTTATTGTATTTATTTTAATTTTATTTTATTGTATTTATTATTATTAAGTTTCTGTATTATTATTTTTTTTTTATTGTAAATAGAATGTGAGTGTGCTTTCTCTGAACACTATTATAAATGTCCTTGATGTGACAGAATGTAATATTTCTAAATAAACAAATATAAAAAAAAAATATCTGAAAATTGTAGGAATTAAACATTTGAAGGATGTGATCAACACTATTATGTATGCCCTTTGAGACAAATTGTAATACTTTTTAATAAATAAGTTAATATGAATTGTGAAACATACAATAAATAAATTTATATATTGAATATCAATATTTTTTTTTAAATATTTCGAAATATGAATAAAAAAATATCGATTTCTCGTCTTATTTATTCCTTTAATTGTTTATTTGAAATTTACGTGCAATCTAGCGCTACATTAGCTTGAGGTACAATCCTTTTGTAATTTACAATTTCTTGAAGATTCTATTTTTTTCAAAAGTATTTTGTACTTTAACCATTAACTTTGTTGCCGTTCCTATCAACGCACGAAATTATTCTCTATAAATAAATACAGTTCACATTCTACAAAAATATTTTTATATTATTAGTTTTTGGCTGCAGAGGGTACATAATGGCAGGAGTTTTCCTTACATTAGATAGTTGTGAAATATTTTAATAGCTTTAATAGTAACAATTAAATATTGGTTACCAATATAATAATTTTAAAAAAGTAGGGATTCATTAAAATTTCTCAACAAAAAATAAGTAATTACAAGGAACTCCGCAAAAAATTCAAATGAATTGCTTAAACGAAGACAATATTGGGTTGCAAAGAAGTCTTTCTGGTTTTTCATGGTAAAATAAGACTAACAGTACTATAGACATAAAATTTATTTTAATATACGCACCTTCATTATTTTTTATTATTTTATTGTTAATATTAATATTATTTTATTGTTATTATTAATATTATTTTATTGTTAATATTAATATTTAACATAATATATTCGCTATATAATAAAATAAAATTAATTTAATATAAAATTTCAAAATATTAATGAAACTACATTTTTGTTGAGAAAGTGTTATGAAAATTGCTGTAGACTTGTATCGAATTTATTCTATATTTTTTCAATTAGAGTGGGTAATTTCTCAACAAGGATTTTCATGTTATCATACTATAGGGTGCAAATTTACTAGATTAATTTTAATACAGTTGTAAATATCATCAATAAATAATACAAAAAAATATTTGGGGACTAAAAATTTATTTTAGTTTATATATGCACTCAGGATATAAATAAATCATGTTAAAAGATTATTTAGCCACCATATGCAACTAAGAATTTACTTATTTTCTTGTATTGGGCTGGCAAATAAGTCCTTTCGGTTTTTTATTAAAGGTATTTTAGAGAAAGATCTGTTGAACATTTAAGCATTTAAGCCCTCAATGATATTAAATATCACTTAATTATACAATGATACACCGAGTTCAATTAAAATCTTTGAAGTCGTTTTTGAGAAAATTGTAAAAATGTGTATAACCGTTAATATAAAGTGCCACGTTCGGTTAGTAGATTTTAATGAAAAAGTAACTGTCACATCGAAGACATATACCTTATATACCTTACATATATCATATATAAATACTTCATGTCAGTTTCGTATGACTTACTACATACATACACAAACAAGACCATTTTGTGGGACTTGGTTATCTAGACTCAGAAAACACAAAACGTGTATTTCCGTTGAAAACTCAGATTCGCAAATTTTCACTATCGCAATGCTTTCTCTTACAATATATTACATACATAGGCAAGTGAAAGAAATACCTAAATGAGCATTGGTTACTTGTGCTAAACGTTATACAATTCAAGTCAGACTTTAAACAGAAAAGCTGGACTAGAAGCGATAATAATAACGAATTCCATATGAATATAAACTATGATATCGATTCATTTTATATAAAGTATCTTTTTTTGGTTGGCGTGACAGGACTCGAACCCGCTGGATGACTGGGCCTGGTGCGTAATACTGACTACACGGCTCGTTGACTCTCCTTCGTCGCCTGTGAAAAGTGAAGTAACTGTTCACAAATCGATAATAAATCGATAGAGCCGGAATGACATCGATTAACTATTTAATAACTATATCCAGCGTCACACTTTTTGTTTTTCTTAGGTCTAGTTTATTATTTTCTTATAGACCAGGCCGTTAGCTGAGTGTAACTTTTAAAATTAAACTTGCAGCCAATTATTTCTAAAAATAACAAAAAAGAAACAGTGCATTTTTTTATACTCGCTTTTGTAACAATTATTTAATTTAAAATAAGGCAATTTATTACATGATCCGAAATGAGTGGGATACCCTATTCAATACGCTCAAAACTAAAACTAAAACAAAAACTGACCACTTACATTTATCTACTTAAACCTCTATGGATCTACGCTTCATAGATATAGATAGATTGATAGTTTATTTTATTTGTCTAAGGAAATTCCCGTACAAATAAATATAATGGTATAATTAACAATGTTAGATCTTGAGTCTAGTACTGCATTCAAACATAACATTAACAATGTCCATAGCATTAAGTATCACTAATATAATAACAGATTAGTAAGCGATATATATATATATATATATATATATATATATATATATATATATATATATATATATATATACTAAAAACTAAAGTAAAATAAAATTAGTAGTTTTTTTTTTAAAGATTCGAGAGGTATAAGACAAATGACAATATAAATAAGCATTAATATACATTATATAATTAACTATACCACTTAACAATTCAATGAACAGCTCTGTATGAAATAATACAGTTGGTTTATTTTTTTCTTAGTGTCTATTTTCAGTATCTCCTCCACACTAGTATCTTCTCTGGATTCAGTGATAAATGCCTTCAAGTACTTATTTCTCGGCTCGTTGAACTTGATAGATTGGATCAGAAAATGAGTTGAGCCAGAAAATCTTGCTTCACAGATATATGGAACAGCTAAAACGATCTACATACGAAAACTTTATACACTTTTAGGACTATAACTATAGCCCCATGGTACGCCACAAACTTTACATAATGATCTAAATATGCCAACAGTTAACGACCGCATATGGACAAACTAGATACAAATGATTTTATACTAACATACTCATACAAGACATTGCTACGATTAATATGCCTCAAAACGAGGTTAGGAGTCTCAAAAAAAAAGGTGGATGAGGCATCTCCTTGCCTAAAAGTATACTAAAATCAAGACAGGAAGGGATGCCGCTGGGCACTCCTCAACCTCACGCCGATCAATACTGCTTCTAGTATTCTTCCCGAAACTAGACACACTGATTGTCAGTACTTCCGAAAGGTATGGATGAAGAAATGAAGTTATGGATATGTTTTTATAAAAATATGGGAGATATTTTAGATGATGAATGAGAATTTTCTCTGAAATATAAAATATTTTCTAAATCTGTATTTCTCATATTCAGAATAAAAGATTCTTTATAGTTTTTTTTTTATTTAGAACTTCTAAATAATAGGCACAGCTTAGGTGCATCTAAAATTACCCAGACGTTTTACCCTAAGAGTAGCTGCTGGTAAATAGTAAAAAAATATGTCCTAGCAGGAAGAAATCGATATATTTCAGAATGTTATATTTACGAATAACACCTGCTGATCAGAGAGAAATTACAGGTGAAGACGTTGTTGATGTTTTGGTGAGAATTAACGGCAGCAGAAATTGAGATAATTTTTTACAATATTCATAACTTACATCTTTAGCTAACGCCATTTGAAATTAGTGGCAACTTGATAAAATTATTATTTATATTTTATGCAATTCCCACCTGCACAGTGGCGCATCTAGCAAATTTGTTGTGTTTGTACTGTCTCTTTATTGATATAGTAGATCTTTTACCCATTTTCTTCTTAATCTGCGTTGTTCAGTTAGCAGCGAGCAGGAGATAGAAAGAACCAGAGGATTGGAGTGATTTTGGGTTGAAGAACGAAATGTAGTGTATTTGTCGTAGATGTAGGATTTTACTGTTGTGGTGTTTAAGTCGTATGTATAGTATGTATTTGAAATGTACCAAGGTGCGTGAACAATTTCTCGTAATTTTTTTTTATTGTGCTGTTTGTATTTTTTTTATGTGTGTTTGTTTTACTGAACCTCAAAGTTCTGCTCCATTTATCCATATTGGTCTCAGTAATATGTTGTAGATCAGTCGCTTGTTTCGTAACTTAAGTGAAGATCTGTAGTCCAGAAGATGTGGAAGTTGGCTATATCTTCTAGTAAGTTCTTGTATTTTTAATTTCGTATGTATGTTCCAAGTAAGTCTTTTGTCTAAGTAGAGTATAAGGTACAGTACATAGTTCTTTGAAGGCACTGGATTAAATGTTTTAAAAATCTACATAAATGGTCGAATAATTAAAATAACAAAATTCTTCAACGGAGAGCTGCATTTTCATGTTTCTGTTAAGTTGTTCGGTTTCCCTGATTGCTTCGATATAGTAATATCTAGTTCAGGTAATTCTTAGTACAATGTATGGATATATTTATGTAAGGATCTTTGTAGAATCTAAGGATATATGTAGCTCGAAGGAGAATAAGGAAGAAGAGGAAGTTGTGACATATATTGCGTGAAAACTGTCCTCTTTGGATAATAATCGAGTTATCACCGGAAAAGTTGATTAATCATCACGATCTAGATGGCATGGCATTCTAATTTTCACATATATTCGTCTCGCCTTCGCATATGAGATCTCACTTCTCGATGACCTGCAGTTTCATTATGTTAGTGATATCGTAATATCATTTTATATGGAAAACGCTTTAAATATATAGTTCACTATTGAATAAAGTTTTAAGCTTTAAGTTACATTTAACTTATTTTCTTCCCAATCTTACATTATTTGATATCCTTACTAGTGATTTACCACGCTCTCCTCCTCTCAGCAACACTATTTTTCCTGGGTATCCTGGGGATTCCCAAAAGTGATTTAACACTCTCCCTTATAATGCTCGAAATTTTGAACAATAATATAATAGTAATGCCCCAGAAATCCCAGCGCAATTGCGAAAAAAAGTACTTGCATTTTCTGTCACGTTAAACCTATTTTTCAGTTTTTTAGTACAACACTAAATGGTTTCAAACAGTCTATTTACCGATTTGGATGGATTTTCCTTACCAATGGTGTGTAAGTTTTCTTCGACATATCAATCTACT
This sequence comes from Nezara viridula, assembly GCA_928085145.1. Lineage (NCBI taxonomy): Eukaryota > Metazoa > Arthropoda > Insecta > Hemiptera > Pentatomidae > Nezara > Nezara viridula. The sequence continues at coordinate 161,857,376 of OV725080.1, forward strand.
ACACTAGCGGATCCAGGATTCAATTTTGGGGGGAGGACTTCAGCCCATATATATATATATATATATATATATATATATATGTATATGTATATATATATATATATATATATATATATATATATATATATATATATATATATATATATATATATATATATATATATATATATGTATATGTATATATATATATATATATATATATATATATATATATATATATATATATATATATATATGTATGTATGTATGTATGTGTGAAAAAAAATGTTTCGTGCTGAAGTCCTCCCACCAAAATTAAATCCTGGATCCGCTAGTGTAGTATATTGATATGTCGAAGAAAACTTACACACCATATATATATATACACATAAAACGATAATTAATTTGAAAAAAAAGAAAGAAATGAACTAGCTATATGAAATTCTTGAAGTCCTATTAAATGTAATTACACGAACAAGAATACTTTAAGAGATAGTTTTTTTTTATAAAACATGGTTATATTTTACCGTTTTTTGGGGGGAGAGGCTTCAGTCCGAAACCTCCCCCTCCCCGTAAATCCGTCTGTGATCTACTATGTTCACTGTACAGGCAAATATTGAAGAAGAAATCTTCCAAGCACTATAGCTTCCTCAACTACTGGTGGTATAAGTGTCTATATTCTACGAATTGTTGTTTTTGAAAAAAAATCGATATTAAATCGTCTAGATATCAATACACAGCGACCTGTTTTTTAAAATTATAAAAAAAAATTGCATAATCTTTTAAAATTGCATAATTATGTTATAAAGATTTTAAACCAGATAGAAAACGCAACCCTGCCTTCCATCGATGACCTTCGATACAATGTAAATGTTGATTATTTCTAATGGAAAATACATGTAAACCACTTCCTGAAAATTTGGTATTAAACTGGCCGAAATTTTCTATAAATAAAGAAACAAAAAATCATTAATAATTTGCAGCATTTTTTCATGCATAACAATATTTTTTTGTCTTAGTCAGAAGAATTTCATTACGAAATACCCACTGAATAGTAACATTGAAGTCGAAGGTTCAAATCAAAGCAACAACCTTTTACACTTACTGAGATTGTAACTCGAAATACGTGACATAGATATCTAAGGGTCGGTGCCTTCTATATTGCTAGGGTCCTTGAATGTTCTTTTCTTGAACGGCTCAAGAATCGGTATTGTTTCAGGATAATCTAAGATCGGCATTTTAGGGTTTCTGGCTTAGGCTTACCGCACGGAATATAAAACACTTCTCTTGACCTCAATCCAGAACGGGTTATCTTGTTTTTTTACTAAAAAAAAAAAAAAACACGAAGAAATACGAGTCCTGTAGTAACAAGTCATCATTGACTAAACATGCCGCTTCGACTGATCCAGGTAGAATACTAATCAACTTTAGTAATTCAAATTAAAAGAAAGTATCACGTTTTACAACATAAATTAGGTTATCACCAGTAAACATTTTCATTCATTAAAGTAAACCAAACGGCGATAAAATCAGTTTATGCTCAAAATATTTAAGATATATTTAAGACGACAAGAGTCAATCTAGAAAGAATAAATAAGTGTATTTCTTCTTTTAAAAAATAGACTATCACACTTTATTGGAGATATTCAGGGCGATATACAAAAGTGAGGTTGCATTGTATATCCATTTTTGAAGTGCTATGAATAATAATAATAATAATAAATAAATAATCCTTCTGATAGACATGAGATAGAAAAGAGCAGAGCTTATTGATGTCGGAATCCCCAATGATAATAATATAAGCTCCACTGTTGGAGAAAAACTGAGAAAATACCAGGAACTGGCAATCGAACTGAAGGAATTGTATCATTTGTGGAAGGTCACCACCACTCCAATTATAATATCCTCCAATGGATTGATACCAAAGACAACAGTGGCAGGCACGATGGGATTAAAATTACCTCTTGAAGTGCTGAAAGAGGCTCAACACTCGGTTCTCTTGGATACGGCACGTATTGTTCGAAAGTTTTTAAATATCTAAAAAGTAATAGATATTAATATGAAGGTGGCTGGACTTCTGGTCTCCCACCTCAGAAACTTACCCCGCAAACTGAGAATAATGAATGGGAATAATAATAATAATAATGCTTTATTTATTCTGGGATGAGTCCCTTTAGAATATTACAGAAAGACAAAAATGTGGGCTAAGGAACCTCAGAGATACATAAACAAAAATATAGTGTAAGTGAATAGTCTAATTTAAAAAAAAAATAATAAAAGAAATTATAGGTTACTTTCTAATTTAAATCAGTTAGTAATAAAAAAAAATGAAAAATTGAACATAAAATAAACATAAAGTAAGAATAATGAGGAACCCATCTGATAATTTATATACATATTTACAGTACTATTTACAATTTCATTGGGACTGATTGGATAAGAAATGATTGAACAGGCGGGTTTTAAAGGTAGGGAGAGTTTTGGATTGACGGATGTCGGGAGGGATGGAGTTCCATAGGGATGAGGATCGGATAATGAAAGATCTGTCGATAGCAGCAGTTCGGTGGGCCCTTATGTATAAATTAGAAGACCGGGAATGAGTATTGCGGGAACGGACAGAAGATTTGAATTGAAGAAGCTCGGAGATGTATGAAGGACGGTGGGATTGGATGACCTGAATGAGAAAGGATGCCAGGAAATACTTACGACGGTAGGAAGAGTAAAGCCACTTCAACTCTGCATAAAAATGGGAAACAGAGGCGTCTCTTGGGATCCCGAAAATGAATCGTACAAAGCAATTTATCAAACGTTTTAATTTTGCTTCGAGATCCCCAGAGAGGCCCCCATATACCGTACAGCAATAGTCAAACTGGGAAAAAAATTAAAGAAGTTACTAGGAGCCTACGGGTTTCAAGGGGAAATAGGTGAAGGGAGTAATTTAGACGTTTTAAGGAGGGATTGATACGGCGGGAGATGTTAGGATACGTACATATGTCCAAGCATATTTGTGTGTCTCTTTTAAATATATGTCCAATACTCAGGGAATTTACAAAAAGTTGATTAGATTTATGTGAAGACGTGTAAAAATGATCCTGAACGTTCAAGCTCTTATTCGTGGATAATTATCTGAAGCCTTCAAAGTTCGAACTGGCTTACGGCAGGAAGATGAATTCTTGCTAATGCTGTTCAACATAGAACTGGAGAAAGTGATAGAAAATTATCACATGATATTGGAGGGGTCCACTTCGGAATGAATCAGAAAATCTTTGGATACTTAATAGTTGACCGTTGAATTATTATGGAAGGAGACGGTCCGACCTGGCGGTCATAAATAGATTAAATAGTGACAAAACTATTTTACTAAAAGCCAACGTTTCGACCAACTTAGCAGGTCTTCTTCGGGTCTAGAACGGACAAGATACAAAAAGATATAGAGCATTGTGGAAGTTACATAATATTTATACAAAAAATTATAAACAATGTGAATAAATTTATGAAAATTATAAACAGTAACTACATTAAAATATAAACAGAGTAAGCTGAGAAACACGATCCTAAACTGAAGTAAATAGACGGTAGCAATTGTAGTATAACATATGCAATTGTGGATATAATCCCACAGATCTACAGGAGTGATCGGAAGAAAAGTAAAAAGGACTTATTTAATACATATTATAATTTTTTATCTATTTTCAATTTGTATTATTAAATTTAATTTAATCGTTCATTGCTTTTAAGTATTTCCGCTTTGTATGATTTCTATTTTATTTTTAATTTTATAGGTGCGTATGTGTTCTTTTTATTTATTTATTTTTAGGTTATTTTATTCTTATTTATTGTATCTATATTATTTTTCTGTATAATTTATTTTGTTTATTGTACATAGAGTGTGAATGTGATCTGTGAACTCTATTATAAATGTCCTAGAGACAGATTGTAATATTTTTCAATAAATAAGTTTAAAAAAAAAAAAATTAATTTTATATTCACATTCTACATTAATTTATGGTCATCCGATTTTTACTTTGTATTCATTGTACTTTTTAACCGCTCTCAATATTATCTAATATTTAAATGTAATTTTCATAAGTAAAACTAAGTATAATTATTATTATTCATATTTGTTCCCTCTCTATACTTCTAAATTAGTTCTGCTATGTATGTTCTCTTATTTTTATTTATTTATGGTCTCTTATTTATTTATTTATAATTTCTTAATACTATTTTATACGTATTTGTATATATTTATAATTTATTAGTCGATAGATATAGTATTTTATCTTGCATCCATCCATATCTTCAAATTTTAGATACTGTAATATTCAAGGTTTTTCTTTTACTTTGGCTACTTATCCCATCACCATTTCCCAACCAGTTCAGCAAATTTCCCCAAAGGTACTTACCCAGATTTTCCAGTTCTAAGTGAAACTCCTTGTCGAACAAATATTCACCTTTCCTGTAAGTCTCTATTTTTATTCTTATAATTTTATTTACTTATATTTTATTTTTGGTTTTCTTTTTTCGGGATGAAACATTGGCTTTTAATAAAATAGTTTTGCCACTATTTAGTCTGTTTATGACCGCCACCACGAACCATCTCCTTCCTTAATCAAATATTTAGATACGCAGATGTTTTGGCTGTCCTTAAAAGTAATCAAGAGGATATTGAGAAATTTGCTAAGACTCTGATAAGAGAGGCAGATCAGATCGGCCTACAAGTAAATGAAGAGAAAATAAAATATATGATAATAAGCTGAAAATTCCACCCCTATAACAGGATCTGCGTAAAAAGTAATTTTTCCCGGTAATAGAAAATTAAAATGTCTCGGCTCCACAAAACCACAATGAATGACCAACTGTCGAAAATAAACTAGCACATAACCAACACAAACAGAACATTCTTCTATCTTTCAAAGGTATTAAAATCCCGAAAAATCTCAAATCAAGGTTGAATAATATGAAGATACAGAGTTGCGAAACACTAACACAAACTCTGAAAAGAATTATTAAAATATTTCAAAAGAAAATCCTCAGCACTAAAACCATATTGATTTGAGATTAGGGATGTTTGAAAACTAGCGATATATTGATATCCGTAGTAAAAGAAAAATAGGTGAAACATCTTAAAACACTGTTCGTCTACTTACTCATCATGGCAAAGATATATAATGTGGCTTAAAAAAATATTATTTACTGTTTATTTGACTCACGTATTCGTTTTCTGGCGTCCAGGTAGGCTTGGTTTACAGCGTCCACGGTTATGCATGTTTGTGGTGCTGAGTAAGGGCTGCAACATAACAAATATTTAATTAAAATTAAATATTTAATATCTATACTGAAAAATACATGAAGAACATAACGCTGAATTATGTGAAAAACTTAAAATTTATTTTTTATTAGTTCCTATAATTGAAGTAGAAGAAGTAACTACCATTGCTTCCAAACGTGAGACATGCATGTCGTAGAAAAGAAACGAACTGACTCTCATAGTATGGCCAAATTCTTGAACTCAGCGCTAATTCTATCGATGGATTTCTTTTTTACCCAAATACGGCGAAGCAGTTTGCGTCAACACTTTGTAGGTATATAACGATTTTTCAAGCAAACGGCTCAACCGACATTTAAATACGATAGTACAAATTACTTAAAGACATTTCTTTAATCTTTTGAAATGATTTGAACACAAAAGACTGAAACGATTCTAATATGTTTTATGTAGTCTCATAATTTTTGTGGCTTCATATCATATAATGCTTAAGTTTGTAATGTTTAAGGTATGTGTTGGAGTTAAAATAAAAAATATATACATTGTGTTTCAGGGTTAACTAGCCAAACTGAAAATTTGAATTAAGGACCTCAAAAAAAGAAAAAAAAAATCCTCTGAAAGTATATTTGCAAACACTTTTTTTAAGGGGATATTCACACCTAAAGATTTTCGTTGTTATGAATTACTTACCTTATATTAAGTAAATAAAACTTATTTATTTGTTCCAAATAATTTCATATAATCTTTCACCTAAAGATTTTCGTTGTTATGAATTACTTACCTTATATTAAGTAAATAAAACTTATTTATTTGTTCCAAATAATTTATTAGTTAAACGTAAACATTAAATTCATATAATGTTTTTCAAAGTGATTTCCTTGAGTATTAATACAGAATCGGCATCTTTCTTCAACAGCAGCAGTGGCAGAACGGCACTGGATATGTGTTATTTCACAAGATTCAATACTCCTTATTCGTAAGGAATTAAGGTCTTGTATAGACTTGCATAGAATTTTTGTTTAATTTTACCCCAAACAAAAAAATCCATTGTTTTCAGGTCTGGAGTACTTTATTAATTAATGTTTACATTTAAATAATAAAGTAGTTAGAACAAATAAATAGGTTTGATTTATTGCATATAACGTAACTAATTGATAACAACTAAAATCTTAAGGTTTTAATATCTGCTTGCGTACATACCTTCACAGCAATTTTTTTTCTTGTTTTTAGGTCCTTAATTCATATTTTCAGTTTGGCGACTTAACCCTGCAAAACCCTGTATATTTGAATTTAAAAAAAAATCTCAACTACTGAATTCCCAATTCATCTGAAAGAAATTCATTTAAGCACCTTGGTAGATTTGTAACTGAATTGTCAACTATGAATATTTAAATTTGATTTAGTATTCGGTTCCTTATCACTACACATTACGGCTCATACGAAGTAGATATCGTCCAATCGATGGAGACATGTAAACATACAAATGTTTCATCAAGTTCATTGTGGCCTGAAGGCTTCTGACTACAAGTTTAAATAATCCCAAACTAAATTATCCTAAGCGTCTTTTAACATATTTCATTGAATATGAAAGTAAATTCCCTTTAGATGGAAGAGATTATTTCCGTATTCATTATTTAATTTTTTTTTTCTGTTTACAAATAAATTACCTTTGTTAACATATCATGACATAAGCTATTCTTTTCAATCGTTGTTCAGTCAGCTGTTATGTATCCACCATTTTTCCAGCTGTCACCCGATTTATAATCAGCGTGTAGACACTCTGTCGTGACAATAAACAGTGTAAAAGTGTAATGTATCACCCACTTACACATTGAGAGCAAACCCCTTCAATCATACGGTTATTTGTCTTTTAAAGATGTTATTTTACACATTTTTTTTTTAAATTTTACAATTTTTAAATAATACATCTGACTTTCTTTATCCTTTCTACTCTAAGAAAAGGAAGTTACAACAGAGTGACATGCAATTCGCCGCTACCACACCTTCACTTCATTAATTCAATAAGATCCAACGAAAGTTATTATCGAATTTGCATACTAATAGACAGTTCCGCTTTTAGCAATGAAGAAACAGATACCAAAGTTGCAGGCTTGTCCAACTTAACTTATGTGAACTTTTAGCGAATCTTATTTAAATGAACATTTCATAACACAGCGGTCCCGTATGAATATATATCTGAGAAAGGAAAGCAAGCAATACTTTCTGACAATTTCATTAATTATTTATGAAAATGAATTTACCGCTCGAATAAACTTAATCATGGATGTCATAAAGCCTGGTGTCAACTGTCGGGCTCTTGTATGTAATCACTTGCGCAACTTTAGTAACATCGGTTTTTTTTTTTTTTTACAGATTTACGCTTAGTTATTCTGCTTGCAATATATAGTTTGATTCACAAGAAGAAGAATATTTAAATTTATTATCATATTTTATAATTATTTTAAAATTAAATTAAATTAAAATTAAAAATTTAGGTATAGTAATGGGGAGTTTAAGAATGAATTTAATCGAAAAAATCTTTCAAATTTGATTTGTTTTTATAAAAATAGATTGGAACATTTACATATATATATTGTTTTTACCGCCTTAACCAACTTTCCCTATATTTTCCAATCTTTCACGATTTCTTTAAAGTTATTTTCATCCAAATTGAGGCATTAATTGTTATTTAGAGGCTTACAAATGGATTGTTCCGAGCTGCATCCCTCCCCTTCTTAACCTCTGTTCCTTCTCATTTTCAGATATTGATTGACTAGTTCCTGTAACCAGTTCTTTATTACTTCTCTATATTTTATTAACATCCCCTTTCTACAGAAATGCTGTTGGGTTAGAATTTTCGGCTTACTGTCTTCGATTTTGTTTTATTTATTATTGCTATTCCTAGTAAAATTTATGCGGATGATCTGGTACTGTTAAGCGAAGACGTGGAAACTATAAAACTAAATACGACAACGTTAATGAAAACCGGCAAAGAACTAGGACTCGAAATAAACGTGGATAAAACAAAATATATGGTTAGCTGCAAAAATGGCGATACTACTGGTGATATCGATATAGATGGTAATATGTTTGAACAGGTAGATAAATTTAGGTATCTAGGTTCTACGATAACTAGAAAAAACGAAATTGAAGAAGAAATTAAGGTTAGACTGAAGGCGGGAAATGCTTGCTATTTTTCTGTGACAAAACTACTCAGATCGCGCCTCTTGTCTCGGAACTTAAAAATTAGAATCTATAAAACAATTATCTTGCCTACAGTTCTTTATGGGTGCGAAACTTGGCCGCTTACATTAAGGGATGAGCAGCGTCTTAAGGTTTTTTAAAATAAAGTATTGCGTAGAATATTCGGACCGAAGAAGGATGAGTTAACCGGAGAGTTCAGACGGTTACACAACGCCGAATTGCGAGAACTGTATCCGGGTAATATGATTTAGGTAATTTCATCGCGGCGAATCAAATGGGCTTGTAAAGTTGTTGGGCTTAGTAACGAGAGAATTCCTAAAAGGTTAATATTTGCTGTGCCGAATGGTAAGCGTCCGAGGGGTAGACCGAGGCGAAGGTGGGAAGATTGCATTAAAGCCGATCTGAAGGGACTGGACGGCGAACGTTGGAGGGAGGTGTGCAATAAGCGATTGGTGGTGTCGGCATCGAACCTTCGGGTTCGCTAAGCCTTTTTATTATTATTCCTAGTAAAATACATCAATTTAATAATAATACGGTTGATTCTCTTTCTTTCAAATATTAAAGCCCGAAATTTCGACAATCATCGAAACTAAATTCATTCTTACTTTATCCAAAGATTAAAAAAAAACATAGCCCTGATAAAATGAAGTATGGCCTGATGAAATAAAGTATCAATTTATTTATATTATTTATGATATATCAAATTAATATTTCGCGATATTATATATATATATGGAACCACTTCAGGTTTTAACGAATCCCCACCTTTAAGTTAATCAGTTAATTTATAAATTTAATTCATGATATTATATAAAAATAACCATATAATACGGTTTGCAATGAGATCAAATTATTCAGTGTTTATTGTTGTATTTCATTGAACTACAGGACTATGAAAACTTATCTTGTTTTGTATGTAGGTATAGTTTTAAGATTTAATGTATTATTTAATTTGAAATTGTTATTCATAAAGATATTTTTTTGTATAAGCGAAAGAAATTTATATTCTATCAACAGTTAACATTGAAGACGATTATATATGGCGGGAATTTTTATTATGTGTAAAGATTCACATATATACAATATCATAATATTTATGTTTAAAATTAATGTGCTTGCATGTTTGTATAGTTGTGAGGATTTATATTTATTTATCTTGTTGTACTTATTATGAATAATTGAAAATATTTATAAAAAATATATAAAAATCGCGATATCTCTACTAATAGTGCTTCGATTTCGATGAAACTTCTTTTGTTTTTTAGGCAATTTAAATACCCTTGAAACATCTTATCACAACATTCCTAAAAAAGTGTATACTTTTTGAGTTATTCGGAATTTAATTTTACCATCCCTCGTAACTTTTTTTCAGCTTCTTTTCTCTGATGAATGTTATATAGGTAAATTTGAAGGGTGTCGAGAAAATGACTTTAGCGAAGTTTCAATGAAATCGGTACATTCGTTTAGGCGCTACAGTCTATAGTTACGTTTTTCTGCATTTTTTTTTTTCTCCTTTATTAACTTATCAAATTCTTTCAAAAGTTATATTTAGCATTTTTTCGTAACTCTGAATAATGCGAAATAATTATCTTTTTAAAATAAACCATATTAAAGGTACTTTAGAGGAAGACGTATATGAACATTGGGCATTTAAGCCCTGTAAAGTGACATCAATGGGGATAAGACCTAATTTATATTAAAGACTACTTAATTATACAATGATACACCGAGTTTAATCAAAATCGTTAGAGCCGTTTTTGAGAAAACTGTGAAAATGTGTTTCAGCGTTGATATAAACTGGCACTTCCGGTTAGCCGATTTTAAGGAAAAAGTTGCCGTCACATTTCCTATCTTAAATACGTGATATCAGTTTCATAGGACTTTTCCTTTTGAGCTAGACTGCTAACATACAAACACACAGACACACAGACCATTTGTCGGGACTTGGTCATTTCGACTCAGGGTACCTCAAAACGTATAAATCCGTCGAAAACTCAGATTCAAAAATTTTCTCGATCGCAATACTTACACTTACTATATATTACATATATACGTAAGTGAAAGTAAAAATATATATAATTGAATATACAACGTATTTGTTCAGATTAAATGAAAGGGAGATGGAAGAAAAACGTCATAACATTTATAAAACTTTTTCAGGTAACAATGAGTAATTTAAAAAAGCGAAAAATATCTTCGATTTCTTACTGTGTACTCAAATAAAAATACGTGTATCACAATCCGACTGGTTTGCCGCAGAAAATGTGATAACAATAACGCGTGAAAATTGAAGGGTGATTGAATCATAAAGTCCTAAGATATACAAATTACATTATTGAATATAAGTGACAATTTAAATAAAAGAAATATTTAATTACATACCTACTACTGGACTCTAGCCTAGCCAGCCAGTTGACTTTTCTTAATCAATTTTAGTGTATCCATTTTATTCATTTATGTAGCTTATTTATTGTTGATTTTAATTTTTTTTAATTTAAATTATTAGGGGGAAGAGTTAAAACGATTTTTTCGACCCTTAAACATTTTTATTGGGGGGAGGAGGGAGGAAGAGGACGATCGAAACTCTCACTCCCTTCGCTAATCCCCGAAGTATTTTGCCTATGTATATGCCAATATACAGTCTATTACAGTATTTACTCTTGCGAGTATACTTATACCGGTATACCTGCCAAGATTGATAAAGATAAATAGTAGACTTCGTTACGGAAGGTGGAAACGCGGAACGAGACAATTAAGAGTGAACTGAATAACCTAGCCATGAAAGAGAGTCATGAAAAAAGGCAGGATGGTAGAGCCGACACGCTGCAAAGGATGTCTCGGGACGAGCAAGAGGACAATGACTTGTGCTGCTGCTTTTGTCAGGGAAAGAGGCGACTGGAGATCCTGCGCGTTGATAGGCACGAAGAGGACGGAAGAAGAGGACGAAGAAGAACTTTACTGAAAGAGGGAGTCTACAGTCAGTGGGTCACCGTTATCATCGAAATACTTTTTGGGGATACTTCATCGAAAAATATTGGACACATCTCTCGTAGTTCGTTCTAATTGGCAGAGCTAGGAGCCGACAAAAAAATATTTTATATAATTTCAGACAAAATTTATTTTATCTATTATATCTTTACTTTGTCAGAACTTTTAGGTTATTATATATCAATCGATTTCGTTTTTGGTTCAAAATTTGAAAAAAATATTGACTATAGTATTAAATGAGTTATAATGTAACAATTTAAAAAAAAAAAAAGATATTTTAATATAAATCTTGGACTGATATTCGACAGAAGAATGACATAGGGCCTACATGTCAACTAAAAAAGAACAACATTAACCCTAAGTCCACTTCTCTCATGACTAGTGTTGCCCAAAATCGGTCTTGGTTTTGCACTTTACAAGACCAAGACCAAGGCCGCCTAACTGTTGCAAGACCAAGACCAGGTCTGATAAAAAAAATCGATTTTTCGTGCAAAAATTAGGGCAAAACAATCACTAATACTTGACAATCTTAGTTACTATATGTAAATAATTGGTATAACCAATATACATTTGCATTTAACTCCTCTAATTTTTCATTCGGGGTTAATTAGGTTTCTCCTATCTAAAAAATTACAGTAATATCTCTACAGTAATAAACTAATAAGTAACTGCAAGACTGTTGCGAGACTCTGGAGCAAGACCAAAACCATGACCAAGACTGAGTTTGCAAGACCGAGACTTGTCTCGGTCTCGCATTTCGGCAACACTACTCGTGACGCACAAAATTAAACCTAAAACAAAAACTGGACACTTAAATATACCTACTTAAGCCCATGTAGACCTACGCTTCACATATTTACGGAACAGCTAAAACAGTCCATATATGAAAACAACAAACATTTCAGTCAATAACTTTTAGGACTATGACTAAAGCTATGGGTTATGCCACAAACTTTATTTTACATAATGTATAATACATAATAACACGCTTCGGAGACTCAAAAGAAGTTGGATGAGAGATTTCCTCACCTAAAAATATCCTAAATTCAAATCAAGAAGGGGTACCGCTGGGCACTCCTTTCCGTCACTCACTCAGTAAACTTAATTTGCCATAGTTATAGAACATTCTAAAACCAAGACCACAAATTGTCAAAGAAGCCTTTGAATGATAGGCATAATTTTTTTTTTTTTTGTTTTTTTAAATCTATTTATTGAATAATAATACAATCAGCCACTGCTGGAGGGCTATAAGCATTAGGGCTAAAAGTTCTCATTTAAACAATATATACAAAGAATAAAGAAATAAATATAAATATAAGAAGTAAATAAATAATACTGATGAAGAAGGTAAATAAAAGAAAAGAAAAAATAATAATAATAAACAAATAAAATAAAATAAAAACTTCTAAACACAATCATAACTATATACAATATATACATTCGCCCAAGAATCTCCGAACCAGGCTTTTTTCCCCACATGTGGAAGGCAAAGCAAGACTCCGGAAGATCCCAGTGCCACTTTTCCAGCCGCATCACTAGTATTAGAAGCCAGTGGAGACTGAAAGAGGGCACTACAGCCACAGACGCTCGGGACATGAGTGGAGAAGCTGGCCATTGCCAGGATTCCAAAGGCATATGACAAAATTGGCAGAATGGAAATTTCCGAGGTAAAGCTCAGGATAACATAGATGGGAAGGAAGTACAAAATTAATTTTGCTAGGAAGGGTAGAAGAATTGATATTTCCATTAATTAATTTAATAAAGAGGAAACGTATTTTTTGATTAGTTAATCCTCCAGAGAATTAATATTTATATTAATATTAACAATTTAAAAATGAAAATTTACATGGCCATACTGATATAAAACATAGCCCCGATTACCATACCCCAAAACACGCTTCAATGCTCAAAAGAATGAGGGATTTTCTCACCTAAAAATATACAGAATTTAAGTGAAGAAATGATGCCGCTGGGCACTCCTTTCCCTAACGCCGATCTAGCCACTATTAGTAGACAGCAGACTCGCTAATTGTCAGTACTTCTGACAGTTGTGGGTAAAAACATATATTTGTTCGTTTTACAATAAATATGTAGAATTTTTACGCATAATAAAAACTCTCACCATTTTTTTTTTTTTTTACTATTGCCCATCCAATCAAAATCGAAAGTCTGCTCCTATAGTTTCATCAACAATGTTGTTTAGTAAACTTCATAATAAATGACTACAATTACGTAGTGCGTTAATAATTCGGTGGTTATTAACAAGAAAAATACGAACTAAAAAAACTGAGATATAAATTTATTAGCCACCATGACACCCAGTCGCGACAGCCGTGGGAACTGTAAACTATCCAAGCCTTAGCGATCCCAGGAGCAACGAAGCGACGAGCGAGCTATTAACGAGAGTGTAATCAATATTACGGTTCGTTTATTAAATGATTTGAAGGAAATCGCTCTTTTAGCAATGGTGACAGAGCTATTAGTCAATGCTCAGCCATTTCGTTGAAGTGGACCACACAGTAGCCAAGGATTAATTTCAGTTACCTTTTAAAGGGTCGCTTTTGATTAAATTTGTTACCAAAAAAAAAAGATATTTTTGAAGTGAATACTTCTGTAGGCGCGTTTTACACTTTTTTTGGTGATAATTGAATTAAATTGAGCCATCAGATCTCACAACTGTAACGCTCGGATAAAGCCGACTAATTGAAGAGTTTTTGAATATAGATTAAAAAATCTCAAACACTAAAAATTGTACCTACATACTACGAGGGAATTGTTCAGCATATCATCCCCTCTGTAATGAGCTATTGTTCCAAATTTTATCTTAACGCCGTGTTAGAGAGACGAAGAGGGAAAAAAAAATGGTGTCGAAAACCAAATGAGAACGAGTTTTATTGAAGATATTGATTATAATATGCAAAAAACTAAAAATTGGACCTGCATACTGTTAGGAAATGTTCAGCATTTCGTTCTCTTTATAATGAGCTATTATTTATAATTTATAATTTACCTCGGACTGATATTTGACAGAAGGATGACCTGGGGCTCACTCGTCAAAATGAAAAGAAAGAGTTTGAACAACTGCGACTGAAAATACTATACTCACTGTTTTCTAAATCAAAATTGAAAATTAGACAAGAACAAAATACATACACTTACCTGCTCAAACTCATTTGGACATACGCCTCACAGATTTACGGTTCATCAAAAAAGACTCACTTACAAAAACTACAATCCTTTCAATCCAAAATTTTAAGACTAATAACTGCAGCTCCCTGGTACGTCAACAACAAGACTTTACATACCGACCTAAGACAACCAACCATTGACCAGAACATACGTACTCTCTACTCCCGATTTCATCTTAAATTACACGAACATCACAATGGACTTATCAACGACATGGCCACGGCTGAAATGCTCATCAGGAGGCGACTGAAAAGCAGCTGGATGAGAGATGTCCTTTCCTGATTTTAGGATGTAAACAGACCAGGGAAGAGGTGCTGCTGGGCTCCATTCTTCGTCATGCCTATTATGTCATTTTCAAATTAACAGCAAATCTGATAATTGTCACTACCATGACAGGTGCGGATGAAGATTTAAAGACAAAAAAAAAAAATTAATCTTATTAATATCGCCTTCGTGATGTTTTCGCTAAAGAACACATCTTAGTTTTTTTTGTTTTTTTCTTTAGTAAATCGATATAATAGATGAATTAACAGCAAACCATGTCTAAATGCAGAATAATTCCTGAGGGTACTAAATATTTTAATGTTTAGTAAATAATTAATATTACATTTCCAATATTTCTCAACTTATTCTTCGGTGCATACTATTTATTTTCAAGTTTATATATTATCAGCCAATTTTTTTAATTTTGTCAACTTAGAGACATCACATCTAATTACGACGTTTCGGCTCGTTGAGCCATTTTCAAGTCTAAAATTTTTTTTACAATTTACAATCATATTTAAAACATTACATATTTCAACATATAGAGATTCTTTTTATATACCTAAATACCAAACATGTACCTGTCCATTTCACTTATGAAATTTGCATGCGTCCACTCATAATAAATTGTTTTATTTTTGTCATGTCCACCTTTAATTATTTTATAACATTATTATTATTCTATTATTTCTTATTAAATGATTCAGTTAAGTTAAATTTTTTAGACTTGAAAATTTTTCAACGAGCCGAAAAATCGTAATTAGATGTGATGTCTTTAAGTTGACAAAATTTTAAAAATTGGCTGATAATAAATAAACTTGAAAATATTACATTTGATTTCTAAAACTTTTAATTTTCGGATACCAGTATAAGAATATAAGTACATAAAGGAAAATATTGTAATCGTGAAAAATATTTAAAAATATAATATTAGTGAGTTTTCAACGAGAATACGTTTCAAAATCCGCAAAGGCTAAAAAAAAGCTCACAAAAAAATTCATTGATTGTACTCTTATGTCAGTTCGGCTCAAAAATGAAAAGTCATACGAAACTGAAACTACTTATTTAAGAATGTAACAGAAACCATTTTGCCAAAATATAATAATCTGCAATGGTACTTAAAATAATAGATATTATACATTTATCGAAAATGGCTCGAAAGATTATGATTAATCTCGTCATATCGATGTTAAATTAATTAGTTTTTAATATCATATAGTAATCGGACAGGGCTTAAATGCCACATTTTCTTATTTACCAAGCTTCCCATAAAGAATCTTTAATATTGTTTATCAGAAATAATTGAAGGACTTGTATTGGTATTAACATTACAAAAATAATAAATATGTACTAGGAAAGAATTTGTTAACTAACCTATGGAGAAAATATATGTAACGCCTGACGGTACAGAAAATATATGTGTATTGACGCAGTGCCAAGACTCATTTCTCAAATCCCCAAGAAATAAATATTAACCTGCCATGGATAGAATCAAATCCATAAAATTTCGAACCGGAGATTCTGAGAGCCGAATTGGAATTTCGTGACTTATTTGAAAAAATATTTAGTCATCATATAGCAAGTTTTTCAAAATCGGTGCCCGTTTAAAGGGTGATACCATATATGTAATACTATACTCTTATAGATAATTTTTTTTTTAAGTCAGCCCCAAGAGGCAAACAAATGTTATCTGCCGAAGTTAGGGATATCGAAATGGAAGACATAATGCGAAGAAAAATGTACATTTTTCTCAAGAAAAAAAAAGCTCAGGATTTTAAGTGCATTTTTTGAAATATCAAGGAACCAGCTGTTTCTATGAAGATAATTATAATAAAGTACATATTGTGTATTCCACTAGCTTCAGTGAGCCTTCCTTTACGTTAAATTGTTAAAAAAGATATAAAAAAGTAACTAAATTAACAAGGAATATGTTGATCCTTCAAAAATCAAAATTTTTTTAAATTTAAAACACGAGAAATCGATATTTTGTTTTAGAAAACAACTAGTTTAGAAAAGATATTTTGTTTTACGAACAATTCATCTTTATTTTAACCGTTCTCATGAAATTTCCTACAATATCACTATCAGGCGAAAAACAGATAAGGTAGAATTTTATTTTCTGGTGCCCTCTTCGAAAAGCATATTATTTTCTGACATCATGGCTGTGTGGAGTATCATGCTGATTTGAAAAGAAAAAAAAATGTTTTCAAATATTTCCACTTCTAAAAATTTGTATTTTCCTCTTTCAATAGGTTCCGTTTTAAATACCTCCACTTGCAGAGTAGTAAGCTTGTAAATTAGGGCAAATTGAATGCGGAGTATGAAGCTTGTAACTGTGTATGATTAAATGTTTTCTTCAAATAAGAAACAAAATTAAAAATCAGCCACTTTTCGGGTGCCCGGTTCAAAACTTTGTGTGTTCGATTCCTACTTGGGCAAGTTAGTATTTCTTGATGACACTGAAAAATGAATCTTGTTATTTCCACTCTGGTAAACAGGCCGCGATAACCTTAGACGAAGCCGTTAGAAGTTGGCAAAACGAACCGCAAAACACACTTTTCGGACTTATTTCCCCACTAGTACTAATTAAATAAGCAAATTTATGTTTCTATTTTAGTTTATTAAATCTATTATCGGATAGAAAGGAGCAGAAGTCAATCTTCAAATAACTGAAAAACATTTCTTTATTGAATTATATTACATTTTTTCCCAACTTAGGACATTAGTAATGGAGACGAAGGAATTCAAACACACTTAAGTACACAAACTAAAAATTAAATAAATAGAACAACACCAAAATAATAATATTAAAATAAATACTAATATACAATTATAGGTGTGTATGTGTTCTTTTTATTTATTTATTTTTAGGTTATTTTATTCTTATTTAT
This sequence comes from Nezara viridula, assembly GCA_928085145.1. Lineage (NCBI taxonomy): Eukaryota > Metazoa > Arthropoda > Insecta > Hemiptera > Pentatomidae > Nezara > Nezara viridula. The sequence goes on from OV725080.1 coordinate 161,875,157, forward strand.
TGTATGTATATTATTTTTCTGTATAATTTATTTTATTTATTGTACATATAGTGTGAAAGTGATCTGTGAACTCTATTATAAATATCATAGAGACAGATTGTAATATTTTTCAATAAATAAGTTTTAACAAAAAAAAAAAAATATATATACAATATTCACAAACATTCTTTTTTAAATATTAATATTAAACTATATTTTAAAATTAAATTAATATATTAACCCTATACTTAAGAGAACAACCAAGAAAAAGACACGGACAGGTTACATGCCGATATGAATATGGAATATCTGCCATAATATGCAGAGGACAATGTTCCAGATTACCCAACTGATTTTCTATAATTTTAAATATTTGAGATCAAAAAATACAATTTTCTGATATCTTCAGCAGTGGTTGGCTTAAATACTTCTATCCCATCAAGATTTCCCATACCCTGGTAAATTATTAACCTTAAAGTATTGTGAATTGGGCCTTTAAATAATACATGATGAAGTTTTTCGCTTTATTTAGTCTTGCACATTTTGCACTCAAGTTGTGGAGTAATTTTCGCAATTTTATTATTAACAGAAATCTTGATCATATATTTTCCCGAGAGACGGATCTGCATTAATAGTTTCGTATATTTGAAATTAGTCGGCATAAACAAATACTGGGGGATCTGAGTATTAGTAAGAATTTTTTTTTTAACTTATTTTAACTTATTTATTGAAAAATATTCCAATCTGTCTCAAGGACATTTATAATAGTGCTCAGAGATCAGATTAACACTTTATGTACAATAAATAAAATAAATTATACAGAAAAATAATATATATATACAATAAATAAGAACAAAACAACCTAAAAACAAATAAATAAAAAGAACACATACATACCTATATACAATACTAAGAAATAGGTTTAAATGTTTACCCTAAGATGAGATATGCAATTTTATCTTGTTACCGTCCTGCAATTGTTTATATTTATTTCTCTTAGTTCTCTTAAGTATAGGGGTAATATTTTAATTTAATTTTAAGACATAGGTTAATATTAATATTTAAAAAAAATATTGTATTTATGGTTATTGTATGTATTGTTGATAGTTTTAGATTTTATATTAGTTTATTAATTGGAACTATTTTATCAGTATGATTTTTACCGAATATGATTTTTAATTTTCTTAAGAGTGTTGTAATATCTTGCACTTTGCAAGACCAAGGCCGCCTAACTATTGCTAGACCAAGACCAGGACTGGTAAAAAAAAATCGATTCTTTGAATAAAAATTACTAATACTTGACAATTTTAGTTACTATATGTAAATAATTGGTATAACCAATATACTTTTGCATTTAACTCCTCTAATTTTTCATTCGGGCTTAGTTAGGTTTCTCTTATCTAAAAAAATACAGTAATATCTCTACAGTAATAAGCTAATAACTACCAGCAGGATTCTTGCGCAAGACCACGACCATGACTAAGACTGAGTTTGCAAGACCAAGACTCGTCTCGGTCTCTCATTTCGGCAACACTAATTCCAGTGCCTCTCACTTAGCCGCGTCATTAATTTTCTTCAAATAAGTCAAAATATTATCACTCAGATAATAATCTAGCTTATAACGCGTCAGACCTTCAACAAGTCTCAGTAGAATGCTGCGTGAATCTAATAATATCTTAAACAAGTCGAGCGGAGAGGTGATAACATTTCACTCGCGACTTGTGACAAGCTGATAAACTCAGCATTGAACTAGACACAGTGGCGTACAGAATCCCGACGTTGACCGTCGCATTGAAACGGAATCGATTCGACTCGACGTAAAGCAGGAGTAAGATTATGTTCACTAAATATTTTCCCAGAGGACATTAAGACAGTCCTGGTGATTAGCGATTGGTAGCGCCTGCGAACCCATTGACCAATAGCAGTGACGAATTATAGCTTCGGTTGCTCCCTATTGGCCAATGTTTCCGCAAGTAGGCGGAGTCTTGTTGTGGCTATTCTTTCCTTAATCCAGCTGTCTCTTCATTATCGGCATTTTTGACGAAGCAAGTATTAGGGCTACAAGTGCTTAATCATACAATGCATATATACAGAAGAGAAATATAATAGGTAACAAAAAATAATAATTATAATGATTAAGATAATAAATCTATATTCCGGAGGGAAAGCAAAATATCAAATTTTGAGCCATTTTGATATTTATATTTATAAAAATGTCCACTCAAAAATAAAATGTATCTTAAAAACAATAATAACAATGTTCAATGTATACGTTCAGCCAGCTTCATCCTCAAAGCGAAACAGGAAGTAAAAGGCAAAGCAGGACTACGGGAGATCCCACTGCTTTTCTCCCAGCCGTTGGCAGTAAAGATCGACAGACAATACTACGTAGAAAAATATTGGACAAATATTCCGGCGTTTTTTGTGCATAACAAGAAAAAAATTATTAACAATTGTATTAAATGAGTTATAATGTATCATAAATTACAACAAAAACAAAAGATGTTTCCAGTTAGGTAGAACAAGTAATTTTTTTATAAAAAAGAAAATTAGAATCCTTTTTAGAGCCCTTAAAAACTCTGAAATGTTTGTTTTTTATATAAATAAAAAAAACAATATTTAGTACTTGATTTTGTTGAATGAATTTTTTTTCCGGACTAAAGCATTCATAATTCCTTGGTATTTTCTTCAAATTTAACTTTAATATTACCTGTGGAAACCTGACTTAATGCTCCTTCAACTAGCAACAATACTTTGGATTTCATTTTTTTTTTCATACTACAAATTAAGAAAAACTTCTACATCATTTTTATTTTATATCTTTAGTTTCAATTTGTTTACGGAGGTCTGGTTTAAACCATTTCGTGTAACATATAGAGGCTAAACCCCCTACCAATTTTCATGTGGATCGGTGAAGTCGTTCTAAAGTTAACACAAGTTTTTCCGATTTGTGACGAAATTTCCAAGATTTCAACTTAGGGATTTTTTTTTCTTTTTTCTGGGAAGTTGTCTAATATTCTTAGTAATTTGGCAATAATCACTTATAATTAGCAAAAATTGAATATGTTTCATATTATCAACGTTACATGTTAACAAGTTTACGTTTCAGGATATTTACTCCCATCTTCAGAACTACAATCCCAATGATCTTGTTGATGCAAGGCTTAAAAATAATAATAATGTGCTCCATCGTCAGATTTCTAGTTCATGTTATAAAATATATCATCTTGAGCAGCATCATGCTTAATTTTGGGTGTCTGCCATAGTGCCATACTATGGCAGACAACTAATTATTGGTCTTTTTTTTTTATTATTATTATCTATTTATTGAATAATAATACAATCAGCCACTGGAGGGCTATAAGTATTAGGGCTAAGAGTTCTCAATTATTGGTCTAAAGCAAGATGTTGCTCTAGATGATATATTTTATAACATGAACTAGAAATTTGACGATGGAGCACATTATTATTATTTTTAAGCCTGGCATCCACAAGATCATTGGAATTGTAGTTCTGAAGATGGGAGTAAATATCCCGAAGCGTAAACTTGTTAACATGTAACGTTGATAATAAGATTTTTTTTTTTTAAGGGCGAAAAATGAATATCAACTGTATTTCTCCCTAAAAATATATTTAAATTCTTACTATTTTAATATTCAGTCTAAATTATTTAAAAATAATCTGTTTAATTTTAATGAGGTAGGTTAACAATAAGAAGATATTTTCAGAGCTGTCAGACAAATATTGCTGTGGTTCAACAATAACAGAGACTGGATAAATATTTCGAAACCTTTTTCAGACCTTAAAAAAAAAAAAATACTAGTTTCAGAAACTTCCATTCCAAGATTCTTGTCTTTAATTGGCGTTTGAAATATAGTTGAACTCTGACCCTATAGGTTACTAAACCTACCCCCCATCCTCAGGTACTTGTAATTAACTTCGTTCCCAACAAATTATTTACAATCAGATCCCGAGTTCGTGTTTTCGCAATACACCTTCACGAAACCGATTAAGAAATTTCGCCTATCGTTTACGGAAAATGTAATAGTCAATACTTTGAGCGAAACCATCTCACCTTGACACAATGGGGAGAAAATAGTCGGTGGGACTTGTACCTGACTGCTTGAAACCCGCGGAATCAATTCCGATCGTTGGCAAACCGTTTGGCAAACGTTTTGGAAATGTGTAATATTACGATAAGTATCTCCACGTCCCGCACCGAACGACAGCCTATTTCACAGGTAACGAGCATATAAATGGCATCAAAATACGATAAAATTTGGGTGGTTGAAACTCTCCAATACAGTCAAAATTGGTACGTGCATCACACAATTTTTTCCTTACCACTCTACCTTGAACAAAAAAAAATCCAACTTTATTTAATATTAAGTTTGTTTTTGAATAAAAGTAATTGTACCATCGATTTCATTAAGTGTTTTTACATGTGAATCGATACTTAATTAATTTCAATAAAAATCGATAAGGGTTCACTTTGAAAATAATCTACACTAATTTAGGAAATGGATGCAAAAAATATATAAAATATTTATTTAAAATAATTAAATACTATACAAAGACTGCATCTCATTTTAAAATATTAAATGAAATATAAATTGAAATAAATACATGAATGTTTAAAAAATAAATTTTTGTGACTAGATTTATCCAAAATAGCAAACATCAAAAATATTTTAAAAATGAGTTTACATTAGTAGTTTTTAAATATTATTTTATAATGTGTATTGTATGTAATTGTGTTGTAAATCCCTAACTTTTTGCATACAGACGTGAGATAGATCAATAAAATAGAGGTGGATCGATTTTAGTCGGAAGCTGAACTCTTATTTATCTTTTAGTTAATTATCAAATTAATTTATAGTTTATTTTATTATTTTTACAATGTGAAATTGTTAATTATTTTAACGAAACAACATTTAGGGTAGTATATTAAAACTATATAAAAAATATAGTAATAATAAACACAAACGTTTCAGCCATTTTCAAGAGAAGTAACCTATTTTTATAGACAATTATATTCAGTCATATGAATTTTATTTCATTTTAAAACAGGTTTCTAATCGTGAAAATGGCCTAAGGGCTGAAGGGCTGTACGTTGGTACAAAGGAAAAATAAAGTAGGGCAGACTGAAACGACTAGAAACCGCCCGACGTTTTCGACTACTGCAGCACTTACTAGACAAACGCTCTAAGCTTTCAATCAATTACAAACGACTCATATATATAACAATAATGAGACCTATTTGGATTTACGGAATTGAGCTTTGGAGCTCTACTAAACCATCGAATTACTCTCGTATCCAATCCTTACAATCCAAAATCCTTCGTAAAATCCTCAACGCTCCTTACTCTGTCACAAATAAAATCATCCATAAAGACCTTAATGTTCCATATGTTTCCGGTTTAGCCCAATCCAGATACCTATCCTTCCATAATAAGCTGCAGAACCATCTGAATCCTCTGGTTTCAAACCTTGCTTCCTCCTAGATCCCTAATAACCCTCAGAAGAGTCTGAAAAGAAGATGGCCTCGGGACCTTCTAATATAGAACTTTAATTTGAGTTCATATACTTTTGATTATTATTTTGTTCTATTTATTTTATTTTTTTGTACATATGGTGTGAATGTCATCCTACCTCACTATAACCAATGTCCAACAGACAGATTGTTATAATACTCAATAAAAAAAAAAAAAAAAAAAAAAAAAAAAAAAAAAAAAAAAAAATTTGAGTTCTACCAATGGGTAGTTTCTCTCCATGTCGCACATGTAATACAGTTGTAAATTTCAATAAAATAAAAAAAATATTGAAATCGAGTATTTTAGAGAAACAAAGTTACAAAATTTGTCACACAATGTCTAGGATGTTGCAATACTCTTTTCGTCAAAATCCGTAAATCTGTTTTTATCGATTTTACACCTTTTTTTTTTTAGCAAATTGTGAATGTTTATCTTAACTGCTACTTTTAAAATATTATCTCTTAATATTTAATAAGCAAACTTTGAATTCGAACTATTCGTCGAAACCTCTTTTTCGAATTTACATACAAGCTTCCTAAAAACCAGAACTGATCGCTGATGCTAAAAGTGCGACCGTGCTAACCTTGCTATTTCAGAGCTGCCAAAGAAGTTTTTCCCATCCTCCATTGTGCTGACGGATGGCCATTGCATAGCGTTACAGAAAAAAAGAGGGACGACAATCAATATATTTGGCAACGCTTTCCATTGTAGAGATCGGAATCGTTTCTTACAGAAATGACAGAAAATATGAAATAGAAAAAGAAAAAATGACGTTTCATGAATTCTAGATTCAGTGGCATACCCAGGCAGACCATCTGCGGGTAAAAAAACAAATCACCTTGATGTGAGGTGTACTCTCAGTAAGTCCCAAGGTGAGTTCATTTTTGAGGATATTGCTCCTCCCATCCAAAGTAATGAACATTTTTTAATTGAATATTTGGCGGCGGTCATAAAATTTACAGAAAAGAATGTTTACAGAATTAATGCTATGTACAAGCATACGAAATAAAATAAAAGGAAAAAGAGATAATTTATATATAATTACTATATACAATTAAAGATAAATAGGAAGATAATGAAAATACAAAAAAGATACTTATTTTGTATACAATAGTGTGGCATGCCACATCTAAATATCAAGAGTAGCGAAAGTCAAGATATAAGATCTAAGAGCACATGCACATGCTAAAATAGGAATTAATAATTAGTCACAGGAAACAAAAGAGAGAAGAGTTCTATTTTTTTTAAAATACTTCCTCAATCTTGGTCACATACTATATTTTAGTTATTCTTGTTTTCTCCTTTTATTAAGCCTATCCGCTGTTCAATATAACATTCCTCGGTTGTTAATAGAAACTTCTCATTGCTTCGTATGTATTTGGATGGCTACTTGAGATGTCTACTACTGCAACCATTTTCTTTTAATATATTGTTTTTTCTGCCTTAATGACGTCTGCATTTGCAAAACATTTGCAAGTCGACTATTCACTTATATGTTGGACTCTCATGGCTTTTGTTGTTTGGATTTTTACATTTATAACATAATCACCTTAAGTCTCTTTTCTAATTTTATACCTATTTTAGTAATAATATATATTTTCGAAAATTCCTTAGGTATTAGGCCAATGGCTTAATTATTTAATAGAAAATTAGAAACAATATGCATAACGATAGCAAAAGGTGAACTTGATGAAATATTAAAAAATGTTAAGGAAGGAAATGGTCCGGAGTTGCGGTCATAAATAGACTAAATAGTGGCAAAACTATTTTATTAAAAGCCTACGTTTCGACTAGAATATGCAGGTCTTCTTTAGGGCAAGAACGGACAAGACACAAAAAGATATAGGGAATTGTAGTAGTTACATCATATTTAGATAACAAATTATAAACAATGTGAATAAACTTATTAAAGTTACAAACAGTAAGCACATTAAAATATTAAGAACAGTAAGTTGTATAAACAATGTATAAAGTTGTATAAAAAAGGCTTGTTTTTGTACCCCTAGTACATTGTATATTGTTTTCCAACATATGGGTTTCAGTCTACAAGATGATATTGGAATTCCTTTAACTACTAGTAACTGATAACTATAACGTTACTTGATACATCTATTGTATCTACTTCCAGTCCACGATGAAGTTAATTACTTCAACTGCTGTTTTTTATAGACTATTTTTATTTATGATATTTACAACTGTATTAATATAAATACATCAAGTAAATGTGAACACAGAAATACAATTACATGAAAACGCTTGTTGAGAAACTACCCACTGGTAGCACTCTAATAATATGTCTACATAAGGAAATCACGCGGCCATCTTCTTTTCAGAGGTGTCGGAGGATTATCAAGAATCGAAGAGGAAGGAAGGTTAGAAACGAGAGGATTCGGATGATCATTAAGTTTATTATGGAAGGATAGGTATCTGGTATGGGAAAAATGGAAACATATGGAACATTAAGGTCTTTATGGATTATTTTATTTGTGACAAAGTAAGGAGAATTGAAAAAACTATACTTTTTATTATTTATTTATTTTTTCGTTTCGAGCACATTAAGACAAATCAATAAAACCAAGGTTTTGATGTATTATCTGTTTATTACAATTCATTGACAGGTTTTCATCAACATTTAAAACATTTTCCAATACCATTTGAAAAAGTATACTCTTTAAGGCATTAAATAATTTTAGATCTTATGTCAAATAAGTACTACAGCTTCAAATTGAGTGGGTAAGATCAATAACCCAATACCTTCACGTTTTCACTTTAGTTATTTTCTTTTATTCTTATTTATTTCATTATATTGTAGCACTATAATTGGTTATCTATAAAACTTATTTAACATTTCTTTCCAATTTTATTTAGTTATAAATAGTTATAGATAGTTTTTATTTATTATTATTTAGTTATTGTTTTACTTTGTTAATTTTATTTTATTTTTGTATATACGGTGTGAATGTGTTCAGTTATCAATATAATTATTGTCCCTGTGACAGAATATTGTATGTCTAAATAAACAAATAAAAAAAAAAAAAGTTATAAATATCTTGTTGCTTTTTGTACCAATATTATAAAATTGTAACCGTTGTACCCATCTGTTTCCTTAATATACCCTCCAAAACTATGTATATACTAATTTTATTGCTTATATTGAAGTTACTCTTTATTATAATAGGTCATCTGGCCAGATTTATTGCCAATTGGTTTGAACAATATTGTTATTCTTAAGGGACCTAGTCCCAGAATAAAGATGATTTTCTATTTCTATTTCTATTTCTAAGCTAAGTAACAAGATCCTAAACTGAAGTAAATAGATAGTAACAATTGTTGTAGTATAATATAAAATATAATATATGCAATTATGAATCTTGTCCGTTCTAGCCCTGAAGACCTGCAAAGTCGGATCGAAACGTTGGCTATTAATAAAATAGTTTTGCCACTACTTAGTCTATTTATGACCGCCTCCCCGGACCATTTCCTTCTTTCACATTTTTTAATGTTTCATCAAGTTCACCTTTTGGCATCGTTATGAATATTGTTTCTAATTTTCAATCAAATAATTAAGCCATTGGCCTAATACCTAAGCAATTTCTGAAAATATATATTATTACTAAAATGGACATAAAATCAGAAAAGAGACATAAGGTGATTATGTTATAAATGTAAAAATCCTAACAACAAAAGCCATGAGAATCCAACATATAAGTGAATAGTTGACTTGCAAATGTTTTGCTAATGCAGGCGTCACCAGGGCAGAAAAACCAATATCATATATATTAAAAGAAAAAAAATGCATCATGCATCTCAAGTAGCCATCCAAATAAATACTGAAGCAATGAGAAGGTTCTATTAACAACCGAGAAATGTTACATTGAACAGCGGATTAGACTTAATAAAAATAGATATAACTAAAATATAGTATGTAACCAAGATGAAGGTAGTATTGAAAAAAAAATATAACTCTACTCTCTTTTGTTTCCTATGACTAATTATTAATTCCTCATTTTAGCATGTGCATGTGCTCTTACATCTCTTGTATCTTGACTTTCACTACTTGATGTTTATATGTGGCATGCCATACTGTTGTATATAGAATAAGTATATGTTTTGTATTTTCAATATCTTCCCATTTATCTCTGATTGTATATAGTAAGTATAAATTCTCTCTTTTTCCTTTTATTTTATTTCTTATGCTTGTACATTGCATTAATTCTGTAAACATTTCTTTCTGTAAATAGATCTCTTAATCTTTTTCGCTGCTTTTTAAAAATATTCATCCTAACCCCTTCTCACCTGAACTAGCATGGTATAGCATGGTAGAATAAATAATGGGTAAGTACCTTATATTTTCTAGATTTATCTCTGTAGAGATGAAAGGCTGGCAAAGCCAGGCGCCCAAGAAGTAAAGATTCCGATAGAAAATTATATTTATTCAAAATTATTTTTCCATATTTTTACTTATCCTTTTTTTTCGTCATAAGTAATAAAAAAATCGTGTTAAATTAAATTTAAAAAAATTAAAATTAAAAACATCAAAAATGAAAAATCTCGAAAGAATATATAACATGAATTCTCAACAACACTCAGTGAATACACCGCTATTCCACAAGTATTGTTACTAAAAGAAATGTTTTTGGAATGTTTCGAGAGATGTCTACTGCAATAATTTTTATTTATTTTAGTTTTTTCTTTTGGTATATATGTGATCTTGGTTTTTCTGCCCTAATGATGCCTGAAACATATTCATGGCTTTGTTGTTTGGATTTTTCCATTTATAACATATATTCATAGTTGGTAAATGGTTGACTGTCGTGGATAATGAAGAGAAGAATAGTTGGGGTAGTCAGTCAAAAAAGAAGGCAAAAATAAATGATAATATTTGTTTTTACATATGCCGACGTTTCGACCTGAACAAATATTATCATTTATTTTTGCATTATTTTTTGACTGACCACCCCAACTATTCTTCTCTTCATTATAACATATATTATTTTATCAAAGAACATGCGTCATAAAAACCCCTTCTGCAAACTCCTGCAACCACGACCATTAAGATTTTTATGTTCTTGTTGGAAGTGGGAGTGGCTTCCAGGTCGAGGCCTTCTAGATTATATTCAATTTATGCATCAAATTAAACTTATATTAAATGACTACTAGTTAGAAGTAATATTATGGCCCAGATTAAGAAAATGTCAGTTGTTATTTTTAATAGAACAAAGCTTTCCTAGACGTGATATTCACAATCTTTCCTTTAACTCCACTTAAATATCCGTCAAAAAGGAATACTTTCATGATACTAAAAGAAAAAACCAAGTTGTGTGGTTTAAACCCCACGATATAAGTGAAAACATCAACCAGATGAGATTAATATGGAATATAAATTATAAATAATAGCTCATTACAAGTAGATGAAATGCTGTACATATCCCTTACTTACAGTATGCAGGTTCGATTTTTAGAATCTGAAATATTGTAATCCATATGTTCAACTAACCTCGTTATCAATATTACTTTTCGCCTCCGTAACACGTTTAATACTAACGTCGCTGCGTTAAGATACAATTTTGAATTATAGCTTATTACAGAGAGGATGAAATGGTGAACAATTTTCCCGCTTACAGTATGCAGGTCCGATTTTTACTTTCTGAGATATTTTAATCCATATATAAAAACATTTCAATCAATCGACTCTAGCCGACTTTACCCGAGCGTTAACACTTCGGAAATCTGATCAATCCAATTCACTCTCCACTAAAAAGTTCTAAACCTGGCTAAAGAACATTTCTCTTCAAAAAGAACTTTCATTCAGTTTTAGTGCTAAGACGCCTTTACAAAAGTATTTGTAAATTAAAATAGTCTCGTCCGTTACCTCCTTTATTTACTTAATGCTCAATCGATACTTCAACGCGAGTTTACATTAATCTTTAAAAGGAAAAAAAAACAAATTGGTTCTGTAACCAAACTGGTTGTAAGTACGTTCTTTAATATTTTAATTTTGGGATAAAACTGAAATTAAAACCTCTTCAGAATCTAAATAAATTTATTTTTCTACAACTAAATATATGCATTAAATACATGGCATTAGTCTGCCGACATTTCTATATACAGTAGCAGCATGAACGCTTCAAAAGCATTAAAACAAGCGGAAGAAACTTGCAATATCATCCAAAATCAACTTAAATTGTTAAATATCTAAATAAATTCTACAAAAACCGATTGTATAATATTTTCTTTTCAAAAAAATAAGAAAAAATTTCGAGTTGGTGATTCATACAACAAAATATCAAATAATTTGGTTTATCTAGGAATGAAATTTGAAAGACATCTAAAATTTTTCGCTCATTGCACTTCAAAAGTTAGACAAAAATCCTACAAATTCAGTCACCTTATCACAACCTCAAACCTCAGTCGCAGATTAAAACTAATCATCTACAAAAGCATTCTTCGCCCTTCCCTTCTCTATGCTGCTCCTCCATTGTCCCACATTTCCGAAAACACCAGCAAGATACTTCAACGATTCCAAAATGGAATTCTAATGAGAATAGCTAAAAATACGTCATTTGGAAAACAAAAATCAGATAAACTTCACGCCTTCTTAAATTTATCCACCGTATCTGAATTCTTAAACAAAAGAATAATAAAATTATACGATTCTTTAAACTATTTAACAAATTCAGAATTCAATACCATAACATTTCCGCCATCTCCTCGGCGATGGCAAAATATAGTTGTCAGTTAGATTATAAGACAGTCCTAAGAAAATTATCAAGATAGGGGTGAGCCCCATCACCCAGATTGAAGTCCAGAAATAAAGATAAAAAAAACTAAGAAAGGCTCATCAAGACCTTAAAATTTATCTAAGATACAGAACAAGGAATTTGTTAACCGTGTGAAAGAAACAAACCTTTATGAAACTGGGGATAAGAAAAAAAAAAAATTGGTCTGCAAAAAAATAATACAAAAAAAAAGAAGTGTGTGCTTAAAACCAAACGATGAAAGTGGAAACATCAAGCCGAGATTAATAATATGAAATATAAATTATAAATAATAGCTGCTGAACACTTGCCTCACTTCAGGGTATAAAGTTTCACAGGTCCGAATTATGTTTCTGAGATATTTTAATCCATATCTTCAATAAAACTCATTAGCACTTGGTTTTCGACAATATGTTTTTCTTTTTTCTTTTGCGAAGACGACGAAATCATGAATATTTCCCTCGGTACCAATATGTAGAGCCGATTTTTAGTTTCTGTGATATTTTAATTCATGCGCAAAAAACTTCAATTCGACTCCAGCCGACTTTACCCGAATGTTAAACCTCGGAAATCTGACGGCTCAATCTAATTTTCTTTCCATAAACAAAGTTTTCACTTCAATAAAAATATTATAAAAATTTAAAAAATGTAATCGAATTACGTAAAATGAGGTATATTTAATGTAATACAAACAAAATACTTTTCTAAACAGAAAAAAAAAAGAAAAAGGAAAGGCTTAGAATGAAAGCAAAAGGGCGATCTGGTGAGATTGGAACATTTGGTGAGAGGTCAGAATTCGCTCTGGTCCATGTCATTTAGTTTTTGTGTCTTTTAGTTTAGGTCTAAGAGCCATGAAAAGGCGATCCCGACGGCTTAACAGGTTCACACTTTTCTTCTTCGAACCGAGACGTCTTCCTCAGGAGCTGAAGAAGTAAAACTGTCAAGGTAAGAAGATCATGGTGTCGTATGATGTCCTGAAATATTTTATCCTCCTGACTTTTGTGATGATAGGTAAAGTGGTCACTTACAGAGATATAAGAAACTAGACTTGTAGCACAACAACAATGTTGTGACTTTGATATTTTTACACAGCAATATACAAACTTGGCCAACAGCATTAGGCACCCATATAATTTATTAGAACAAAGTATAGGAGAATAAAAATAACATCTACTTTCATCATATATTTATATTTAAACATAAACAAAGTCAAATTAATATTCTGTCATCAAGCTTTTGGATTTTATGACCTGACTTATCCTTTTCTGTATAGAATTAACAAATCTTGAACAATCTTCTTTGTCTATTTTTATAAAAATGGAAACAAGTTGTCTTTCTTTATTGTTTTATCAGCGTGTGTGGTATCAAGATGTAGAATAATAGAAATGTAGAGCTATAATATTGTATTTTTTTAACGATATTTTACATTTTCGTGAAACGGCTTATCTCCAAATTGAAAACGCTACATTTTCCAAAATTTTCGTAAATAAAATAGTTGTAGGTTACGATTAGATGAAGTTTTACATGGATGTTAATAATTTAATAAAAAGGGGTTGTACCGCGAACTATAAGAAAGAATAACGCCGGACAACAGACAAACATTAAGATTTTGATAGGCAACATATAGTGCATGGTACAGACCGCTATTATCAAATTATAATCATCCGCCTGAAACTTTATAAATAGCTTTATCTCGTCGTAATCTACAAATATTTTATTTCTCGTAAAATTCTCGGAATTGGGGTGTTTTTAACCTGAAAATAGGCAAACTTTGTCTATTTAATTAGGTACTAAAAACTCATAAATACACTTCGATCGTAAGATAATTTGGGCACGAAATGAAGAAAAAGGTGCCCTTCAAAAATATTGAGCTGTTTGGAGTGAAATTTCCCCAGAATAACGTTTTAGAAATAGAAATAAAAAATAAACTTTATTCTGGCACGGTGTCTTCTTAGAATAACAACAATGAACAATTATAAAAGAAAAATGCATATCTGGCCAAAAACTAACTTAATAAAGAAAGATTCAAACAATATATACAACAACTTACATAATAGTATGTAAACAACTAAAAAATAAAATAAAATCTTTTCAACTATACTTATAATAGTGTTGGAAAAAATAATAAAAAAAAAGAAAAAATATCAAAAGTACGTAAATAAAAAGTATTGACTTGTTATGTTAAAAACAAACAGCTAAAACATACAAAATACAACGGGATCACAATATTGTATTATCGCGGCATAAGAGATATAAAATAAGATTAAGTAGATAAATAATAATTGGGAAGGGCCATTAAATTAATTTTATGAGAAAACAATTGGGACAAGAGAAACTGATAGAAAATAAATTATTTATATACGTTATTCAATACGGAATGGTATTGTAAACTATTAACAAACACGGATATTAAGATCGGAAAAGATATATATGTATACGAATTGAGGAATGTAAAAAATGAAATACATCTAAAATATACACAATCTTGTAGATGGAAAATGGGAGCTATATAAGGTTATATAGGCCAAATGGCCCAATACTATGTAGGCTACCTTTTAGTACCTAATTAAATTGATTAAGTTTGCCAATCTCCAAATTAAAAACGCCTCAATTCAGAAAATTTTCGTAAATTAAATATTTGTATGTTGCAATGAGATGACGTTATTCACTCACTATGTTTCAGGTGGATGTTAATAATTTGGTAAAAAGATGTCTGTACCACGGACATATATTAATGCCCCACAATGTTGTCGACACTCATCTAGCCGCAAAGCATGAAAGGACAATAAATAAATAAATAATATATATTATTAAAAGTAATATTAGTAATAATAATATTTGTAATACTCACAAAGCGGCGGGGATGATGTTGGATTCAGCACTGAGGAGAAGCGCGCACTCCGATGTGAGGTCGACCGAGTTCTCGATCTGGGAGCCGACCCTAGTTAGGGTGCTCAACAGGCTTAGAGCCACTGCCAACCTGCGATAATAATAATAATAATATTATTATTAAGTATTATATAGTATAATATAAAGAATAGAACAATAACCAATAAAAAATAAATTTAAACAACACTTTTTTGTGGAGAGTGTATAAGATTGAGCCGTCAAATATCCGAAATGTAATACTCGGATAAAGTCGGTTGGAGTCGAGTAATTGAACTGCTTTTCTATATGGATTGAAATATCTCAAAAATTAAAAATCGAAATTGCATATTGTAAGCGAGGATATTATTCAGCAATTCATCCTCTTTATAATGAGCTATTATTTATAACTAGCTGATGTACCCGTCGTTGACAGATGTATAGTTAAAATTTGAGAATCTTTTTTTGAGATGGATTTTATATTATGGGAGGAGGGTATAAATTCAATTTCATAAAATTAGGTCGGTAGGGAGGAGGGGAATTTTGATAGTTTAGTTTTGAATTTTTTATGGCGGGGCTTATTGAAGTCAAGGTGAACAACAAAAATATTTTTAATCGACTATTTGTTTAGGTACCACACAACTAAACCGACTACCACCGATCCATTAAAATTCGTCATTAAAGCACTCTTGATCAATCTCCACTGGGTTTAGCCCTAGTGACGCGGTTGAGAGAGGAGTGCAGGAAACTCCTGGAGTCATACTTTTCCCTCCACAGTTGGAGGGACAAGTCTGGTTTGGAGTTCTCTCGCCAAGTTGTAAATATTGTATATAGGTGTGCATGTGTTCTTTTTATTTATTTATTTTTAGGTTATTTTATTCTTATTTATTGTATATATGTTATTTTTCTGTATAATTTATTTTATTTACTGTACATAGAGTGTGAATGTGATCTGTGAACACTATTATTAATGTCCCTGAGACAGATTGTAATATATTTCAATAAATAAGCTTATAAAGAAAAAAAAATTCGTTAAGTGTTTAATTTTCATTTATGATAAAGCGAGGAGACTGTGGAGTCGATTAATTAATCAAAAAGTGTTGTTGTCTCTCCACTTCTTTAAGCTCTAGTGAGTTTATCGCAAAATAACATTGGACATTGAGTTACCTACATCCGCGTAAAGTTGATCTGAATATTGTGGCGGGCGGAGTAAAATTTTTGGGAGTATTTTTTTTCTTATTTCCGGCTAATCCCTTTGGTTAATCCTAAAGATGTATACGCCAACATTTGTTAGGCTCGGGAAGTTGAATGGAATAACACCTTGAACAGGAAGAACGGTTGAAAAATGAGTGTGTTTTACCCGCTTTAAGCGACAACGCGTTACAGATTTTCGGTATTCCGGATTTTTCCCGTAGAGTTTTGATAATTATTTCAGTTGAATAGTTCAACTTTTAAATGTGGCTCGCGATAGAGTAGGTTGGGATGAGAATCGAAGTAAGTAACTGCCTAACCTGGATCTCTAGACAAATTACTCAAGAATTCATAACTTTGGTTCTACTCAATACTTTTTCATTTAACGCCTATATTTTAAGTCAAGCAAAACTAAATATAATTACAAAAGTCTACCATTAACCATTTCCGAGCTTACCCTTAGCAAAATTTCGTTGGACAATGCGAACATCGAGACAGACAAAAAATGTTCTAAAAGTGGATCTGGTGTCTGTAATGTATAAAACGGAAAGATATCATGAAACGGGTTGATTCTATTCAATGTGCAGACAAAACTTTTATTTTATTTATATAGATGTTTTTTAACCTAAAAACCTAATATTTATAGGTTTTAATGACCTATATGTTTATTATTATTGTTAACATTTATTATCAACATTAACCGAGATCTTTAGATAAATTACTCTAGAATTCATAACTTTGGTTTTACGAAATATTTTGTTTTTATTTAAAGCCTATGCTTTAAGTCAACCAAACTTCAATATAATGTCAAATTTTCAAAATTCTACAATAAGCAATTGCTGAGCTTACTTCTGACAAAATTTCGTTGGACAATGCGAACATCGAGACAGACAAAATTTTTTTTAAAAAATTGATCTGGTGTCTGCATTGTATGAAACGAAAAGATATCATGAAACGGGTTGATTCTATTCAATGTACAGACAAAACCTTTATTTTATTTATATAGATTTTATCTGAACGGGATGCCATGTTATAGAGGCTAAAAAGAAAAAAATGTGTCGAAAACCAAATTATAACTAGTTTTATTGAAGATATGGATAAAAATATACCAGAAACTAAAAATCTGACTGTAAGCGAGAGAAATTTTCAGCATTTCATCCTCTACATAATGAAGTATTATTCAAAATTGTATATTGGCTGTCTACTGTCTAATTAAAAATATATAAATATAAAAAAGTATATATAAATAAACATATTAATCTATAATATACCATTATTATTGAAAATATAAAATTGTTATTATAGAAAAGAAAAATAAGAAAAACTTATAGCGGTAAGGATGTGAAATCTGATAATTTCTCCTGGAGCCTAGAAGTCTTTCGCTTCGGGGCGCTTTCCAACTCTTTCCACAAAACAAGATCAAGTACTTCATCCGCCATTCCATCAAGATTATACTTTATTAACAAGTTATTTTTCTATATTTTGGTATCAACTAATATAATGTTATGTTCCGAACAAGGACAGTAGTAATATTAATGAAATAGCACATTCACACCACATTTATAGAAAAAATAAAAATAAAATTAGAGAGTATACTACGTTCATAAGTTAATATGCGCTGTACCGATTCGCAAGCACCCGAGGGGTAGACCAAAGCGAAGGTGGGAGGATGAGACTTGATATTAGAATGAAAGAAGCTTATACTTGACCACGATTTTTTTTATTATTATTTTATTGAAATTTATAAGTTTAAACATATATACAACCAGTAAATTTGATATAGGAATATATCACATGAACTTGTGAAGAAGCTACTCATTGGTAACACTTCAAACATAAATTAATTTAGGAGGTCCCTTGGCCATCTTCTTTTCAGACGCCTCGGAGGGTTGTCAGGAATTGTGTTGGATGAAAGGTTTTAAATTAGAGGATTGGGGTGACCAAAGAGTTTGGAATGAAAAGAGGTATATCTAGTTCGGGCCTAGTCTTCCACAAGAGCAATGTTGAGACCTTTATGGATAATTTTATTTATTACATAATAAGGAACATATAGGATTTTACGGAGGATTTTGGATTGTATACGGGAAGAATTTGATGTTTTTGTAGAGCCCCAATACCACGAATGTTAAAGTAACAATTTACTTCATAAGAGATCTCCGATAGTACTGTCGTGATTGAAAATATACTATCGTGATAGCTTAACCATGGGAAAGGGCCTTAAGGAGTTTAATTAATTTCAAAGATTCTTTAATACATGAATTCTAACCCGTTTCCAAAATACGTAAATGCTTGACAAGTAATATCCTGTAGAGCTTTCTAAATGTTACGAAACTAACACGATGACCAGATTTAGGTCGTTCGAAATTGAAGTAACGCAAAAGGTGAAATATATTTAAGCCGGGCCGGAACCCAGAATGGACAAGACGTAGCCCATATTAGACAGGAAATCGTGATCGGGCAGTGGCTCCTGTATATAGGAGGCTTGCACAACAGATCCAGGAGGCAGTGCGAGTCTATTAAATAAAATGAAAGGTTGTTTGTAGTCGATGTTAAGATTGTAGATATTTAAATTATAGTAATCATCGCAATTCATTATAAATGGTCGTGTGAATATTTTCATAATCACTTACATATGTATGAAAGACATAGGAAGAAAAAGTATTATAATTCTGAAAAAATTTCATATCTAAGTAGGAGGGTGTGTGAGTGTTAACATCATATTTCAAAAACAAGAAGACATATGGAACCAAAATTACATATTTTATGTTAAGTATTTCCAACTGGACAAATAACTTTAATAAGGTCTATTTGGACATACGGAGTTGAGTTTTGGGTCTCCATTAAACCATCAAATTCCTTACAATCCAAAATATTTTGTAAAATCCTCAGTGCTCCTTACTTTGTTACAAATAAAATTATCCACAACGACCTTAATGTTCCATATGTTCTGATTTGGCCCAATCCAGATACCCATCATTCCGTAAAATATTTCAGAACCATCTAAACTCTCCTGCTTTATCTTCGATCTCTGACCCTCTGTGGTTTCTAAAAAGAAGGTGGCTTGGTGATCTAATGTAGAAAGTTTATCCTCAAGTATATTGATATCACTATATTCCTCTGTGTTGCATTTACTAGATATATTTTATTTTAATATCGTTGAAAATTTCATTAATAAAGAAATGCTAGGTATACGTCTAAGAATTTACAGGAACATTTTTCGTAAAAATTGACCAACTGTAAATGTTACTTTACTTTATCGATTTTAAAAATTTATCGAAAACGACTTTAACTAAATTTCTTACTTCGATGATAAATTACACGGCATTTAGTATCAGTTAGGTCACATCCTCATTGCAATAGTCTGACAGTGGTTAAATGATAAATATTTAAAATATCTCCCCTTAAACTATCTTTAATTCATTGCTATTACTAATACAATATGTATAAAAATCATCAATGAAAGAATTTTATATTAAACGAAAAAAAAAATATTTCAGTGGTTAAAAACTAGTTTCTGAAAATATTCACAGGTTCCTCACGGGTTACTACCTAAAGATGAGATAATTTTTAAACAAAATACTTGAGAAATATTGATTTAATTATTATTATTCTGTTTCTTTTTGTTTTACTAAGACAATTTTTCATTGGTTTCAATCATTAATTCAATATTTTATAATTTTTTCAAGTAAAAACTTCTTTAGGCACTTTTTGCACTTTTTATTTTGATCAAAGTGAATTTGATTGAGTCGTCATTTGTGATGTGTAACGAAGATATGGATTAAAATATCTCTGAAACTAAAAATCGGACCTACATCCTTTAAGCTAGGAAATTTTTCATCATTTCATCCTCTATGTAATGGACCAATATTTATAATTTATATTTTATATTATTAATCTCGCATTGTCGATGTTTTCACTTATATCGTACTGTCTAAAGCACAAACCTTAGTTTTTTTGTCTTTTTTTTTTAACTTTTTCAAGTTAATTGATTCATTCAGTGATACTTCTTATAAATTTTTTTTTATTGGTGAATTTTAATAAATAACTTTTATTTATTTTATTTTTTGTGATAGGCATTATAAACATTTAAATTATTGCGATTAAACTATATGTGTATGATTTCAAAATTTAAAAAAAAAAACATCTAGACCCGAAACATAGATTTTTTAATGATATTTCGGTGTACTATCAATATACGGTTAAAAACTATCAATATCATTACTTTTTCTGATGTTTTCATCTCTAGTAAGAAGCGATCATTACATATTTAAAAAAATACCTAATCAACAAAGTTAATATAATATGAATTTTAAAATTAATTTATAAAAAATAATATATTGTTTTTATATTACAATTGTTATTACAATTGGTGGTGTTTTCCACGTTCTCTGAAAAATTGTTAATAATGATTAGGATTCGCTTAATAAAACGAATTTTCATCTCAGTGTAGTCTTTGAAGTTAGTAGGTTTAAATCTCCAATTTTCTACATAAATCTTTTTTTTTTTATAATATATTACCCTTTTGCGGTAGTGTACTCTAAGGTTTAAGTCCATAGACTTTCAGGATTGTCTTTTAGATCAGTAATTTGTTGTCAATTGAAAGTTGAGATTTTCTATTCAGTAGTCTGTATAATTGGAAGTATCGTCGGTCAAGTTCTTGTCTTTTAAGTCTAGTATATGGGTTATAGGATAGTCTTCGGTATAAGAGAAAGCCATGATACCGGACTGAGTCTGAAAAACCTGAATATTTTTTAAATAAATTATGTTTGATCTATCAGTATATCAGTAAAAGTAAATATCAGTAAAAGATATGTAACGATTTTTTTGAATTAACGGCTCGACCTTTTTTAATTTTGCTTGTTGAAATTACTCTGCGAAAGCTCGTGCAAGTTTGGAAACAATTTGAAATTTGGTTGATTTTTAAGTATATAACCGACATTTAATTGATGTAGTAGTCAGATACCTGCCAAGTATTGTAACGAAAAATAGTTCGTAAAATAATTTTTAGGTTTTATAAATAATAATAAGTTTTTTTTTTTATTAACTCGAAGAGGGTTAAATATATAATTAAGTATTTAGTATTACTTTTAATTATAAGCAATTGTTTATATTAGGTCTAGTTTTAAGTATTGATTGTAGATATTATTTTTAAGTCAGTGGAACAGCCAACAAATGATTGGGAGGAAAACCAAAAGAGTCAAGAGAATCGAGAGAGAGATGGCGGCACCTCGCGAGGGTTGAGGCACGCTAAGGATTTTGTGTGTAAAAGGTTTTAGTATTACGGTGTACACCGGATATTCTTTACTATTCATGGAGCTGTGATTATCAGCGACGAGTGCCGCTTGATCTTACAAGTTGGTGAATGAACATTTTCACAACTTGAGGAGATAAATTGTGGAGATATTGAAGACGCTAGTTCGAATAAGTTGCCACTTCCTCAGATAACCCAATGTGCCAATTGGACAGTTCAACCAGTGGGATATTGTAAATATGTACAAATAAGTTTTATTCTATCTATTTTAATTTCCAAATGTTTGTAATTGGTACATTGTATAGTTGTAAGGTAATGTTTAGGCCTATAATAATTTTATAATCTTTTCTTTGATAATTAAAGTTAATTATATTTTCTTTGTTTTCTTATTATGAGGTTAATTAACATATGTTTTTAAACCCAAAGGTTTCGAGTTCGTAGCTCATTCCACGTTCTAATTTTTTTTTTTTTTTTTTAAATTAAATTCATACATTTTGTTTGGTTTTCGCTATTTTCCAAATTTAACAAATTAAATAGCCTAGCGCCGGTTGATTATTTTTTTTTTGCGAACCCTGCCGTCTCCACTGAGCATCCGGCAACTTTGTTGCGGAATCGATTTTTCTAAATTAAATACCGTAACAGTATATTTTGTCTTATATGCTATGATTATCGATATCCGAAAGAGTTTCGTTAGATGGTGGTAGTAGGCACTCGTCTACTAAACCAAGTTCAAATATTCGTGCACGTCAATTTCCCTGACTATATACCAAAGTATTTAAGTAAATGTGCAAGGAGTGGAAACGATTATTTCCGTAGTAAATAAAATTAATTTTACTATTAAATTTTCAAATAGTTCGTCATTTTAATATTGAAGAGTACTATTCGCCGAACCACAGCATTGTAACTTGCTTTGAGGAATTGGAACAGACACCATCCAGACACAGAATTATCCTCTAGTAGTTAAGACAAATCGCGATTTTCCACTAATACTATGCCGCATTAACAGCTCTGTCTTCTCTAGGAAATATCTTGAAAGGTTTCTGTTGTTTTCTTCTCTAAGGCTCATCTCTCTTCAAGCTTTTCAATTTATTTTTTGTATTTTCATGTCTACGTTTCACTGTTCTCACTTCTCGATTATTCCGAAGTTTTACTCTTTTAACAGTAATTATTCTACTTAAAATGACATGACACCTATCAACATATCTATTCAAAAACATTGTAAGTATGCAATAGTAAACTTAATCTTCGTACTTTTTAAGGGATATTATATGGTGCATTTCAATGGGTTTTACTACATATAAATCCGAGCTTTACATAAAATCGATAATTAACGAGATAAGATAACTTTAATGTTCAACTTAATCTTAGCAAACTGTTAGTAGGAAGGTATGAAACACACTGATCTCAGAGCACTATAGAAACAACAATATAGGCATTTTAAAATTTTCTTTTGGGACTTTGTTCATACAGTTGTCAATAAAGAGCATTTTTCTTTAATCTAGAAAAAACTGAAACGTTTTAATCAATAAGTAATCTTATTATTTACATTTAAAGTCCAACCTGTCAATCAATTGGCCTTCTGCTCATAACTGGCGCGTTCACCCTAATAAAAATCATTAATAATAATTCATTTTTCACCTACTGGTAATTTTAGACCAAACTTTTTAACAATAATAATAATTCTTAAGTAATACTGTTTAAAATCATAAATATATATATATATATATATATATATATATATATATATATATATATATATATATATATATATATATATAATATAGTTTGAGTCTGAAGTAGTAGGTGGAGAATATTGTTGTCAAGACAGATCGATTTAAATTTTTATTTATAAATCAGGTATGATTTTCAAATTAAATATTATCATATTATATATATTATCTGTAAATATTGTATTGTTGTATTGTATTGCATGTATGCGTTTTTTTTATTAATTTATTTTTAGGTTATTTTATTCTTATTTATTGTATATATATATTATTTTTCTGTATAATTTATTTTATTTATTGTACATACAGTGTGAATGTGATCTGTGAACACTATTAAAAATGTCCTTGAGACAGATTGTAATATTTTTCAATAAATAAGCTGAAAAAAAAAAATTATTATTATTATATGATTTTTTCGGAAAAAATAATTATTGATTTATACCCTGAATTTTATAAAATTCAATAATCCTATGCGGTACTTATTTTTGTTGTGACAGTCACAACATAAATTTTAAAGTTTCTAATTGAGATACATGATCGAAGATGAGAAGATACTCTTCCTCATGCCTATCGTGTCCTGTATATTCTGTTTATATATATATATATGTATGTATATATATATATATATATATATTATATATATATATATATATATATATATATATATATATATATATATATTATTATATGTATAGCACTTGGCTACTGTAATCATATTCCCTGGTTTTCCGTGAACATTGACAGTTATGAATAAGAAATAAAGAAAAGAACAAAAATTAGAAGTGCTTTAGACCACATGATAGAAGTGAAAAAACCAACAAGGCGAGATTAATAATACGAAATATAAATACTAGGTTATTATAAAGAGGATGAAATGCTAAACATTCCCCTCGCTTACAGTATACACGTCTATTTGTAATTGTCGACATTTTTTAATCCATATCTTCCATAAAACTTGTTATTATTTGACATTATTTTTTGCTCTTTTCGCCACTCTAACACTATATTTTTGAGGGACTTAAAAAAAAAATCGTCAAATAATTTAGATATTTAAATTTTTCACGTTTGTCATACTTTCCCTTTCTATAAATATTCTTAAAATATTTAAATATAAGTTTTTTTCAATCTTCATTGCCAGCAACTATTGTCCTGCAATTGTTTATATTAAAAATTATGTAACTTTATTATTTATATTATTATATGATGATATTATTATCGCAACAGCTTCTTAATTTCTTGGTAGATGATTAAGGCTATTATATCCATATTCGTGACCTTTTTATGTTATTTTAACGAATTATATTTGTTATCGATTTCTTCATCTAGATTGATCTGTTATTTTCATAGAATACATTTTTTCAATATTTCCTTTTTTTTATTCTTTTTACTGTATTAAATAATGCGATTAATTTTATAGTTGAAGATCTTTATTCTTAAAATATGCATCTATAAATGACCTCCCGCCCCTTATTTCTTTTTTTTTAACCAAAGATGTCCCTCATTGGGAGGTTGTTCAATACAAGTTGTTCGTATGTATGCATCTCTCTGGAATTCTGGAGAGTAAACCAAAACATGCCTTACTTTCACTGAAGTATAATTTATCATAATACGAAAAAAAAACTGTTCCTTTTTTATATTAAAGTCATTATTACGCAACTTCTTGGGTTTTTCCATCATTTTTTTTTTTAAGTATTTCCTTCAACAGTGGCTGTGAAATGATATCCAATTTACAAATTATGTCCTCCCTACTGGCAGAATATTTTGGCTGAAATTTACGTATTTATCTTTTTTTTGTTTGTTTTGTATTTTGTTATGATTTTTTTTCTCAGTCTAGCCTTTGTAGTGCTTTGAGCGTAATGTGAAAAATGCCCGTTAAATAACATTCAAGTAGGGATTTCCAAACTAACAGTGAGTTTATACAAGAAGATTCACAAAGCAATAATAACAAAGCTGTAAATTATTATACAATTATTATACATTATTAAATAGTGAACACTAATTTACACACACATAACTGCTTCATTTCAAAACATTAAAATACTCTTCACAATTTATAGTCCGTGGTACAGAACCCTTTTTGTCGTATTATTAACATCCGCCTGAAACTTCGAAAATAGTTACATATCATCATAAATTAGAACTATTTTACTAACGAAAACTTTTTGAATTTGGGCATTTTCAATCTGGAGGGAGGCAAACTTTGTCTATTTTAGTAGCTACTAAAAACTTATAAATATCCATTTGCTTTCTACTTTGATAATAAGATAATTTGGTCACAAAATCGATAAAAAAAGTGGCTTACAAAAATATGTTGAGGTTTTTCCTATATAACCTCGTTATTTTGATAATTTGGGGGCGTAGGTCACACCAAACGGACCAATATTTTAGAAGGCCACATTTTTTCTTGATTTCTTGATCATCAAATTATCTTACGATCCATGAAGAAAGCAAATGAGTATTTACGAGTTTTTAGTAGCTAATTAAATAGACAAACTTTGTCCCCCTCCACATTGAAAACGCCCTAATTCTAAGAGTTTCCGTAAATAAAATTGTTCTAGGTTACGATGAGATGAAACTATTTATGAAGTTTGAGGCGGATGTTAATAATTCGATAAAAAAGGGTCTGTACCACGGACTAATACATTAGTTTTAATTGTTAATTGATTTTAGACCATTTGCAACTTATTCCTTAAATACGCTTCAACTTAGGACCAAATCGAACGAGCTCGTTTTTTTTTTTTTTTTTTTCCTAAATGTTATGGATGTGGATGAAACTTGATAAAA
This sequence comes from Nezara viridula, assembly GCA_928085145.1. NCBI lineage: Eukaryota > Metazoa > Arthropoda > Insecta > Hemiptera > Pentatomidae > Nezara > Nezara viridula. Next base: position 161,901,246 of record OV725080.1, read on the forward strand.
TTGATTCAGGATCATTTTTTTTACCGATAATCTCTAACTCCTTTATAACTTTATATATACATACGTATCATATGCACATCCTGAAACGGAAGTAGCGTATGGAATTCGATAAAATTGATATGGAACTATCTATGTACTAAGTCACATAATCCCTGAAAAAATTAATTGGAAAAGTTGTGGGTGTCGATCTGACCAAATACAGAAAGATACAGAACAAAATATGTTACTTGATTTCCAAAATACGGGAGAAAATTTTCGATTCTGAGCACAAAATGTTTTTTAACACCTCTCCTCGCTTTCTACGAATACTAAGCTTCTTCACTTTCAGTAATTAGGACGCTAAAATATATTTATTTAAAAAGCTTTATACACCACTACTGCATGTCTATAATTCATGATAATTCCAAAACACTACGTTTTTTCATTGCCTTCATAAATGTGAGAGATACAGGCATGTGAACCACTACCTGTCACCAATTTGAAAGAAAATGACAAACAGTAAAATCGAGTTTCAATAATTATTATTACACAAAGCCATCGAATTCCTCATACATCTAATCATTACATTCTGAAATACTTCCTAAAATTGTCAACGCTGCTTACTTGGTCACTAATAAAATCATTCATAAAAAACGTAATGTTCTTTATGTTTCCGAATAGGCCCAATCCAGATATCTGTCCTTCCCTAATAAACTTCAGAACCATCCGAACCCCCTCGTTTCTAGCCTTGCTTCCTATTCGATCTCTGATAACCCTCCGAGGCGTCTGAAATGAAGATGGCCTCGAGATCTCCTATTGTAAATACATTTTTTTTTATAATACTACCAGTGGGTAGTTTCTCAACAAGTGTTTTTATTTTCTGTTATCACATTCACTGAATGTATTCTTTCTTAATACAGTTGTAAATATAATAAATTAAAAAAAAAATGAAAAAAATACTATGGTGTGATCTGTGATTTTGAGGTAAAAAAATCGGCTTCTATAAAAAAAAAAAATTTTTTATATTGTTTTAACATTTTTAATTCTGCCTTAGCTGTGCATAAATGTCTAATAATAAGTTGAGATAAATCGAACGATTTGTTTTGTTACTACCATCCTAGGAATTAATTTAGAATATATTTTTTATTAATTTGTAGATAAGCGTAAAATGAAAGTTGTGTGAGGTAGATCACTGCATTTATGTATTTTTAAATAATAAATCTTCATGGAATAATTTACACGATTTTTTTTTTGTTTATAAAAAAAATAGAGTGAGATGGTACGAACATTTAACAGGCGGTGAAGTTCTAAACTTGGTTTAAAGTTATGTCGATGGCGGAAATGAAGCTGCTGAATTAATCTCTTATTAATCTTAAAAAATTAAGAAGTTGTATAATTTTCGTTGATGGTTCAATGGACAGCCCAAATCGCTGTATCAGTAAAAATGCTTTTAATCTCTGATTACGTCCATCGTTGCAAATTGCATAAGGGATTATAACTTCTATAGAATGATTTTTTTATTCTCCTTAATTGACATTTATTTATTTGTTTAGTTATTTATCTTATAGTATTTACTAGCTGATGTACCCGTTGTTGACGGGTGTACAGTTAAAATTTTTAAACTTTTTTTGAGATGGATTTTGTATTATGGGTGGGATGGGGATCCAAATTTAATTTTATAAAAATAGGTGGGAGGGGGGAATTGTTTTAAATTTCTTTACGGCGGGGCTTATGGAAATCAGTCATAACAAGGTGCCACACAACTAAATCGACCACCACCCATCCATTAAATTTGATTAAGTGTTTAATTTTCATTAATGGTGAAGCGAGGGGATTGTGGAGTAGATTGAAATAATCAAAAAGAGTTGTAATCTCTCCACTTCTTTAAACTCTGCTGAGTTCATTGCTGGCAAAATAACATTGGACATTGAGTTACCTACATCCGTGTAAAATTAGAACTTGATCTGAATATTGTGGCGGGCGGGGTGAAATTTTTGGGAGTTGTTTCCCCCCAATTTCCTCCTATTCCGTTTGGTTAATCCTAAAAATGTATACGACAACATTTGTTATGATTGAGAAGTTGAATCGAATGACACCTTGAACGGGAAGATCGAACAAAGTTTAAAAATGACCGCGTTTTACCCGTTTTTTGAGCGACAACGCGTTACAGATGCTCGGTATTTTGGATTTTTCCGTTGAGTTGTGATAATGTTTTCCATCAGTTGAATAGTACAACTTTGGCTCGCGGTAGAATAGATTGGGATGAGAATGGAAGTAAGTAAATGCCTAACCGGAACCTCTAGACAAATTACTCCGGAATTCATAACTTTGGTTATACTCAATATTTTGTTTTCATTTAAAACCCATGTTTTAAGTAAAGCAAACTTTAATATAATTTAAAAATTTCAAAAGTCTACGATTAGCCATTGTTGAGCTTACCCCTGACAAAATTTCGTTGGACAATGTGGACATACAGACAAACAAAATATTTTTTAAACAGTGGAATTGGTGTCCTGTAATGTATGAAACGGAAGCTATCATGAAACGGTTGTGATTCTTTCAATGTACAGACAAAACATTTATTTTATTTATACAGATTATTTATTCATGATTAATGAAATGGACACGACAAGGTTGCTTAGGTCATATGGTCCAATATTTTTGTTGGCTACCTTTTTTACTTCACTACATATATATAATAATTAGTAAGGGTAATTAATAAGCGACGAGAAAATTTTTGAATCTGATTTTCAACAGAAATACACGTTTGAAGGTACCACTGAGTCGAAATGACCAGTTCCCGAAAAATGGTGTCTGTGTGTTGTTAATGTTAGCAGTGTAGCTCAAAAATCGAAAAGTCCTACGAAACTGATATTACGTAGTTTAAGATAGATAAATCCTCAGATTTGACGACTGGCAACTTTTTACTTAAAATCGGCTAACCGGAAAGGTGCAACTTTAATATCAACGCTAGAATAATAAGTTTTCAAAATTTTCTCAACAACGGATCTAACGATTTTGATTAAACTCGGTGTATCATTGTATAATTAAGTGGTCTTTAATGAAATAGACGTTTTGAGGTATCCTAAGTCGAAATGACCAAGTCCCGAAAAATGGTCTGTATGTCTGTGTGTTTGTTTTTAAAAAGTTCATGGAATTTCCTAAAAAACAACAACAAAAATTCTTAAGATCGGACAACTAGGAGGAAAGATATGGTCTCTAGTTTTTTGCCCTGAAGAGCCAAAAATTAGGATAAATTTAAAATACACTTTTTTAATAGTAGAGACTAAAAAAACCTTTTTTCTACAGATAGTTAATAAAGTATCTTTCCTAAGAACATTTTTCATAAGACCTTTATTCTTAGTTCCGTATTTCAACACTGCAATTACCACCTCCGGAATCAACTTACTCATATTCTGCATAGATGCCTTTTTCAACTATAAATATCACTAAAATGACATCACTTAAAAATATTGAAATTTGAGTTAGTTATTCTGAAGTTTATAAAAGCAAAGAAAGTTTTGTGGTTTATAAAAGCAGATGGAGTGACTAGATTTTTATTGCCTGTCGTCGATGTATTAAATATATATTTTGTAATTATAATGGTCTTAATGACTTGTTATCTGTAAGCTTTAAGCTTTAGCTCCGTTTAAAATGCACTTCAAAAAAATTTATAATAGCCCAGCATTGCCAGAAAATAATTTCTATTCATAGTAGATCGGTAAGTGAAAGTTGTGTGTTGTGCGCACCAGATTTTTTTTTTCGATTTTGTGATCAAATTATCTTACGATTCAAGGGGAAAGAAAATGATTTTTTAAGGTATCATTAAATTAATTTATTTATTGTAACGATATTTCTGAGAACTTTCGTAAATAAAAAAATTGTACGTTGCAATAAGACGAAACCATTCACGAAATTTTCGGCGGATATTGATAATTTGTTAAAAAGGGGTCTGTACCACGGACTATAATCATTCAGTAATTAAATTGTTACTTTACAAGTTGTGGTAAAGAATGACCATTCACTAATTTTGATTTTTACTGCGCAAGTTGCGTCATCAAAAATTAATGAGGGAGATACTTTTTGACAGGGTTATCAATTTATGAGAGGGAGATGAAATTTCGACGGGGTTATGAATTTTCAAAATGAAACATTTCAAAACAAAAGACAAGTGGAATCATAAAATAGATCGCAGGATGTGTAATGATATATAATCTACGAACATTCAAATTCTATTTCGTTTGCACTGTTTTTGAGAAGAAGAGACGAATAAAATATCTTGGATGGTGTGGGGTAAGGTTTATGCTCCATCAACCTTGGGGGGGGGAGGAAGGTACGAACATGCTTCGCTTATAAATCTATTTATTATGGGAACACGATCTCGTTACTAAACTGATGCAATAATACTTCTAACATCAATCTAAATTAAAAACTAAAGCTGACTTATTTAGAAATCGTGAGAACCTTTAGCTATGTCCAGGAGAGCACGGACCATTTCTCCACCTGTCCAATTAGGCCGAAGAGGTCCTGTAAGCAGGAGTGCATCGTTGGAATGCGTTGTCCTGACCATTAGTGGTGAAAGGACCATCAAGGATTCTTGTGATATAATTTAGTATCTCTATATTACAAAATATTAATATGTAATTAAGTCAAATTTGTCTATTCAAGGGTACCACGATTAGAAAATAACACCAACTAATTAAGAAAACATAATATTACAAAATATAGTTTCTTGTTTAATATACCAGAGCTCATCACAGAAGACGTATTTAATAATAAAAATATAATTTGGTATACGAATTACAAAATTTTTGTCCAAATAGTGCCAGTTCAAAACTTTGGTTTCTTTCTGCTATATGTTGTCCAGCTAATATTTAATTGTATTAATATATTTTCGATACTATTTTTTATTATTGAAATTTACAACTGTATTAAATGGTAAATATAAACAAGTAGCACTCCAATTATATTTCTATATTAGAAGTGCCCAAGGCCATCTTCTTTTCAGACGCCTCGTAGGGTTATCAGGGACAGAAGAGGAAAAAATGTTGGAAACAAGAGGGTTCGGATGGTTCAGAAGTTTATTACGGAAGGATAGGTATCTGGATTGAGCTAAATCGGAAACATATGGTACATTAAGGTCATTATGGATGAATTTATTAGTGACAAAGTAGGGAGCATTAATTATTTTACGAAGGATTTTTGATTGTATGGATTGGATACGAAAGGAATTTGATGGTTTAGTGGAGCCCCAGAGCTCGATTCCATAATTCCAAATACGCCTTATTATAATAATATATATGAGTCTTTTGTAAATAGTTTAGAAGTTCAGAGTGTTTGTCTAGTAATTGCTTCAGTAGTCGAAAACGTCGAGCGGTTTCTAGTCGTTTCAGTCTGGTATGAGGATTCCAAGTGAGATGTTTGTCAAGGTAGAGTCCTAGGTATCGGATTTGTTCAACAGGAGTAAGTAGAGTATTGTTAAAGTATAATTTTCGATGCTAACTTTATTAATAGTCATTACAAAATATTTTAGAAACACTTAAACAATTATAAATATTTACATTCCTCTATCATAAAATACTGTGCGGATGTACGATAATATAATTTTCCACGAATGACTTGAAATCCTAGTTATAAATTTTAAAATTTTTCATTAGTTATTTTTATCATGAAAATATTTAATTTCCATTAAATAATATTACCTTTAAAAATACTGAAAATTATTACACTACTAACGTTTGGTGATTTACAAACAATTATACGAAAATATCGAAGCATAATTTTAGATAACATAATAAATTTAGAACACTATTGATAGTTATATAAAAACGATATTTGACCAAACAAAATTTAAAACTAAAGTAGATAAAAATTTCAATTTTTTTAAACAAAAATATTATTTTTAAGCCTATTGAGAAACCTCAAGAAAAAAAAGATAAAACAACGAAATTTCATAGTTTTTTTTTTCTTTTACGTAAAAAGGCAAGTTCTGAATGCTATCAGAATGTTGTCTGCTTAAAAAGATGTTTTACGTTCACAGTATTGTGTAGTTGCCATGATAGGACGTCACAGTAAATAGTCATGGAATAGTTTGTAATGTGTTCGTTAACAGTCGGCATATGAAGATCAGTATGTAAGGTTATGTTGGTAACGTTCGTTTGTAATTTTCCTGAATGTTTTTGCTTAGATTTTAATTTTGTTAATATAAGTCTATTTTGACTGTTCCAAATATCTATTCTTCAAATTTATCCATTTTCTTTATTACTAAGAATGAATGAGCTTCAGTTTCTAATAAACAAAATAACAGTACTTTAGAAGAATAAATTTTGAGAATCGGTAATTGAATCATCTCATATTAACAACCATTAAATTGTACATTGATAGATATATAAAAAAATATTTTTGGAATGGGTCATTTGTTATTCAAAATTATTTGAACTGAATTAGGTGTTAACAGATTAGGTAGGTCTTGTAATGTTGTATAATAAAAGAAGTGTTGCACGATTTCCTACTAATTTAAATTCCAAGTCAACAACTGTTCACTTAAGTCCTTTATTTGAATACAAAACGATTGTCTCGACTTAGTGTTGAAATAATAGAACGTAATTGTTGGCTGTAAACACTTGACGGGTAGACAGATCCGAGACACTCAAGTTCATAAATATTCAAGAGGTTTCTCTTCCGTCTAGGACAAACATACAGTGTGATATCGTGATCTTAGTTCCATTAGAGCAAATGTACAGTGTGATATCGCGATCTTTATTATTATTTTAGGTACTAGTTCACATTAGTTTTGAAAGGATTACGCATGGTTCACAATCACTTCGGTAACACTTGTTCATGAAAAACCGAGAACAGCCGAATGTTGCCGAATGATACGACGTCAGCTTTTGTTCCAACCACCTGTTTCCCTTCTAGACCTGGAGCCAGGGCCCAAAAATCGACCTGATCGCAGGCGAAGGTTTGATTGTAAATTACGAAATTTTATGTTATTCTAAGTAGATAAAACCTTGTCGGCCATTCCGGAGCCGCTGCTTTCAAAAATGGCGGCGGATTTAAAGAATATTAGGTCAATAATTTGAGGATCGAAACGAGAAATCCATTGCGAAAAATGTGAGAATAGTTTCTATTTTTTAAACTTGTATATATGGGTTTAGGCAAGTAAAAAACAAAATTGCAAACGCACGCCACCAAGGGAAAATTTTTACAGCCAAAAAAGTCAGATTTTTTCTATATTTTTTAGGTTTTTCATGTATAACTCCTAAACGATGCATCAAAACGAAAAATTTATTCTTTAATAAATTAAAGAACGCTAAATTTTGCGTCAAACGAGTACATGAACTTTAAAATTCGGTAACGCGGTAAGGTATAAACGGTCAACCAACGTTGAGTTTTACCAAATTTGCCAAAATCTGAGACAAATTACTTACTATCAATGGCCCTGTAACCTGGAAATGAGTTCCCTAAGAGGAAAAAGCCATAGAGTCGAAATTGTAGTGCATCAAATTTCGCGTATACCTTCTAAACGAATTATTTATTTACAATATTTTTAATTTTTATTTTTTTATAACAGTAATTACTCTGGAAATAAAATACTTAAAATGATGTTTGAATTGTTCTTCAAAGAATTTAAAAAAAAAATGCTTTTAAAAATTAATTTTTGACCGGTGGTTACATATAGAACCTATATATGCACGCATACTATTGTATATTATCTTTTATAACTTTATATAGAAGATTTTATTAATCTTTTAGATAATAAAATATTTAAAGTTTTATATCATCTTATTAATCGATATTCCATTTATTTTCAAGTAAAAGGTTTTTAATAAGAGTTTTTCGAATATATGAAAATTCCAAGATACTGAGTAATATCTCGTGGTACATACCCTTTTAATCAAATTATTAATATCCGGCTGAAACTTCGTAAATAGCTCCATCTCATCATAACCTACAAATATTTTATTTACAAAATTCTCGTAATTAGGGCGTTTTCAATCTGGAGGTTGGCAAACTTTGTCTATTTAATTAGGTACTAAGAACTCGTAAATACCCATTTTCTTTCCACTTAGTCGTAACATAACTTCAGCACAAAGTCGAGAAAAAATGTGGCCTTCAAAAAATTGAGCCGTTTTGCGTAATTTGCACCCCAACATTTTCAAAATAATGAGGTCCAATATTTTTGTAAGCCACATTTTTTAGTAGTAAAGAAAGCAAGTATTTACGACTTTTTAGTACCTAATTAAATAGACAAAGTTTACCGACTTCCAGATTGAAAACGTTCCAATCGCGAGAATTTTCGTAAATAAAATATTTGTAGGTTACGACGAGGTGATGCTATTTACGAAGTTTCATCCGAATGTTAATAATTTGATAAAAAGATGCTGTACCACTGACTATAATGGAAATAATCAATAAGAAAAACAAATACAGTGAAATAGTATTCAAAGATATAAAAATGACCGGTTTAAGTCGATTATTATTTCTTTTCTACAGATGTATAATATATGTATTGTATTGTATAATATAATATAATAAGTTCGATTATAGTTACGTCATAAAACCTAAATGTGGAATATAAGTCGGTTCATGCTCTGATAAAGATATCCAAGTATTTTAATGGCGGCAAAATTGTCTGTAACTAAGTCAAGAGATCTGTCGCCTTCGTACTCTTTCGGATACAACCTGATTCATTCGGCACTCTATGAAGATGTGTGACCGAAGTGATTGTGAACCACGCGTACGTGAGGAACTGAAAAAAAATTAGCATAAAATCAATAAAGTTCTGACAGACGTGGTGAATATTTATTTGGTGAATGCTTAAAAACAAGGTGAATTAAAAGGACAACAGAACGATTTAAATATTCACTATCTGTCACCGAACGGCTGTCCGATTTTCCGAACCCATTTAGGTAATAGATAAATACGAAACAGTCCTATTGTCTTCTATGCTGATTTCGAATGTAACAATAAAACTATTGTAATATTTCAAAAGACTGTCAACGAGGCGGAAAATAATGTTCTTTTGATTATATAATAAATTTGCAAATTTACATATAAATAATTATAAATCCAGGATTATATAGTTTTTTAACCCAAGAAAAGTAGCGTTCGTCAAAATGACGAAGTTTCTGCATGATCCAATTAGTTTCATATTATACCCTTCTTCTGACACTCTGTCCTCTCAGCAGTGCTACCTACTACTTTACAAGAGATCTTCAACGGTAGAAACCTCTCACAACAGCTAAGTCTGATTGTTTTTATTATTTAATTTAGGCATACAAATACTGTCTCATTCAGACTTTTTAAAATAATTTTTCTGTTTTAAAAAATGACGTTTCCTACCTTACTGACAGATACTTCAAAGTCAATCATAACAATGCTTATTCATCTCTTTTTACTCAGTCTGCCGGTGTTCCTCAAGGTAGTATCCTAGGTCCTATCCTTTACACAGTTTATACAGCTGACATCCCAACCCAATCAAACACTGTCATCACCACATATGCTGATGACACATGTTTGCTATTTGTAAATAATGATCCATCAACTGCATCCAAAACTCTTCAATCACACATCATAAGTCTTGAAAAATGGTGTCAAAACAGGAGGATTAAAATAAATTCCAATAAATCCCATCAAATTACCTTCACTCTTCATCGTAAACCTATGACTTCCTATCCTACAGTATTCTTCAACAATAGCCCTCTTATCCCTGTCGAACGAATCCGATACTTAATACTCCACCTTGACAAACGACTCACTTGGAACCCCCAAACCAGAATGAAACGACTAGAAACCGCCTGACGTTTTCGACTACTCCAGCACTTACTAGACAAACACTCTAAGCTTTCAATCAATTACAAACGACTCATATATATGACAATAATAAGACCTATTTGGACTTACGGAATTGAGCTATGGGGCTCCACTAAACCATCGAATTCCTCTCGTATCCAATCCTTACAATCCAAAATCCTTCGTAAAATCCTCAACGCTCCTTACTTTGTCACAAATAAAATCATCTATAAAGACCTTAATGTTCTATATGTTTCCGATTTGGTCCAATCCAGATTCCTATCCTTCCATAACAAACTGCAGAACCATCCGAATCCTCTCGTTTCAAAACTTGCTTCCTCCTCAATCGCTGATAATCCTCCGAGGCGGCTGAAAAGAAGATGGCCTCGGGACCTTCTAATATAGAACTTTCATCTGAGTTCTATCAATGGGTAGTTTCTCTTCATGTTTTACATGTCATGTTACCAATGTCACATTTACTTATTGTATTTTCTATGTAATGCAGTTGTAAATTTCATTAAAATAAAAAAAAAATGAAGTATTCAAAAATAGTTAAAATAATTATGAATTATCAATCTTGACTGTTTCCGTAAATATACAGTTTTCGATTTTTTTTTCTCTTATACCTCTTCACTTCGACTTTTTAAACCGTGAGTCTTCTTCAGCAACTTGGAGCTGTTATATTCGACAGTAGTGATCGTTTGGTTCTCTCCTTCTAGATATCCAGGGAGCATTTTATTATCATTCAAATAAGCTTATACATAATCGTATGTGAGTAATTCATAAATAAAAGTCTGCATTCATATAAATTTTTTTCACGCTTCTTCGGAGAATCATATAAATACATTTATATGCGTTTCATATTTTCGCTACGTTATTTTCGCTAATGTAATGTCGTTACAGTCTATAGTAGAGCTTTAGAGTACTCGACCACAATTTCCATACAAAAAGGCTGATCAACTAATCGTGAAATGTAAAACCTACGATTTTGAAAATAGTAAACAATAAGAAAAAAAAACCTTTTTACTTATTCTTTTTTTATTCCTATGCTTTGATCGTCTTGAGCCGTTTCTGTCATGCGACGAATAGCAACCCAGTAAACTTCATCTACGTTTTCACTTATTTCCTGAACCATTTGATTTATTTAATTTTACTTCTAATAAGAAAATTTTCTGCGTATCAGAAACATTTGTTTACATATACATACAGTATACAACACTTAGACTTGAATTTATGGTGCCAAGCTACGAAATTAATAGAATCCAATGATAAAAAATAGATCGAAGATTAGGGGGAACAGACAGGAAGTATTTCGCCATAGCGGAGAAGCCGGTGACGGAAATGGTTAAGCCGTATCGCAGTTATTGACAATAGATCGCAAAATATGGCGACTGCAGCCTGTACCTAAGTACACACAACAGCAGGGTACTATAAAGATTACTTTCTAACACTAGCTTAAAGCAAGGGGGTGGAGAGCAGGTTTTGAATGGGGGCACCCAAAAAAGAATTTTTTTTTTCATTATCTGTTTCTATGAGCGATATAAGGTTAAACACAATATTCTATTTTTTCAAATTGAAAGGTATTTATTTACTGAAGCAAGCGACAACTAAAAATATAAACATTTTATTCCTAAAACAAAAAAAAAAAAATAGGCAACCCAAAATTGTATCGTCGAACTGCTACTGACTTTCAACCATAGATTCTAGTGATGTAACACAGTTTTCTTCTATCGAATAATTTAAATCTTCCATCCATGTTGTTATGTTGATTAATTATAATTATTCAATTCGATACAATTATTACACATAAATGAAAACATTTCAATATATATATATATATATATATATATATATATATATATATATATATATATATATATATATATATATGAGGTTTCAATTTATTCTATGGCAAGTATTAAATTGTGTAATGTAAGCAAAAATTTAACTTCAATGTTAAGCTAGTTTTGGAGATCTTGCTTTTGCTATCAAGTAATGAAAGTAATGAAGGTTGCCTACTTCACATTGCTGAAGGAGTACAAATTGAAGGTAGAAAACTTAAAAAAACGGAGATATTACGAAACTAATATAAAAATTCCATGTTTTATCTTAAAGGTTATTTTTTCTCATAATTTTTAGAATAATTTTCCTAGGTTTTTAGTCTTAAATTTGCCAACCATTGTAAATTTCTCAGTTTTCTTATTTATTCAATTATTAACTTTAGGATAATAAGTCAGGTGATTTAAAAAAAAAAATGTTTAAGGTAATCAAATTAAACAACACATTCAATTTACAGTTAAATCTTGTTCTACTTAACATCCTAGAACGATGTCATTTCCCAGGCAATCCTGTACCTATGAAATGGAGAAAAATCTTTAAGGAAAATTACCCATAACATGAAGATGACTTCTTTTACTAATTTCATTATTTATCGTGTGATAAAGAACTATATATATATATATATATATATATATATATATATATATATATATATATGTTCCTTTTGTCGATACAGACCGTGTAGATCTTTTTCCGCCTTAACAAGCCTGCTCCATTTCTGCCTGTCTTGGGCTATTTCTTTCCATTTATCTGCACACTCTGTTGCATCTTTTTGTTTACAGCTATCCTTTTTTTTGGCCTTCCATGTGGTCTTTTGCCTTCCATTGAGGTATTCATTGCTACGAGCTACATGCCCCGCCCATCTTAATCTGTGGCTTCATATCATGAGATATTGATTGACCAGTTTCTGTAAGCAGTTCTTTGTTGGTCTTTCTTCTCCATGTGTTAGTACTCTGATCCAAGATCGCTCTGGTTATTATTCTCTCAAATCATTCAATAAGTTTTTCTAGGGTGCTGGTTAGTGTACAGGTCTGACAGTCATATATTGGAGCTTGCTTTATCATAGCATTATACACCCTTAATTTGAGATTTTTCGGGATTATAATGCCTTGAAAGGGAGAAGAAAGCACAAACAGATTATTTATAATATAAAATAAAACACTGTAAGAGAAATTTTCAACAGTAATGTGAACCATAACTTCATTTCTGCTGATGTATAATTTTCAAATGGATTTTTTTTTACAGCAAATGTAGTAATTTACCGTAATACAGGCAATTATTCATAAATAAACATAGGAAATCCTGGAGTATGTTGCACTGGTAATAGACATTTTTGCATCAACATGTTTTTTGGTTTATTATTTTCAATAATCAACCATTGTGATAGACCAAAAAATTCAAAAACTTAACCCCCTCTCAAAATTTGAGGTTTCACGTTTCAGGATGAGTAGAATCGAATAAAAACTTTTTTGTCCGTCCGCCTTACGCCTTACGCCGTCCGCGTATTTTCTCCAAAACTACTGGACCGATTAATTTCAAATTTTGATATGAAATCAGAGGTCACCCAAGAATGATCCTCCTTCATCAACATTATCATCCGCCTTTTACTTTCAAAATGGCTTCCGAAAAACCTGCGTTGCTATAGACTGTAGCTCCTAAATTAATGTACCGATTTCAATGAAACTTCGCTAAAGTCATTTTCTTGACTCCCTTTAAATTTATTTATATAAGATACTTCAACGAAAGGAAGCTGGAAAAAAAGTTTCGAGGGTGGTAAAATTCCGAAAAACTCAAAAAGTTTACACTTTTTTGTAGATAATGTATTAAAAGTTTATGAAATTTCTTAAAATAAAAAAAAAAATCGTTAAAATCGGACAATTAGAAGCAAAGATATGGATTCCGGTTTTTTAAAATTTGTTCTACTCAAAATGTTATGTCCTTTGTTTGGTTTTTAAATTTTGAATATGTTAATGATGTAATGCTATTTTTTTTAGCATATTAACAATGATTAAAAAAAAAGTTTAGTCCAATATTTGGAATCACTTTTTATTTATTTTTCTTTGTAACTATGAAGGTAATGTTACTTTAGATGTATAATTGTCTGGAAATAATAAACCATTGCGGAATAATTTGCAGCGTTTTTTATATATAATTAAACAGAACAAAATAAATTCTTCACAGTTTTAAAAAAGGAAATAGCAAATTTCAGACGAAAGAATCAAAATTTCAAATCTATCTCCTAAAGAAAATATCCCTTAAACTTAAACCATCCTAGTAAAATCAAAAACCATTTACCATATGCATGCATTTCATTTTTTTTTTACATAGAAAGTATGATAAAAAATTTAAACTTGTTTTGGAATCGTGTGCAGACAATGTCAAAGAAGATATAAGAAAGAAACTTCTTCTAAGCTGAGATTCAGTGACTGTCCTAACCCAAGCTAAATGGATTTGTCACGGATATAGAACAGAAATTCCTCCATAATGTTAGAAAGGAGAAGTGAAAAACACTAGTTGAAAGCTTGCATGTTTTAGCACATTCTACGTTTATTATTTTATACACTATTGTTTTATTTTTAGATCTTTTTACTTTTTATTTATTTTAGATTTATTGTTATAGTCCGTGGTACAGACCCCTTTCTATAAACTTATTAACATCTGCCTAAAACTTCTTAAAAAGCTTCATATCATCGTAACCTACAAATATTTCATTTAAGAAAACTCTTGGAATTGGGGTGTTTTCAATCTGGAGGGGGGCAATTATCTATTTGATAAGCTAGTAAAAACTCGTAAATACACATTTGCTTTCTACTTGGGACGTCAGATAATTTGATCACAAAGTCGAGAAAAAAGCCGACCTTCATAGATATTGAGCCATTTGTCCTATATAATATAGGTCACAACAAACGGTACAATATTTTTGAAGGTCACCTTTTTTCTCGACTTTATTTACAAAAACTCTCGGAAATGGGGTGTTTTCTATATGGAAGTCGGCAAACTTTGTTCATTTAATTACATACTAAAAATTTATAAATAATATTTGCTTTCAAATTAGATCGTAAATGAATCTATTGTTTTATTTTTAGATGTTTTTACTTTATTTTAGGTTTATTGTTATACTGCGTGGTAAAGACCCCTTTTTATAAACTTATTATCATCCGCCTAAAACTTTTTAAATATATTCATCTGATTCTAACTTACAAATATTTTATTTTCGAAAACTCTCGGAAATGGCGTAATTTTATTCTGGAAGTCGGCAAACATTTTTCATTTGATTAAATACTAAAAATTCATAAATAACATTTGCTTTCCAATTAGATAATTGAATCACGAAACCGAGAAAACGTGGCCTACAAAAATATTTGGTCTGTTAAGCCTATTGGAAAGTCAGCTTTTTTTTATAGATGTTTTGTCTCAAATTATCTCACGAATCCAAGTGTCTCACGTTTATGTTTTTAGTAAATAATTTAACAGACAAAATTTGGCAATCTCCATATTGAATAGGCCCCGATTCCGAGAATTTGTAGTAAAAATAGTTGTTGGTTACGATGAGATAAAGCTATTTACGAAGTTTCAGGCATATGTTAAGAATTCTGTAAAAAAAATAAATTAATAAAAACGTCTATCCACGGACTAATATTTCTACTTCTATCTACTATCAATTTTTGTATACTCCATATTTAAATATTTTGTATTTCTACAATTGATGAGACCTCTTTGATTATTTTTGAAATTGAAATTTTGAAAATCTATCATTTAACCAATATCATTCAAAATCTATGTAATATTAGAGAACACCTCATTTTACATCGAAATGGAGTTTAATCATAATAGTTTGAGCCGTTTTCCATAAAAAAAAATCAAAATCGATCGGTGAAATAAAGCACTATCTCCCGTAGGACGAAACCGTTGTTATATTTCAGGGATATATCTACCTTAAATACATTCTCCCCTGGGTTTAGCCCCAGTGACGCGGTTGAGAGAGAAGTGCATTGATCTCCTGGAGTCATGCTTTTCCCTCCAGTTGGAGGGACAAGTCTGGTTTGGAGGTCTCTGGCCAGATTGTAAATATTGTATATAGGTAAGAATGTGTTCTTTTCATTTATTTATTTTTATGTTATTTTATTGTTATTTATTGTATATATATTATTTTTCTGTATAATTTATTTTATTAATTGTATATAGAGTGTGAATGTGATCTGTGAACACTATTATAAATATCCTTGAGGCAGATTGTAATATTTTTCAATAAATAACTTTAAAAAATACATAATATCGGTTTCGTACGACTTTTCATTTTTGAGCTGCGTAAACAGAATTTTTTGAGAGACCTGTGGAGCCAGAGGATCTTGAAAACTCTGTATTTCAGTTGAAAACTCGGATTCAAAATTTTTCAAAATCACGATCGTAATACTTTCCCTTACTATATATATGTAGCATACATTGTTAAATGAAATTAATAGTTAGATAATCGATTAAGATTTTAAAATGACTATTATCCTTGTTTGATAAAGTTTGTTTATTTATATTGAATTATATATAATGAGTTGAATCGATCAAGGGTCTAAGTATTGGGAATCCAGTGTCTTATCAGAATAAGACATATAATATTTATTTTATTTACATGTAATAACACACAGCATTCTTCCGTTTTTAATGTCTTTATACACACACCACTCACACATGCAAGTGACAATGAATTATGAATATGACATTTCAGGCATGGGGAAGGTTATCGGCCAAAAGGACCTCTCCCTAGTTTTACTTAACTTTGTAACCTAGATTAAGGAAGCAGTGAAAAAACAAAATAAACTCTTCTCTTTTTTTTTGTTTTCCTGTGCCAGATTACTAATTAATTTTTTTTAGCATGTGCATGTGCTCTTACATCTTATATCTCTTGTATCTTGACTATCTTTTCTAGATGTTTAGATGTGGCATGCCATACTATTGTATATAGAATAAGTATCTTTTTTGTTATTTTTATTATCTTAAATATCTTCCTATTTATCTTTAATTGTATACAGTAATTATGTTTAAATTCTCTCGTTTTCCTTGCATTATATTTCTTTTTATAGTACATAGTATTAATTCTGTAAATATTTCTTTCTGTAAATAGATCTGTAAACCTTTTTTGCTGCTTTATAAAAATATCCAACCTAAACCCTTCTCACCTGAGCTAGCATGGTAGTATAAATGTTTAATCATGGCCAAATCATAGGTAAGTAACATATATTCTATATAATTATCTCTTTAGATATGAAAGGCTAGTAAAGCCAGGCGCACAACTAAAGATTCTGATATAAAATTATATTTATTAAAAATTGTTTTATTATATTTTTACTTTATCCTTTTTTTTGGTCAGAACTTCTTGATTCACGAAACGAGATCCTTCATCCAGTCCCTTTTTAGTCATTTTCTAATTGGTATATTAGCCACACGAAAGATTAGAACAGGCTTTCAAACGTAACATGTGCTTAATATAATACGTACTCCGACAATATGCGGTTTTCATAAATGCTATCGTTGGTATTGTTTAATATTTAATTGTATAGATTACAGCGATATAAACATTTAAATTTGTATAGAAAATTTGGCAAAATCTCATTGGAGAGACCAGGCCCTACAACCCACTTAGGGTTGTAGAGCCATTAAGATAGATAGATAAGGATAATAAAACAAATAAAAATATCCACAATGAAATATAAATGAATATAGCGTCTATAATGTAACAAATAAAAATATCCACAATGAAATACAAAGGAATATAGCGTCTATAATGTTTATTTTCACTATCCCTTTGTCTGAAAATACTTATCTCTGCTATGAAGAGGGTGGTAAGTGAATGTCATGTGGTGCGCGCACCAGATTTTTTTACAAATAGTAAAAAATCACGGCATTGAATAGGAAAACTGGTAGTAATTGTTTTAATAAGAGAGATTTTTTTTTTCTTATCCCCAGTTTCTTAAAGGTGTGTTTTTACGTATGGATAAAATATTCCTTTTACTGTAGATACATTTTAAGGTCTTGCTGAGCCTTTCTTAGTTTTCATTATCTTTATTTCTGGACTTCAATCTGGGTGATGGGGCTCACCTCTGTCTTGATAATTTTCTTAGGACTATCTTATAATCTAACTTACAACTATATTTTGCCATCGCCGAGGAGATGGTGGAAATGTTATGGTATTGAATTCTGCATTTGTTAAATATTTTAAAGAATCGTAGAACTTTATTATTCTTTTGTTTAAGAATTCAGATGCGGTGGGTAAATTGAAGAAGGCGTGAAGTTTATCTGATTTTTGTTTTTCCAATGACGTATTTTTAGCTATTCTGGTTAGAATTCCATTTTGGAATCGCTGGAGTCTCTTGCTTGTATTTTCGGAAATGTGGGACAATAGAGGAGCACCATAGAGAAGGGAAGGGCGAAGAATGCTTTTGTAGATTATTAATTTTAAACTGAGACTGAGGTTTGAGGTTGTGAGGAGGTGACTGAATTTGTAGAATTTTTGTCTAACTTTTGATAGTTTTGAAGTGCAATGAGCGGTAAATTTTAGAAGAGAGAGATAAAAATGGACAAACTAAATTAGATAAGAGAATCAATAAAACCATGTGAGAAGGAGTTGATCGGGGGTCAAATAGATAATAAATTATAGAAATAGTATTATTTAATTTTTTTTAAATTAATTTAATTTTTTTTTTAATTTAGTTATTTAATCTGTTAACCTACAGTTATCAAATGTTACTTACACTAGCTTGTTATCCACTGATATTTTATAATTATGTTAGCTTTACAATATCAATACTTATTCAATTTTTAATCTCTTTATTCGTTAACATTCATTTTCTTTATCTGTTAACCTACAGTTAACAAATGAAATCTTTATTAGTTTGTTATACACTCATTCCTTTATCTTGTATCGTAATTTGTTTACTTTTAACTTACATGCTATATTCTGCTTTGTTTACTATTTTTATTCATACTTATTTTCTATTTTTGTTTATATCTTCTATATATATAATACTTGATATTTTAACTACATTGTCACCCACTATATCTTTGATATCTTTTTATTTCTTTATCAGACAACTTCTTCTTATTTTATATCTACTTATATTTATATATTTTATTTTCACCATTTACCCTTTTATATTTTGTATCTTTTGTAGCCCTGATGAAGACCTGCAAAGTAGGTCGAAACGTCGGCAAAAAAATTTAATAATACTATTTCTATAATTTAGTATTTATTTGACTGCACCCCCCGATCAACTCATCATATTATATCACGGTCCACCATCTCTATATCAATAATACCATACTTGTCAGAATAGATGTAGAAGACGTAATATAGAATTGAAATTTTTAATATAACACTGTGCATAACGTACTTCCACAAGAGATACAATACTGTATCGTGTTCTCCACACCAACTCTGACAAACATGTAACTATGGAAAACTACTAATGGAATGAACAAATTAATATTAACAACCATTTCGCAGCTAAATAAGGTGCTGGTGGAGAAATGAGCAATCCATTCCTCTTGACCGACTAACGAAGAGACAGAAAAACGATCTATTTCTTGCACAACCACAGAGACACTTCGACTTGGAAAGACAGACCCCAATAACGAGTATTTTCAATTAGCCACAGATGGCGAGCACCGTTCGCGAACGGGTTCCGTTCAGATCTCGAGGAATTTTCTCGATAAGGAAAAAACAAATACTGGCATTGTGCAATCCAGAAAAAAAAAAAAAATGTCGACGATCAGAGAGAAATACGCTGAGCACAAATGGAGGCGTCATTAGCCCAGATTGAGGCGACTTGAAGAATTCCATTGCGATGATCTGTCAACAGCCATATTACAGGCAGGTCGTCGTTCTAATAATAATAACTACTAATAATTTTTCTTATTTTTATTTTTTTTCTTTCTTTATATCTTCATTCGCACCTATCATGGATGTGACAATCAGAAAATGTGTTGGTAAATTTGATTTTCCTCCAATCACCTATCACAAACCTTGAAGAATAGTGCCAACACTTTTTACTTTCCTACCTATACTAGGTAAGGAAAGTATTGCAATCGGGTCAAATTTCCGAAATGCGGTTTTCGACGGATCTATACGTTTCAGAGCCCCCTGAGTCCGAAAAACACATTTTTAGCCATTGGTCTGTTTGTCTGTGCCAAGATTTTCTCCGGAACTACTGAACCGATTTTGTTGGTTCTTTTTTTGTTTTGAAGGGTTTTGACTACTGATGCCTGTGACAGAAATTCGGTGCACCATGCGCAATAAATGAAAAACATGTTTTTCTGTAGACTGTAACGCAAAAACGGCTCTAACGATTTTTATAAAACTTTCCTATAATATTTTAATCATTGTTCTTTCAATTTTCGTATATATACTAAATTCTCGGAAAAATTCAGGAAAAAATCGTTCATTTTGGACAACTATTAACGAAGTTACAGCTATTTAATTTCCAATGTAGGATTACGGTTTCATATCCTGGTGTCAGAAAGGGGTGAATGAGATAATAAAGATGACTAAGTGATAGTAAGTAAATTTGTTGCCTGCATCACACAATCTTCACTATTTCCTCTACTTTTAACAAAAATTATTGTTTGACAATACTAAGCTATGGCTAAAAGTTTTTGATCAGAAATATTAGAAAGTATTGAAACTGTTACACTGATCTACCTTAAGCTGGTTTACATTGCTTTAGTTTAACAAATAAATCGTAATCAAATCTTATGTTTGATCAATTTTCAGAAAAATGTATCTAGTTCTATTCTTTTTTGTTTCTTTATGAACATATGTAAATATATAAAAACTTTTCTGAAATTCTTTTATATGCAAAAAACACTTCAATTGGTCGACTTCAGCCAACTTAACTCGAGCGTTACACCTCGAAGATCTGACGGCTCAATCTAATTCACTCTCCACAAAAAAAAGTGCTAAAAGCGCCTAAAAAGTTTTCTCTTCAAAAATATATTTCATCAAATCGCCAAGAACAAACGTCTTACTTGGAATCCGCATACACACAGAAACTACCAGAAACTGTTTATATCTGCTTTCTTACTAGACAAGCTATGTAAGCTTTAAATTAATAACAAATTACTCAGTTACTTAACTGTGGTAACGCCTATGTGGACTTAAGGAATAGAGCTTTGGGGCTTCACCAAACCATAAAATTCCTATTGTATCCAATTCTTACAATCTAAAGTCTTCGTTAAATTTCGCAATGTGCAATGATGGCCTGGTCATCTGCGAAGGATAGGTTATAAAGGAACACCTTTTATTTCGACTGAATCACCACTTTATTCTCCATGCTTTCAAACAAATGTCAAGATAAATTTTGAACAGAAGAGGCACAACACCCCTGGAGCATACCGTAATTCAGGAATGTTCTCTCATCCAGCTCCTTTTCAATCGCATTCTCCAAGTCCGTAAAGTTAATCATGAAAGCGTTGATGCAGAGTGCTTTTATTGGTCATACATTAGTGTGTAGAGTTTTGTTATTAAACTTAAAATTTACTTGTAATTTTTATTTTTCATCGATACAATTTTACCACAACCTTAGACAGACCTCATTGAATTTAAAAAAACTCTTACTCATTGAATGACTCTCAAGTTCCTCCAAAAAAAAGAATAAAAAAATTCATCAGAAAACTGAAAAATCATTGTAGCTCTAATAATAATAATAACAACATAGTTTGTACAAAGTATTTTTTACATACAATATTTCCCAGAGAATAATACGAGGAGCGTAACATCGGAAGCCTGGAGAAAAGTCGATCCCACGGCAGGCTCTGGACTCCAGACCGGAGGCAGGATAATACGAAGAATGTCAACAAAAACTGAAGGACGGCGAGCGTTCGGTCACGGTAGCCGGGGGCGGCTTCGATCCTCTTCCGATCGGGGAAATCTTCGGCTTTCTCTCCAGTGGTCGTTGGACCGGAGGAGGCCATCTAGTCCAGGCAGGGTACGGCGGCGGAGGTGATGTCTGGGCCAGAGATAGCCAAAGGAAATATCGATATTTTCCCGATAATGTTTAATCGATACCAATATAATGTTTAAAATCCGCGTCTTGTGGTTTCTTTTGTACACATTACAATGTTCAGATATCGTTTTTATCGTTTATCGTTTATCGTTTACCAATTTCATAAAGACCTATTATAATAAAATCTAAATTTCTAAACTTACATAAATATAAAATGAATCTAATCAAGAAAACTCACAACTAATACCTAATATATCGAATTTGCTATATGCGCTACAGCGCAGGTGCAAATGTCAGAATATATCAAAAACATATAAATAAAATAAAGTTAAAATAAAAAATAAAGTTTAAAAAAATAAATGTAAGTCATAATATGAGAAGGAGTTAGTCGAGGATGCGGTCAAATAAATAAAAAATTAAAATATATTAATTATTTTAATTTTTGCCGACGTTTTGACCCACTTTGCAGGTCGTCTTCAGGGCGTAGGATGTGGCACTATGGGAGGCAGTTGAAACACTGATCGTAAGTCATAATAATTTTTTTTTTTAATTAGCCATTAAACTCGTTATATGTTTGTAATTTGGTGAGTATATACAGTTAGATATTTTTTAGTCAAAATCTGGGTTGATAGTAACTCGAAAACGGTAGTAAACATTTTTTTATTAATATATAGGTACGTATGTGTTCTTTTTATTTATTTATTTTTTAGGTTATTTTATTCTTATTTATTGTATATATTTTATTTTTCTGTATAATTTATTTTATTTATTGTACATTGAGTGTGAATTTGATCTCTGATAATAATCAAGAGGGTTGAGAGAGTAGCGCAGGGTTCTCCTGGAGTTCCCTCGCCTGATTGTATATAGGCATACATGTGTTTTTGCTTTAGTTTAATTTTATTATTTTTAAGTTATATAATTTTATTTATTGCATATACTTTTTGATGATTATTCATTGTTATTTTGCTTCTATTTAGTTTATGTGCTTTGTACATATAGTGTGAATGTTATTCTACCTCACTATAAGTAATGTCCTTGAGACAGATTGTAATATTTTTCAATCAATAAGTTTTAAAAAAAATTATTTATCTGTCATTTGGACATTACTTATAGTGAGGTAGAATAACATTCACACTATATGTACAAAAAATATAAAATAAATAGAAGCAAAATAACAATAAATAATTATTAAAAAGTATATACAATAAATAAAATAATATAACTTAAAAATAATAAAATTAAACTAAAGCAAAAACACATTTATGCCTATATACACTATTTACAATCAGGCGAGGGAACTCCAGGAGAACCCTGCGCTACTTAATCTCTCAACCGCATCACTAGTACTAAAGCCAGCGGAGATTGATCGAGAGCACTTAAGTCACATACACTCATATCTTGAGTGGAGAATCTGACCATTGCTAGGACTCCAATATATACAATCTACAAAAGGTCGTGAGGCCACTGCCGTTTCAACATTCATGGAAGATTATAGGGATGGGTGATGCTTGATAGGGATTGTACAAGAGGATTTCGATGATAGGGAAGGTTCTGGTGAAATTTGGAGAATTTTTCAAGGATAAGATCTAGGACTAATGGGAAGTTGAGGTCATGATGTAGGGTTTTGTTGGTAAAAAAATAAAAAAATAACAAATAATAGTAATCACTCTAAATTCAACGTTAAAACTTCAATAACCTCCGAAGTGATAAGTTGGGGCAAGGTCTGAAAACTGTGAGAAGTTCAAACCTTTGTTAACAATAGGGTATATCTGGTTGTGAAATAGACTATAATTATTTGTAATTGTTTGAAACATCATAACAATTATTTTTATTTATAAAAACTAATGTTTCAGCTGTCAGGATTCACTAAAAGTACCTAATTCATCCCAGCACATACCGTTAAGTTTAAACAAAAAATATCGGTAAACCAGCTTTAAATATAAAAAAAGGTGGTTTTCATTTCTTCTCCTATTGTCTCACATCATGGTGTTATTACGTTAAAAATGGCAGGACAAGAAGGGAAAACAATATTAGTTTGTCACGAATGCAGTAAAATTTCTAAATTGTTACTTTAATGTTTTCTCTCAATGTCCAACCGTAGTGTTAGCTCGCCCCAGCGTGCGATGTTTTTATCCAAATTTTTGGGGATAAACCAATTTTCCTACTTTATAATTAAAGTATTTGAGATACCTAAACAAGGTATCTATAATTCAAAATACCATCATATAACAGTTTTTTTTGTTTATTTTATTGATGATATTTACAACTGTATTACAAATAAAAATACATTCAGTAAATGTGAAAAAAATAATATAATAACATGAAACCACTTTGTGAGAAACGACCCTCTGGTAGCACTCTAATAATGTATTTACAAAAGGAGATCTCGATGCCATCTTCTTTTCAGACGCCTCGGAGGGTCATATAACGGTAAAATTCTAGTTGATTAAAAATTAATGGATGAATATTATGTTACATCAAATCGCGAAGAACTTCGCATCCTTGCCTTGAGGACAGTAACATTCGTTACGATTTTTTTTTACATGCGCATTGAGATATTTCTACATGTGCTTAAGGTAGATTTATTTTAATGTCACTATTCTATTTCCTTAGAAACAATACAAAAAAATAATGCCATTACTTTTCTTTTTAATCATTAAAAACATGAGAAAAACTAATGTAAAGCCCGCGAATATCAAATGGTCAAATGCAATAATATAAGAACGATCCGTCCAAGAACCGACTCATTATATGTAAATAAACCTAATTATTATTGTTCGGATAAAATTTATGCATAACATAAAACATAATACAGATTTATGTACAACATACGAGTCATTAATAATGATTCCTAACAATTTTTCAGAAACGTGAAAATCGATATTTTCTATATTTAGGATAAAATATATTTATACTTTTAATTTTTTTTTCAACTTTGCTACGGAATATTTTATAAGAATATCAAGTGAGAATTGAGGGGTATACATGAAAGGTGATTGAATCATAAAATCATAGGAAATGTTGATGTATATGATTATTTTTAAATGTAAGACGCTATTTAAATAACAGCAACATTTAGGTCGAGATAAAATAGTCACATATCTACTTCTAGGTCCTAGCCTGGCCAACCAGTCGACTTTTCTTAATCGATTTTAGTTTATATATATTATTCATTCATGTAACTATTTATTATTAATTTTATTTATTTATTATTTCAAATTATTGGGGGAGAGGGGGCGAAACAATTTTCTCTCCGCTCGATGTTTTTATTGGGTGGCGACAGACCCTCTCGCCATTTCCTTCCCCACCTCTCGAAGGCTGCACCTATGACTCTAATAGTAATTTAAAAACATAAAAACTGGAATAGGGTCACAATATATTTATTAGTATTTATTTATTTATTATATAACTATATTTTGGTCAAAGCGTAAAGACCTTGCAGTTGGCTGGCGACTGTTCCGGTTTTGAAACATCATTCAAAATTTACAATCCAGTTCTCCTTGCTCATCTTCATTTCCATTTTACCAAATTTTATATATTTATCAAAAACACCTTGTTTCTGTGTTGTTGTTTTTTTTCGTAAACCTGTTTCCTTCATCAACTAATTAACAAAATGTTATTCTAATTTTTGATACATTCTACTAAAAGAACCTGATATCTTAAAACTAACATTTTGATATTAATTCATTAAAAGTAATATGTATATAATTAAAGTAATAATTAATTTCTTCTATTCGTCCACTCTTGGTGGGCCCCAAGGTACTCTATATATACTATTATATATTGTATACACTCATTGACTGTTATTTATGCTGCAATTTTTATAAAACATCACCACCCTACACAAGCCTTACTGACGTTAAAACATCATTTAGATAAATTATAAGACTCGTACAAATTATGGAAAATTCGAGTAAACCACAATAAATCGAAAGACATTACATTTACACTTCGGAGAAATACCTACTCTCCAATTTATATCGAAAACAACCAAATTCCTCAGACGAACACCGTACACTACCTTGAACTTACCTTTGATAGAACGATAACATGGGGTCAATTAATATGTTAAAATGAAACGGAAGACCCTCAATAGACGACTCAAACTAATTTATTCATTTTTTTTTTTCAAATCATCAAAACTAGAACTGATAAAGAAACTAAATACATAAATTTACTTACTTCAACCGATATGGACTTATTGCTCACCGGTATGTGATATAGCTAAATAGTCTCACTTAGGCAAACTTCAAAATTTCAATAAAACATATAACGACTTATAACTAAAGCACCATGATACGTGACTAACAAATTCTTGCAGACCGACTTCCTCCTGCATACAGACGAACATACTAACATACTAATCAGAGATATGGCTTCAACTGACATACCCATCAATACGAGGAGGAGACTAAAAAGGCACTGGATAGACCTTCTTCCTAACAAACCTTGGTAATTGTTTCAAACCAGACAAGAGGTACTGCTGGATGCTATCCTTTCCCATGCCTGTCATGTCAGTTTTCGTTACTTTAATCAACTAACAGAAATTGGAATCAATGTCTCGTATTTGGAAACTCAGAAGATGAAGACGGGGTAGGTATGGAGAAGTTGAGGTACGGATCTATTGTTACCTTGGAGTCTGGAACAACTGCATAGAGGTACTGATTTTGTACCTATCCGTTGTTGGCCCCGTGATTTTTGAGTAATATTGAATATTTAATAGTTGACCATTGTGTATTTTAGAGAAAGGAGATGGTCCGGGGTGGTCATAAATAGACTAAAATAGTAGAAAAACTATATTATTTCAAGCCAACGTTTCAGTTTTTTTAAACTGAAACTCTTTGCTGAACACACCTCCCTGAAGAAGACCTGCAATGTCGGGTCGAAACGTTGGCATTTTAATAAAATGGTTCCTCCACAATTTTAGTCTATTTATGCCGGCCACCCCGGACCATCTGCTTCCTCTAAATTAATACATGTTTGTTGATTCCAAATGAAAATTCTAATGAAATCAGGATTGCAACTGAAAGTTGTTACTTATCATACTAGATTTTTTTTTAAACTATCATTGAAATGAGTATTAAGTCATAAAATATTTTTTATTGTAACGAATAAATTTTAAAATTTGTCTTTATTTTAAGGTCTTTTACTATCAGATAAAAATCTTTTTTGGTCACGAACCATTGATGAAAAGTTATACCAACACTCAAATTTAATGATTCACTAGCAAAATGTTTTTTTTTATTTTTTTTTTTATTTCTTAATGACATTTACAACTGTATTAGATAAATAAATCAAGTAAATTTGGACATAATAGATATAATGACATGAATACACTTGCTGAGTAACTACCCAATGGTAGCATTCCAATGATATGACTACATTAGGAGATCACGGGGCCATCTTCATTTCAGACGCCTCGGAGGGTTATCAGGAATCGAAGAGGAAGCAAGTTTAGAAACGAGAGGGTTGAGATAATTCTGAAGTTTATTATGGAAGGATAGGTGTCTGGATTGGACCAGATCTGAAACATAATTAACATTAAGACTAGCAAAACGTAATCCCCATTTTGGTTTCACAAGACATTCTTAACTGGTTGGGAAGATGAAATAATAAGTACATTAGCTCGCAATATTCCAAGTCGTGATGACTGAGGACTTTATCAGATTTGGGGCAGAGACCAATATTCTCATTTTAGAACATTCTCGAGTTACTTTCCCAGCTGATGAATCTGCAAGGCTACTCATGAAGAAGTATAGAATTGTAAAATTCAAAAGGTTAATTGAGCTTTATGTTAGAATGTTGGAAAATGAAGCGTTTTCAAAATGGAAATCGATAAACAATGTCTATTTAAAATGAGGTTTGAGGTATGGGTCATGAACAACCATTTATTTTCCACTTGAATCGTAAGATAATTTGATAACAAAATTGAGAAAGAAGGTGGTCTACAAAAAATGTGCCGTTTGACGTGATCTCCATCCCCAATAAATCAAAATAATGAAGCTTTATAGACCAAGCGGCTTAATATTTTTGTAGGCCACCTTATTCCTTATGTGATCAATTTATCTTACGATTCAATTGGAAAACAAAAGTGTATTCATGAGTTTTTGGTAACTCATTGAATTGATTAATGGTTCAAAGGATGCCGGATGAGAGGCTAAAATATAATGAATGGCAGGCCAAGCGGAAGAAAACTAGCCGGAAGACCAAGGCTGAGGTGGATGACGTAAAGGACGATTTGAGATGGATAGGAGTAAGAGGATGGCGGAGGAAGAAAGAACATAGGTAGGAATGACTATAAATTTTAAGTGAGTCCAATGCCCAACTAGGGCTGTAGCGCCATTAAGTAAGTAAGTATTCAGGGAATATCTTTTCAGACTAAAGATTGCTCAGTGGGTAGGCAGTTACTTCCTAAGCTCAACATACCGAGTTGGAGTCGGGTTGATGACAAACAATTTTCCGTCCTCCGTGAATCGACTTTGGGGTCAAAAGAACCCAGCCTCTATTTAAAAGTTAGTACTTTTAATTACAGTTGAAAACCTGATGGTAGTGCGTAATCTCGGCCCGATAACCTCTTTTCACAACCTTTGTCTTCGAAACTGTATGAGGTGTAGTGGTAAAGTTATTATTTTGTTTTTCATTCCGGACTACTCTGTGTAATATCTAAACATTATTATTATTCTCAGAGATCCTCAGCTCTAACATAAATTATTTTTTTCATTTTATATCTTTACAACATTAATAATGCATATATCATCGAATAACATATTATGGAACAGAAACAAATATTGCTCTTTTTTTAACGATTTCTATAAAATAATATATTAATATTATATTTGATTGATTAGTTAACATATATTTTAGAAGATAAGCTATTTAACCCCTGAACCTCTTCAAGACGCAGGACCAGCAATTTATAACCTGAAGATATCTCGGTTGATTAATGGACGAATTATTCATGAACGGTGAAGCAATACTTTCTTGAACACTACTTTATTTTTAAATGACAGGAGTGATATATTTTGACCTTATTAGTAAAATTTCTTATCTTCATGATTTCCTAAATGAAACAGATTAATTTTATAATGAACTGAATATTTAGAAAAGTGGTTCCATGCAAGGAAACTCATAATAAAAACATACAAATTAAAATAAAATAAATAATACCTAAGTTTCTCTATAAGAACAACTCCATGCCCATCTTAGACCAACGAATAAAACACAGTACCTTCAAAAAAGTATACACAGTACTAATTTATCTATTAGTTAAAAAAAAATATGTTAAATCTAAAAATTATTGATGTGGTTTGTATAATCGATATTCAGCTCTCTAAATTTTTTAATAAAGTTTAATTTGAAGAAAATACTGAGAAGTTATGAATGCTTTAGTAAACGTTATGAGAGCCAATACCAAAAATGTATGTTGTTTTATTTCAAAACACAATTATTCAAACAAATCGTATCTATGAGATTAAAAGGATATAGAAACGATTATTATTTGCTCATTTATGACAAATCTTGACTTGCCCTACATAACTAGGAGCGTCTTTTTTTAATTTATTATAAACTTTTCACAAATTTGTTTTTACTTTCCTATCTATACTAGGTAAGGAATGTAGTGCAATTGGGTTAAATGTACGATATGCGGTTTTCGACGGATCTGTACGTTTCAGAGCCCCCTGAGTCCAAAAAACACATTTTTAGCCATTGGTCTGTCTGTCTATATGTCTGTCTGTGCCAAGATTTTCTCGGGAGCTACTGAACCGATTTTGTTGTTTTTTTTTTTTTATTTTGTAGGGTTTTGACCAGTGATGCCTGTGATAGAAATTCGGTGCTCCATGCGCTATAGCTTGCGCGCAATAAATGAAAAAAATGTTTTTCTATAGACTGTAACGCAAAAACGGCTCTAAAGATTTTGATAACACTTTCCTATAATATTTCAATCATTGTTCTTTCAATTTTCGTATATAGACTAAATTGACTACTGATGCCTGTGATAGAAATTCGGTGCTCCATGCGCAATAGCTTCGCGCAATAAATGAAAAACGTGTTTATCTATAGACGAAAACGGCTCTAACGATTTTGATGAAACTTTCCTAAAATTGTCCTTTCAATTTTCGTAATGAAATACTCTATAAAACTATATAAAAATCGTTCATTTTGGACAACTATTAACGAAGTTACAGCTATTCAATTTCCAATGTATGATTACCGGGTTAATATCCTGGTGTCAGAAAGAGGTGAATGAGAGAAAAGAGATGAATAAGTGAAAGTAAGAAAACTGTTGCCCGCATCACACAAGCTTCACTATTTCCTCTAATTTTAACAGAAATTATTGTTAGACAAAATTAGGATATGGCGAAAAGTTTTTGATCAGCAATATTAGAGGGTATTGAAAATTTTACACTGATCTACCTTAAACCAATTTAAATTGCTTTAGTTTATCAAATAAATCGTACTCAAATATTTTCTTTGATCAATTTTCAGGAAAATAAATCTAATTCAATTCTTTATTGTTTCTTCATGAACATTTGTAAAGATACAAAAACTTTTCTGAAATAGGTAGGAAAGTCGTTCGAGTGGACACACCAGATATTTATAATTTTTAAAAATTCGATTTTAACATTTTTTTCTCGATAGCTAAGAATATCATTAAAATTGGTGACCCTACATCCATACGATCCTTCTTTTTAGAGGAAAAACTTAATTGGAACCTACATAGGAAATCATTTATCAATTATGTGAAATTTGATGAAACTGATATTGGACCATCGAGTTATCACGCGTGCAATGTCTGACAATTTTATGAAAATTTATTGAATGGTAGTAAATGATATGTCTGTAACATGATTTTGCATACAGACATGGGTCCAAATTTATTCCTTGATTTTCAAAACATAAAAAGCGAGTTAAATTTTCAATTCTGAACAAAATTTGTTTTTAATCTTCCGTACAAATTAACAACTTCCCTACTTTCGGAAGCAAGGAAGCAATATATAAATCAAAAGTTTTATGCGAGTAATTAGGGATGAATAAATATGTATATGTAACTAATGTAATCCCGTTTAAAAAACTTTTTTCCCAGGCATTTACATCAGCTTTCATAATATCAGAAATTCCTCTCTCATATTACTAACTAACTTTCATCATCAGGACTTGCCAGACTGCTTATTACATAGCTAGTCACTTAAATACGATTATGGTGAGGCATTTAGTGTAGATGAGATCCACTACAGGTCTTAACAGTCTTCTGTAAGAACTGACCTATTTAAAGTACTCTTTAACTAACCTATTTTTTGGTAACTGAATATTAAAATATTAGGAAAACTAATAGAATTACAAAAAAAAAAAACACAGATATAAAGAAATATTAATGTAAACCCCTTTCCACAGATATGCTTCATTTAAACATGCCTTTATTGTCCGTTCTACTTCATTCTGGAATTACATCCCACTAAAAATCCATCATGCATCATCCTAATCCACATTTAAAACCCTCTTTTTTCCAATTCCTCTTCACAATTTAATCAGGCGCTGGTTAAATTATTATTATGTAATAAGGCGTTAATTTTCTTTTATTTTTTTTTCTCTTATTTTTTATTCTGTCTTAAACACGAATTTCCATCACCACTCACAAAGCATTGTGAGTAGGTATAGTTTGTGTTTCTTAACTTCTACTTTTCCTATCTGGACCTACGGACTTGAACTGTGGGGGACAACTAAATTTTCGAACATCAAACGCATCCAATCCTTTCAGTCTAAAGTCCTCCGTATGATAGTCAATGCTCCTTATTACGTTACAAACAAAACCCTACATCATGACCTTTACATCCCTTATATCCTTGACGTTATTCCATCCCGATTCTCAAATTTTCACATGAACCTAATCCACCATCCTAACTCTTCAGCACAATCCTTATCTAGCTCCAGTCATCCCTACAACCCTCCTCGAAGGTTGAAACGGAAGTGGCCTCGAGATCTCTTGTAAAGACGTCACTGGAGTTCTGGCAATGGCCAGCTTCTCCACTCAAGTCATGAGTGTTTGTGGTTTTAGTGCCCTCTCTCAGTCTCCACCGGACTGGTAATGCCGGCGACGCGGTTGAGAGAGAAGCTCTGGGATCTCTTAGAGTCTCGCTTTGTCCTTCACACGTGGGGGAAAGGGCTGGACTCGGAGATCTCTTACCTAATTGTAAATATTGTATTTAAGTATGAATGTTTTTCTATTTATTTCTATTACTTATAATTTATTTAATTTTGCTACGAATTTCTGTATTTCATTTAATTTTAACTCTAAGTTACATTTCCTTGGTTTATTATAGTTTTTGCCTTTGTTATATAGATTTTTATATTTTTTTTATTTATTTATTTTTTTTTTTTTTTTTTTTATGATATTGTATATATGGTATGAATGTGCCTCACTCAGCCTTAGTACTCAGTGCCCTTAAGTGTGGCAAAATGTATTATTACTCAATAAACAGATACAAAAAAAAAAAACTTTCCTATTCATGAAATTGTATTTCTTTGAAATGTGTATTTTCTACTTATCTTCGACACACTCCTCTCCATGTGTTTATACATATATTTTTTTTTTCTTCTCCTAATCTTTATGAGTATTCATTTAAACATCTTAAGGAACATATGTAAATCATTTATTTACATTAGTTATTTTTTAAAAATGTTTATATTCCATCACTACAATGCTTTGCCTATAAAATTTATTTAGCGTTCCTTTAGTGATTATTATGTTATTGTTTTAGCTACGATATTATTGTATTGCAGAGCTATTGCCCATCTGTTTTCGTTAACATATCCTAAGAGCCATGTATATACTTATGTTATTACTTGTACTTTAGTTATTCTTTATTGTAATAGGTCTTTTGGCCAGATTTATTGTTAATTTATATGAATAATATTGTTATTATTAAAGGACCTAGTCCCAGACTAAAGATGATTTTCTATTGTATTCTAAATTTGTAAAGTAAATTTAGAGATATTGGAGTGCTAATAATGGGTAGTTTCTCTTCATTTTGTACATATCATGTTACTTCCTTCATATTTCCTTGTTTTATTTATCATTTAATACTGTTTTAAATTTCAATATTAAAAAAATATATAAATAATAATACTGAGGTTATAACGATGATTTTAGGAACGGTCTGATGAACTTCCAATGTCATCGATGAGTTCAACGCTGATTTATCCTGTTACACAACTCGATCTTGTTTCTCACTAGTGGTGTGACTAAAATTAAATAACACGCCAGTTCGCACGCACTCTCTACAGCGATATCTTTCCATGTTAAAGTCGTTAATAACAAACAATATATTTTCACATCCTAATATTTCGTCGGAAAGTTTCGAAACATTAGCCCGAATTGCTGAGAGAAGTGGATCATCTGATTCTGAAAAGATTCTATTGTAAATGTAAAATGTACAATAGTTCATACAGCGTGTTGGGATTTTTTTTTCTTGGTGAAATTAACAACAAAAATAATAGCCTTTTTTCAAGAGTGAAATTATTATCCGTGAAACTAATCGTCAGCCCTGATTCGATATTTAGCCTAAAGACTAATCTATTTCAGTTTCATATAGCTAAATACTATTTTTCTTCTCAATAAATATTTTTACTAAATTTTATCCTTAAACTGTAAAGGTCTCATATCAAAAACAAAATTTTTTAACAAACAGACACAAATGGTACTCACTTTGAAAATTTCGATTAAATCATGAAAAATACAAAATTATAACCGAAATTCCACGTTATATATAATTTCATTTTTTATTTGCATGGTATTTTCAAATTGCTGATGTTAACAAATCAGTGTACTCAGATGCAGTTAGCCAAATTTTATATTTTTTGAAATTTGATGGTATATGCATAATTTCAAACAAGCAAATCAAAATGTTTTATGAATTTTTTTTTGTCATTTCTTAGCTTTTTATCTCCCTTATGATACCCTTTAAAAACCGTTGTTTTTAATAAAAAATAATATTTTATAAAATTAAACTTAGGTTTCCTAATCAACAAAAAATTACTCTCGAAAGCTTTAGTAATTTAAAATCAAAATATTTATGTATTAATAAACCTAAAGTCAGCTTGTTTATTGAACACTATATGAATACTTTTTTTAAATTTTATTTCCTGTGGAATCCAACCTGTCAAAAATATATCTAAACCTGTCTTGATTTTATTATGAATTTTTAAGGGAAAATATTCCTCATCCAGCTTTTTTGAGCCTCCTAATTCAGATATGGTATATGTTAATTGTTTTCATTTCTTGTATGAGAGTGTTAGAATGTCCATGTAAAAACTCTTTGTAAAAGTTTTTGACTGAAAAGTTCGTAGTTTTCGTGTGTGGATGATTTTTGCTGTATGTGTTAAGTTTCTATTTCAGATTTAGTTTTTTGACGTATTGAATAAAAAAAACTAAAAAAAACTTGTATTTTCAATGGTCGCCATATGATTATACAAATATCTTGTGATAATGTTTTTATGATAAATAGTGATGATATCAAGTTCTTGAAAGATGGTAAAGGAGGCGTGAGAAATACTCATTCATGGTTTATAAATTTATAACAGGCAGATAATTAGATCTTATACAGTATTAATATCGAGCGATAATATCGATTATTTCCAATCGAACATCCTTGGACGACATTGAGGGATCCGGTTCGATGGAGATCGGAAGATGCTTTCTCCCGCCTCGATTTCTTCTTCGCAACGAATTTCTTTTTGACAGTTCGTTCCGAAGGAAAATTTGGAATTGAAAGTTTTAGCGATGGATTTGTGTAAGTTTTTAAGGAAAATTTTATTACTGACAAAACAGAGAACGAAAAATGAGTCTTAAAGGAGCGTGAGTGTATTTAGCTATTCCATAGATTTATAAAGCGTAAGTCCACATGGATTTAGGGATGTCCATCCCCCCCTTACCACCAATGTTGATGGCGTATGAACTTACAGCCTCTTATTCCAATATATTTTGTTGCTTACCTTTCCTTATTTTTTTTTATTTTTATTATTTAAGGTGGTATGCTAGGTCCTATCATTTATACAGTTAATACAGCTGACATCCCAACCCAATCCAACACTGTCATTACCACCTATGCCGATGACACGTGTATCCTATCAGTTAACAACGAGCCATCTATTGCATCCCAAACGCTTCAATCACACATCACAAACCTTGAAAAATGGTGTCAAAACTGGAGGATTAAAATAAATTCCAATAAATCCCATCAAATTACCTTCACTCTTCGTCGTAAACCTGTGATTTCCGGTCCTACAGTATCCTTCAACAATAGCCCTCTTATTCCTGTCGAACAAATCCAATACTTAGGACTCCACCTTGACAAACGACCCCCATACCAGACTGAAACGACTAGAAACCGCCCGACGTTTTCGACTACTGCAGCACTTCCTAAACAAACGCTCTAAGCTTTCAATAAATTAAAAAAGACTCATATATATGGCAATAATAAGATCTATTTGGACTTACGGAATTGAGCTTTGGGGCTCCACTAAACCATCGAATTTCTATCGTATCCAATCCTTACAATCCAAAATCCTTCGTAAAATCCTCAATCCTCCTTACTTCGTCCCAAATAAAATCATCCATAAAGACCTTAATGTTCCATATGTTTCCGATTTGGTCCAATCCAGATACCTATCCTTCCATAACAAACTGCAGAACCATCCGAAACATTGACTGCTACTTCCGCTGACGAAACCACAATTTTAACAAAAAATCACGATCCCAGACTGACCTCACTGAATTTACAAAATCATATACAGACTTTACAAAATTGGTATTCACTTCGAAAAATAAGATTAAATCATGACAAATCACAACATATAACATTTACACTTCGACGAGAAAAGTGCCCACCAGTTTATATAGGAGAGAACCGAATTCCTCAGAGAAACACAGTACGTTACCTGAGACTAATATTCGACAGAAGAATGACCTGGGGCCTACATGTCAAAAATGATAGGAAATAATTTGAACAAACGACTGAAAATACTATACTCCCTTTTTTCCAAATCAAAATTGAAAATTAGACAAAAACTAAATACATACACTTACCTACTCAAACCCATATGGACATACATACGCCTTACAAATTTACGGTTCTGCAAAAAAGACACACTCACAAAAACTACAGACATTTCAATCTAAAACAGGAGCTACTTGGTACGTAAACAACAAAACTTTACATAACGACTTACAACAACCAACTATCGACCAACACATACGTACTCTCTACTCCCTATTTCATCTTAAACTACACATACATCGCAACGGACTTATGAACGACATGGCCACAGCTGAAATGTCCATCAGGAGACGATTAAAGAGGAGCTGGATGAGAGATCTCCTTTCCTAATGTAAGAGGGTATACCAAGACCAGGAAGAGGTGCTGCTGGGTACTATTCTTCTTTATGCCTAAAATGCCAATTTTCTTTACAATGAGATCACATCTGTTTATTTTCATTACTATGACAGGTGTGGATAGAAGTATGAACAGAGAAAAAAAAAACATTTAGTTACATTTAATAATCATATATCCAGAAATATTCAATAAATATCCAGTTTGATTTCATCTTGGTGTGACAATTAAAATAATATTTAATAGGACTAGCTTTGACATGTCTTAAAGCCAAAAAAAAAAATGTTCCCCCCTCAAAAATTGTTCTGGCACTACTTGCACCATGAAACCCCCTTCTAGATACCCCTGTAAAAGCGACTATTAAGATTTTTATGTTCTTGTTGGATGTGGGAGTGCCTTTCAGGTCGAGGCCTTCTAGAATATATTAAATTTATGCATCAAATTAAACTTATATTAAATAACTACTGGTTGGAAATAATTGTATGGCCTAGTTTAAGAAAATTACAGACGTTGTTTTTAATATTATAATTTCATTCTTCATGTAGCCAGCATTGAACCTTGGGGTATTCCTGTTGAGATAGATCTCACATATAATTTTACACGTGCGGAGAAATTCTTTTGGGAAGTAAGGAAGGTAGAATAAGATAATAGGTAAGTGGAAGTATTTTCATGAATTTAAAGAAAAGATCCTGGTCAAAATATGACCCCTATAAAAATTTGATGGCGCAGCTTGCAATATGACACCTCCTACTGCGCAGCCCTTTAGTCATTTTATTCAAAGCTCGGACTAGGCCAGTTTTTTAGGAGGATCGGAATATAGAGTTTTGCAATGAAAAGTTTTAGATATGGTAAAGAACAGGAATTAAGGCAGGAAGGCTGGATTATATTAGTTTTACTGGGATATTATCAGGACCAAAATCATTAGTGTGGGATTTTAGTATAGTAGAAAGTAATTCATCGTAGGTCACATGGGAGAAAAAGAAGTCTTCAGGATTGAAATTGTGGTATTTAATATCGAAAGTAGGAGAAGAATTGTGAGTGAAGGATAAGAAATGGTCATTGAGATCATCTGGAGTCATCGGGGTGGAACTGAGTTTATTGGATCCTGGTAGGGATAGGGTGCGGAGTATTTTCTATTTGGATTTGGAATTAGGAGCATTGGAAAGGGCATTATGGAAGTAGTTGGATTTAGCCAGTTGGATTGTGGATTAGGTTCCATTGCGAAGTTTCTTAAAAGACGCATAATCAGCTGGCAAACGGGTTCTGCGGTATTTGCGCCTTGCTGTGCATTCCTTCTTTTCATCATTTCCTTTATTTCAGGAGTCATCCAAGGTGCAGTGGGACGACGTAAGATTCTGGTTTTCAGAGGAGCATGGGTGTCTAATAAGGATTGTAGGTTTGAGATTAGGGTAGATACCACAGGATCAATGGAATTATAGGAAGATATGATGTCCCATTGGAAAGAATCAAGGTCAGGTTGATGGGATTCATAAGACGGAAGGTTTAAATTACGGTATGAGACCACTTTGGGAGTAAAGGATTTCATGGGTAGGTCGTATGTAATTTGGATCAGGTCGTGTGTTGAGAAGAGGAGAGGACTTTGATGTGCGAGTCAGGAGGACAAACGATTCAATATTTTTGAAGGCCGACTTTTTTTATCGATTTTGTGTTCAAGTTATCTTACGATTAAAGTGAAAAGCAAATGGTTACTTACGAGTTTTTAGTACGTAATTAAATGACAAAGTTTGCCGACCTCCAGATTGAAAACGCCCTAATTCCCGAGAATTTTCGTAAATGAAATATCTGTAGGTTACGATGAGATAAAGCTATTTATGAAGTTTCAGACGGATGTTAATAATTTGATAAAAAAGAGTCTGTATTACGGACTATAAGTAAATATAATTCTCGATCATAAACGAAATATTATCTTCAACTGATAGTGTTCTGAAAATTTGGGAATTTTTTGTTTGGACAGAGCGAATGAATGACATTTCGACATTTAAAATTTATTTGTTCTAAATTTAAATTTCTATAAATAATAATTATATATATATATATTTAATATATAATATTATATATATATTATTAAATAATAATTTATAGAAATTTAAATTTAGAACAAATAAATTTTAAATGTCGAAATGTCATTCATTCGCTCTGTCCAAACGAAAAATTCCCAAATTTTCAGAACACTATCAGTTGAAGATAATATTTCGTTCATGATCCAGAAAATTAATTCTTAACTCTTTTATTTATTAACTCTTTTAATTATTATTTTAATGATTAATCTTCAATGTATATTAATAATGTTATATAATATTATTTGTAGATTTAGTTATATATTATATAACTAGTTATTTATATATAGAATCAGTTTGACATAGTATAGTGATGAAGCTACACATTAAATATATATTTATTGCCTAAATATATCAATACTTATATATATTTTCAATTAATATATGTATA
This sequence comes from Nezara viridula, assembly GCA_928085145.1. Classification (NCBI taxonomy): domain Eukaryota; kingdom Metazoa; phylum Arthropoda; class Insecta; order Hemiptera; family Pentatomidae; genus Nezara; species Nezara viridula. The sequence goes on from OV725080.1 coordinate 161,939,707, forward strand.
TTAAACTGAACCTGTGAACTAGTTGAAACATGCAGACTCAGATTTATAGCGAACTGTGTAGATAGAAAGATTGTACATTTCGCAAGTGAATTTAATGCTATCGAAACTAATTGATACATCTGCGTGTAAATTTGATAATTCTCTCAACAATACCAATTCTTTTTCAGGAACATATAAACGTCTCGATATCTTATTTATTTTCGAAATCGAAAGCTGCGAATTAAATTTCGTATTCATAATGACCATATGTTGAACGGATGTCTCCTATAAATTACAAAAGCCTGAAAATCGATATTCTAAAATCGAATACGACTAATTGGAGCGAATATTTCAGGATATAAATCCATTCTGCGCATGTTCTCATTATTTTTTATTACGAGCTATAAATATTATCATTTTACACTTATTTATTAAAAAAAAACATTTTTAAAATTTGTAATATGTCAGGATTATGAAAAATGGCAGGAATATATAAGCTTCGGATCCTTAATTTACGACAGATATTTTGACGCTGTTAGCATCGAAGCAGCAAACTGAGAAATCGAATCAGTCGTGACAACCAAGTCATAGATGTTTACTTTAATTAAAGCAGTCCAGACTTTGCATCAGGAAGTCTTCAATCTCTTGGTCAGGGTGACCCAAATAGTTCGCCGATCTGTTCCGCTTCTTTTGCAAATGGAGATTTAAACTAAATAATAATTTTAAACAAACTGGTCCTATGGACTACACAAAATTTATTTACCACCCTACTCCTATTTCTAGTCTCGCATAAAATTATATCAGTTACAGTTCCCTTTTTATCAAACTATTAATATTCGTCTGAAACTTCGTAAATATGTTCATCTCATCGTTACCTACAAATATTTTATTTATGAAAATTCACGGAATTGGGGCGTTTTCAATATGGAGGTCGGCAAACTTTGTCTATTTAATTAGGTACTAAAAAATCGTTAATACCCATTTCTTTCCAAATTTATCGTAAGATAATTTGTTAAAAAGATCAATAAAATAAGTGGCCTACAAAAATATTGGACCGGCTGTCGAAAAAGATTTAGGTCACGCCGAAAGGCTATATATTTTTTAAGGCCACCTTTTTTCTAGACTTTGTGCTCAAGTTACCTCATGATTCAAGTAGAAAGAAAATAGGTTTTTGTGAGTTTTTATTACCTTATTACTCAGACAAAGTTTGCCGATTCCAGGATCAAAAACGCCCTAATTCCTAGAATTTTCGTAAATAAAATACTTGTAGATTAAAATGATATGAAAATATTTACGAAGTATCAGGTGGATGTTAATAATTATATAAAAAGTGGATCTGTACCATGGCTTATTTATATTGTTACTTATAATTTTTTTTAAAATTTTTTTAAACATATTTATTGAGAGATATTACAATCTGTCACAATTAAGGACATTTATAATTATAATTGTACTTTAATTATAAATTCAAACTTACTACAATTAATGCAAATCATTACGGTTCTCTGCACTATGTACGTTTGTTTTATCAAGTTGACAATAAATTAAAAATATGTATATACTATTACAACATATATATCAAGTTCTGTACTTTGCAAGGAAGTTTGATGGCCAACGGTTGTGGAGGGAGGTGATTTGGTGCAGACCATGCTCAACAGTTAAGTTTTCTTCCTTAATTAATAATTCAATTAAGAGTACCCACTTCATAAAGTGTTGGTGACGCACAGGAGAGTCTTCTGACGCTAGGTTCGATCAGCCATGACTGTTATAACAGAATAACCGGCTGCTGTCATAAGGCCGATATATCGGCATAATAACCTTTTATATCAGACGATACTGTTAATCGGTTAAGTCCGATATGGCCGATATAGCGATATTAATATCGTTATCCGTCCATCCTTAATTATCACTCGTCTAAAACTTCATTGTTATCGTAAAGTTTTTATATTTACGAAAATCATTAGAAAAGGAGTTTTTTTTTTCAATTTGGTGATCGGTAGAAAGCTTTGCCAATTCCACGAGCCATCAAAAACACAATAAAATTTGCTATCCACTTGAACGGTACAATAATTTAATTACAATAATTACAAAGTCAAGAAAAAAAGGGTGACCAACAATAATATTTAGATGTTTTTTGTATCATTCGCCACCAATATGTCAAAATATAGAGGTTTTATAGGGCAAACGGGCCAATATTTTTGTAGGACACAATGTTTATCAATTTTGTTATTAAATTATCTAACGATTCTATTACTTTCTTTTTTTAATTTTTAACATTTAATGTCAATCTGCACATGTCGACGATTTTTAGCAATCAGCTGATGGTCTGATTAAAGTAACGAAACTGACATGAGGAAGTATAGCTCCCAGCAGTACCTCTTCCCTGACTTCAATCAATTACAATGTCTTGTTAATGAAAGAGATCTCTCATCCAGCGCCTTTTTACTCTCCTCGTGTTGATGGGCATGTCAACTGAAGACATATCTCTGATTAGTATGTCAGTGTGAAGTATGGGTTCTTAGGCCGAGTCAGATGAGGAACTCGTTAAATTAATTATAAATAGAAAAGTTGTAAATTAAGATAAAATTTTAACGCCTGTTTAGGACGGATATTAAAAAAGGATCTGTATAGTGATAATAATAATAATAATAACAGTTGTAATTTCCAGCTATGGCCTCATCCCAGACGATACCACTCGCTCTGTCAAAAATTTGAAACTGCCAGAAAAGTGTTGGAAGGAGGGCAAAAAGCAGTTATCTTAGGCACAGCGAACATCGTCAAGAAGTTCTTAAACATGGTTTAAATTTTGAGCCTAACTTTGAACATTGGTCCGGGTAGGTGAATATTTCTGGCAAAAGCAAAGAAAGTGAAAAAAAAAATATTAATAAAAAATAATAATAAAAATCTGGTGTGTCCACTCACACGACTTTCCTACCTATTTCAGAAAAGTTTTTATATCTTTATATATGCTCAGGGGGCTGTGAATCGTATAGATCCGTCGAAAACCACTTGTCGGAAATTTGACCCGATTGCAATACTTTCCTTACCTAGTATAGGTAGGAAAGTATTAAGTTAAAAAAATGTCTAAAAAATAGAATAAGCTGTATCATCGCTAATACTGGTTCGATTCCGATGATTTTTTTTTTTTGTTTTGTTAGTAATTTTAAGACCTTTCAAAAGTTTTATTATAAATTTTACCGTATAATATACAATTAGGGAGTTAGGTCCTAACATTTTTCTTTTTATTATAACTTTTTTTCCTGATTTTTTTTCGGGAATTTAGTCTATATACGAATATTGAAAAGACAATGATTAGAACATCATAGAAAAGTTTCATCAAAATCGTTAGAGCCGTTTTCGCGCTACAGTCTATAGAAAAACATGTTTTTCATTTATTGCGAATGGAGCAACGAATTTCTGTCACAGGCATCAATAGTAAAACCCTACAAAATAAAAAAAGAAACAACGAAATCGGTTCATTAGTTCCCGAGAAAATCTTAGCACAGACAGAGAGACAGACCAATGGCTTAAAATGTGTTTTTCGGAATCAGTGGGCTGTGAAACGTATAGATCCGTCGAAAACCACTTGTCGGAAATTTGACCCGATTGCAATACTTTCCTTACCTACTATAGGTAAGAAAGTAATAACCTTCATTTGTACATGCAAAAAACAATGGATAAAAAATAGATATATACAAAATCTTTACATTTTGATTTATACTTGACACTCTTGTATGTACAAAATCAACATTTTAGTTGAGGTTTTGAGTTCGATTTTTTTTTTTATTAATAAAGGATCTGTACCGCGAATTAATTATCAATGATAGTTATGACTCACTTTGAAAATAATAAGGACCGAATGTTTTTGCGATCAGATTATTAAATTATATATAATAATGAGGAGGTTATAGGAAATACATATATAATACACACACGTTCGTTTCAATAATTGGAGCCTCGACGCTCTATGAATGGTTTCTTTTAATCCTCCACAACCAACATGCGACTTTCGTTTATGTTTCTTGTTTCATAATCCTCCCGGGTCCGAACTCTGCGTATTATTACGTAAGGACTGCGATTTGTATCGTGCGGCCAACAGTTTGGATTGTAGTGATTGGTCGAATTGGGAGGTGACGTGGGAACCGACATGTAATCCAGCGACTCTTCCAGGTGTCCGAACAGGTATTCTTCGGGTCACCATGGAGATTGGGCAACCGTGAGTTAGCGAAAAAAAAAACTCTTTCGAATAAAAGGAAAATATCAGTCACGAGTTAGATCACGCTTAAAGAAAATATTTACATATATTGAATCAATTGAAATTTATGACTGTCAATTATACGAACGGCATAGATCTAAATTAATTATGACTACACTTCTAACATGAAAAAAAAATTGGCCAATATCAGAATTTGAATTTTTACAATAACTTCCGACAAAACCTCACAAAATTTATAAATAATTTAGATCAGGACCAACTAACAAAAAACTGAGGGAATGTTAGGCATTTCAGATAAGGTCACCCATATTTTTTTAAATATATTAATTTATAAAGAAAATGTACAATTATATTTACCTGTTTTATAACATTTGTAATTTTAAGAAACTATGTTCATTGATTTTTTTAAATCTTTTTTCTTATTTATGTTTATTTTAGTCATGGTTATACTAACTATTATATTTGAATTTAATTGTGGTTTAATTAGTTAATGTTAATGTTATTCGATAAATGTTATATTTAAGCTGTATAATATACATTTGTATGGAAAGTACCATAATAAACGGTCCTTTCAAAGGGTTATCTTGGAAGGAAAAAGTAAAAATAATGAGAACATTTATTGAATTAAATAAGGTCAATTTAGCTATAAAGAAATAGCGTATGTTTATATTTTTTATAAATTCCAATTTTTTAATTATTAAACTGGTTTTGATCAGATGAAAAACTTGATGATACCCAGAAAAGAAGAAATAATTAATAAGTATCTATGTATACGTAATTACTATTTTTAAGCAACCCAGAATTTCCTCCAAAACTAATAATAAATTCTTTCATGATAACTTGTGTTTTTTTTTTAATTATTATTGTGAAAAGCCCATTTCTTACACTTTTAATTGAATTCCTACATGATATATAGAACACAATTTTTAATTTAACAATTCACGTACAAATTTTAATCCTCAAATCTTATTTATATACGCAGTAGAGGTTTTAATATCTTAAAACAAATAAACTATTTACATATGCCAAAATTTCGACTACAGAAACCTCATCATATTTCTGCCCAAACGATTTAAAGCCAATAATTTAATATTCTTTTAGACATATATTATTTGGGAGTGTAAAGACAGCCAGAGGGGGTCACTGAATTTACGTTGCTACGGATCAGATCACACTCTTCATGGTGCAGCGACAGGCCGCTCATTCTATGTCGTTACTCACTCGGATTCAATTACATTTACAGATCGGTATAGATCCATGGATTACGACTGTTAAGATTAAAAAAAACACGTGAAGAGTTATATTTCTTTTCCTGAAAAAATAGTCCCTGGAACAAACCTCAGAAAGTTTACTGAAGTCCTAGGCAACCACATCGCCATTTCTAGTTATAGGACACAGGGAAGAGTTCATCACTTCAACGCTCAGCCAATAAGAATAGTCTCTAGTAGGCTGACGGGCCTAACATGGCCAAGAGGATAGCTTGGCCGAAGAACTCACCACGTACTAATGTAATCACCGATACTCATAATCCCAAAAATCGTGTTCTTGGGATTATGAATCGGACACACGATGCACTCCGATCTCCTTAGATGACCTTATATGCACCGCAAAGTTTTATTATTTTGAGGGAAAATATTGAAAAAATAATAATAAATTTAAAAAATAATAATATTTAATAAATGTAAATTTATTTAATACAAAAATTAAGCTGAGTAATTTCTAACAGAAGAACTACATAACATCTTATATACCCGAAAGAACGGCAAAGTCATCTTTCATTGTATTATTGTCACCCCTAACGCAATTCTTTAATATTGAACATCCTTTGAGTGCATTAATAAAGCTTAACACTAATATACCATTAAAAAGAACTATTTATAATTATTTATTTAAATATAATTATATTAATTATTTTATATAAATTCGGTTTCATTAGAGAAACCACTAAGCAAATTTTTCGGTGGTGCTGATATTTTAAAATTTTTTTTGTGAATTTCGAAATATGTTTCGAAATAAAAAAAAAAAACACAGAAAAAGTGTACCAAAATGAGACAAACCTCTTTATAAGACATACAATGTTACAACAATTTTACCTTATTTTGATTTCACAAAGGGAAAATTCATCAAAGTTCTAAATTATTAAAGATTATGAAATTTCACGAAATGCAATAAACCGAAGATATAGATAATAAAAATATTTTTTCTTTCAAATAAAAACACGAATTAAAAATAAAAAATAATGAAGAGAAGAATAGTTGGAGTGGTCAGTCAAAAAAGAAGGCAAAAATGAATGATAATATTTATTTTTTCATATGCCGACGTTTCGACCTGAAGTTCAGGCCATCATCAGGGCTAAGAAAAGAACCACATAACAAGGTATGAGAAACATAAAAATTACAGTAAAATGAAGTTGTTAGAATAACAAATATAGTAAGAACAAGAGACAAATAATAATAACAGGTACAAAGTGTGGAATGATGAAGTAAACATAGTCAAAAAAGGTGAAATAAGTATTGTAAAGGGAATCTTAGAATAAAATGTAAAACGGAAAAATATGAAGTTATATAAGAAATGGAAATAAATAGTAAAATTAAGATATAGTGAATAGAATATTTAGATAGAAAATTGAGATGTTGTAAAGTCTATCAATATGTACAGACAAAGTGAAAAATACAAAAATAATGATATTACGTGTTTGATTGAATGAGTAAATTAAAGGTATTAAATTAATTCGAGCCATAGTAAATTGTCTAATAATCTGAAAAGACAATATTTTCATATCAAAATTCTCATATATATTTATAAGCTGAAAATTCAATCCCAACTACAGGCTCCACAATAACCTCAATAATGAACGACGGTCAGAAATATACAAGCTTATAACTAGCACTAACAAAGCTTTCTTCTCCCTTTCAAATGTATTTAAATCCCGAAAAATCAAAAGAAATCTCAAATTAAGGGTGTACAATGCTATGATAAAGTCAGTTCTAATATATAGTTGTGAGACCTTGACACTAACTAGCAACCTAGAAAAAAGGTGTTGAAAGATTTGAGAGAAAAATCCTCCGCATTATAACCAAAGCGATGAGGTATCAAAGTACTAACACATAGAGAAGAAATAAAGAACTGCTTACAGAAACTGGTCAATCAATATCCCATGATATGAAGGTAAGGAGATTTAGATGGGCGGGGCATGTATCACGTAGCAATCCCCGAGAACCAACGTGAAAGCCCCAAAAACAGATGGATAGATGGATAGATGGAATGAGCAAAGAAGCAACAGAGCTGCGTGCAGATAAATAGAAAGAAATAGTCAAAGACAGGCAGAGATGGAACAGGCTTGTTAAGGCTGCAAAAGTTTTACATGGTCTGTGATGCCAAAAGAAAAAAAAAAAAAAAAAAAAAATATATATATATATATATATATATATATATGCCAAATCAAAAAGTTAAAGCACGCCCCAGTGCCCAGAAATAACATTAAAAATAAAATAAACTAATCAGAATATATAAATCAAAAACTCCTTAAAATGTAGTCTTACTACAGTAAAAGGAGAAACGTCAGAAAATTAAAAGTGCAAAACTTTCAAATAGGGGTTTGGAAAAAAAAAATAAATAAAAATAAAAAAAATAAAATATATATATATATATATATATATATATATATATATATATATATATATTTCTTTATCACACGAAAAAAAAAGAAATAAGTGAACAAATTCACCTTCATGATATGGGTAATTTTCCTCAAAGACTTTTTCCCTATATTATAGATACAGGATTTCCTATATGGGAAATGGTATCATTCTAGCATGTTATTTAACTGAAAAATAAATTTAATGTATCTTAAAAAAAAAACTGATTTGTTTTCCTAATCCTTATTATTGAATAAATACAAAAACCAGAAAATTCACAATGGAAAATTTAAGACCAAAAACATGGGAAAATCAGTTTAAAGAATATGAGAAAAGTCAACCTTTAAGACAAAACAGAATTTTTATATTAGCTTCGTAATATATCCATTTTTGAAATTTTCTACATTCAATTTGTACTCCTTCAGCAATGTGAAGTAGGCAACCTTCATTACTTTTTTCTCTTGTTAGCAAAATCAAAGTCTAGCTTAATATTGAAGTTTAATTATTTTTAATCTAAAAATGCTAAATTTAATAAAATTACATCTGCTACTCTCAGTTTAAAACTTCTAAAAAAAATATATAATATTTTTAGAGCTCACAGAAAATCAACTTTAGAATATATATATATATTTTTTTTTATACAAAATTTTAATTAATTATATGAGGAAGAGTTCGGGAAATGTATTTATTAAAATAACGGATCTAGAATATAATTTTTGGAGTCCTACTATTTTTTTTTCTTTTAATTCTGTAATTCTGAGGCAAAAGACACCATGTATATTTTTTGATTAAATAATTCAATAACTAAGAAACAAATTTTAATAGCTCAAAGTTATGGAACATTATCTTCCCTGAACAGATACAAAAATGGAAATAGTGTTCTTTACCTATGGGGTGCAAAATTTTACAGTAATTACTTCGGAATAAAAATAAATGAAACTATATAAAATAATCTTTTTGTGGTGCTTAATTTTTGATGATAATACTACAAAAATTTTATATTATTGACAATTGTTTAACTTATTTTTAGTAGCTGATATACACGTGTTATAATTTAAAAATAGTTCGTATTTTGAGAGTTTAAGTATTTAGCTTAGACCACTCTGGGAAACAGATATGGGCAATAAAACAAATATATATCTTTCCTTTTTTTTTTTTGTGTGTGTGTGTGTTTCGGCTAGAAATCCCTTCCCCCATGATTCCGCCTGATGTTATTGGTCTCGAAGAAGGAAAGGAACGAATAAGCGTTTGATAATAAAATATATTCGATACATTAATATACAGCTAGGAGAAAAAAAAATTAATTAATGAAGAAAAAGAATCTACTTAGGATATAACGATTTTTTTTCTTTCAAATTTATATTTTTTTTTTTTTGTGGAGCTTTTACATGTAGAGTTTTATTTTAATTTTTAATAATAATAATTTAGTTCCGAATAAAAAATAAAATAATATTGTATCATTGCTAAAAGTTTCTATATTTCTCTTAAAGTCTCTGTGTATGTGTTAATTTACATATATACAAAACTTAAAAAAAAAAAAAAATATATATATATATAATAATGGTGTTACCTTATCATGGTCAGCAGATCCTGGTACACACACTGACACTTAGAGACTCACTGGAACACTCAAAGACAATGCTGGCCGCCCCACCTCCCCTATTCCCCCTCCGCCCCGGGGGAAGGGAGGTTCCACCCCCACGATCAAGGAGACTTCTGGGAGTACCTCTCTCCAGGCAAGGGAGGGTATGGCCAGAGGGGAAGGATCTGTGTTTCAATGTCCTGCAAAAAGTACGGATTATGAGTGAGAACGATTTTTCTTAATCATATAGAGTAAAATACTGATATAAATAAAATCACTAAATCAATGCCATTTAATTGATATTTACACAATAAAACAAAATTATTAAATTTAACAACAAATGAATTAGTAAAACTTATAGATAAAATAAATAACGACGATGTATCAACTTCAAAAATTTACATTGGATATATTCGAAAAAAAAAAAAAAAAACGAAAAGAAAAAATTATTAATAAAAGAAAAAAACTTCTATGTTCTCTATATATATGGTGTGGATGTGCTCATATCTCCTATCCCAAAAACAGTGAGATACTTACTAAACTTTTTATATTATTCATTTCTAGTCATCATCAAACGATAGTACTATTCTATATTGTGAACTTCACTAGGGATATTACAATATCTTCCTGCTCTTAATGCTTTTTTTTTATTATTTTTTATTCGTATATAATTAAATCTGTAGCTAGCATTTGACAATGATGAGTCTACATATCATTCATTATTTAAATACACTGATATTTTATATTGTCAGCTTTGTCTTTTCTTTGTTAGGAGAAACACACCTCATTTTAAAGAAGAACTCAATGCATTTTTTATTTATTTTTCAAAAGAGTATAATTATAAGTTTTCCTACTGAACATAGTCTTAAGTGTTTTATCATAGTTTTAAGTGCTTTGAATATAGAATTTTTTTTTTGTATATAGCTTTTTTAACTAATATTTTCTTTACTTTCCCTTTTTTTTAATTGTTTTATTTTGGCCAGATGTAGTATTTTAATTATGTTCTATTTTGTTATTCTAAAGGGACTTTGTCCCAGAATAAAGTTATTTTCTATTTATATTCCTATAAAGATTGTCCACGTGACAGATTCTTATATTTCTAAATAAATAAAAAAACAAACAGAAAAATATTAAATTATGACTAAAAAAAATATTGGATGGTCACTCTCACACTCTCACTCTCTCTCTCTCTCTCTCTCTCTCTCTCTCTCTATATATATATATATATATATATATATATATATATATATATATATATATATATATATATATATTGGAAACATCAAGTTTATTCTGACAAGTCTTTTAGAAAAGCTTTTAATAAGCTTTACGTCTATATTAATTGAGTTTAGGTTTATTAGTGAAAAACTTGAGAATAACATCAAGCTGTGTAAAATAATGTGAATTTTTATCCTAAAAATACCCGTTTTTTTCAGCAAAAGAGACTACAAATAATTGTTGCAAATCTTTTATTTCTCATTTTTTCATTATCTGAGATTTATTAAAATAAACATATTTGCCTAAATACACTTTTTATTTTCTGATTTCTGATAAATTAAGTACATAAAGGTTTCTTATTGTTATTTTAAAATATACGATACATGATTATTTAGCACACATATTTTAATTCAAGTGATACCTAAAATTTTAAATCAATTCAAAACAATAATGGAATAAAAATATTTAATAATTATACATAAAATATGTATAATTTAAATAAATAAATATTATTATTTTTATAAAATGAATATTAATTTATGGAAAAATGAAGCTTTTTTGTATGGCTTGTGCGTTTATAGCATTTGTGAATTTCCTAATGAAAGCTGCTATACCATGTTCTAATAGTGTTGCCCAAAATCGTTCTTGGTCATGCAAGACCAAGACCAGGACTGTTTGAAAGAAAATCGATTTTTTAAATAAAAATTAAGGCAAAACAGTTACTAATACTTGAAAATCTTAGTTACTATATGTTAAAAATTGGTATAACCAATATACTTTTGCATTTAACTCCTCTAACTTTTCATTCGGGCTTAGTTAGGATTCTCCTACATAAAAAATTACAGTAATATATCTATAATAATAAGGAACTGCAAGACTGTTGCGAGACTCTGGCACAAGACCAAGACCATGACCAAGACTCGTCTCGGTCTCGCATTTGGGCAACACTACTTATATACTTTTTATACTATACATACTAAAAGTATATAAGATATAGATTAATGCTGGTTAGTTATTTTTTCATATTATATCTTCTAATGGAGCATTATTTTAACGAAATGAAAAATTTGAAATATCCCAGTCCTTGACCTTCTTAGGACCGGATTGAAAAGGATCTCCTCCAGAAACCGAAAGTTATGGTTTCGACACGAAACATCTCGTCCTGAATATTGATCCTTCCTAATTATATATATTTCGTATATATTTTGTTTTACTAACCCATAGTCTGATATCACTGTAATAGTCCAGGAATAAATTTCGGGATTTATTTGGAGAAAATGTTTAGTCATACACAATCTCAAACGTTGAGTACCAAAAATGTAAAATTTGAATTATTTGAAGATTTTTATTTTTCAAGTAAACATAAAACTGTACATCCCATAGGTTCACAGGTGGATCTATGGGGGGCGGAGGAGGGCTTTCGGGCTGAAGCCCTCCCAAAGTAAAATCCTGGATCCGTTAGTGCTTAGGTTCAAAATAAAAAGTTTTTACAAAAGTTGGGATGTCGTAATAGTAAATATTTAAGGCAGTGGTAATAGACCTATAGAGCTACAAAAAATGTCTATCTATATCATTGTTTGATTTCCAGAAGAAATTTAGGAAATTTAAGTTTTATGATTTTTTATTAAGGAACGTCTTAAAGAATAAATAAAATAATATTTAATTTAATATCAACCCTTACAAATCTTATTAATAATTTTCATGAAAAGACAAATGTTAAAATATAGAAAATTTAGTAGTTCATTTACAAATAATAATAAAAAACCGTGTATAAATACTGATTTATTAAAACTACAGATCTAGTACTCTGTGGTAGATCTCTTTTTATCAAATTATTAACATTCTCCTGAAACTTCGAGAATAGCTGCTTTATACAACTATTTTATTTACAAAAAATTTCGGAGTTGGGGCTTTTTCAATCTGGAGATCATCAAACTGTGTTTATTTAATTAAGTTCTAAAAACTCGTAAATAACCATTTTTTTTTCCACTTGGATCGTAAGATTATTTTATAAAAAAATCGAGAAAAAAGGTAGACTATAAAATTATTGGGTCTCTTTGGCTTACATAACCTGGTTATTTTGACATTTTGGGGGTGTAGTTCATGTCAACCGACTCAATATTTTTGAATGCCACATTTTTTCTAAATTTTGTTTGCTAGATTTTGACCCTGGAAGACAAGGGGATCATCTTTGACATAAAAAATTGAACTTAGCGTTGCTAAGGCGTTTAAAATTCCACTTTAAATGGTTTTAACAAACATAAAATTTACTTGTAGTTGAACGAAACACTATTCTGTTAACTATTAAGGTATTGGTAATAATTTAAATTAGATATTTTTTTAGTTATGGATTCCTATACAAGAAAAAACGTGACTAACTTTAAAAAACTAAGTTGTATGATTTGGAACACACGATAGAAGCGAAAATATCAAAAAGGCGAGATTAATAATATCAAATATAAATTATAAATAATAGCTCACTAAAAAGAGAATGAATTGTTGAAAATTTCTCTCGTTTACAGTATACAGGTCCGATGTTTAGTTTCTGAGATAATTTAATCCATATCATCCAATAAAACTCGTTATCATTTCAAAAACATGGTTTTTTACAATATTTTTTTCCTTTTCGCCTCTCTAACACGATGTCACGTTAAGATACAATGTTGAATAACAGCCCATAACAAAAAGGATAAAATGATGAACATTTCCCTCGCTAATAATATGTAGGTTCGATTTTTAGTCCATATGCAAAAAAAAAATCGATTCAATTAGTCGACTCCAGTCGACTTTACCCAAGTGTTATACTTGGATCGGAGATCCGATGAATCAATATAATTCATAACAACAAAAAAAATATTTAATTTTCTGCAATAATCGAACCATGGTTTATGCGAGTATGAACTGTTTCGTAGCCCTTAGCACCACTAAAAAAAAAATCGATTCAATTAATCGACTCCAGCCGACTTTATCAAAGTGTTACACTTGGATCGGAGATCCGATGAATCAATCTAATTAATAAAAAAATAGAATAAAAAAAAAAACAATATTTAATTTTCTGCAATAATCGAACTATGGTTTATGCAAGTATGATCTGTTTCGTAGCCCTTAGCACCACTAAAAAAAAAAAAAAAATCGATTCAATTAATCGACTCCAGCTGACTTTATCCAAGTGTTACACTTGGATCGGAGATCCGATGAATCAATCTAATTAATAAAAAAATAGAATAAAAAAAAAACAATATTTAATTTTCTGCAATAATCGAACCATGGTTTATGCAAGTATGAACTGTTTCGTAGCCCTTAGCACCACTAAAAAAAAAATCGATTCAATTAATCGACTCCAGCCGACTTTATCCAAGTGTTACACTTGGATCGGAGATCCGATGAATCAATCTAATTAATAAAAAAATAGAATAAAAAAAAAACAATATTTAATTTTCTGCAATAATCGAACCATGGTTTATGCAAGTATGAACTGTTTCGTAGCCCTTAGCACCACTAAAAAAAAAATCGATTCAATTAATCGACTCCAGCCGACTTTATCCAAGTGTTACACTTGGATCGGAGATCCGATGAATCAATCTAATTAATAAAAAAATAGAATAAAAAAAAAACAATATTTAATTTTCTGCAATAATCGAACCATGGTTTATGCAAGTATGAACTGTTTCGTAGCCCTTAGCAGCACTAAAAAAAAAAAATCGATTCAATTAATCGACTCCAGCTGACTTTATCCAAGTATTACACTTGGATCGGAGATCCGATGAATCAATCTAATTAATAAAAAAATAGAATAAAAAAAAACAATATTTAATTTTCTGCAATAATCGAACCATGGTTTATGCAAGTATGAACTGTTTCGTAGCCCTTAGCACCACTAAAAAAAAAATCGATTCAATTAATCGACTCCAGCTGACTTTATCCAAGTGTTACACTTGGATCGGAGATCCGATGAATCAATCTAATTAATAAAAAAATAGAATAAAAAAAAAACAATATTTAATTTTCTGCAATAATCGAACCATGGTTTATGCAAGTATGAACTGTTTCGTAGCCCTTAGCACCACTAAAAAAAAAATCGATTCAATTAATCGACTCCAGCCGACTTTATCCAAGTGTTACACTTGGATCGGAGATCCGATGAATCAATCTAATTAATAAAAAAATAGAATAAAAAAAAAAACAATATTTAATTTTCTGCAATAATCGAACCATGGTTTATGCAAGTATGAACTGTTTCGTAGCCCTTAGCAGCACTAAAAAAAAAAATCGATTCAATTAATCGACTCCAGCTGACTTTATCCAAGTGTTACACTTGGATCGGAAATCCGATGAATCAATCTAATTAATAAAAAAATGCAATATAATAAAAAAAAAAACAATATTTAATTTTCTGCAATAATCGAACCATGGTTTATGCAAGTATGATCTGTTTCCTAGCCCTTAGCACCACTAAAAAAAAAAATCGATTCAATTAATCGACTCCAGCCGACTTTATCCAAGTATTACACTTGGATCGGAGATCCGATGAATCAATCTAATTAATAAAAAAATGCAATATAACCAGCAAGTATGAACTTTTTCATAGCCCTTAGCATAACTTGTTTTATGGAAAAAAATATTAAAAAATTATCTCTTAAAGTATTATTGTTCGTGTAATTACATTTAATAAGATTCCAAGTATTACTTAAACACCATTTCATATAAGTAGTTAGTTTTTTTCCAAAGTAATTATAGTTATTTTTATGAAAAAAAAGCTTTCAGGCTGAAGCCTCCTCCCTCCCAAAAATCCTGAATCCGCTAGTCTTTTGGTAGACAAATCGTTAATCAGAGGTTCACCATTGGGATATCCTGAGACATAAGATTGTTCCTTGACCCAGATTTTCCTGTGACTTCATGCACTAGGATTAACTGTTTTTTTTTCTTCTAATTTTCTCCCGCATTACAATTGATCTTGAAAGATTGTCTAAGTTCAAACGCAACGACTGTATCGGCTCCACTGACTCTCGCTGAATGCTATTGTTGTCTGAGCTTACCAAATCCGATCCCCTCATTATAATTTGGAAATAGGTTCAAGCTAATTTGTCGACCGAATCCACTGCCTTATTTCCATACTATTATTTGCTCAATGGTTGTTTTATCAAACATTATTTTTTAGCGTATAATCCCTAAATCAAAATTTTTTTCATGTGTAGAAAGAAGATGTGTTCCAGATTTAAAACTAAATATATTCTAACTAATTGTAGAATATTTAAAAAGCAAATTGGTGCAGGAATACCCATTCCATTATAGTAGCACAGTGTATTCCCCATCTTTCACAAAAAATATCTTACCTACTCCTTTTTAAAAACAGTAGAAGCGATAGTTGAATTCAAATTTAACAACAACAGTATTAAATTATCGACTGGCTTAACATATCTCGGTATTCACATCGACAGACTTTTAAAATTTACTAGACATTGTGACAAAAAAATTAAAACATTAATATCTAAGACGTACAGACTCCAAAATTTAATTCGGACACCAAACCTTTCATTACGCCTGAAGCTTCTAGTCTATACAAGTATAATACGGCCGGCTCGGTTGTATGGTACACCTCAGCAAAACAACTCTGAAAAGATTACAATATTTCCAAAATAGAATAATTAGAAAAATTGTAAGAGGAACCACTCTGCAGAGAAAGAAGACATTGGGTATTAAAGCAACACTAAATTTATCATCAATTAAAGAATTTCTCGCAAAACGAAAAAAATCATTTCTCGAAAAACCCCAACAATTGGCAAACCCTCTTTTCAACAAATTATTACCAGCCCAAATTCCAAAACGTTGGCAACAACTCACATGAGATAGGTGTTTTATTAATTTAGTTGTAAGCTCTAGAGGATAAGGTCAACTCAAGCCTGAGGTGAGCCCCATCACCTTTATATTACAGATGAAGAACGAAATAGTCAGAAACGACAAAAAAAAAAAAAAATCAAAAAATACACCCTACAATGCTTTTAAGCAGTAAAAAGTATGAAGACAATAAAAATCCAAGGATTCAAGACAAAAATAAATAAAAAGGGGCTATGGAAAAAAATATATTGAATTACAAAATTGTAGATCACATAATTTGTTTATAAAGTCACAAGGTACAATGTTCATGGAACTGAAATTTTAAAAACGTTTTGTGTGATTTTTATATTATTTGTCGATGATAAAAGCTCGCTAAAATGACGCAAACCTTTTTAAATATACAATATAATTATTACAAATTTTGATTTCCCAAAGGGCATCATAATCAAATTTCTTAGTGTTTTAAGGTTATGAAATGCCACTTTCCAATAAACAAACGAATTACAATTATACCTGTGACTTCTTTCATTTTCTTTTTTCATTTAAAAAAAAAAACAAAAAAAAAACTGCTGTGTATAATATATTTACTGATAAATCAAACAAAGAGAACACACTTGGAACATAATAGACAGATAAAAAATAAATTATATTCTATGACAAAGTCCACTCCAAATAACAATGAATCCCTCTGTGATATGGATTATGGGTCATTGGCTTTCTTTTATTTATTAAATATTTCATGAATAAGTACAAATGAAACATGAATAGTAGTTAAGAAAATACTTAAAAATTATATTTAATATAAATAAATGATTTATTGAAGGAACCTAGTCGACTGTTGTGCATATCATGGATGATAAATATTCAGGACGCAGACCTTATACAATTTTTTATATTTGTGCCGACGTTTCAAACCAAACATGTAGGTCGTGATCAGGGCTGAAAATTTTAAAATACAATCAGAGATATAATATTATATAATGGTAAATAATAAACTATAGTGATTGATGGTACATGAATCATAACTAATATTAAAAATGAAATATGAAAAAAGTTATACAAACTTGTAAAATAGGTAATATTAATATTGTAAAGGATGTAAAAGAAAATATTATATTTTTTTATAAATGGATTATATACATTATTTTTAGTTTGTATGACTTTTTACATATTTCATTTTAAATATTGTGTATTGTAATATTAGTTAACATTCATGTACCATCAATCACTATAGTTTATTATTTACCATTATCGGTCGTATACTATTATATCTATGATTGTATTTCAAAATTTTCAGCCCTGATGATGAACCACATGTTTGGGTTGAAACGTCAGCACAAATTAAAAAAAATTATGACTGCGTCTTGAATATTTATCACCCATAAATAAATGATAATACTATTTTTTTGTTAAAGTTCTAACGAAAAATTTAAATGTTCAATTTTAAAATTTTATAAAATTAAAAGTTCCAACTCAAGATGTAACGGGTTCAGAGACCCACGTACAAATTCTTTATTTATTTATTTTTTTTATCTCAGTAAACCTTGGAAGTTAAATGTCAGGTGAATCCTTCTGGAATGCAATGGTATCAATTCATTTAAATACAGCAAGGTCAAATTGTTCTTGTCCTAAAGAACAATTATAAAAGATTAATGTTTGTATATAGTTTATCATAATAATATATGAATAAATTATCGAAGAAAATTTGGGTGATGACCTACAAGTTCCTGCTCAAAAATTGGCAAAATTTGTTAAAAATAGTGTGTTTGAAATATTTCTCCTGTGAGATTAAACAGTCACAATATGTCATCAAAACATTTTGATTATATTCGATTTTTTTTATTTATTTTCGATTTATTTATGTAATGGAAAATGGAAAAAAAGAAGATAGATAAAGAGAGAGAAGGGAGAGAAAAGGAAATTAAATGTTAAAAAAAAATATATATATATATACAAAAAATAATAATAATAATACATATATATATATATATATATATATATATATATATAAAATATTTTATACTATGCTCATACATATTGTTAAACCTATATAATTATATATTATTTTAAAATTGTCTGTAGTGATTAATAAATATGCTGTGTTTTTAACAACCCAATGTAATTGGGCAGCACCATTTTATGATAATAAAGTGATTCTGTCTCTCCTCCGTAAAATACAGGAAAGTATTCATTACTTATTACAATAAAATGATTAATTTCATCTAGAAAGTTTTGAATTCGTTTTATTAGAGAATTTTAAGCTATTGTGGTTTTCCTTGACCTAAATGTGACTTGGAAGTTCCTTTTCACTTTTAAGAAATAGTTTTAAAATCTCCATTAATATTATATCTTATGATCGAAGCGGAAAGCAAATAGTTATTTACGAGTTTTTAGTACCTAATTGTTGATTGGTCACCGAGGGAAGTTAGACCATTGCCCTCTAAATTAGGGGAGGCTTATAGGTTGTAAAATACTTGTAATAACAGGCTAGGAAAAAAAACAAAAAAACTTTCAACTTGAATCGTAAGAAAATTTAAGCACAAAATCGAGAAAAATGTTACTTTCAAAAATATTGAACCGTTTGATCTCCACCCCCAAAAAGTCAAAATAACAGAGTTTATATAGGCTTAACGCCCAAATTAACTTAAGATCCAGGCCGAAAGCAAAAAAGTAATTATGTGCTTTTAGTGCTTAATTAAATAGACAAAGTTTGCTGTCTTCAGATTGAAAAAGCCCCAATTCCTTGAATTTTCGTAAATAAAATATTTGTAGGTTACGTTGAGAAGAAGCTATTTATGAAGTTTCACACGGATGCTAATAATTCGATAAAAAGGGGTCTGTGCCACGGACTATAAGTAAAAGGAGATAAAAAAAACACAAGAATAAGTGATCTTCAAAACGCAAGTTTTTCATTCCCGTTCAAATAATTATTTTTTAACAATAGACAATGAATCCTTGACTGATGAGAAAACGGAGTAGTACCAAAAGTTAGAAAATTTAACGTTAGATTTTTTGGTGTGCATAGGTCATATTGATCTATGATTTAATTGTTAAAATCGTTCTCATTACATAAAAAGCTAATTTTTAATATTAGAATATATAATATACAAGCGCCACGAAAAATTTTAAACTATGCTCAGATTTCATAAAAATATTTTAAAAACTACATTTATAATCAACAAAATACCGAATATACTACACATTAATAGCAACCAATTTTTCTCAATTCGTTGAATATTAGTACAACACAGCTATTTACGAAAACTTTTGGAATTGGAGCATTTTGAATCTGGAGTCTATTTTATTAGGTACTAAAGTATATACCCATTTGCTTTCCTTTTGGATAGTAAGATAATTTGATAAAAAAAATCGAGAAAAAAGGCGGGCTACCAAAATATTGGGCCGTTTGGACTAAACAACCTCGTTATTTAGAAATTTTGGTGGTTTAGGTCATGCCAAACGGATCAATATTTTGTAGGCCACCTTTTTTCTCTAGTTTAAGCTTAAACTATCTTATAACTATGGGACAAAGCTATTACTAAGTTTCAGGAGGATGTTAATAATTGTATAAAAAGGGGTCTGTACCACGGACTAGTACTGAATCCCTGCTCAAGAGGGTTCCAAAGAAATCCTTCATGGGTTGTAGTGGATCAGATTTTTTAGGTTTGTATATATATATATATATATATATATATATATATATATATATATAGAGAGAGAGAGAGAGAGAGAGAGAGAGAGAGAGAGAGAGTGAGAAAGGGTGAGTGTGTTAATATTACAAAATACTTATATTTTTATGGAAAATATAAACGACAGTTAGAGATAATTCAGGAAATTAATAACTGGGAGGAAAAAGGTTGTTGGGTAGATAAAATAATTTTCTTCTTAACTTGACATATCAAGAAAATAATTCGAAATAAGAAATCGACATATATAAGGAAGTCCTTCTCTTAACCTAATATCCTCATTACTACCAACCGGGAAATCGAATTAGCTATAACAATGTTTATACCCTACAATATGGCTGCTCTGTTTGTCTCCCTCTTAAATTGAAATCAGTCAGTGTCAATACTTGTGTCTGTGCGGGTCAAGTTCATCTAGTCCTCTTATTATTTTAATATTAAGTGAAAAGTGTTAATTTTTGTTTAATCGTTTAACATTTGTTCAGTTTTATTCCAAATGGTGAAATAATCGTTTTTAAACATGTAGTTTTACTGTGATTTGAAATAGTGATTCTTCCAAGAAAATATATTCTTAAAGGTTTTGATATTAAAAAAAAAAAAATAATATATTTAGGATCTATTCTAGAATCACCTGATTGTTGAAACGGAATGAAAATAAAGATTTAAGCGATGAAGTTTTTTCTAGTCTCAAAAAGTTTAATAGAAAAAAAAATATCTACAGGGCTGAATTTATTGATATCGACGGAAACCGATCAAACTGTTCCTAAACTCATCGATGGTATCCAATGATTTCGTTTACTAATCGATTCAATCACTGATTTTCGGGTAGATGGTTCTGTTGGAAGTAACCCTAATAAAATGTTATCTAATAAAATGTTACTTACAGCCTTTTTCAATGTATGTACGTCGATATGTTTTAATAACTCGAATGCAAAAAAAAAAAAAAAAAAAAAAATAGATATAAAAATAAGTATTTATTAAATAATCCCGTCGAGTCATTTAGAAATTAGAGTAATACATATTATATATATGTGAATGAGCCCTTTTTTTTTCCAAAATGAACCCTTATCGTTTCGATTCTAACGTAAAAACACCTAAGGAATCCGATGGTGCTATAGTCTGTTTTACAAAAAAAAAACCTAAATATTTTAAAAAAGTGGTATGCAAATAGGTTTATTTTAGAAACCTACAATTTTTTTTCCAAGATGTGTAATGGAACTTTCATTTCTTAAATGTTCTTTAAAGAAAAGTCTGTTTCATGTAATGTAAATACATTAAATAAAATGTTTAAATATATTATTTATTTGAAAATCGTACAATAATTTATTGGTCAATTATTATGTACAAACTGCACTATTTTATCCAAATTCCCTTGCAATCGAATAATAGAAAGTATTTCTTCATTTAATTTAAAATTATTTTATCTTCAATAAAATGTTAATTTTTTAATTTAAAAATTAGTTAATTTTTTAATTTAGAAATTAATTAATTTTTAAAAATATTATTTTTTAAATCATTTTTTTATGACAGTTATGATATAAAAAAAATAATTGATTTGTTTCTTCATATACAATCGAAAGTGAGAAAATTGTAATATTTTGGTTATAATACAAAATTAGCTACATTGCAAAACCAGCCATTTTATCTCCATTTTCTTATAATCGTTCCATTGATTTTTTTTTTCACATCAGAATTCATAGCTATATAATTAAGGTTTAACTTTGACTGAAAAGGTCCAGTAATAAATTTAGGAAGGTTATAAACCGTTAATACTTAGTCAATACAAGGGCATTCTCGGTATTACAGTGTGATCATGTGATCTTGGTCCATCCATTAAAATGGTAAATTTATAAAGAATAAGGCACCTTTAATTTAATTTATCCACCGGATGATTTAAAATTACATAATTATTTATATTTGAAACAGATATTCTCCACCCAGTGAAAATTTAAGTGTATATATTCATAAAACTGCATACCGACAATAATTACGTTTTACCTAAAAATATTTGAATACATAGTGATACATTTTTTATGTATAAAAACAGAAACATATGGACACACAGCAAGCCTGTAAATACAGAAATGAAATTTATTCATAATATAAAACATATCATTAATCCTTCTTTTATGAGCTTGATTTTTCGATACATTTTTACTTAAGATTTTTTAATTGTTTATCGATAAATACTAAAATATTTCTCAATTAAGGACACTTATAATAGATTTCAGAGAACACATTCACTCCATATTTACATAATCATGAATAAATACGGTAATAACAAAATAATATTCATCAAAATAAGAGCAAAATCAATTATAATGAAGGAAATAATAATAATAAAATAAGATAAATATATTTTTTTCAATTAATATTTTTGTATCTCTGAATTTTCAAATGACCATTAAAAATCGCATTTTCTAATAAAATTTTACTAATAGCCTTTATCAATGTATGTATGTCGATATGTTTTAATAACTCGAATGCAAAAAAATAAAATAAAATTAGATATAAAAATAAATATTTATTAAATAATTCAAAATAATCCGGTCGAATCATTTAGAAATTATAGTAATACATATTATATGTATATGAATGAATCCTTTTTTTCCAAAATGAACCCTTATCGTTTCGATTCTAATGTAAAAACACTTAAGGAATCCGATGGTGCTATAGTCTGTTTTAAAAAAAAAAACCTAAATATCTTTAAAAAAGTGGTGAGCAAATAGGTTTATTTTAGAAACCTACATTTTTTCTCAAGATATGTAATGGAACTTGCATTTCTTAAATATTCTTTAAAGAAAAATTCATCCAAATCTTTTTTAACCGTTTGGTTAAAATTAAACTTCTTTTCTTTTTGTACCATAAACAAAAAGCTAGTTTTATGTATTAAAATTTTATAAATTTTCCACCCTTGAACCATACACTTTTTTTTTCTTAAACTATTTTCTATTAAAAAATACACCTTGAAATTTGATTTTTTTTCAAAAAGGACTCTATTCAAGTTTCAATGTTTTTTAATTACTTCTAGGATGATAATTTGTTTTAAAACATAAAATGGTACGGATATTACAATTGGAATCATGAAAAATTTTAAATTAGGATTGTTGAATAGGGTTCACATTCGAAATAAACTACTGATTTAATAGGAGAAAATATGTAACTTTTCATAATTATTCGAAATTTACACATTTAAACATGAATAATATGTGATATGATTATTAATAATAAAATACCTGTATAACTTGAAAGAAAAAACTTCTTCATCACTGTTATAGAGGAATCACATAAACTTGAATATTTGCACTACATTTCCAACCAACCGACGCTATGTTGTAATGGCGGTAACTGAAAATAAGACAGCCAATCAGAAAGCAGTATTCGCTCTAATCAAGTGGGCATTGCCGCCACAGCGCAACAATACACATCTTTTGCCTCTTAAAATTAGCTTGTCTCTCTTTAGTGTGGTTCGGTTCGGATTTGATTTATTTAATGTGTGTGAAAAGTGTTTTAGATGTGTTGAAAAGTGTTAATATAGATTTGTTTTAGTTTATTATATTAATATTTTAATTAAATAGTTTCGAAATCGGCCTGTTTTAAAGTTCTTCAAGAAACAAGACCACATTAGAACTACTCCTGTAAGTTAAGAATTTTTAATATAATGCATGCCATTTCTTAATTATTTCGTTTATCGAAATATCCTTTTATTGTGTATTTTATTAACTGTTAATAATAGTTTTATATTAGTTTTAAATATAACTGATTTCTGAATAATTAGTTTAATTAAATTGTAAATCATTTAATAAAATTCGATTGCTCATCTCTAAAATATTTTAACTTTTTAAAGCTTTGTTTTTATATTTCAACTTATTTTTAGTTTTGAAAAATATGTTAGCCATTTTACAAAATTCAATACAATCCTAAATGTTAATAACTATTTGAATATTTTTTTAAACCGTTTCTTTCATAGTTAATTCAGTTGAAATACAAATAATTTAATAAAATTATATAGTTAAGTTTTAACGAGTAAAGCTTTATCTTGAGTTTTAACTCCTTTTTAGTTTTGAAAAAAAAGGGATAGTCATTTACCAGATGGTTAAAGAACTAATTATAAAATTAATTTATTGATATTATAATCTTTTAAAATAACAATGACTCAATGGAAATCTCCAATGTAAAGTTGGCGGTTATTTAAATTAAATGACAATACTGTAGGCTGTGCATTGGGCAAATTTCTACACTCTGATTTTATCAATGGCATCGGTAATCTACCAGACCGTTTCTAAACTCATTCATAGGAATTTAGTGCATTCCTTTATTCATCGATTGAATCACCGATGGTACAGCAGTAACGTTGACTACTGGGTTTGAAGGATGTACTGTATGAAACCTCATTATAATCTCTGTCTTGTTATTTTCCAATTATTTATATATATATATATATATATATATATATATATTTTTTTTTTTTTTAAATTCAACAATTCATTTGTCCGGTATTTCTATATATTTCTTTATTATTTTTGTAACATTTCATGAATAGTAACCTTACGCTGTATTCCAAAAGTCGTTCCTAAACTCAGTAGAAATTGATGCTGGAAGCATCGGTGCTGGACTCAATCGATTAAAAGATTCCATGGGTGGAATCAGCGTTGAGTTTAGGAACTTGACCATATTTATATTCACTTCACTTTCTATCTATATTTAATTCTATTATGAATGAATTGCTTCTTAGGTAGGAATTTCCTTCTTTTTTTTTCTTTTTTTTTACCTTCTTACCTTATTACCTTTTTAGGATTGTCAATATTCCGCTGTAATCCAGCAGGTCATTATTAAAATTAGCATAAATCGGTGGATATTGTCACTGGAATCAATACATTGATAGATTCCATGTGTGGAATTAGTGTTGGGTTTAGGAACTTGCCTTGCCTGTATTTATATTCAGTTAAGTACATTTTTTTTTATTTTTTTTTCAGTTTTGTTAGCTTCTTGCACTGGTAACCTCTCGCTGGAATTCAGTAGGTCGTTCATAAACTCATCATACATTGGCCTTGGTACCAATTGAAAGATTATTATTTTCTTTCACTAGAAATCATTAATTGAATCAACGCTGACTTTAGGAACTTACCTATATTTACGTTCAGTTTACTTTTTATCTATATTTATTTCTATTATGAAATTCAAGAATTTCTTAGGTAGGAATTTTCCTCTTTTTTTTTAAGTTTCATGTATTTTATTACCTTCTAGGAGTATCAATATTCCGTTGCAATCCAGCAGATCATTATTGAAATCAGCATAAATCGGTGGATATTTTCACTGGATTTAATCCATTGATAGATTTCATGTGTGGAATTAGCGTTGGGTTTAGGAACTTGCCTGCATTTATATTCAGTTAAGTAGATATTTCTTTTTTTTTTTTTTTTGATGGCTTCCTGCACTTGTAACCTTCCACTGGAATCCAATAGATCGTTCTTAAACTCATCATACATTGGTGTACATCATCGTTGTAGCAATCGAAAGATTATTATTTTCTTTTACTTGAAATCATAGATGGAATCAACGTTGAGTTTAGGAACTTGCCTATATTTACATTCATTTTATTTTTCCTACCCCCCAGGAATTTCTTGATTACAAAATACAATATATATATATATATATATATATATATATATATATATATATATATATATATATATATATATATATATAAATGATTCATTTTACTTTCTATCTATATTTATTTTATTTCGAAATTAAACATTTATGTAGGTGAGTAGGTTTTTCATAACTTTTTTCTTTAATTTCGTTATCTTCCAGCTGTGATAACCTTCCGTTGGAATCCAACAGGTCGTTCTTAAACTCAACATGAATTGGGGAACATTGTAACTGGACCCTATCGATTGATAGATTCTTATTTCCATTGACTTGAAATCATTGATGGAATTAGCGTTAGGTTTAGGTACTTGCTCTTATTTATATTCAATTTACTTTTTATCTACATTTATTTCGATTTTGAAATTCAACCATTCAGTAGGTAGGTATTTCCTAATAATTTTTTCTTTATTTTAACTTACAAAAGAATCAACCTGAATTGATTGATAGATTCCATCGATTGAATTAGCGCTGAGTTTAAAAACTTCCCACTTTCATTGTCATATAATTATATCAAAACTATTGATAGTTTTAATATATTTATTAAGTAATAATCTTAAGTATTTATTTTTACATATAATACATTTTTTTCCCTAAATAAAACAGTATTTAAAATTTAGAACTTATTTAATATTAATTTTAATAAGATTATAAAATAAAACTTATGAAATAATAGAACTATTTTTTAAAAATATTTAATGAGAAAATTCGAAGTTTTACAAATAGTACATTGTAATGAGCATGCTTTGAAATCATATTAACCAGATCAAAAACATAGCTAATGGAATTTTCATTGTTGAATTGGCGGGTTCTTAAGTTTGCTGCCAATTCTGTAGCCTGTGATTTTTTAACAGACTCTTGTTATATATTATTTTTTTATTTAAAGTTCAATTTATTTATTAAAAGATCTATAATATGTCATTTTATGAAGGATATGTTCTTTTCTTAATACAAATAATTAATAATTCTTATAATTATTATTATTATCTACTTGATGTAGACATTTTATAAAATTATTAAAACACTCGTTTAATTTTCGATTCGAGGATATTTCGTTATTTGTTTTATTTAAATGTTGTTTTACTTAAATTGTTATAAACAAATGTGTTAATTTAGACTTGTAACAAAGTTTTGTACAATATAAGACCGTTAACAGCTGACTTAAGAATCTTCCAATCTCACTGTGGAAATTTCCATTACCATATCAGAATAAGAATATCGATACCTATTTAAAAGCGTTTTATTTTATTTATTTTTTAAAAACACTTTTATCGAAAGGTCTTTTTTTACTAATTCTTAAAAAAATGTTAATATTTATAAAATGATTTAGTAAAATCTTTAAATATTTTATCGTTATACTGGTGCAATGTCAATAGTTTAACATAATTTTTTATTAAATGTTATTATATTGCATGTGGGAGTTTAGCTCAGTGTGTACGGCCACTGTGAACTGTGTACTACACAGTGTGTAGTGTGTAGGGCACTGACTTCCAAAGCTCAAGATTTATGTTTCATATCCGCGTGATTTCATGTAATTATTTATTCTGTTGCATCTGCTAGGGAGTCAGGATACCATCCTGGGGCATACCCAGCCTCTATAAATTGGGATACTATTAAATAAGTAATTTTTTTTTAACATTTATTTATTTTGTATTTATTAATTTAGAATTATAACAATCTGTCATGTGGAAAATAGGTTATAGTGATATATGAACACATTCACACCATATATAAAGAAAATATGAAAGTAAAATAATAATCGAAAACTAAGCACAATAAAAAAAAAATAACCTAAAGATAAGTAAATAAAAAAAAAAACACAGTCATACCTATATACAATATATACAATCAGGCTGGGAATCCCAAGTCAGTCTTCTCCCTCCAACTATAGAAGGAAAAGCAGGACTCCAAGAGATCCCTGCGCTACTTTCTCAACCGCGTCAAGGGGGGAAACACAGCATAAGTAATAATAAGAAATCTACTTGCACAATTCTTTTTTTTTTTTTTAGTTTTTAATTTGTTTATATTAATAAATAGAAAGTAATTTTAGGCAATTATGTTGCTTAGAATATATACCATATAACGGATAAAACCTTTGCAACCGTTAATTGAAATCATTTTTGCTGAAAACGCGATTACTTTGAGGTTACTGGATAGGAAATCGCATAATTTTTTTACACAACGAAGTGAATCTCAAAACATTTCCTAACTAATCTCAAATTAATTAATGTGAACTTAAAGTTTACTAAACGTGGAAGTTTTGTAAAAGTGGGATAAGTACAGTTAGCTGTTGATAAAAAAAAAATCAGAAATAATTTATGACTTTTTTTAAACGAAAATTATCAGTGTTTGTCTGCTCTATAGTCCTATTTAAATAGTTTTAACAATGGCAAACTTCACTATAGTTTAAAATAATTTTTTTCGAGTTTACTATATAACAATGTTTAATTACTTAAATAAAATAAATTTTATGTTATCACTTCCTATTCAATAAAAAAAAGTGAATTGCTTAAAAAAACAAAAATCTTAAATTTCCTACTTTTCTACTAGAAATTCGGCAGTTTATATAAACTTTTTTGTAGATTTTGTTTACTACCAACCTTTTAAATATTTCTCTCTACTTATGGGACATCCTGGTATAGTGAGACGTTGTCTTATCAACCAGCGGATCCAGGATTTCATTTTTTTTTTTGGGGGGGGGGGAGGGGGTTCAGTCAGAAAGGTTTTTTTTTCATATATATATATATATATATATATATATATATATATATATATAACGATAACTACTCAAAAAAAAAAAAAAAAAGAAAGATACTATCTACATATACGAAATGGTGTTTGTGTGATTTTTGAAGTCCTATTAAATGTAATTACACGAACAATAATACTTTAAGAAATATTTTTAAAAATATTTTTACCATAAAACATTTTACCATTTTGGAGGTGGGCTTCAGTCCGAAAGCTCCTCCCCCCACAGATTCGCCTGTGGTATTATCTTTCTATAATTATTGTCTAAGTTACAGCATATTATATTACTCAATAAATATTTAAAAAACTTAGAGTAACTTTACAAAAAATACCTAACTTCAAAAAAAACAAAACTTAAATCTTCACAGTGTAGGTATTTGTCTCATTTGACTTGTAAATTTTCCGGCCATGTAATACAAGTAATTACCCCTTAAGTGCATAAACAGAAGATATAGAAAATCCCGTAATTGAGGCTTTATTACCTTTATTATCTATCCAGTCAGCGTTTTAAAATAGCCCCTAGTAAAGCAATTTGTACAAATATTTTGGTCTATTATGTTAACTGGAATATTGTAATCGACAAGGAAAAACAATCAATTCCTCCATCAGATAATACAGGATTTACTTATTTCCATATTGTTTTGTATTTCTTCCCCAAACAAAATTTTCTGTGAATTATTCGCACGGGCCAGCTAGTACTATATATTTAAAATTAAATTTATACAAATATATATATATATATATATATATATATATATATATTATATATATATATATATATATATGTGTGTGTGTGTGATTTGTCTCATATATACTCTTTTATTTTTCTTCCCGCCGCCTATACTTCCTTGGAAATTTCTTATACCAAACGATCAACTCCCAGCACCCTTCCTATATCTGTTGTCTCCTCCAGCCTAAACCCTTAGTCCACTCAATAAAAACGAGATCCCGTGTTTCTGACCTCTATATTCCATTCCACAGGACAAAAACCTATGAACGTTCCTTCTTAGCCCGCTCCGTCTCCTACTAGAATTCTTTGCCATATCTCTTCCCTGTTAACTTTCAAATTCCTCTTTTTCCAATATCTCCTTACATCCCAAACAGAAGATTTACCACCATAAATTTCATTTTATGAACTGAACTTGAGTGAAGTAAATAGTGGTGCCTACTGTTTAAGTTTTAACATAAAACAGCAATGATCTTTGTCACATAGTTTGACTATTATTTTTACTATTTATGTATTTTTCTCTTCCCCTCAGGTTGTGCTTTTTCTTTCGGGTATATATGCTTATATTTCATATTTTTGTCTTTATGTGTGACAATATGAGAATGTACGTATAAATAGTTCCTTTTATTTATTTTACTTATTTTTTTTTTTCCATTACACAAGTATCCTAAGATTTTATTTTATCTTAGTGTCTGCATATTATTATATAAACCACTGTAGATATTATTACATTTTGTATTAAGTTAGTTTTCTATTACATAGCCTATTGTTTATAAATTGTATAGTTATGTATATATAAATATGTAATTTCTCTTCTTTTTTTTTTTCATCACAATTAAGTAATTTTAAGAAGATTTTATGTTCATTTGTATATATATTTTATTTTTTATTTTTCACTGGTTACATACTTTTTAAATAATGTATATAATATTAAAATTTTTATAAGTTAGTTTTTGGCCAGATTTGTACTTTTCTTTGTATTAACTCAATATTGTTATTCTAAAGGGACTTAGTTCCAGAATAAAGTTTAATTTTCTATTCTATTCTATTCTACATATATAGTTTATTAAAAAAGAATGTTTTTCTCGATATTTTGTTTTTCTCTTCTAATATTTTATTTCAGATAATTATTAAATTATAATATATTTTGCCGTGAGGTAATCAGCGTATCCACCATATTTGTTTTTTAATTTCTATTTCGGTTAGTAACATTTTCTCTTTTTTCACTCTTTTTTCTATATTTTATATATATATATATATATATATATATATATATATATATATATATATATATATATATATATATATATATAAAATAATGTGTAACATTATATAAAACTAGTCGGCTTATGACTGTTTTATTTTTATTATTATATTATTTAAAAACTAAAATTAAACTGATTAAACCGATGCTAAGAGCTTGCGACTTAAACAAATAGTTGAACTTTCTTGCCCATACCCAGATAGTTCGGAATGTTCCCCGGACATGAATAGCGGACGGTAGTGAAGAACAGAAGACCAGGCGTTTACTCTTTTGTGTATGGACGACTGAGTACGATTGGACCCGGTACACACTTTTACCAGACGCGGCCATTGTGGATATCCTAAAGGCCATTTCACTGTTCTGCCTCGCCTGTCTCCTCTCTCTGCTCGGGAGATGATTCTCCTGCATTTCCCTAACAAGCATAGGAGTGGGCTTTCCATTTAGATGGGGAGGGGGAGCGATGAACCAGAAAAAATGTCTTTGTATAATTTTTTTTAAAATTTATTTATTTAGAATTATAACAATCTGTCACGTAGAAAATATATTATAGTGATATATGAACACATTCACACCATATACACAGAAAATATAAAATTAACAAAAGCAAAATAATAATCAAAAACTATGTACAATAAAAAAAATAAAATAACCTAAAGCATATATAAAAATTATATGTGAAAATTTATGTAATCAACATTTTCTTAGTAAAACGAATGATAAATATCTGTGTCCCGGAGTTAAAGGACGCCCTGTCTATTTTTTTAATAAATAATTAACTAACTTTCAAAAAAATATTTTAATAGCCGAAAGTTATTGAAATTGGCTATTCTTAGCAAGTAAACATAAGGACACGTGTTGTTTACTTTCAATGTACAGATATAATACCGTATATTTAAAATTAAATTTGTACAAATATGTTTATTGTTTATTTAAAAAAAAAATTTTTTCTCAAGGTTTTTTTTCTCTTCTACTATTTTGTTTCAGATGATTATTAAATTATAATATGTTGTACTGTGGTGTAGTCAGCATTTTTGTTATTTTGTTTTTGTTTTTTTTGTTTCCTTTTTTTCACTCAGAACAAAGTTACAAATTTCCACCCAGATATATAAAATAATATGTAATATTACATAAAACTAGTCTATATTATTTAAAAATCTTAGATTAAACTGAATGTAGACTAGGCTTTGTTTAATTAATTTTTTTCTCTTTCCAACCTTAGAATTTCCCTAAGAAGGTAACTTTTTAACAAAGTTGAAACCCCAGTATAGCCCGCTCAGGTTTAAAGTATCAATATTTTAAATTTTATATCTTAAATATTTTTTTGAGCTATGGGGCTCCACCAAACCTTCAAATTCATCTCGTATCCAATCCTTACAATCCAAAATCCTTCGTAAAATCCTCAATGCTCCCTACTTTGTTACAAATAAAATTATCCATAATGACCTTAATGTTCCTTATGTATCAGATTTGGCCCAATCCAAATAAACCTTTTAAACCAGATAAAATTTGGTCCTTCCATAATAAACTTCATAACTATCCCAACCCTCTTGTTTCTAACCTTGCTTCCTATTCAATTCTTGATAACCCTCCGAGGCGTCTGAAAAGAAGATGGCCACATGATCTTCTAATATAGATATATTATTAGAGTGCTACCAATGAGTAGTTTCTCAACATGCGTTTCATGTCATTATATCCATGTGCGAATTTACCAGATGTATTTTTTTATATACAGTTGCAAATATCATATAAATAAATAAATAAAATAAAAAAAATATTTTTTCATTTTCATTTGCAATTTTACATATATGAAATACAAAGCAAGCAAAAACTTTCAACGAAAATATACCATTTAAGGTCACTATGTCTAAATAACTAATTTTCGCAAAATAATATTTTTGTGTGTACATGTGTGACTATGTATATGATTAGAACAGCTCAAAAACGAAATGTTGAAAGAAATTGATATTATGTATTTAATTTAGATATAGACCTGGGAGATTTCAGTAACTTCCAAAAGTGGGATTCCGTGTGATCGTTACATTTTTCTTAAAAACGACTCTTAACGATTTCGATTTAACTGATTATATTATTGTAAAATACTTTAATTAATATTTTATGATCACCTGGTTTTCGATTATTTATTCTACCATTATTTATAAATATAAATAACCAATTAGGTATAGTCTTTCATGAATAATACATCTTTCACTTCTACAAGTTTAACTGACCTCATTGACAAACATCAAAGTGTCCATTTTAAAAATACTATTCCTATGAAGAAACACTTCACATTAATGCCATCGCACATTATCTCTACCTATGACGCCCGCGATGTTTCAAAACTGATGTTAATCGTAGAGAAAGTAGGTGCAGTCATTATATGCACTCAAGATCAAATAGATCTTGCTCAATATTGCAGTCCATTGCATGTCGTGGGAGTGGTGCATCTTCATCACCAATCATCCGTCATTAATATTTCACAAGACTGCTGTAAGATAAGACAAGTTCTTAAATTCATCGATGACATCGGAAATCCATTAGAACTTTCCTAAATCCCTCAATATAAACCATCGATGTATTTCAGCGTGTTCTTTTTATTTATCCATTAAATCATTTATGCCTCAGTGGGGTTTCATCGGGTTTTTGGGATGTAACATAAATATAACATCAATTTGATATTTCCTTACACATAATTGCATATAATTTTCCTTAATTTAAAACTGTACATATCCAGCCTCGTTCTAATAAGTTCATATTTTTATTAACATTTCATTTCTTCAAAATCTGAATATTTCTTAATGTTGAATATTAAATTAAATGATACGGTTTTGGAAAAGCTTAAACATTCATGTTTTTTTTTCTGGCTACTCAAGATATGTCAAGCTTAACATATATTTTTTCAGTTAAAACTGAAAATCCCCAACCATAGGCTTTTTTATTTTGATTTGGAGAGCGATGAACCAAAAAAAATAGCAGTAATTTTTTTATGTGTAAAAATTATTGCGAAACGGACAAATATAGTATTACATATTTAAAAATAAATTTGTACATATATTTGGACAGTGGTAGGATATTTTTCTTATGTGTTTATGGATAGACTTCCAAATGTTCAGACAAAAAAATTGGATATATTAAAATTCATATAAGTTAAAAATGAGTAGGTACATTTCTAAAAAATTTTTTGCTAAAAAATGAATTATATTTAAAACTCAAAAATACTTTCGATTTCTTAGTTTTTACAACCTCCATAAAAAATAAAACGATTTCAAACTCTAACTAGTTATCTAAAAATATCTATAAATAAAGGTGAATGAATTATAAAATTCTAAGATACATTTATATATTATTATTCCTGAATATAAATGAAAATTTAAATAATAGAAATATTTAGGTAGTTTGGTTAAAATTGTGATTTACCTACTTATATGCTTTAGCTTACCCAGCTAGTCGACTTTTCTTATTTTCTTAATCAATTTAAGTTTACATATTTTATTCATTATTGTAGCTTATTTGTTATAAATTTTTATTTTTTTGACACCGTATTTATTGGTGGGTGAAACAATATTCTAGCACTTCAAAATTTTTGTTTGGTGCTTTTTTTCTCCATAGACAATTATAACGGTCTTCTCTTTCTCTCTCTCTCTCTCTCTCTCTCTCTCTATATATATATATATATATATATATATATATATATATATATATATATATATATATATATATATTTATATATATACACATATATAATATAAAATAAAAAACATGTATCACCATAAATCTACTCGTATATAGGCTCTTAGAGCTCAGTACTTTGTAAGTACTGTTTTTAGAACAACGTTAATTCAGAGAGGTGGTTCTGCCATGGTAACTATCAACCGTTAGTTTTAATTAAGAATCTCTGTGTACAGGGTAGATGTGTCCCAGGAGTTTAGTCCACGACCCGACGGTTGATGTAACAGAATAAATAATTATCTGCAACAGACTGGAACATCGACAGACTGGACTCCAACATATCATCTGGAGCATTGGAGAACAGTGCCTTACTTCCTTAGCTACCCAGCTCTCTAGGCTTTTGTGTATAAAATATCTAAATTTAGCTCAACTGCGAGATATAGTTAATAATTTTATTAAATAATGTTTTACATTCATAGAAGTTTAAGAAAACACAGAGGAAATTATTTCCGTAATTATTGCTAAAGTCTATTAAATAGGCCATGTTTATTTTAAAATGGTGATAGACTTTAAGACTTCTAGACTTGTTGTAGTTGCAACTAGTTTTTTCTCAGCGATAGTTTCCTGTTAAGGAAAGTTAATATTTCAGTTGCAAGAGGTGTGGTCCTATAATTCATTCATGTTAAATCTTACCTTCTTCGAGACACTTAAATCATGATAACATACTTCACTAGTAATTTTTCGTTACAT
Organism: Nezara viridula; assembly: GCA_928085145.1. NCBI lineage: Eukaryota > Metazoa > Arthropoda > Insecta > Hemiptera > Pentatomidae > Nezara > Nezara viridula. The sequence continues at coordinate 161,974,668 of OV725080.1, forward strand.
AATGAAATATATGTAAAAGCTTTATTTATTTTTTTGTAATGTTCTTACACTAAAATTGTAACCATCTGGAAACCTCTCCACGACAATTAATACCTTAATATTATATTTACGAAAATTCTCAGAATTGTGGCGTTATCAATCTGGAGATCGGCAGACTTTGGCAATTTAATTAGGTACGAAAACTCTGGAATAATCATTTAATTGCCACATAAATCGTAAGATAATGTGATCACAAAATCGAAAAAAGAAGTGGCCTACAAAGTATCCTATTGACTAAAAAAAAAATGAACAAATGTGATATTTTTTTTTTTTTTTTTAACTTTTATTATGATATTTACAACTGTATTAGTATGAATACATCAAGTAAATTTGTACAGAGAAATATTATTACATGAAACACGCTTGTTGAGAAACTACCCACTGGTAGCACTCTAATAATTTGTCTACATGAGAAGATCACGAGGCCATCTTCTTTTCAGACGCCTCGGAGGGTTATCAGGAATCGAAGAGGAAGCAAGGTTAGAAACAAGAGGATTCGGATGGTTATGAAGTTTATTATGGAAGGATAGGTATCTGGATTTGGCCAAATCGGAAACATATGGAACATTGAGGTCTTTATGGATTATTTTATTAGTGACAAAGTAAGGAGCATTGAGGATTTTACGAAGGATTTGGGATTGTAAGGATTGGATGCGAGAGGAATTCGATGGTTTAGTGGAGCCCCATAGCTCAACTCCGTAAGTCCAAATAGGTCTTATTATAGTCAAGTATATGAGTCTTTTGTACTTAAGGGGAAGTTTAGACCGTTTGTCTAGTAAGTGTTGGAGTAGTCGGAAATTGTGATATTTAAATACATATGCAGGATGTATCAATTCTTGACGACTAAACTTTAGGGAGTGACTCGAGACATAATTTGGAAGTTTCATGTTTTTCTAAAGGTGGTCCCTTTCTTATTGAATACGAAGGAATTGCTCAAAAAATGTTTAAGATAATTTAATTCAAACTACACCATCGTAAAGTAGACACAATTTCATTTGAAAAAAACAGTGATTAAATTTAGTAATGTCAACGTAACATAAGCATTTCGTATGGGTATAGTAACATCAACAGTACAGCGGCCATATTAGACCTCCTGAAAGTCTATTCTATCATTTACCATAGAAAATTTAATCACTATTTTGTCAAAAACATGTTATCTACTTTACGATAGTGTACTTAGAATTTTATTATGTTAAACAGTTTTCGAACAATCCCTTCTTATTCAATAAAAAACGTGACCACTTTATAGACAGTAATACAGACCCCTTTTTATCGAATTATTAACATCCGCCTGAAAATTCTTAAATAACTCCATCTCATCGTAATCTGCAACGATTTTATTTACGAAAACACTTGGAATTGGGGCGTTATCAATCTGGCGATCGATCTTTATCTATTTAATTAGGTACTAAAAACTCGTAAATACACATTTGCTTCTACTTGGATGGTAAATTAATTTTATCACAAGTTAGATACAAAAAGTGACCTTCAAAAATATTGAGCTGTTTTACGTGTCATACACTCCCAAATTTTCAAAATAACGAAGTTACATAAGACGGGAAGCCCAATATTTTTCCACCTTTTTCATCGATTTTGTGATCAAATTATGTTACGATCCAAGTAGAAATAAAATGGGTATTTACATGTTTTTATTGGCTAATTCAATAGACAAATTTGGCCTCCCTCCAGATTGAAAACGACCCAATACCAAGTAAATAAAATAGTTGTAGGTTAAGATGTCATGAAACTACTCAGGAGGATGTTAATAATTCGATAAAAAGGGGTATGTAAAACGTACTATTAAGGAAAATATAGAATTTGTCTTAACTCCTTTTTCGTGCTTTTTTGTTGGAAATTTCGTCTAGAATCACTCTCCTGAGAATGTCGATTAAGAACTTAAAGAGCTCGTATATACCGATTTATTAAAAAAAAAAGTTATTTATTACCAAAAGACCAAAATGACTAGTTTCAATAATTAAATATAATACACGCTACGAACATATTTTTTTATCTAGTTGTTATTTTTTTTTCAATATAAATTGCGAAACAACTTTCTCAGAAAAGTTCGTTCGGATGAAGCCAGGGTAAGTTGCAAAAGTGGGCCAATCGGTGGCCAGTTCTCATTTTACGCATAATTCAATGATTGGTTCCTTTTTTGACAAAATTACCCAATAGGAAGTAGAGTGTGCAACGGAGTCTGTATCTTGGTTAAAACGATTTTTCTTTTTCGATAAGTTATGATATTGCAAAAAATATAATTTGATGATTACTGTTATTTCCTTATGCTTTTTATATAAATTAACTTTTTAATATGTTATTCCTCTTAAGGGGACCCTACACGGTCATTCGGAATTGCACTAATTACGTTCCGAATTATCGTGTAAGGTAGTGAATGAAGTACTACTGGTGGTGCGCTTCTTATTTTATATATTTATTTTTTATTTTCAACATGTTTTGTATCTTTTGTAGCCCTGAAGACGACCTGCAAAGCGGGTCGAAACGTCGGCAAAAATTAAAATAATTAATATATTTTAATTTATTATTTATTTGACCGCACCCTTGACTAACTCCTTCCCATATTATATCAACGGTCAACCATCTCTACATCCCCTTCCTTTTAGATGTATAAAGCTTATTACATGTTAATGAGTCTAAAAATGTCTGTTACTGGTACATTTACCCAGCCACTGCTCAAAACATGTGTTAATACATCCTTCATATTTTCTAGAAATGCTAGGTAGATAATTTCGAATTAACCGCCAGAAAGCCTCTTAAAAGACTTTCAAAACTAGTTATAAAGATGATCAAATTCAGTAAGTGCGTTTCGTAATACGGAATACTGAAAGGAACATTTAGCAATCTCGTAAGTTCGAAGTAACCATTAGCAAACAGATCCTCTATAGTCGGTTGGTTTTTACGATACCTTCGCTTTTTGCGTGAGAGGGACAATCTATTGCGATCTATTACAACCACTCATAATTCATGTAGGAGAGTATTTACGCAGCGGGAGAAAGCCCAACTCTTCGAGTCTCTTTCGATTAATGACTAAAGCACGAATGGGTATGTTAAATAATGCATTGCCTGCCAAGCCATTTCCTATAAATTATATTAGAATATACTATTTTACATACGTATATATGTATGTTGACAATCAGTGTTTGACCTAACTGGATGCGTTTCTTTAAATATAGCTCTTTAAGGAAGGAGGTGCCTCATTTTTAGTCACCTAGTATTTTTTGTTATACAATTTTACTTTCCTACCTATACTTTTTTTTTATCTGTCTGTTTATTGAGAAATAATACATTTTGCCACACCTAAGGGCACTGAGTACTAACGCTGAGTTAGGCACATTCATACCATATATACAATACCATAAAAAATAAAATAAAAAATTAATAAATAAAAAAAAATATAAAATATAAAAATCTATATAACAAAGGGAAAAACTATAATAAACCAAGGAAATGTAACTTAGAGTTAAAATTAAATGAAATACAGAAAGTTCCTACCTATACTAGATAAGGAAAGTATTACAATCGGGGCAAATTTCTGATATGCGGATTTTGACGGATCTATACATTTCAGATCCCAGAGAACAGAGTTTCTCAATTTCCTAACAGAGTTCGAAAAACACATTTTCAGCCATTGGTCTGTCTGTCTGTGCCAAGATTTTCTCGAGAACTACTGAACCGATTTTGTTGCTTCTTTTTTTATTTTGTATAGTTTTGACTACTGATGCCTGTGACAGAAATTCGGTTCTCTATGCAATAGCTTGCGCGCAATAAATGACAATCATGTCTTTCTATAGATTGGAGCGCGAAAACGGCTTTAACTTTTTTGATGAAACTTCCCTATAATATTCTAATAATTGTCCTTTCGATTTTTATATATGGACTAAATTCCCGATGAAATTCAGGGGAAAAAGTTTTAAAGAAAAGAAAAATGTTTTGGGGCCTAACTCGCTAAGTATATATTCTATGGTAAAATGCGTATAAATCTTTTGAAAGGTAATTAAATTACCAACAAAACAAAAAAAAATCATCAGAATCGAAGAAGTATTAGCGATGATACAGCTTATTCTATTTTCTGTTTTAATTTATTACTTTCCAACCTACACTAGGTAAAGGAAGTATTGATTGCAATCGGGTCAAATTTCCGACATGCGGTTTTCGACGGATCTATACGTTCCAGAGTCCGAAGAACACATTTTTAGCCATTGGTCTGTCTGTCTGTGCCAAGATTTTCTCGAGAACTACTGAATCGATTTTGTTGCTTCTTTTTATATTTTGTAGGGTTTTTACTACTGGTGCCTGTGACAGAAATTCTTTGCTCCATGCGCAATAGCTTGCGTTCAATAAATGAAAAACATGTCTTTCTATAGACTATAGCGCGAAAACGGCTTTAACGATTTTGATGTAACTTCCCTATAATATTCTAATAATTGTCCTTTCAATTTTTGTAGATGTACTAAATTCCCGATAAAATTCAGGAAAAAAAGTTATAAAGAAAAGAAAAATGTTTTGGGGCCTAACTCGCTAAGTGTATATTCTATGGTAAAATATATAATAAAACTTTTGAAAGGTAATTAAATTACCAACAAAACAAAAAAAAAATCATATTTCTATATTTCTAATCGATTTTTATGTTTTGTATTTAGTTTAGTAATATTTATAATATCATGGGTACAATCAAGAAAAAAATGCATGTTTTTTGAGTTGTTCACAATTTTTTTTTTTTTTTTTTAATTTCTTTATTGAGTATTATAACAATCTGTCTGTTGGACATTGGTTATAGTGAGGTAGGATGACATTCACACCATATGTACAAAAAAATAAAATAAATAGAACAAAATAATAATCAAAAGTATATACAATAGACAATAAAATAAAATAACCTAAAAAATAAGAAAATTAAAACTAAGGAAAAAAAAATAAAAAAAAAAACACATGCATACCTATATACAATCAGGCGAGGGAACTCCAGGAGAACCCTGCGCTACCCTCCCAACCGCGTCACTGGTACTAAAGCCAGCGGAGATTGGTCGAGAGCACTTTAGCCACATACACACATGTCTTGAGTGAAGAATCAGGCCATTGCCAGAACTCCAATTTATATAATCTACAAAAGGTCGCGAGGCCACTGCCGTTTCAACCTTCTTGGAGGATTATAGGGATGGGAGATGCTTGATAGGGATTGTGCAAGAGGATTTGGGTGGTAAGTAAGGTTCTGGTGAAATTTGGAGAATTTTTCTGGGATAAGGTCTAGGACAAATGGGATGTTAAGGTCATGATGTAGGGTTTTGTTGGATACATAGAAAGGAGCATCGACTATTGTTCGAAGGACTTTAGACTGGAAGGATTGGATGCGCTTGATGTTAGAAAATTTTGCTGATCCCCACAGTTCTAGTCCGTAAGTCCAAATAGGTTTCAGTATTGTCTTGTAGATCAGTAGCTTGTTTTCAATGGAAAGTTTAGATTTTCTGCTTAGTAGTCGGTATAGTTGGCCGTATCGTCGGTTGAGTTCTTGTCTTTTGAGTCTAGTATGCGGATTCCAAGTTAGTCTTCGGTCTAAATGAAAGCCAAGATACCGGACTGTGTCTGAATAAGGAAGCTGGATGGAATTAAAGAGTACTGGTGGACAGGAATTGCGTCGGAGTGTAAAGGTAATATGTTGGTATTTAGATTCATTAACTTTAATGCGCCAGTTATTACACTAGTGCTCAATCAAGGTGAGGTGACTTTGGAGATTTAAGGATGCTATTTCGGGATCAGAGTTGGATGATAAGATTGCGGTGTCGTCAGCGAATGTTGCAAGAAAAGTATGGGGATGAACAGGGATGTCAGCAGTAAAGAGGATGTAAAGCACGGGACCCAAGACGCTGCCTTGGGGAACACCGGCTTTAACGGAGTAGATATTGGAAAATTCTGTTCCACAGCGAACTCGAAAGGAGCGGTCAGAGAGGTAGGATCGGAGGACTAGGTACAAGGACTGAGGTAAATGGATTTTAAGCTTGGAGAGCAGTCCGGAGTGCCATACCCGGTCAAATGCCTGTGCAATGTCCAGAAAGGCACCCGAACAGTATTCCTTGTTTTCTAGGGCTGAGGAAATATGATCAACAACTCGGAGTCCTTGTTGAACAGTAGAATGTTGAGAGCGAAAACCAAACTGATGGGAAGGGATATTTTGGGATTCTATAATGGGTAGGATTCGTTTCAAAAGGATCTTTTCAAAAATTTTTGAAAGGATTGGGAGTAGGCTGATTGGTCTATAGGATGTTGAGCTATTGAGAGGTTTTCTTGGTTTTGGGAAAAGGATAATAGTGGAGTGTTTCCATAACAGAGGGAAGTGGGTGGTGCGTAGGATACAATTGTAGATATATGTAAGGAATATGACTGCTTTGGATGGAAGTTGTCGAAGGATTTGAGGTGTAAGGAGATCATGTCCAGGAGCTTTACGGAGGATTAGTTTTTTTAATTGAAATTTTACTTCGGAAGGATGAATAGCTTTTGGGGGCAAGGAAAGTGGGATTGGTGATGTAAGGAGTTCTTCTACTGTTACGGTGTGGGCAGGATGGGATTCCGGATGTGAAATAAATGTATTGGATAGGTGAATGGTTCACAAATAAAGTTTCTTTTCATAACTTTTTTCCCTGAAATTTCGAGGGGATAGGACTATTTTTCGCATGTGAAGGAGAAGAACATCTTCAAAATGAGTGGTCAATCACTGGATTCGATGAAGAATTGACGAAGTTATAGCGTACCGACAAAAAAATACCCGTCAGAAATAATATATAGGATTTAAATTGGCAATAAGGGGTGATGTAGAATATAGATATTTAAATAAATTAAAACTGTGATTTTGTTCAATTTATTTTATGTTGATAAAAAATAAGTCAATCTGAACTACAGAATACATGTTAACTAAAGATTTACAATCAGAGTAACGAGTAGTATAATTAAATAAATAGTTGTATAATCTATTGTATAATAAAGCGAACAGAGGGCAGCTCCCTAGTTTAATTTAAATATATCTTATATTAGTCGTAGAATTATTTTGAATAAGCGGCACTGTGTGATTATATAGCGACTATTTTCCTTACCGACCTATTTACTTACTGACCCTCTGAGATGAAAATCAATTTAGCTGCCTTAGGAAAAGTTCATTGTCTGTCGACTGATTGGACCGTTACTACATAATGTAATAAGTTCTTGAATGCTAACTAAATTACTGGTCACAATACGTTTTGAGGCCAACTGAACTGATTTCCTTTCGTAACAACTTTCTCAAAGAACTTTTGTTTACGCATTATTACAAAAAGTTATTTACTAGTATACCTTAGTGATTACTCACACACTGGATTGCTATGCTCCCTGATTTATTCGATGTATAAGCTAAATCATTGAAAAATGTTTATTCGTATATGGTTAGTGTTGTCCAAAATCGGTCTTTGCCTTGCACTTTGCAAGACCTTGACTAAGACCGCCTCACTGTTGCAAGACCAAGACCAAAAATTAAGGCAAAATAGTTACTAATGCTTGACAATTTTAGATACTATTTGTAAAGAATTGGGATAACTAATATACTTTTGCATTTAACTCTTCTAATTTTTCATTCGGGCTTACTTAGGTTTCCCCTATCTAAAAAAATACAGTAATATCTCTGTAGTACTAAGCTAATAGGTAACTGCAAGACCGTTGCAAGATTATTGGAAAGACCAAGACCTGGACCAAGACTGAGTTTTCAAGACCAAGACTCGTCTCGGTCTCGCATTTGGGCAACACTATATATGGTATACAATATAATATAATTTTTCATAATCTATTCAACACACTCACATATAATTGGTAAATTTCGATACTTTACCACTACTGATAAAGTAACAATTTATTTAAGAAGTTAATGGCTTGTCCCACTGGAGGCTTTTTGTCATTAAAATAATTCATTTAATGAGGTATTATATTGTAGAATGTTTATTTATATATTTAAGTTTTTTATATATTTATTTTAAAATTAATTTTATATAATTAATGATGGTTGTCTGTAGTGAATAATGAAGCGAAGGATGGTTGGCGATGATCAGTAAAATAAAAAAAGGGAAAAGTAAATAGTAATTTAATATTTAAATAATAATAATAAATAATATTTATATAGTAATTTTCTATTTAAACTATTCTATTTACAATGTCTCAATTTTACTATTTCTATTTATTTCTTATATAACTTCATATTCCTTTTCTCTGTTTTACATTTTATTCTACGATTACCATTTTTAGTTCTTATTTTGATTATGTTCACCTCATTAGTCCGTACTTTTTAGCCGTTATTATAATTTATTTTTTATTTCTTGTTATCGTTATTATTCTACCTACTTTATTTTACTTTAATGTTCACTTATTTACTTCATTTTACTTTAAGTTTTTTTACCTACATTGTTTATGTTTCTCATACCTATTGTTATCTGGTTCTTATCTCAGCCCTGATGAAGGCCTAAACTTCTGGTCGAAACGTCGGCAAATGTTAAAATAAATATTATTATATATTTTTGCTATTTTTTATTTGACTAATCATCTCAACCATCCTTCTGTTCATTAATTTTATATACATTTATATGTTTAATATTATTTTCTATTTATAGGCTTATTTATTTATAATATTTTAAATATTTAGTTTATTTACATTTATTTTATTTATTATTACATTTTTCATTCTAAGAACTTAATATTTTAATAGTAGTATTATTTTATTATTCGGACGCTGATAACCTAGATGTTTTGCGCCTATTAAAACAAATATCAAAACAACCAACCAATAATCATGAATACCTATTTGCTTTCCACTTATTTGTAAAAAAATCGAGAAAAAAAGGTGGCCTATAAAAATAATAGGCCGTGTTTAGCCTATATCAAAGGCGTGGACCTGCGGCTTCGTTTTTGCTAAGTCTACATTAATCTAGCGCTAGATTTAATTAATATTTAATTATTTCGTTTAATGTTCCATATGTTTCCGATTTGGTCAAATCCAGATACCTATCCTTCCATAATAAACTTCATAACCATCCGAATCTTCTCGATTCTAACCTTGCTTCCTCTTCAATTCCTGATAGCCCTCCGAGGCGTCTGAAAAGAAGATGGCCTCGTGATCTCCTCATGTAGACAAATTATTAGAGTGCTACCAATGGGTAGTTTCTCAACAAGCGTGTTTCGTGTGATTATATTCCTCTGTACATATTTACTTGATGTATTCATACTAATACAGTTGTATATATCATAATAAAAGTTAAAATATATATATATATATATATATATATATATATATATATATATATATATATATATATATATATATTTAGGTAAGAAAATTTTCAATATAAATTAAGTTGAATATATGAATGTGTATTAACTTATTAATAAAAACATTACTAACATTACATTACTTACTATTGTCATTATTCTAACAATTTCATTTTACTTTATTTTTATTTATTTATTTATTTTTATTTTTTATTTTTTTTTTATTATCACTACTTATGTTTCTCATACCTTGTTATCTGGTTATTTTCTTAGCCCTAATGAAGGCCTGAACTTCAGGTCGAAACGTCGGCATATGTAAAAATAAATATTATCATTTATTTTTGCCTTCTTTTTTGACTGACCATCCCAACTATTCTTCTCTTCATAAATATATTCTATGCCTATCCTCTACATAACCTCATTATTTTGACATGTTAGGAATTAAGGTCACGCCAGCGGCCTAATAAATTTGTAAGCCATTTTTTTCTCCTCGAATTTCTGATAAAATTATCTTACGATTCAAGAGGAAATAGACAACAAATCAAATAGACGATGGTTACCGTCGCACCATTTCCGCTTCCGTCCCCAAAACGATCCTTTTCAGAGAATCTTTGTAAATAAAACGTTGTGGATTACGATAAGATATAGGCATTCACGAAATTTTAGACGGATTTTTATATTATTCTGAAATTAATAAAATTTGTTTCATATTCTATAATTTAGAACGATTCCTTATAAGAGCATTTGAATGATTTTAACAAGAGGATATTTCGTGTTCAGTGAATACATTATGACCGGACTGTTAAATGGCCCGTGTTGTTAGCAAAGAACTCATAGCGTGGTCACGCTTCGATACTAGATAAGGCTCTAATTGCTTGAGGATATCCCGAGATACTATCGATAATCGTCTTGTAGATCTTATCTCGATAGAGTATCGATTTCTCACTCGACTCATCATCGATCAAGGATGCTCGTTCCTTATGAATGAAGCCGCACTGTTTCGAAGAAGACATTGGAGATAGGACATGGTCAGTATCACGCTCCAACAGAGATGTTTTCACCGAGGTTAGCCAAATGCCAACTCGACCGTCAAATCCTGCATCCGGCTAAGTCGGAACCGAACGAAGGGAAGAACGAATTTATTCATTCGATTGAGCGATCTTTAGCGATCGGAGAAATTCTCTTTCGAAGGAGTTTGTCTTATTATACTTTACAGACATGGGGTCACCGATTTGAATGAAACTTTTGTTGGTGATAGTAGGTCGAAAAATATTAGACCAATGCTCCCTAGAAGCCGAAAATATTTAATAATATTTTAATACATTTTTATATCAATGAAGAGAAGGATGGTTGGGGTGTTCAGTCAGAAATAAATAATAATATTTATTTAACTCAGCTGCAAAAATGGCGATATTACTGGTGATCTGATATAGACAGTACTATGTTTGAACAGGTAGATAAATTTAGGTATCTAGGTTCTACGATAACTAGAAAAAACGAAATTGAAGAAGAGATTAAGGTTACAATGAAGGCGGGAAATGCTTGGTATTTTTCTGTGATAAAACTACTTAGTTCGTGCCTCTTGTCCCGGAACTTAAAAATTAGAATCTATTTAAACAATTATCTTATCTACAGTTCTTTATGGATGCGAAACGTGGCCGCTTGCATTAAGGGATGAGCAGCGTCTTAAGGTTTTTTGAAAATAAAGTATTGCGTAGAATATTCAGACCGAAGAAGGATGAGCTAACCGGAGAGTTCAGACGGTTACACAACGCCGAATTGCGTGAACTGTATCCGGGTAATATAATTGAGGTAATTTCATCGCGGCGAATCAAATGGGCTTGTAAAGTTGTTGGGCTTAGTGACGAGAGAATTCCTAAAAGGTTAATATTTGCTGTGCCGAATGGTAAGCGTCCGAGGGGTAGACCGAAGCGAAGGTGGGAAGATTGCATTAAAGCCGATCTGAAGGGACTGGGTTTGGACGGCGAACGGTGGAGGGAGGTGTGTAATAAGCGATTGGTGGTGTCGGCATCGAACCTTCGGGTTCGCTAAGCCTTTTATTATTTATTATTTCTTTATTTATTTTAACATTTGACTACGTTTCGACCTGAAGTTTAGGCCTTCATCAGGACTCCTCTTCATTATTCATGACAGTTAACCATCAACCCACAATTATTTTAATATTACTGTTTTCTGACTTCACTCTACATTGACTTAGCATATTATGAAGCAATCGATTTATTTTATTGTGTAAAATAATAAAAACTTATAGCTAATAGTATTGAACAAGTTGTAATGTATAATAAATTACAAAAATGATTATAGTAAAATCGGCTAAGTAAATTATTGTCATGGAAACATCAACAAAAACGATTCAGATTCGTTTTTAGCGTCCACCTAGATTCTTAAATAAAAGTTGGTTTTGAAATTTAAAAAGATACATTTTTGGACCTAATTTAATGGGCGGATCTTTTTTATTACCAAATATTTATAACTCCTCAAGATTTTCTCCTAAACCAACGTTACTACGACCATTGTTAAGCTAAATTATATTTGAAATCTCTCTCGAAAAAAAATAAATTTATCAAAGGTAGATGCAAGCCTGATTCATGCTACAGTAACTTTTACATCAAAGTTAACTAAGCAAAAAAAAAAAATTTTTTTAGATGAAAATTAACAAATTTAATTTAATCTTATCTAGTTATTAGAAATATATCTTTTCAACAATAAATATTAATATATTTATAAATTTTTAGTAATTTATTGAATATTTATTTTCTCCTATCATATAAAATATATTCAAATGTTCACTGTAAGGTCAGCTATGCAATAATTTCTTGTCACCCTCTTGCAAATTTCGTTAATATTTATTTAATATCCTGTCAATATTAGCTCTAATTATAGCTGGATCCTTTTCGTAAACTCAATCGCCTTCTTCTACAGTAACTAACAGTACTTTCAGGACAGTAATTATATTTCGATTATATATTATAATCGATTATGACTCCACTTAATTAAGTTGTTTTCTTTTGCATACCTCAGCCCTCAAGATACTTTGCTTGTTGATATCCTAACTATAATCTAAGAAATGCCTGCCCCTATATCTATCTACTAAACAATAGCGGTTATTGTGAAACTGCGTGTCAAAAGGTTACGTAGATATTGGGTCAGTGGACCTAGGAGTGCCGACCTTATTCAACTAGTGCGAGGTGATGTCTGGGTACCTACGGGCTAATGGACAATCTGCTCCCGGGGATTGGGTGTGCGGGTTCAAGTCCCGGTTCAAGGTTCGTGTCGATCTTATTATCTCGGCAAATTACTAATTTGTGGTTGATGGTGAGGCGAGATTAGAAGAGTTTCGTAAACCTCTGGGAGTGATCACAATCCAAATTGGGTCACCTTGTATGAGATCGAGAGTCCATAATTCCAATAGTCCATTTCTTTTGAGCCAATCAGAATAAAACTGGATCTATAACTAAAATGCGTGCTTATGAATCACATATATGGCTGACTAGTCACATAAATACATGAACAAAAATATTGATAGATGCATTATCGATAGGTTTCCAAATATGTCGAAATAATAATATTTAGAGCCTAGATTTAATCTTTAAAAGCAGGGTTCCATTGCATTGAATATTAAATTGATAATAACCATAATAACATCAATTAAATATTTATATATTACTTAAAAAATAAATTATATAGGGATTTAAATATTGGTACGTGGAACGTAAGGAGTTTAAACACAGCAGGGGGGCTAAAATCGGTCGCGAATGAGGTAAATGGGTACAAGTTGGATGCCGTGGCTCTACAAGAGGTTCGCTGGCCAGAGGAGGGCTCGATGAGGGAAGGAAAGTACACTATTTGGTACGGAGGAAGCGGGAATCATTGTTTGGGTACCGGATTTCTAATTAGGAGTAGATTACTATCCGCTTTGAGGGACGTACAATTCTTTAGTGATAGAATTTCGGTAGCTACATTTCAGGGACGTTGGTTTAAAATCGCATTAATAAACATACATTGTCCGACCGAAGACAGTGACGATGAAGTCAAAAGTGAATTTTACGATAAACTCGAATGGGTTTATGATAAACTACCACGAAACTACATGAAAATAATTGTAGGTGACGCGAACGCAAAGGTAGGAAGGGAAGAAGTTTATATTCCGACGATTGGTAAAGAAAGTTTGCACGAATATAGTAATGATAATGGGATCCGTCTGATAAACTTTGCCATCTCGAAAAACCTGATAATTAAAAGTACGACGTTTAAACATAAGGATATTCATAAATATACTTGGACATCACCGGATTCGCAAACACGAAATCAAATCGATCATGTCTTGATACAACACAGCTGGCAAAGCAGTATAATTAATGTACGGTCTTATCGCGGAGCAGAATGTGGGTCGGATCATGAATTAGTAATCGCGAAACTTCGACAAAAACTTAATGTAAAAAAGAGAAAAGAAAACCGTTTCGATTTTGAGAATTTTAATTTGGAAAAATTAAAAAATCCATCAATTAGAAACCAATTCGAGCTAGATGTTAAGAATAGGTTTGAAGCTTTAGAGCTTCCTGACGAGGACCACGAGGATATTGACAAGTTATGGATAGAGATCAGGGATAATATTAAAGCGGTCGGTAACTCGTGTCTAGGAAAAAAGGAAAATAAGAATAACAAACCGTGGTTTGATGAAGATTGCTTAAATATGTGTGAAAAAAGAAAAGCCGCTAAATTAAAAGCTCTAAATAATCCTAGCGAAGACAATCTGGAATACTTCCGAATCTCAAAGAACGAAACGACAAAATTGCTCAAAAATAAAAAAAGGGAGTATCTTAAAAATAAAATAATTGAAATAGAAACTAATAGAATCGAAAATAACGTAAGAGACATGTACAAAGGTATAAACAGATCATGTAAATATGTAGGGCCTGTAACGTCTGGAATTAGGGATGATAATAACAATATTCTGACCGATCCGGTCGACATATTGAATAAGTTTAAGGACCACTTTGACAATATTTTAAATACGGGAAATTATGATCTGTGTCCTCCTGAGTACCAGAGTGCTGAACCGTTAATAGAAGGACCAAGTAAAGAGGAAGTTGAAGTAGCTATCGGAAAATTAAAATCATATAAAGCAGCGGGAATCGATAATATTCCTACTGAACTAATTAAGGCATGCGGGGAAGCTGGAGTTTCTAAAATACATCGGTTGGTTAAAAAGATCTGGGTGAACGAGAAATTACCTGAAGAATGGAAAGAATCTATTCTTATTCCGATTCACAAAAAGGGTCCGAGGACGGGTTGTAATAACTATCGAGGAATTTCACTCCTTCCGGTATGTTATAAAATATTCACTTTAATCTTAACCAGTCGAATCACGGAATACGCCGAGGAAATTATCGGAGACTACCAATGCGGATTTAGACGGAATCGTTCGACAATTGATCAAATATTTTCTTTACGGCAAATATTAGAGAAAAAAATGGAGTATAACGGTATTGTTCACCAGCTGTATATAGATTTTAAAAAGGCTTACGATTCTATTGACCGCCAGAAACTGTATAATATTCTAATCGAGCAGGGGATTCCAAAAAAACTAGTAAATCTAGTCAGGATGTGCTTGACGGAGACACTCAATAAAGTAAGAATCGGTAATAATTTGTCCGAAAAATTTGAGGTTCGTTCGGGCTTAAAACAGGGGGATTCTCTTTCGCCTGTCCTGTTCAATTTGGCATTAGAACATGCCATTAGGGAGGTAATGCGAACCGAGAAAGGGTTGGATCTGGGCGGGACAACATCCGTGCTGGGCTATGCTGATGATCTGGTACTGTTAAGCGAAGACGTTGAAAGTATAAAACTAAATACGACAACGTTAATGAAAGCCGGTAAAGAACTAGGACTCGAAATAAACGTGGATAAAACAAAATATATGGTTAGCTGCAAAAATGGCGATACTACTGGTGATATCGATATAGATGGTAATATGTTTGAACAGGTAGATAAATTTAAGTATCTAGGTTCTACGATAACTAGAAAAAACGAAATTGAAGAAGAGATTAAGGTTAGACTGAAGGCGGGGAATGCTTGTTATTTTTCTTTGACAAAACTACTTAGTTCGCGCCTTTTGTCCCGAAACTTAAAAATTAGAATCTATAAAACAATTATCTTGCCTACAGTTCTTTATGGATGCGAAACTTGGCCGCTTACATTAAGGGATGAGCAGCGTCTTAAGGTTTTTGAAAATAAAGCATTGCGTAGAATATTCGGACCGAAGAAGGATGAGTTAACCGGAGAGTTCAGACGGTTACACAACGCCGAATTGCGTGAGCTGTATCCGGGTAATATAATTGAGATAATTTCATCGCGGCGAATCAAAGTTGTTGGACTTAGTAACGAGAGAATTCCTAAAAGGTTAATATTTGCTGTGCCGAATGGTAAGCGTCCGAGGGGTAGACCGAAGCGAAGGTGGGAAGATTGCATTAAAGCCGATCTGAAGGGACTGGGTTTGGACGGCGAACGGTGGAGGGAGGTGTGTAACAAGCGATTGGTGGTGTCGGCATCGAACCTTCGGGTTCGCTAAGCCTTATTATTATTATTATTATTATTAAAAAATAAATTATTGGAACTGACAAAAATTAAATAGGATGGGAGAAAATAAATATTCAATGAATTACAAAAAAGCTATAAAAATATTGATATTTATTGTTGAAACGATATACTTCTATAATAACTATATAAAATTAAATTAAATTGCTTAACATGAAAATAACAGAATATTTTAGAACTTATTAACATAGCTATTATATGTATAAAGAAATGCCTTGCTACGGTATAAAACAAAACAAAAACTAAAGTATTAGTATTTGTGATCATAATTACTCGCATTTTCAATAATGTAATCTTTCCTTGTACACATTTCTTATCATATTCATCTTAAAAATATACATATATATATATATATATATATATATATATATTTTTTTTTTTTTTTTTTTTTCGAAAGTAACTTTTTTATATTAATAAGGTGAAATATCGAAGTAAAACTGTCAGACCAAAATATCAATATATTTTTTCATAAAAATATCGATTTTTTTTTTTTTTTTTTTTCAAATACTCTAGTACAGAGCCCTATAATATCCAATTCTTGTTATACCATTTTTATTTTTACAATTTTCCTTTTAAATAGTTGAAATTTACCTAAAATTAACCAAAATTTTCATTTTCTGTAATCACATTTCACTAAATATATTATTAAGTATTTCACCATGGAAGGATTGTCTTATATTTATTGTCTTATAAATATAGAAATTTCACTCGCGGAATATATAGGTAACTAATAAATAAATAAATAAATAAATAAATAAATAAATATATATATATATATATATATATATATATATATTATATATATATATATATATATATATATATATATATATATATATATATATATATATATATATATTCGTTAAAAGTGGATAGGTTAGCTCCATGAGTTAGGCTCTGAGTTTCTAAGCTCAATGTCCTAAGTTCGAATCCGGCCGATTTCAAGTAATTTTTTATAATTTCCTAACAAAGTACTGAATCCAAATTTATAGAAAAATTGCATTATATCTATTTTGATTTAAAATAATGATTTTTATATTTTTCTATACAATTTTGATTGTTTATATATATAAATTAAGATATGAATTATAGTCGGATAATAGGTCATGAAATATTTTATTTCATTGATGTAAAGGCATGGTCATCTTTCAAGATATCAAACAGCGATACGGAAGTGATATTGCCGAAAATGTAAAAATATATTTAAAATTGCTTAAAAACATTTGGAACCACAAAGGATATTTCTTTTAAAATGTAAAAAATATAATCTGTTTCCACCACACATCAAAGATAGCACTAAGAATGTTTATAACCTTATTCCTAAGTGTTCTAAGTTCATAAAACTCTTAGAGAATATCATAATCAGAAAATACGGCTCAATTTTGAGTTTTGAAATAAAAGAAATTTGTTCAACCATAGCATTTATTGGATACAAAATAGTTAATCGTTCTGGTAGAACTTTCTGACAAAATGGATCGAGAAATGTATTATAAATTGACTTATGATCAAGAGAAGCTCTACAAAATACAACGCAATGAAAAGAAGTTCAAATTAATAAAAAAGTTTGCTAAAATAAATAAAAGAACAGTAGCTGATTCACTGCCAGAGGTACCAACCACTGCGTTCCTAAACCTTACAGAAAAAACATTCAGAATATTTCAGGCTTAGGACCTAAATTTAATTATGAAGTAAACAATAAAAATATCTTGAGTGGAATACCACATCTCCTGTCTAATGTCGAATATATGATACAGACAGTAGAAAAAGAAAAAAAAAAGCCATATTATCCGACTATAACTCATGTGTTAAGTTATAATATATAAATTATAAAAAAAAAAAAAATTCTAATATTATATATTATATAGTTCTAGGTAAGGCAAATAAAAATGATTCAATCATTTAAACTTATTTCAGTTATATGTTATAAAGTTTCGAACTTCGATTAGGCTACATTTTTTCTCCATGTTTAGCTCTAATAATTATGCTAATATTTTTTTTTTAACTTTATTTTGTCTCTTTTTTAATGTTTATAGAAATTTATCCAATAATTTCTTAACATATTTGCATTTTTGCACAGGATATTACATCATACATTATTTTTAAATTAGACTTATTTTCCTTTGTGAACTATTAAAGAAAAATAAATAAATAAATGTCCCCCATTTGAATTTCCAAATGCAAAAACCTGATGATTTGTGTTTATACTGTGGAAAAATAGTTTATAAAGATTTTCGTATGAAATTATTTAATTAAAACACAATTTATTGTTTTATTAATATTTAACAATATTTATGATTAGTACATAGGTATTTTTGTAAATGAAGTCTAGATATGTTTAAAAAATATTTTAACTATGTTGTTATTTATATTTGGGGAGCGGAGTAGCTCAATGAGTTAAGCACTGGGTTCCTAAGTTCGACTACAGCCGATTTCAAGTAATTCTCCATAATTTATCCATAATTCAAGTAACAAGTACTTAATTTATAGAATAAATTGCATTATATCTACTTTGATTGTGTAATGATTTTTATACTTATTCATACAATTTTGATTGTTTATATATATTAAGTAGTTCTAGGTAAGGCAAATAAAGATGATAAAATCTTTTAAACTTATTTCAGTTAAAGTTTCGAAGTTCGATTTAGCTATATTTTTTTCCCCCGTTTAACTCTAATAATTATGCAAATATTAATTTATTAAAAAATTTTATTTTGCCTTTTTATAATGTTTATAGAAAGTTATCCAACATTTTTTTTTAAATATGTGCGTTTTTACACAGGATTTTACATCATACCTTATTTTTAAATTAAACTTATTTTCCTTTGTTAACCGTAAAACAAAATAAAATTAAATGTCTATAAATACATGACTTGAGCTGATTAGGAAAGCAACAAAAAAAACTAAAACAAAAATAAAAAAACATTAATATTGAGAATGCAATAGTTAGACTACTTTTTAAGAAGCGAGGTACTAGGAATCACTGAAGCGAGACGCAACGCTGGAATAGACGTGGCAACGTTGGAAACTAAAATCGCTTTTAATTGAGTGATAAATAAAAATATTAAAAATCAAACTTGGAAGTCAGTGTCTTTCTTTCAATGTTTAACCTAAATATTTATAATTTTCATAATTAGCAAAAAGAATAAAATAAGATTAATATCAAATAGGTACGTATATGAAATAATTTAATCCCTTGTCTTTGAGATACTTTTTTATTATTTGAGATGTAAAAAGTTTTGGATTTGAATGCAAATTAACTGAAGTCTGTTACAGGAAATGACTAATGTTTTTTAAACTGTTAATAGAGAAATTAATAAGTTGGCGATGAAGAGAGAGAGGGTGCGATGTCATGTATCAGCTGATCCAATTATATTAGTTCTCCTCAAACCTTCTTTATTACCATTTAGATATTTTAAAATTATTTTCAGTCTTATTTAGTGTCTCGAAATGTATACTTGTCATATTGTGCGGGTTTCGGTTTTAGTTTGAATTTTCAGTTAGTGTTCTTGTGAGATTTAAATATGTTGTGGTATAATCTAGTCGTATTTATTTGTGTGTTAATAACTCGTAATTTACTTCATAATTATCATCGGATTCAGGTGATTTAAGATTTAAGTAAGGTAAGTTTTAACTTTTATTTATATATGTATATTAATGCATCTGCCCCTGGAAGGTCATTGACGTTTTACATATAACTTCTTTTATAGAATTTATATGCTGACATATTGGTTGGTTATATGATATAATAATTAGATAGTCGTAGTGATATCACCATATACCTTAAAATGCCCTCGGCAATAAAAGGAAATAAAAAAATTATGTATAAATAACATTTATATATTGTATTTTGTAATAAAGAAATTCCTGAGGGTAGGAAAAAAAATATATGTTGACATAATACTAAATTATTACACATGAATCTATCCAAAAATTATATTTAGGAGTACAAAAAAAAAAAAAAAAAAAAAAAAAAAAAAAAACCTAATGTTTAAAGAGGAATCCAAACGATAGTTACGATACGATATGAGATTTTTCTTACAATATATTATATTATTAAATTGTTTTATCGGTTCATCTGGATTCTTTCCTGTTGCTATTTAGGAAGAATGAGTCTCAAAATATAAAATAACTTCACATTATATAATAAAACTTTCCTGTAAATACTTTTCAGGAATTTAAATAAATTCCCATGTTTTATTTTATCTACGTTCCAAACGTTTGTTCATTTTCAAGAAATCATTTTTTTTTTTTCCATTTTTCCTATATATACTTTTTCTTAATTTGCTCGTCATTTTTTTTTTTAAATACCTGAGCAGCATAGCTCAATCACTAAGATTCTATTTCCCATTTATTTTTAATTAAAAAAAAATAGATATAATAATTATATAGCCGTAATGGTATCACCATATACCTTAAAATGCCCTTGGCAATAAAAGGAAATTAAAAAATTATGTATATATAACATTTATATATTGTATTTTGTAATAAAGAAATTCCTGGGGTTAGGAAAAAATATATATATATGTTGACGTAATACTAAATACCGATAAAACTCATGTGTAATATGAATCTATCCAAACACTATCTTTAAGGGTGCAAAAAAAAAAAAAAAAAAACCCTACTGTTCAAAGAGGAATCCAAACGATAGTTAAGATACGATATGAGATTTTTCTTACAATTTATTCTATTATTAAATTGTTTTATCGGTTCATCTATATTCTTTCGTGTTTCTATTTAGGAAGAATGAGTCTCAAAATATAAAATAACTTCATATTTCATTATATAACAAAACTTTCCCGTAAGTACTTTTCAGGAATTTAAATTAACTCCCATGTTTTATTTTCTCTACGTTCCAAATGTTTGTTCATTTTCAAGAAATCATTTTGTTTTTCCATTTTTCCTATATATACTTTTTCTTAATTTGCTCGTCATTATTTTTTTTTAAATGCGTGAGCAGCATAGCTCAATCACTAAGATACTATTTCCCATTTATTTTTTATTTAAAAAAAAATAGAAAATAATTAAATTGTTTCATTTTCGTTAAATGAAAAAATAAAAGCTTTGCGAATTGATATCCAATAGTTTATTATATTTAAATAGTATGTAGTATTAAATAGTATGTTAAATAGTAATATGTATTGCGAAAGATTAGGATGTTTTTATTTATTTACTAATATATCTTTTTAATAAGCTATGTATATAATTATAAAAATTGTCATGTCAGAATTAGGACTCTACAAAGATGGCCTAAGTTTTCTCCTCGAAGAACTTTAAATTCAGTCTATAATTAATTTCACTCAAAAGAAGCTAGAAAAAATAATGAGATGATAACATTGGATATTCGAAAAACACAAATAGTATTAACTTTTTCGTTGATATTGTTATGGTCATTTGAAAGTACATTAAATGACCTAAAAATGATTAGAATCTGACGATTTGGTAAAAAGATATGTAGTTCCAAATATATATCAAATGTTCTAAATCTGACCATTGTTTTGTCTTAAAGAAAATGTATAATGGATCATTGTAATTACTAGAAGAAAGTTTTTTTTTTATCGTTTAGAAAATATTTCTAACCAGAAATAAATATATTTAACAAGTAAACTGAATATAAATGTGTTAAGTTAATACATTAATAACACCACTGAGGTTATATTGAATCCAGCGGATAAATCAAACCCAAAAACTAATGGAAGTGCTGTTTCCATCGATGAGCTCAGCACTGAGTTTAAGGACTTGTCATCGTCGAAGTGAGATATTCTCATTTGTACATTTATTTAAAATTAGAATGCCTACTATTTATAAAGCTACCATAGGAAATTAATAATGGTAACAGTGGAAAGGCTGTTATATTGAAAAAATTAAATCATTTTTAATTCGACATAAGGAACTAATAATTCCAATAGAGGCGAGGAAGCTGGTTAATATTATTTTTTCATGTAACGTCCTTTCTGTCTCGCTAGACAGCCAATCTAATTACCTATAACTTTGTTTGCAGTTTGCAATATGGCTGACTAATAAATGCTTCCTAAATATCAAAAACATTTAGTCTTTCTCTGACCACGGTTCGGTTCGGGTGTCTCTAAATTTGTGATTATTCAGATATTTTTTGTTTTAGTTATTAATATAAGAAGATATATGGTGTATTCAGTATCGTCGATTTCTATTGTTAAAAAAGTGATTTCCAAATATATTTCATCGCGGTTAAAAAAATGGAAGCTATCTTGCTTCTATAGCCATATTTAGAATTTTAATTAATGATTTAAAAAATGTCGCAAATTTGAAAACCACTCAATAAAAATATTTTTTTAAATAAATTTAAAAGTAAATATTTTCTCACAGGAACAGGAGTGTTTTATGTCTAAATTTAATTCATCTTTAGATTTCACTGCTTTTATTCTATTAAAATTAATTATGTACATATTAAAAAGATATAGTTGACAACTTATGAAACACAATATTTAAAAGTCTTATTTATTTCTATTGAATACTATAACGAGTATCGTAATTTTATATTAAACATTATGCCTTGAAAGATATTTAACTATTGGAGTAGCAGATACAGAATTTAATTTTCTATTCTATTTTTTAATAATTATAACGGTGAATACTCAGGATGTAATATAAAGAAACTATATAAAATCATGTTAAATTATCTCTTGACCATCTATAATAAAAAATAATAATAAAATAAATTAAATTGATAATGATGCTTTTAGAGATAGTTTTTTTTTTTTTTTTTTTCTTGACACGGTGATTATATTTAATAGCTCTGTGTACCAGTACTTTATAATTTTAAAAAGTACATATCGTGATTGTTCAAGTAATTAATTAGATCATTTAGGCTCCTCATCTTTTATGCTATACGGAGTTTTCTCGAACCAGAGGATAAGGTAAGTTAAAAGCCCCCATCGCCCCCCTCCCGGTCACTGTTATTATTTTATCAAATTATCTTTCATCCGGGTTGCCGGACAATCTATGGTTCAACCATTCAAAGAAACAAATAAAACTGTTGAAAAAAATATATATATATTTTTCTAATTTCGGGGTTACAATCCGAAAGCTCCCCTCCCCTCCTCCGTGAATTTGCTAGTTAACTAATTTTATATCATTTGGTCATTGAATAACTTTTTAAACTAATATTACTTATATGACCCAATAAATCGAATATGTTATTACAACTTTTTTAGAAATTTGAATATTAAAACAAACTGTTTGAAAGATTTATAATAATATATTATTTTGTCACGTTATATCTTTTTAATTTAACAATACTTTCTTTTCCTTAACAAATTGAATACATCATATTTAAAAAATAATGTAAGAATATTAAAGCAAACTGTGTAAATACCTCTAAAAAATAAACATTAAAATAATTCATCAATAACAGTTATCTGATTTTTTATCTTTTTCATGAATAGAATACAGAAAATATCTCTAATAACCCGATATTTATACTAAGCAATAAAGATAAATAAATATTTAATAATTAATAGTAATAAAATACCTATGAAAAATAAAAAAGAGACTTCGCTGTTATGAAGAGTATTTTAGTTTGAATATTTCGATATTTTTCCCTATAGAGTGTCATAGGGTTGGCGGTAAACTGCCTCAGCCAATCAGGAGCCGGCTTACATCACGATATAGGTAGCGTCGCCTGATCTTCAATAGTTCGGATTTAATTTGACTCTGTGCAGTTCGGTTTGTGTCTAATTATTAAAAGTTTATTGTAAATAAGTGAATAGTGCATTAAGTGTGTGATAATGTTTATTTATTTTAATTTTTTTTTTTTTTGCTCAGTTAATATTTTATTTTATTTCGTATCGAAATATGTTTATTTTAAAAAAACAAAGCTGATAATAGTGGACTTCAAGAAAAAAGATGGCCATATTGGATTTTCTTGCTGTGAGTTATGAATTTTAAAGACTTAATGCATGATAATTATTTTTTTCTTTATTTGATTAGATAAATCTTTTTTCATGTCTTTTCTTACAGAATAAACTTTATTATAACATACCGTTCCTTCATATTTAATTTAATTAAGTTTAGTTCATTATCTAGTGCTATTTGATAAATAGGTTTGAAATTATTATACTTCTATAGAAAATATTTGAATTCAGATTATCATTTAGGTATCATGAATGAAATTTCTCATAAATAAATAATATTCAAGAATAAGATTTTAGGATATTGAGATTATAGATATTTTACAGGCTCTGGATATTTAACCGACTAAAATTTAGTTCCCATTTTTAGTTTTTTTTTTTATTATCTTTTTCTTTAATAAGCCATTTTATATACAGTAGATTATTTTCTTTGATGATTATTTAGATGAGATCGCACGGGGTATGCGTAGTTCAAAATCACTGTGGTCACACTTGTTCATGAAATGCATTCGGTTTTATCCGAAAGACTGTTCAGTGTTTCATGAACAAGTGTGATCGAAGTGATTGTGAACCACGCGTTTAACCTTTTTGTTACTTCTTACTTGTTACTTGTTCCTGTGGACTGTTGTATTTGTTTTTAATTTTTTCATTTTTTAGAATAGAAACACCAGAATGTTGATTTAGGGAGTCAAAAGTAAAGCATTAAATTTTATAATTGAAGATCATATTAATTTCGGGCCGATTGCTGAGCATATAAGATCATTATGGCAAAATCATAATTGAAAATTAGTCAACCGTTCTGCATATCATAGGTGATGAATAGTCATAACACGTTTCCCTTAAAATCTTAAAAATTATTGCTTCCTGACTATTTATAAATGTTAAATGGTTAATTATTTCAAATAATAAAAATGCAGTTGATGATGTCGGCATCAAACCTTAGGCTTCCCTAAGTGTTATTATTATTATTATATAGTTCTGTGTAATTATACTATTGTAATGATTTTTTTCTTTACATTACAGTGGCTTGCTGGCGTAGATCTTCAGTATTCCAGTCGACGAACTTCAAGAAGAAAAGAGGTAGGATGACTTATTCTACGCATGCACTATGGTTCATTCAAACAGCATTAAGTTAGCAACAGAAATAATGTAGTACATATAATGTTTAATAAAAATTAAATTATTTTTATTTTAATAAAACAAAACTTAATTATGTTTGAGCTGATCCATAGTCTCTGCCCACTTTGGAAATTGTATGCTTCTTCTTTTTTTTTTTTTTTTTTTTATCAAACTAGGACAGATAAGGAAAAAGTAGAGTGGAAGTTCGGGGGTACTAAATGTTAGTACACAACAGTTTTTTGGGGTCGCTAAATACGAATCTGAGGTTTTTGTCCAGCACAATTTTGTCCTAACAATTTTTTTGTCCAGCACACTGTTTAATTTTCAAAAATATCAATTTTTTTTCACCTTTCGTTATTTTCTCAAAAATTCGAATTCCTAAAATTGGCAACTCAAAATATTTTTTTAATATAATTTAACCACAAATCGGCCATATTGGTTGGCATTTTTCAAAAGTATAGAACCACCCGGGAAATTTTCATTACCAAATATGAAAGTTAAGAAGATCTTCCCAGTCCGCTGGTGTTCCTCAAGGTAGTATCCTAGGTCCTATCCTCTATACAGTTTATACAGCTGACATCCCTACCTGTCCCAACACTGTCATCACCTCATATGCCGATGACACTTGTATCCTATCAGTAAACAATGACCCAGCAATTGCATCCCAAATGCTTCAATCACACATAATAAATCTTGAAGAATGGTGTCAAAACTGGAGAATTTAAATAAACTCCAACAAATCCCAACAAATTACCTTTACCCTTCGTCGTAAACCAACGACTTCCTGTCCTACAGTTTTCATTAACAATACTCCACTTATTTCTGTTGAGCAAATCCGATACTTTGGACTCCATCTGGACAAACGACTAACTTGGAATCCTCATACTAGACTGAAACGACAAGAAACCGCTCGACGTTTCCGATTACTTCAGCACTTACTAGACAAACGCTCTAAACATCCCATTAATTACAAAAGACTTGACCATAATAAGACCTATTTGGACTAACGGAGTTGAGCTATGTGGCTCCACTAAGCCATCGAATTCCTCTCGCATCCAATTCTTACAATCCAAAATCCTTCGTAAAATCCTCACAGCTCCTTACTTTGTCACTAATAAAATTATCCATAAAGATTTTAATGTTCCTTATGTTTCAGATCTGGCCCAATCCAGATACCTATCCTTCCATAATAAACTTTAGAATCATCCCAACCCTCTCGTTTCTAACCTTGCTTCCTCTTCAATTCCTGATAACCCTCCGAGGCGTCTAAAAAGAAGATGGCCGCGTGATCTCCTAATGTAGTCATATCATTAGAGTGCTACCATTGGGTAGTTACTCAGCAAGTTTATTCGTGTCATTATATCTATTATGTCCAAATTTACTTGATGCATTTATGTAATAAAGTTGTAAATGTCATTAAGAAAAAAAAAAAAAAAAAAAAAAAAGATCTAGAGATCTCTCACATCCGTTTCACTTTATCGCTTCATACCAAATATTAATTTACTTTCGATTGTGTATAATTACATTAAATACCATTTATGATTAATTGAAATTTAGCATTGATAGTTTTCATGAAAATCACACTTAGATGGCACTTTCATGAATTTATGATTTTTACAGTGCGCTCAGGGGGTTAACGGTTGGCGATAGGAAATACTTTACAGACGTTTAGTGTAAATAATTTTATCTATTTCAATGTTGTATCTAATGATCTCGAAAAAAAAGAATAATTTTTTAGTGTAGTTGAAAAAAAAAATTAAAAGTGTCAAAAAATGAATATTGTTTAAAAATAAAATGTGGCACAGATCTATTTTTATCAAATTATTAACTTCCTCATAAGATTTCGTAAATGGTGTCATTATATCTTAACCTACAAAATTTTTATCCACCAAAATTCTCAGAAATGGACGTTTTCTCATAAAATTAATTTACATAGTGAAGTAATAAAAGCTCATAAATACCAATTTTCTTTCCACTTGAATTGCAAGTTAATCTGATCACAATATTGAAGAAACAAATACGGCCTACAAAAGTGTAAGGTCATGCCAAACGGCCTAATATTTTTGTAGGCTACCTTTTTTTCTATATTTGTGATCAAATTGTGTTATGATTCAAGTGGAAAGCAGGTGGCTGTTCAGGGGTTTTTTGTATCTCATTAAACAAAGTTTATCAATCTCTAAATTTTCGTAAATAAAAACGTTATAGTTTACGGTGAGATGGAGCTATTTATGAATTTTCAGAAATTATGTAAATAATTTGATAAAAAGCTGTCTATTCCACAGATTAAAACTAAGCTTCGCACTAATTTCCTGCAAGTAAACCTCAGATTCGTATATAGCGATCCAAAAAAACTTGGATATACAGAAATTCACGTCTACAATCTAACATTCCCTTATTTTTCTTATTTTGTCTTAAATATTTATGATTGGTAGTGTGTTGTTGCATGTAGTAGGAATTAGTTATTTATTTTATTATGTCTACAGAGGCTGTCTACTCTCGCTAATTATTGCATTGTTTTTTATTATTGTTTATTAAAGTTAAATTTCAAGATTTTCTAGCTTTAAAATATTTTTAAGTTCACTTCATTTAGATTTCATCAAACACTTATCTAATTTAAATTTTATGTGGGATTCACCTTGTAATGGCAATAAAATAAAATTAATTGATTTTTATCTATTCATTAAAAACAAGCCAGTATTATTGTTAAAATGAAATTGTATTAGTTTTTATTAACTATAGTATTCAAATGCGAGAGGAAAAGACAGATTTCAGGTTCTACAATTTGATGCGGCCAACACCTCCTTCCCATCATATATGCAATTTTTCTCATGGAATTAAAAGAAATTTTAAATAAAAAATATATATAAAATTAATTATATTTCTAATATTGGTGGCCCGGAAAATAATGCAGGATTTTGGTTTAAAAAGTAAAAGAAGAAAGATTTACATAGGTTATATTTAATCAAAATAGTCTCTAATAGTAACAATAAATACATTTCTGCTAATGTGTTAGCAACTTTTCCATTCCCTTGAAATAGAATTTCCATCTTTAGAATTGATAGCATTTTTAATTCCCTTTGTACATTAACTTTTTTGTCACGTAAGTAGTGATCCAAGTGTCTAAAAAAATGATAATCCGTAGGCGAGAGGTCCGGAGAGTAGAGCGGTTGTGACCGAGTTTCATATCCAAGCTTCAACAGTTTTTGTGACGCCACATGTGAGACATGTGGTCAGGCGTTGTAATGCAACAAAATGGATCCCTTCCGATTGACCGAAGATGGCTTCATTATAGCCAATTTCTGATGCATTGCATTATTTTGGTTACATTGTGATTCGACATTGATGGTTTCTCCATGATTTAAGAAACGGTAGTGTATCAAACCAAATGAAGCCCACCAAACAGTAACCTTGTTTTGATGAGTTGGGGGCTTTTGAAAATGGTATGCTGTTTCTCCTTTCTCCAGCGACTGTCCAGAAAGTCTACTGTTATCATAAAAAGTTCACTTTTCATCACAAGTAACAATTCTGGATAGAAACCTATGTTTTTTGTTTCTGTAAAGAACTGTAGCACAAACTCGATAATGCTTTTTACTGTCAATTACGTATATATTTAATGTATAGTAAGGGTAAGTATTGCGATTGTGAAAATTTTCGAATCTCAGTTTTTCGACGGTAATATACGTTTTGAGGTACCCTGAGTCGAAATGAACAAGTCCCTAAAAATGGTCTGTGTGTTTGTATGTTTGCAATCTAGCAAAAAAAGAAAAGTCCAACGAAACTGATATTACGTATTTAAGATAGGCATATGCCTTAGTTGTAACGGCAATTTTTTCCTTAAAATCGGCTAACCGGAAGTGCCACTTTATATGAACGCTGAAACAAATTTTTACAATTTTCTCAAAAACGGCTCTAACGATTTTTAACAAACTCGGTGTATCATTGTATAATTAAGTGGTCTTTAATATCATTTAGGTCTTATCCCCGTTGATTTCACTTTACAGGGCTTAAATGCCCAATGTTCATATACGTCTTCCTCTAAAGTACCTTTAATATGGTTTATTTCAAAAAGTTAATACTTTCGCATTATTCAGAGTTACGAAAAAATGCTACATATAACTTTTGAAAGAATTTGATAAGTTAATAAAGGAGAAAAAAAAAAAAAACTTGCGTTGCTATAGACTGTAGCGCCTAAACGAATGTACTGATTTCAATGAAACTTCGCTTAAGTCATTTTCTCGATAACCTTTTAATTTATCTATATAACATACTTCAACGAAAAGAATCTACGAGGGATGTTAAAATTAAATTCCGAATAACTCAAAAAATATACGCTTTTTTGGGGAATATTGTATATAGTTTTTTTAAAACTTTACGGAATTTCCTAAAAAACAAAAAAAAAAATCGTTAAAATCGGACAATTAGTTGGAAAGATATGGTCTCTAGTTTTTTTCCCTGAAGAGGCTAAAATTTGAATAAATTTAAAATATTTTTTTTTAATTGTTGAGACTAAAAAAACCTTTTTTCTACAGATATTTAATAAAGTATCTTTCCTAAGAACATCTTTCATAAGAAATAAGTGTACCTTTATTCTCAGTTCTATATTTCAACACAACAAGCACTACCTCTGGAATCAACTTACTCATTGTCTACATAGATAACGTTTCCAACTAAAAATATCACTAAAATGACATCACTCAAAAATGTTGAAATTGGAGTTAGTCATTCTGTGCTTTATAAAAGCAAAGAAAGTCGTGTGGTTCATAAAAGCAGATGGAGTGACTAGATTTTTATGGCCTGTCGTATATTTATGGCCTGATATATTAAATAGTCATTTTGTAATTATAATGGTCTTAATGACTTTTTATCTGTAAGCTTTAAGCTTTAGCTCCGTTTAAAATGCACTTCAAAAAATTTTATAATACCCCGGCTTTGCCAGAAAATAATTTCTATCCAAAGTAGTGTGAAAGTTGTGTGTTGCGCGCACCAGATTTTTTACCCTTCCAATCACCTTGAGCTGTTCATCGGCAATCTATTTCCTAAGTTTAAGTTCTCCTGCTAATTCTCTAACAGTTGTTCTGGGGTTTTCTCCCATGAAAGCCCGCAGAACATCGTCATCAAAAGAGGAAGTTTTTCCACGAACTTCTTCGTCTTCAAGGCTGAAGTCTATCCCCGAAATGTTTTGAATCCCCTTTAAACAGTGCATTCATTAATGCTGCTCTCTCCCCAGACTTGGTTGATGTTTGCTTTGGATTGGTTGTTGATGGCTGCCTTTAAACTTAGTTAAACGGCTGAATTTAAACTCATAAAACAAAATTATTTGAAAGGAGCTAAATGATACCGAGGTGAATAAACATTATCGTTTAGAAGAAGATTAATTATTATTGACATTCATACAAATGAATAATAAGTAAACGTAAACAGTTTTTAATTTAGATTGGTATTTTAAAGATAACTCAAAATTCTGCATTATTTTCCAGACAACCCAATATAAGTTAGTTGTAAATTATAATTGTTTAATTTTTCATTAAAATTATTTTAAATAATGTTCTATTATAAGAAAGCCGATTAATTTGTATTGGGATTTTACATATTATTTTCTTACCATATAAATATCAAAAAGCTGTATTAATTTTTAATGAAAATATTGATTTTAAATTTTATTATTGCATTGGAGATACTTTTTTAAAAATATTTTATATACACTTTACTTAAGAAATATTAAGATTATTTGAAAATTAGGCTATTTAGGAACATTAGGGAGGGAGTTGAAGAACTTCAAGGAGCTAAATTAGCCAACAACTGTGAGTACTGTTGCATGTTTAAATTTATTATCCAATGGCTGAGAAGTAATACCTCGTAACTGCTAAGCGAATTATATTCAAAACATAATTAAAAATAGTTTTTTCTTACGATATACTTTTTTAATAATATAATTATTGTTTTTATTATAATATACCATTCTCCTAGAAAGAGTCCACAAAATGTTCTTTGTTATAAATAAAATTGTAATACAATTCTAAAAAACAAATCTATTTATATGTATTTGATCTTTATTATTTAATTTTGCTTGCCAATCAAAAAAGTGTTTGCTTATTTAGTGAAATAAAAAATAATTAAGAAAATTAAGTTAAACAAATTAAATATTAGTCCGGTCCACTTAAGGTAAAACACTGATAGTGTATAAGTATTTTTAGGTATGCATCAACTAAATTTTATGGAAACGATACAAATTTAAAACGGCCAAGACTACAGAAATCTTTATTTGTATTTAAGAACATCCACTAATTATAGATGTGAATTAGTGAGAGAATATAATTTAAAATAAAAGTTTTCTAAGTTTATGTCCATGTATATTTGTACATTATGTAGGTATATTTATACTTTTATATTTAGAAAGATTTTTTAGTTAAAATTAAGATTTTTTTTTTTTAATTAAGTAGATAATATTGTAATCGGGATCTTGTTATATTAAAACTTTGTAATTCTTAAAAGATAAGATGTCTCCACGAATAAACTAGACGAACACCACGACAGACGAACATGAGTTCATTGTTGATAAATCGTTTAATTATGTATTAACAAAAATATATATTATGTACTTTATAAACAAATAAACGCTTCTATCTATCTATCTATCTATCTATCTATTCCCATATTTTATCAATGCTTTCTTTTAGCTGTCCGAATCACTTTGATGCGTTGAACTCGCAGAAGGTTGGAAGCTCAAATATGCCCGTATATATCGTAGAGGTTTTCCCACAAATGGTAAGCTCTGTCTTCTCTTTTAGATACAAAGAAAATTTTAGAGCTTTCATCTCAAACTTGTCCACACTTTCTGTATATATATATATACAGTATGTATATATATATATACAGTATGTATACATATATATACATACATACAGGCCGGATGATTCATTTATACAAGATTTTATCTTTGTACAAAGACTTGGTAACCTACCCCTGAGGAAGTGTATAAGTATAAAAGCGTACACTGATAGTGTATCACCACCAATACCTGACATCCTCCTCGAAAAATGAGAGTAATAAAATTTCAGGAACTCTTATACCTCTATTTTTTATATTTTTTGTTTCTATATTTGTCTGTTTTGGATTAGTCTTTTGAAAATCGTAACCAAATCAATACGTAATGAATTAGAAAGATCCCTATTGGTTCACTTATTGTCCCAGGAACAACCATCCGTCATTAAAAGCACCAAAGAATAATACCTTAGGTTTGCCTTTTTCTGTTTAACTACTCAGATTTATCCCAAAATTTTTGTTTGATGTTTTTTTGGAGTGTTTTTAAATTATTGTAAACTAATCTGGATTAAAGAATTGTATATTTAATGGTTATCAGCTACTGGAGTCTTATAATATGGACTTTTTCCAGTAGTTTACAGGCCTGTACTCTCATATTCAAGGAGATATACTCAATATAACGGGTCTTAAAAATGGGACCATTCACTATCGTCTCGTTAAAGAAAACTTGCTAACGGTTTGGATTAAATACGTAAACATGCCTGTTGCCGAAAAAAAAATTCTTGACAGTGACTAGTATTTACTGATGAATTTAAGTTGGGAAACGCAAGGAGGTTAGTTTATCATAAATTGAAAGTAATTTTCGTTAATCTCAAAATGAAGAACATGAAATTTCTCTTAATTACATCCTTGTTCTCATTCCTGTCAATTTTAGGAACATTTCAAATCAAACAGTGTCAGCTCATGTTAAAACATAATTATTCTCATAATTTTCATTTTTTTTTAATTTAGATAAATGTTTCATGGATTTGAAATATGTCTTGTCAATGTGAGAAATAGTTCTATAAGATGAATCCAATACAATGAAAACGGTATTTACGTTTTTACACGTAAATTTCTTAAAGCATGTCAGTTACTTGAGCATTATCTAATGCTGTATTAGAAAAGTATTATATAGAAGTAACTCAAGTATTATTTAACAGGAAAAATATAATTGTTTGTTTATTTTAATCCTAATGCGATTATACTCCTTTTTATTTATCAATTAAAACCGATAAGTTAAATAAAATCGGCAAGATCATTTCTCTAACTAACAATATGCAGTTTATTTTTTATTTTTGAGATATGTTAATCAATACGCAAAAACACTTCAATTAGTCGACGCCTGCCGAATTTATCCGAGCTTTGCACGTCGGAGATCTTTGGGCTCATTCTAATTCAAGGTGAAAAACGCGCACTGAAGAAGTTTTGACTTCCTGTTGAACAAATCCGATACCTAGGACTCCACCTTGACAAACGACTAACTTGGAATCCTCATACCAGACTGAAACGACAAGAAACAGCTCGACGTTTCCGACTACTCCTACACTTACTAGACAAACGCTCTAAGTTTTCAATCAATTACAAACGACTCATATATATGACTACAATAAAGCCTACTTGAACTTAAGGAATTGAACTTTGTGGCTCCACTAAACCATCGAATTCCTCTCGTATATAATCCTTACAATGCAAATTCTTCGTAAAATCCTCAGTTCACCTTACTTTGTCACAAATAAAATCATCCATAAAGACCTTAATGTTCCATATGTTTCCGATTTGGCCCAATCCAGATACCTATCCTTCCATAACAAACTTCAGAACCATCCGAACCCTCTCGTTTCAAACCTTGCTTCCTCCTCGATCCCCGATAACCCACCGAGGTCTCTGAAGAGAAGATATTATGTTTATATATTATTAGAGTGTTATCAGTGGGTAGTTTGATAACTAGCGTTTTCATGTCATTATATTCCCGTGAGCACATTACCTAGATGTTTTTTTATTATACTACAGTTGTAAACCTCATGAATAAATAAAGTAAATAAAATAATATAACTATATGTACATATATGTGGGTATGCAATTTTCAATTTTTTATAACTGTTTGAAAAAGTGTGCACCATCCCCTTAAGTGTTGAAGTTATACTGGGCCAAGTTGTCCTTAAAGAAAAATACCTCCCTCCTATACACAACTTGGACTGGAATGTTTCTGTATTTAAGCGATGATAATTATAAAATTATAATAATAATATAATATTATAAGATGACCTAAAACGAATAGAATAAGTCGAAAAACGTTTTGTCTAGTTTCTTAAAATAAAATTTAGAACCAAGAAAACCAAGCTTTACAATCATTTTTGTAATCTAAAACAAATATTGCATATTGGCTCTAAGACTGCTTACAAACAATTTTTTTAAATATATTTATATTTTCTTTTTCCAAATCAGTTATACTCTTTCGCACCATCCTCGAGTGTAGAAATTATTGTTGTTCTTAAAGAAAAATACATCTCTGCTACATAAAATTTCGTCTGGCATACATATGCACTTAAGGATCCTGCATTTCAATACTTAATAAGATATAATAAAAACGAATATAATTGATAGAAGAAACTTTCTTGTTTCTATCTTACTATTTTTTAGAACTCTTCACGACTTTTTTAAAACTTTAGCACCATCCTTTAGTTTTGGAGCTATACGAGACCAAGTTGTTCTTAAACAAAAATATCTCTCTGCTAGTTCCTAAATGGTCTGGTATAGTTTTGGACTAAGGTATGGTACATAACATAAGACTGAGCTGACGATTTTGATTTTTAGGCTTGGTAAAACTGTTTTAAACGGTATTTTTACTTGTAATTTTTCGCTTCTATAAGGCTTTTTACAACTGTTTTAAAACTTACGCAACATCCTTTAGTTTTGAAGATATACGAGACCATGTTTTCCTTAAAGAAAAATATCTCTCTGCTAATTCCAAAATAGTACATAACATAAAACTTAGCTATCGATATTGATTCTTAGGCTGGGTAAAACTCTTTTAAATGGTATCTTTCGTTACTTTAAGGCTTTTAACAACACTTTTAAAACTTTAGCACCATCTTTTAGTTTTGGAGCTATACGAGACCAAGTTGTTTTTAAATAAAAATACCTCTCTGCTAAATCCAACATGGTCTGGTATAGTTTTCGAATAAGGTATGGTACATAACATAAAACTGTGCTATCGATATTGATTCTTAGGCTGGGTAAAAATTTTTTTTTTAGAGCTTTTTACAACATTTTAAAAACATTAGCACCATCCTTTAGTTTTGGAGCTATACGAGACTAAGTTGTTCTTAAAGAAAAATATCTCTCTGCTAAATCCAACATGGTCTGGTATACTTTTGAACTAAGGGATGGCACATACCATAAGAATAAGCTGTCTTTGATTCTTAGGCTGGGTAAAACTGTTTTAAAGAGTATATTTATTTATATTCTTTTTTGTGTTTTTATAGCTTTTTACAACACTTTTAAAACTTTAACACCATCCTTTAGTTTTGAAGATATACGATGCCATGTTTTGCTTAAAGAAAAATATCTCTGCTAATTCCAAAATGGTCTGGTATAGTTTTGGACTAAGGGATGGTACATAACATAAGACTGAGCTGACGATATTGATTCACAGACTGGGTAGAGCTGTTTTAAACGGTATATTTATTTATATACTTTTTTGTATTTTTAGAGCTTTTTACAACACTTTTAAAAGTTTATCACCATCCTTTAGTTTTGAAGATATACGAGACCATGTTTTGCTTAAAAACATATCTCTCTGCTAATTCCAAAATGGTATAGTATAGTTTTGGACTAAGGGATGGTACATAACATAAGACTGAGCTGACGATATTGATTCACAGACTGGGTAGAACTGTTTTAAACGGTATATTTATTTATATACTTTTTTGTATTTTTAGAGCTTTTTACAACACTTTTAAAAGTTTATCACCATCCTTTAGTTTTGAAGATATACGAGACCATGTTTTGCTTAAAAACATATCTCTCTGCTAATTCCAAAATGGTATGGTATAGTTTTGGACTAAGGGATGGTACATAACATAAGACTGAGCTGACGATATTGATTCACAGACTGGGTAGAACTGTTTTAAACGGTATATTTATTTATATACTTTTTTGTATTTTTAGAGCTTTTTACAACACTTTTAAAAGTTTATCACCATCCTTTAGTTTTGAAGATATACGAGACCATGTTTTGCTTAAAAACATATCTCTCTGCTAATTCCAAAATGGTATGGTATAGTTTTGGACTAAGGGATGGTACATAACATAAGACTGAGCTGACGATATTGATTCACAGACTGGGTAGAGCTGTTTTAAACGTTATATTTATTTATATACTTTTTTGTATTTTTAGAGCTTTTTACAACACTTTTAAAAGTTTATCACCATCCTTTAGTTTTGAAGATATACGAGACCATGTTTTGCATAAAAACATATCTCTCTGCTAATTCCAAAATGGTATAGTATAGTTTTGGACTAAGGGATGGTACATAACATAAGACTGAGCTGACGATATTGATTCACAGACTGGGTAGAACTGTTTTAAACGGTATATTTATTTATATACTTTTTTGTATTTTTAGAGCTTTTTACAACACTTTTAAAAGTTTATCACCATCCTTTAGTTTTGAAGATATACGAGACCATGTTTTGCTTAAAAACATATCTCTCTGCTAATTCCAAAATGGTATAGTATAGTTTTGGACTAAGGGATGGTACATAACATAAGACTGAGCTGACGATATTGATTCACAGACTGGGTAGAACTGTTTTAAACGGTATATTTATTTATATACTTTTTTGTATTTTTAGAGCTTTTTACAACACTTTTAAAAGTTTATCACCATCCTTTAGTTTTGAAGATATACGAGACCATGTTTTGCTTAAAAACATATCTCTCTGCTAATTCCAAAATGGTATGGTATAGTTTTGGACTAAGGGATGGTACATAACATAAGACTGAGCTGACGATATTGATTCACAGACTGGGTAGAACTGTTTTAAACGGTATATTTATTTATATACTTTTTTGTATTTTTAGAGCTTTTTACAACACTTTTAAAAGTTTATCACCATCCTTTAGTTTTGAAGATATACGAGACCATGTTTTGCTTAAAAACATATCTCTCTGCTAATTCCAAAATGGTATGGTATAGTTTTGGACTAAGGGATGGTACATAACATAAGACTGAGCTGACGATATTGATTCACAGACTGGGTAGAACTGTTTTAAACGGTATATTTATTTATATACTTTTTTGTATTTTTAGAGCTTTTTACAACACTTTTAAAAGTTTATCACCATCCTTTAGTTTTGAAGATATACGAGACCATGTTTTGCTTAAAAACATATCTCTCTGCTAATTCCAAAATGGTATAGTATAGTTTTGGACTAAGGGATGGTACATAACATAAGACTGAGCTGACGATATTGATTCACAGACTGGGTAGAACTGTTTTAAACGGTATATTTATTTATATACTTTTTTGTATTTTTAGAGCTTTTTACAACACTTTTAAAAGTTTATCACCATCCTTTAGTTTTGAAGATATACGAGACCATGTTTTGCTTAAAAACATATCTCTCTGCTAATTCCAAAATGGTATAGTATAGTTTTGGACTAAGGGATGGTACATAACATAAGACTGAGCTGACGATATTGATTCACAGACTGGGTAGAACTGTTTTAAACGGTATATTTATTTATATACTTTTTTGTATTTTTAGAGCTTTTTACAACACTTTTAAAAGTTTATCACCATCCTTTAGTTTTGAAGATATACGAGACCATGTTTTGCTTAAAAACATATCTCTCTGCTAATTCCAAAATGGTATGGTATAGTTTTGGACTAAGGGATGGTACATAACATAAGAC
This sequence comes from Nezara viridula, assembly GCA_928085145.1. Lineage (NCBI taxonomy): Eukaryota > Metazoa > Arthropoda > Insecta > Hemiptera > Pentatomidae > Nezara > Nezara viridula. The sequence goes on from OV725080.1 coordinate 162,012,346, forward strand.
TGAGCTGACGATATTGATTCACAGACTGGGTAGAACTGTTTTAAACGGTATATTTATTTATATACTTTTTTGTATTTTTAGAGCTTTTTACAACACTTTTAAAAGTTTATCACCATCCTTTAGTTTTGAAGATATACGAGACCATGTTTTGCTTAAAAACATATCTCTCTGCTAATTCCAAAATGGTATGGTATAGTTTTGGACTAAGGGATGGTACATAACATAAGACTGAGCTGACGATATTGATTCACAGACTGGGTAGAACTGTTTTAAACGGTATATTTATTTATATACTTTTTTGTATTTTTAGAGCTTTTTACAACACTTTTAAAAGTTTATCACCATCCTTTAGTTTTGAAGATATACGAGACCATGTTTTGCTTAAAAACATATCTCTCTGCTAATTCCAAAATGGTATAGTATAGTTTTGGACTAAGGGATGGTACATAACATAAGACTGAGCTGACGATATTGATTCACAGACTGGGTAGAACTGTTTTAAACGGTATATTTATTTATATACTTTTTTGTATTTTTAGAGCTTTTTACAACACTTTTAAAAGTTTATCACCATCCTTTAGTTTTGAAGATATACGAGACCATGTTTTGCTTAAAAACATATCTCTCTGCTAATTCCAAAATGGTATGGTATAGTTTTGGACTAAGGGATGGTACATAACATAAGACTGAGCTGACGATATTGATTCACAGACTGGGTAGAACTGTTTTAAACGGTATATTTATTTATATACTTTTTTGTATTTTTAGAGCTTTTTACAACACTTTTAAAAGTTTATCACCATCCTTTAGTTTTGAAGATATATGAGACCATGTTTTGCTTAAAAACATATCTCTCTGCTAATTCCAAAATGGTATAGTATAGTTTTGGACTAAGGGATGGTACATAACATAAGACTGAGCTGACGATATTGATTCACAGACTGGGTAGAACTGTTTTAAACGGTATATTTATTTATATACTTTTTTGTATTTTTAGAGCTTTTTACAACACTTTTAAAAGTTTATCACCATCCTTTAGTTTTGAAGATATACGAGACCATGTTTTGCTTAAAAACATATCTCTCTGCTAATTCCAAAATGGTATAGTATAGTTTTGGACTAAGGGATGGTACATAACATAAGACTGAGCTGACGATATTGATTCACAGACTGGGTAGAACTGTTTTAAACGGTATATTTATTTATATACTTTTTTGTATTTTTAGAGCTTTTTACAACACTTTTAAAAGTTTATCACCATCCTTTAGTTTTGAAGATATACGAGACCATGTTTTGCTTAAAAACATATCTCTCTGCTAATTCCAAAATGGTATGGTATAGTTTTGGACTAAGGGATGGTACATAACATAAGACTGAGCTGACGATATTGATTCACAGACTGGGTAGAACTGTTTTAAACGGTATATTTATTTATATACTTTTTTGTATTTTTAGAGCTTTTTACAACACTTTTAAAAGTTTATCACCATCCTTTAGTTTTGAAGATATACGAGACCATGTTTTGCATAAAAACATATCTCTCTGCTAATTCCAAAATGGTATAGTATAGTTTTGGACTAAGGGATGGTACATAACATAAGACTGAGCTGACGATATTGATTCACAGACTGGGTAGAACTGTTTTAAACGGTATATTTATTTATATACTTTTTTGTATTTTTAGAGCTTTTTACAACACTTTTAAAAGTTTATCACCATCCTTTAGTTTTGAAGATATACGAGACCATGTTTTGCTTAAAAACATATCTCTCTGCTAATTCCAAAATGGTATAGTATAGTTTTGGACTAAGGGATGGTACATAACATAAGACTGAGCTGACGATATTGATTCACAGACTGGGTAGAACTGTTTTAAACGGTATATTTATTTATATACTTTTTTGTATTTTTAGAGCTTTTTACAACACTTTTAAAAGTTTATCACCATCCTTTAGTTTTGAAGATATACGAGACCATGTTTTGCTTAAAAACATATCTCTCTGCTAATTCCAAAATGGTATGGTATAGTTTTGGACTAAGGGATGGTACATAACATAAGACTGAGCTGACGATATTGATTCACAGACTGGGTAGAACTGTTTTAAACGGTATATTTATTTATATACTTTTTTGTATTTTTAGAGCTTTTTACAACACTTTTAAAAGTTTATCACCATCCTTTAGTTTTGAAGATATATGAGACCATGTTTTGCTTAAAAACATATCTCTCTGCTAATTCCAAAATGGTATAGTATAGTTTTGGACTAAGGGATGGTACATAACATAAGACTGAGCTGACGATATTGATTCACAGACTGGGTAGAACTGTTTTAAACGGTATATTTATTTATATACTTTTTTGTATTTTTAGAGCTTTTTACAACACTTTTAAAAGTTTATCACCATCCTTTAGTTTTGAAGATATACGAGACCATGTTTTGCTTAAAAACATATCTCTCTGCTAATTCCAAAATGGTATAGTATAGTTTTGGACTAAGGGATGGTACATAACATAAGACTGAGCTGACGATATTGATTCACAGACTGGGTAGAACTGTTTTAAACGGTATATTTATTTATATACTTTTTTGTATTTTTAGAGCTTTTTACAACACTTTTAAAAGTTTATCACCATCCTTTAGTTTTGAAGATATACGAGACCATGTTTTGCTTAAAAACATATCTCTCTGCTAATTCCAAAATGGTATGGTATAGTTTTGGACTAAGGGATGGTACATAACATAAGACTGAGCTGACGATATTGATTCACAGACTGGGTGCAACAGTTTTAAACGGTATTTTTACTTATATCCTTTTCGTGTTTTTTAGAGCTTTTTACAACACTTTTAGAACATTAGCACCAACCATCCTTTAGTTTTGGAGCTATACGAGACCATGTTTTGCTAAAAGAAAAATATCTCTCTGCTAAATCCGACATGGTCTGGTATACATCTGGACTTTGGGATTGTACATTATATAGGAATGAGTAATCGATATTGATTCTCATACTGGGTAAAACTGTTTTAAAGAGTATATTTATTTATATTCTTTTTTGTGTTTTTAGAGCTTTTTACAACACTTTTAAAAGTTTAGCACCATCCTTAAGTATTGGAGCTATACGAGACTAAGTTGTTCTTAAAAAAAAATACCTCTCTGCTAAATCCAACATGGTCAGGTATACTTTTGAACTAAGGGATGGCACATACCATAAGAATGAGCTATCAACATTGATTCTTAGGTTTTGGAGCTATACGAGACCAAGTTATTCCTAAAGAAAAATATCTCTCTGCTAATTCCAAAATAATCTCGTATAGTTTTGGACTAAGGGATGGAACATAACATAAAACTGAGCTATCGATATTGATTCATAGGCTGGGTAAAACTGTTTTAAACGGTATTTTTCGTTTCTATAAGGCTTTTTACAACACTTTTAAAACTTTAGCACCATCTTTTAGTTTTGGAGCTATACGAGACCAAGTTGTTTTTAAATAAAAATACCTCTCTGCTAAATCCAACATGGTATAGTTTTCGAATAAGGTATGGTACATTAAATAAGACAGAGCTATCGATATTGTTTCTTAAGCTGGGTAAAACTGTTTTAAACGGTATTTTTACTTATATTGTTTTCGTGTTTTTTAGAGCTTTTTACAACACTTTTAAAAAATTAGCACCATCCTTTAGTTTTGGAGCTATACGAGACCATGTTTTGCTTAAAGAAAAATATCTCTCTGCTAAATCCAACATGGTCTGGTATACATCTGGACTTAGGGATGGTACATAACATAAGACTGAGCTATCGATATTGATTCTCAGACTGGGTATAACTGTTCTTAACAATATTTTTACTTATATTCTTTCGTGTTTTTTAGAGCTTCTTACAACACTTTTAAAACTTTTGCACCATCCTTTAGTTTTGGAGCTATACGAGACCAAGTTGATCTTAAAAAAAAATATCTCTCTGCTAACTCCAAAATGGTCTGGTATAGTTTTGGACTAAGGGATGGTACCTAACATAAGACTGAACTATCGATATTGATTCACAGACTGGGTAGAACTGTTTTAAACGGTATATTTATTTATATTCTTTTTTGTGTTTTAGAACTATTCACAACACTTTTAAAAAATTAGCACCATCCTTTAGTTTCGAAGATATACGAGACCATGTTTTGCTTAAAGAAAAACATCTCTCTGCTGATTCCAAAATGGTCTCGTATACTTCTGGACTAAGGGATGGTACATAACATAAAACTGAGCTATCGATATCGATTCTTAAACTAGGTAAAACTATTTTAAATGGTATATTTATTTATATTGTTTTCGTTTTTATTTTTGTGTATACAACTGTTTTAAAACTTTTGCACCATTCTTTAGTTTCGGAGCTATACGAGACCAAGTTGTTCTTAAAAAAAAATATCTCTCTGCTAATTCCAAAATTGTCTCGTATAGTTTTGGACTAAGGTATGGTACATAACATAAAACTTAGCTATCGATATTGATTCTTGGGCTGGGTAAAACTCTTTTAAATGGTATCTTTCGTTTCTTTAAGGCTTTTTACAAAACTTTTAAAACTTTATCACCATCCTTTAGTTTAGGTACTATACGAGACCAAGATGTTCTTAAAGAAAAATATCTCTCTGCTAATTCCAAAATGGTCTGGTATAGTTTTGGACTAAGGTATGGTACATAACATAAGACTGAGCTATCGATATTGATTCACAGACTGGGTAGAACTGTTTTAAACGGTATATTTATTTATATTCTTTTTTGTGTTTTTAGAACTATTCACAACACTTTTAAAATATTAGCACCATCCTTTAGTTTCGAAGGTATACGAGACCAAGTAGTTCTTAAAGAAAATTATCTCTCTACTAATTCCTGAATGGTCTGGTATAGTTTTGGACTAAGGGATGGTACATAACATAACACTGAGCTGACGATTTTGATTTTTAGGCTTGGTAAAACTGTTTTAAACGGTATTTTTACTTATAATTTTTCGTTTCTATAAGGCTTTTTACAACACTTTTAAAACTTTAGCACCATCCTTTAGTTTTGGAGCTATACGAGACCAAGTTGTTCTTAAAGAAAAATAAATCTCTGCTAAATCCAACATGGTCTGGTATAGTTTTGGACTAAGAGATGGTACATAACATAAGACTGAGCTGACGATTTTGATTTTTAGGCTGGGTGCAACTGTTTTAAACGGTATTTTTACTTATAATATTTCGTTTTTATGAGGCTTTTTACAACACTTTTAAAACATTAGCATCATCCTCTAGTTTTGAAGATATACGAGACCATGTTTTGCTTAAAAAAAATATCTCTCTGCTAAATCCAACATGGTCTGGTATACATCTGGACTTAGGGATGGTACATAACATAAGAATGAGCAATTGTTATAGATTCTTAGGAAAGGTACATCTGCTTTAAGCATTTTTTTTTTTTTGTTTTCATAACGGTTAACAACTGTTTTAAAACGAATGAAATTAAAAAGACAAAACTTATCCAGTTCCTTTAAATATGATTTTATATTAGGCCAATAATAAGAAGGGAAAGCTATCGTATTATTTTGAATTCTAAACAAAATATACAAGCTCTTATAGACTGAGTAAATAGTTTGAGATTTTATTAAATTAATTTATATTTTTTCTGTTTTTAAGGACTGCTCACATTTTTTTAAAACTTTCGCACAATCTTTAGCTGTCGAAGGTATACCAGGCTAAGATTAATTTAAAGAAAAATACCTCTCTGTAACATCAAATTTTTTTATACTTCTGGAGTTAAGGTCGTGTGATTTTAATATTTTCTAGAATGTCCTAATAACGAATATAATTAAAAAAAAGAAAGATTTTCATGTTCCTTAAAATATATTTTTTATATATAATAAGACAAAACTATCCGATCATTTTTGTGTTCTAATATAAATGTATTTATATTAGGCTTGTTAAGTTTCGCTTACGTACTATTTTAAACGATGTTTTAAAAAAATATTTTATTTTATACTATCGTACTATCCTCGAGTGTTAAAGTAGTACCTAAACAAGTTCTACATATTGAAAAAATACCTCTCTGCTATACTGAACTTGCTTTGAAATATTTCTGATACTTAAGGAATGTGCATTTTAATATTTGATGAGATGTCCTAAAAACAAAAATATTCAATAGAAGTTTCTGGTTCAGTTCCTTAAAATAAAATAAAACCAAGATATTCAACCTTTTTGGTAATAAAAACTTAATATATTAATTCCTCGAATAGTCCTAGCTGTTTTAAATGAATTTACCGACTATTTTTATCACATTTTTTGGTTGTTTTTTTTCAATTTAAAATTTGGAATCAAAGTCAAAGGTCACTCGAGGATGATCCTCTTTCTTCGATATTACTATCCGCCCTTTCCTTCCAAGATGGCGGCCGAAAAACTTGTGTTGGTATAGACTGTAGCGCCTAAACGAATGTACCAAATTTCAATGAAACTTTTCTAAAGTATTCTTCTCGACGTCCTTTAAATTTATTTATAAAATATACTTCAACGAAAAGAAGCTGGAAAAAAAGTTACGAGAGGTAGTAAAATTAGATTCCGAATAACTCAGGAAGTACACTTTTTTGCCTAGTTTTACTAAAGAACAAAAAGAAATTCGTTGAAATCGAACAATTTGGAGCAAAGATATGGTGTTTTAAATATGTTATATTATCAATAAATGATATGAAGTTACATGAAAAGATGAAATCTTTTTTATCGGCAGTTTTGAAGTATCACTTCTCAGCCATTTTATTTTATTTTTATCATTTCCATTGGCAGAGTTTTTGCATGTTTGCATGTGCATGATATTTTTTTTTTTCAAATTTCAATTGTGGCTGTCTCCTCTCACAAATCATCAATTTACTTATTTAAATTGAATATTAAATTTGCTTATATAAAATTTTTCATTGAGATTTTTTAAAAAGTTGATTCATTTAATTTTTTTGGTCAGTTACAATAATAAAATATATTTTAATTTTTTTATAACTATAGTAGATATAATTAGTATACTAAATTAATTTGTTGTTAATTCTTTGATTTATGTGTCACGAAGTCAATTAAATATAGAATTATAAGGAAATTAAGTCATTTTACTTACATAATAAAATAATTTCAATGTGAGAGGTAAGGCAGATTTCAGAATCTTCAGTCTGCAGATACTAACTCCATACATTACATAAAAAAAATTTATTATTAATATTAAGAAAATTATTTATTTATAAAATAATATTTTAAAAAATGTGCATGATATTTTTTTTATATGTCAATTGGGACTGCCTCATGTCAAAAATCGAAAATTGAATATTAAATTTGATTAGGCATCCAATCCTTACAATCCAAAATCCTTCGTAAAATCCTGAATGCTCCTTACTTTGTCACTAATAAAATAATCCATAAAGACCTCAATGTTCCATATGTTTCCGATTTGGCCAAATCCAGATACCTATCCTTCCATAATAAACTTCATAACCATCCGAATCCTCTTGTTTCTAACCTTGCTTCCTCTTCTATTCCTGATAACCCTCCGAGGCGTCTGAAAAGAGGGTGCTACCAGTGCTTAGTTTCTCAACAAGCGTGTTTCATGTAATAATATTTCTCTGTACAAATTTACTTGATGTATTCATACTAATCCAGTTGTAAATATCATAATAAAAGTTAAAAAAAAAAATTGATTAGATAAAATGGTTCATTGAAATTTTTTTAAATAAATTGATTCATTTAATTTCCTTGGGCAGTTATCACAATAGAAGATAATTAATCAATTTTTATATTTATAATAGATATAACTTGTTTAGTGTATTAAATTAATTTGTTAATAATTCTTTGATTTATATATCACAAATTTATTAAAAATAGAATTATTAAGAAATTAAATCATATTATTTACATAATAAAGTAATTTCAATGTGAGAGGTAAGGCAGATTACAGGATCTTCAGTTTACAGATGCCGATTTAATTTACTACATTACTTAAACATTATTTATTATTAATATTAAAAAAGAATTATGATCTTTTTAACCTTTTTTTTTTTAATTTTGGTCTTAGTAAATAAAGAATTTTTAAAAAGTTATTATGTGCTGTGCTGACTTGTAAGTGTTTGAGGGATAGACCGAAGCGAATGTGGGAAGATTGCGTTAAGGATGATCTCAAAATAATTGTGTTTAGACGAAGGCCGGTGAATGGAAATATGTGTATAGTAATTGGGGGCATCGAACCTTCGGATTCCCTAAGCTTATTATTATTATTATTATTCCTTAAACAACAAAAATAATGAAATTGATAATAAAATTACAGAAATGTATAATCCTATTACTTATGAATAGGTCTTTCAAAATATTTATTACCATTTATGAATATTATTCAGACATTGTAGAGGTACATAAAAAATACGAAAGAAGCTAGGATGTAATTACTAGGAGTTTTAATGTGCATGCATTGTATGCAATTATCACTTACATGTATATATATATATATATATATATATATATATATATATATATATATATATATATATATATATATATATATATATATATATATATATAATAGAATAGAATAGAATAGAAAAAACCATCTTTATTCTGGGACTAGGTCCCTTTAGAATAACAGTATTGTTCATATATATTAACTACAAATATATATATATATATATATATATATATATATATATATATATATATATATATATATATATATATATATATTCTATTCTATTCTATTATATATATATATATATATGATTACATTTAAATTTTGATTAAATTATTAGTTTTAGAATAAGGCACCAGTTTTTCAATATTGAACCTTTTTAATTGACAAAAAAAATTAACATTTCTCAAATTTTGAGGTTTAACGTTTCAAAGTACATATAATCCGAATATCTATTTGCAAACAAACGTCCTTTTTTCGGGTAATCAATACTTCGCGATTTCAGGCATCACCTAGCCACTGTGAGAAGTTTATTTTTTATTTTTCCAGAAGGTACACTGTTATGTCTTTTAAGATTTGACATCAAAGTCACAGATCTCCCAAAGATTATACTTTGACATTGTCATTCGCTGTTTTGTGTTTCGAAATGATAGAAAATTCGTGCCTTCTTATCTCATGTCTTGTCTGTTGAGGGCATAGGCACAGACTAAGGGGTGCACGAAGAGGTCGGTCGCACCCCTCCCCTAATAAAAATGTTGAGAGGCCAGAATATTGAATCCCCCACTCCAATAATTTCAATTAAAAAAAAATAATATTCATAACAAATTAGATATATATTATTTATATCTTTCATGGTTTTATATCTCTCTAATATTTTTGTATCCCACCTTTTTCTCGATTTCTTAAATCTAATTATCTTTCGATTCAAGTGGAAAACAAACGAGTATTCATGAGTTTCTACTTCCTTATTAAATTCACCAATTAAATGAGAAAACACACCATTTATGAAAAATTTTGTAGATAAAAAGGTTTTAAAAGTATACGATAAGATCAAGCCATTCAAGAAATTTTAGAAGATTTTAATTTTCGTATTTTAGGAATTTTTACATGTTCCTTGCATTAAGCACTTATTAATTTAATAAAATAATACGCAGAAACTTTTTGTTATTTCTTTTTTTTGTGTGTCTCAATATTTATTTTATTAACTCGCATGTCTCGTAGAAACCTCTTTAATTGCCTGTTCATACATGAATGCTGTTATAGTGAAACAGAGGCTATTTCTACTCATCGGTTTATTTGATTACGAAATTGCAGAGATGTTGTTAATAATATCCTTCACAGCTGGAACAGACTAACTAATATTCTCGTAGCTCCTCGATCCTTCGATTGTTTCAACATCTCACGCAGGACCTTGTAATGTATTTACTGATCGCCTCTCTACAACTGTATTTATATCTAATTGGGGGAAGAATGTATGTCGTGTCTATCTGTGAAGGATCTTTGCCATATAAGGTTCAAAACTAATATTCAAAAATTAAAGAAAAAAATATTCAATAACAGAAAAGATTTAGGACGACTATGATGTACATTTTTAAGTCAAATATAATCTATTTTAAGGAGGTTTATGGTTTTAAAATACCATGAATAAAATAAATGATACAAATATATTTTTATTTAGAGGAAGGAGACGGTCCGGGGTGGCGGTCATAAATATACTAAAGTAGTGGCAAAACTATTTTATTTTAAGCCAACGTCTCGACCCGACTTTTCAGGTCTTCTTCAGGGTTAGAACGAACAAGATACACAACGATATAGAAAATTGTGGAAGTTACATAATATTTAGATAAAAATTATAAACAAGGTGAATACATTTATTGAAATTATAAACAGTAAGTACGTAGAAATATTAAGAAAAATAAACTATACAAACAGAGTAAGCTAAGTAACAAGATCCTAAACTGAAATAAATAAGGAACCATCCAAATCCTCTTGTTTCTAACCTTGCTTCCTCTTCAATTCCTGATAACCCTCCGAGGCGTCTGAAAAGAAAATGGTATGTAGACATATTAGAATGATTTCAGTTGGTAGTTTCTCAAGAAGCGTTTTCATGTGATTATATATCTCTGTACACATTTACTTGATGTATTTATATTAATACAGTTGTAAATACCATGATTTAAAAAAAATTAATAAAAGAAAATGTTGAAACATAAGCAAATTTTTTAAACGCTCAATGAAAACCGAAAGTTAATTTTTACATAAATTATTATACCTTATTAGTTAAAAGCGATTAAATAGTTTCCATATTTTATTTATCCGTACATATATTATTACAGTAAGGCTCGAAATCGGTTTTGTACCAAATATAAGCTCCTGTCATGCTCATATACCATGAATGGGGTACCATTGGATTCAGAATTTTACGGGGGGTTAGCGAATCGTATTCTCCACATTTGTTTTTCTTTCTAAAATAAATAAAGTCGATACAAACACTTTGCTAGGCTTCAATACGGGAACGGTGGTAGGTCTGTAGATCGATACGGAACAAATTGGATCTTGAAGATTTTGATGCGTCCTCTGGAACTATCGGATCTTGCGTTTTTAAGCCCAAAAACGTACTATTTTCGAGATATCGCAAGGCATAGGGTTCGCATCCGCATAGCCTTACATTAATTGTAGTACTGTCATTGAATAAATGTCTCATTTCGTCGACTTGAGGTCTCTATGATCGAGAGAGGGGGAGTTTATATTATTTATCGATTTTTGTTTTTGATCGGCAAGCCATGTCATCGTTAATTTTTCACCAAATCTCAAGATTGAGCCACCAATTTCGAAAACTTCCTTCTCCTTCAGGCGGGCAAAATAATCAAATCACACCGAAAATTCATTCAAACAAGTTATGAAAGAAAACAAACTTTATTTGCGAATAACTAAAAATTACAAAATTCCACACTGTTGATTATGCCCGTGATTATATAAAAGGATTATTAAATTCCCCTACACAATGAAAAAAAAAATCATTGAAATTTGACAATTATTAGCAAAGATACAGTTTACTGAAATTTGTAAACATGTTGGTTCCAAACAAAAATGAATATTTAAATTAATTTTTGTTTTCTTTGTTGATTATATTTATCGATAAAGTAACATTTTATGTCTTTATCTTTTGATGCGTTGCATTATTTTATTTTATTATTAATTTCGCATTTGATAACAATATGCTGTCCGAATTTTTCGCACGGGCCAATTAGTATTGTTATAAAATACAAATCGTAAATAAATGATTTTAGGCTGTTATGATGAATATTTGAACCAGTCACTGCCGATCCAAAGCACTGTCACAACCGTTGCTTGGCTGTGGTTAGTTGTGACATTTTCGTTTTATTTTTTTCTAATTTTCTCTAATGAAATAACCAATGTACTTATGGACAAAATTTTAGTGTTTATACCTAGTCAAGTATACACTTTACTAAATAGTTTCTTTCTAATTGGTATACTATCAAAATTGAGGACGATTAAATGAACATTGTCACAACCGTACAGAGTCTACCGCAGTAAAATTTTTATTTTATTTTATTTTATTTTATTTATATTTTATGCAATTTGCACCTGCGCGGCTGCGCATCTAGCAAATTTTTTGTGTTTGTATTGTCTTTGGGTATTTGCTTGATATGGTTTTTATTGGTATAGTAGGTCACTTGGCCATTTTCTTTTTAATCTACGTTGTTCAGGTAACAGGGAGCAGGAGATAGAAAGAACCAGAGGATTGGAGTGATTTTGGGTTGAAGAATGAAATGTAGTGTATTTGTCGTGGATGTAGGATTTTATTGTTGGGGTGTTTAAGTCGTTATGGATAGTATTATTTGAAATTTACCAAGGTGCGTTGCCAATTTTTCGTAAAATTTTTTATTGTGCTGTTTGTATTTTGTTTACGTTTGTTTGTTTTGCTGAACCCCAAAGATCTGCTCCATATGTCCATATTGGTATCAGTAAGGTGTTGTAGATCAGTTGCTTGTTTCGTAACTTAAGTGAAGATCTGTAGTATAAAAGGTGTGAAAGTTGGCTATATCGTATAGTAATTTCTTGTCTTTTTAATTTCGTATGTTCCAAGTAAGTCTTTTGTCTAAGTAGAGTCCAAGGTACCGTACATAGTTCTTTGAAGGCACTGGGTTATTGGCAATCGTTATGGGTGGACATGAGGCTTTCCTAAGAGAGAAACTAACGTGGGTGGATTTTTGACTATTAATTTTGATTCTCCAGTTTTCAAACCACTTTTCATTAGTTATACATATTCCTGGCTTACAATGAATTTGCCATGTACGTCGGTATTCAGAAAATGTGATATTAAGGAGAATAAATGATAGCATAAAAAAAAAAAAGAATTAAGAAGTAAATTTAAAATAAAAAACCATGTAGGATCTTTTCTGCTATTTTTCTATAAATAAATATGTTTGCAATATCGCTCAAAAAAAAAAAAAAAAAGATCTATTGTTGTGAATTCATTCAGAGTTGGATTCAACGCATTATATTCACGAATTATTATACAAACTTTTACGCTAAACGAAATACCTTAATCAGCAATACATCTATGGTTCCTTAGAGTAAAATAGTATAATCACATTCTATTCAATTGAAAATAGATGAGAAAGAAATGGAGAAATGTCAAATAAGGAAAAAAGAGAGCGATAAACCGGATTGAAGGAAATTAAATTTCTTAGCGCATACAGCACTGACACGACGCTATCTCCTCTGATAAGGTCACACCGTGGATATCGAATTGAAATAATCGATGCACTGAATAGGTCGACCTTTGGCCCGATAATCGATAGTCTTAGGTTAATAGACCCTCCGCAAATTAATCACGAATACTGAATGTCTCGAACCCGGCAATCAGACGCTAATTCCTGCTTTAATAGTGGCTTCGTAAGGCCACAGGTGAAGCAAGGCTCGTGGAAATTTGCTCGGTTCTGGGACAGCGTGCTCTCCGTCGTGCAGATTATCCTGGGGGGGGGGGGAGGGAGGATGGAGTCATCGTGTTAGCTCTGCGAAATATTGGATGATGGTCGAAGGAATTTTATTGGGTTAACAACCGGGCATTGCTGAGATATAGGCGATTCGTGGTGTGTCTTAAATGAATATTTTAAGAATCAAATAATCAAAAAAATATCAATTTATTCACCTCACGTTCCCTAAATATTCTGAACATGTCAGAATCATGTTAGCCGATGGTCCTAATTAAAATATTAACCTTATCTTACTTTCAAATTTGTTCTTACCGTGTTATTATTAATTTTATCTCGCCTCATATGCGTATAACAAGTGTTTCACCGCCTTGATGCGTGGGCCAAGATCACTGATCACACTGTAGGTAGACTTCCAGAACGGGCAAGTATTGACAATATATTTTGCCCTCCAAACCTCCAAACCTCCTAGACCAAGGAGAAATTAATATTTTCTTATGTTATACATTAATTTTAACTGAATATTTATTTCGAAACACCGAAAATTTATAGTTTTTCATCTCAAAGTTTATTTTATGTAAGCATTGTTTTTTTATATTTATAAACTTGACATTATGCTTAAAAAATATAATATCCTATCCTCCATCTTTGTATATAAGAAGGGACTCCAGGCCCAATTATAGTCAGATTTGTCAGACAAGCGGTGAGAGATGAGCTGGTGCGGCAACGAAGAGCGAAGAGAGATTTCTCTACAAGCCATCTAGGCTGGGGAGAGAACGACTCGAACCGCGTCTACGTGAGTGAAGCCATGACGCCCACCAATAAACACCTCAATTGGTTAGCCAGGCAGAAGAGGGTGACTGCAAAAATAAAATATATCTGGTTCAGTGGGGGTAAAATTCGTTGTAGACACTCAGATGGATGCCCAGTAGTAATTGGAGAAAAACCAAGTGATCTGAACGTTTTCAGCTGAACTTTGTATATAAGTTCCTTCAGCTTGCAATTAATTTACTTTCTCTCGCTAGAAATATATTTATTATATTTTTTTCATTTCCAGCTTTCTTTATTTTTTTATAAATGTAGCTTCTCTTGTTTTTTTTTTTTTATTTTTGTATCAATTTTTACTCATCAGAAATATTATTATTTTTATTTTAAGCTTCTTTTATTTTTGTATAAATTATTTAGAACTTTATTCGATTCCTTGCCAATTTTTATCAATTTATCTAGACCAAGGAAAAATTTGTATTTTCTTATGTTATACATTAATTTTAACTGAATATTTATTTCAAAACACCGAAAATTTATTTTTTTCATCTCAAAGTTTATTTTATGTAAGCATTGTTTTTTTATATTTATAAACTTGACATTATGCTTAAAAAATACTATATCCTATCCTCCATCCTTGATCATTTTTTTTCCCCCAAAATCCTACTTCCCACCCCTCCAGTCATGACTAATATCCTGAATTCCTGTCACATCAATGCACGATCCCTTACTGCACACTAGAATGAATTTCAGGAACATTTCCTTGATAATTTTTACCACATAATAGAAATACCCGAAACCTGGTTAAAACCTTTTATCCCTTCCTACTATTGTAATAGTATAGAAAATTAAAATTGTAAATAGTTACTACTGTAAATATGTATATAAATTATTAGAGCGTTCTTCATTATTTTTATTTCATGTTTATTTTCAATTTTTTGTTTTTTATTTTTAACTGATCTAGATCAGTAAGCAACTTATAATTTTTTCTATTATTTTTTTAAATTTTGACTATTTAATTGCTGTATATTTTTGTTTATTTATATCTAAGGCTCCTTAGCCCATATTATTGTCTTTTTATATTATTCTAAAGGGACTCGTCTCAGAATAAATAAAGCATTATTATTATCTCTTTATTTTTCACATATACAATGGTGTTTAAATTATGTAATAGTTGGGGACCTATTAGGTCAGCCAAAAATTACATTTGTATATTTTCTTAATTATTTTATATTTGTGAACTTCCTGACAATATTTGCTGTTCCCAACAACACCGCTTGTTGCATTCTTTCGATCGTCTGAGATGGTAGTTCTAGTAGTCGCAGAGAAGATACAGTTTCATCCGGTATCAGTCCGTTGCACGCGATCACAATTGGCAGTATTCGGGTTTCCTTCAAATGATATAATTGTTTGATCTCTTCAGCCAATTCTACGTACTTTCTCTTTTTTTCCGCTACTACCTTGTGTAGGTTATCACCAGAAGGAACTCCAATCTCTATGATAAACGCAGATTGCTTACTTTTATCTATTATAAGAATGTCTGGTCTATTGTGGGGGATGGTGTGATCCGTCAGGATCGGTTGATCCCAGAACACCTTGATATTGCGCATGGAGTTAATTGGTTCTGGATGGTATTTATAATACGGACAATACTTATCGACGAGTTCCATTTTCTGAGCCATAGCTTGATGCACTACCTTAGCTGCATTGTTGTGTCTCTGCAAGTATTCCTTACCCGCAAGTATTGTGCATCCCGATGTTACATGTTGAATTGATTCAACTGCCTTTTTGCATAAGCGACATAAGTCATCGATGCCCTCTCCACATATATGTTTTCTGTATGCTTTTGTGGCTATTACCTGTTCTTGAATAGCAAACAAGAATCCTTCTGTTTCCGGAAAGATACTTCCACTCTTCAGCCATGTCAATGACGCCTCAGCGTCCACTCCTACATCCATTAATGAGTGATAAAATCGTCCGTGTAAAGGTTTATTTTTCCATATTTCTGATCGAGTGCCATCATCTGCTTCACTAATCGGGATTCCAGGACTTCGTAAATTCAAAGCTGTATAATTTATATCTAATGATGCGATAGTTGAAAGGATATTGGAAGTATGGATATTATTATTATTATTATTATTATTTTATTTGTCAACACTTTTACAAAAGGTTTTTTTTTGTTTACTTGAGAGGGGGAGAATCAACTCCAACCATCTCATGTATGTTCAATTTTAATTACTATTGAATGTTGAGAAAGCTTCTTACAATTCTGGCAGTATTCAGCAGCACCGCTTTCTGAGCTTCCTTTATTACATGAGTTGGGAGGCCCAGCCTGTCAGTAGCTTCCACAGTAGACACCGGTACCAGGCCATTGCTGGAGATCACGATGCCCCTAACGGTTACTTTATTAAGTTTATACAAACTTTTTAACTCAGCTGCTAGACCTTGATATTTCCGAATTTTTTCTGCACAGACTGAGTTAATGTTTCCGTCATTTGGCACAGCGATATCTATAATTTCAGCCACCTTAATATTACCGTCAATTAATACAATATCAGGTCTGTTGTGGATCACGAGATGGTCTGTTATGAACGATTGGTTCCAATATAATTTTAAGTCATCTTTCTGGCAAATACTTTTAGGGCAATATTTATAGTAGGGCTTCGAGTCGTTTAATAATTTAATTTTTAGACCAATCGCCTGGTGATAGACTTTGGCAACATCGTCATGTCTTTTTAGCTATTCTGTACCTGCAAGAGCTCCGCAGCCTCCAGTTATGTGTTGAATGGATTCATATGTGCTTGCACAGAGCCTACATTTGTCCGATACATTCTGTTGCTTCAAGACGTGTCGCCAGTAGGATCTGGTAGCTATAACCTGGTTCTGGATTGCAGTTAAAAAACCTTCAGTCTCGGGGAACAGACTTCCTCCAACCAGCCAGCTAACAGACAAAGATTTATCTATTTCAGTCTGCTGAAGCTGGTGAAAAAACCTTCCATGTAATGCTTTTGACTTCCATTCTTCCATGCGGTCTTTGTCGGTAACAAAGATTGGCGCAGTTTCATGAGAGGCTAATTGTAGAGCAGTGTGCCCGCGATCGAGATTGCAGATTATCTTATGACACGGCACTGCGCTTTGTTTAAAGTACTCCCTTAGGTTCTTTTCTTGATTTCGACAAGACTCTTCAATATTTGTAAGACCTCTCCCTCCTTCCTTTCTTGGCAGGTAAAGCCTTGCCATAGATGCAGTCGGGTGGTGCATTCTGGAACCCGTCATACTTGTTCTTATTAACCTATCCAATTCCTGGAGCGACGTTGTGGACCATTTTAGAATTCCAAAGCTGTAAGATAAGGAAGGAATAACCCATGTATTTATAGCTTTTATCATTAAACCTGAAGAAAGATGTGTTCTAAGGATGATCTTTAGTCTTTTTTTAAATGAACCTATCAATTTACATTTTACATCCTTTCTAGCTATTTTTAAATGCTGTTCTATCCCTAGATATTTATACATATCTTCTTTCTGAAGGTTCTTAATATGATATTCTTCATTAAACAAGTTTTCGGAATTATTCGGTTTTCCTTTTATAACGTGAAGAACTGCGCATTTCTCAGTCCCAAGGGACATCTGTATGGAGTCACTAAAGTGGCTGACTGTCTTTAGCATAGACTGGAGTTGGGATTTATTCTTTGCGTAGAGTTTTAAATAGTCCATTATTATTATTATTATTATATTCGTGTTTTCGCCTCTGTTTGTTTATATTTAGCGATTTACAACTTCCGCAAACTCAAAACTGATCCCCTTTAGTTAAAATCGAGGCCTTAATTAGCTTTAATTCCACCGCTTGTCGCGCTCTCGTTCATAACAGATTCACAAAGCATCTACTGTTCTTTTTCAACAGTGGTACCGACTCTTTTTTATCAAATTATTAGCATCCGCCTGAATTTCGTCTCTCTTCATAACCTACAACTATTTTATTAACAAAAACTCTTGAAACTGGGGCGTTTTCATTCTGGAAATCGACAAACTTCGTCCATTTTATTAGATACCAATAGCTCGTAATTACCCATTTGCTTTCAACCTGGATCTTAAGTTAATTTAATGGCGTGAAAAAATATGGCGTTCAAAAATATTAGGTTGTTTAACCTATATAAACTCTTATTTCGACTTCGTCACGACAAATGGTTCAATATTTTTGAAAGCCACATTTTTTCACGAGTTTGTGCTCACATTTTCTTACGATTCAAGTGGAAAGTAAATAATTTTTAGTACCTTTTTTTTTTTTTTATTCAGAAATATTACAATCTTTCACAATCAAGGACATTTATAATAGTGTTCAGAGAGCACATTCACACTCTAATTACCTAATTAAATAGACAAATTTTGCCGATCTCTAGATTGAATTCGCCCCAATTCTGAGCATTTTCGTAAATAAATTAGTTGTAGGTTACGATGAGATGAACTTATTTTAGATGGATGTTAATAATTTGATAAAAAGAGCTCTGTACCACGGACTATTGCCAGAAGTTTCGGTCACCTGCGTATACTTCGGCCTCACTTTGTCGTTCTCGGAATTCCATTCATAGTGTGAGTAAGAAATCTTGCGTCGAGAGATCTCCTACCAAAGTTGGACAACTCTTATAAAGTAGTAACCCTTATCCCACAATTTCATTAATTAAACATATGTTCTCAATTTTGTAGGTTAAGACTTCATTTTAATAGTAAAAATAAAAACACAATTTTTTATCACACAGTCATACTTTCTACACCCACATTTAAACATTTTCAATAAAATAAACCTTTAACAAATAAAATAATCACCAAAACCTAATTCTTTTTGCTCATTAATTATTTTTATTTTATAATGTACATTAAATTTTAAAGATTTTAAAAGATTTAAAGATTTTAAAAAGGCTTACGATTCTATTGACCGCCAGAAACTGTATAATATTCTAATCGAGCAGGGGATTCCAAAAAAACTAGTAAATCTAGTCAGGATGTGCTTGACAGAGACACTCAATAAAGTTAGAATCGGCAATAATTTGTCCGAAAAATTTGAGGTTCGTTCGGGCTTAAAACAGGGGGATTCTCTTTCGCCTGTCCTGTTCAATTTGGCATTAGAACATGCCATTAGGGAGGTAATGCGAACCGAGAAAGGGTTGGATCTGGGCGGGACAACATCCGTGCTGGGCTATGCTGATGATCTGGTACTGTTAAGCGAAGACGTTGAAACTATAAAACTAAATACGACAACGTTAATGAAAGCCGGTAAAGAACTAGGACTCGAAATAAACGTGGATAAAACAAAATATATGGTTAGCTGCAAAAATGGCGATACTACTGGTGATATCGATATAAATGGTAATATGTTTGAACAGGTAGATAAATTTAGGTATCTAGGTTCTACGATAACTAGAAAAAACGAAATTGAAGAAGAGATTAAGGTTAGACTGAAGACGGGGAATGCTTGTTATTTTTCTGTGACAAAACTACTTAGTTCGCGCCTCTTGTCCCGAAACTTAAAAATTAGAATCAATAAAACAATTATCTTGCCTACAGTTCTTTATGGATGCGAAACTTGGCCGCTTACATTAAGGGATGAGCAGCGTCTTAAGGTTTTTGAAAATAAAGTATTGCGTAGAATATTCGGACCGAAGAAGGATGAGTTAACCGGAGAGTTCAGACGGTTACACAACGACGAATTGCGTGAGCTGTATCCGGGTAATATAATTGAGATAATTTAATCGCGGCGAATCAAATGGGCTTGTAAAGTTGTTGGGCTTAGTAACGAGAGAATTCCTAAAAGGTTAATATTTGCTGTGCCGAATGGTAAGCGTCTGAGGGGTAGACCGAAGCGAAGATGGGAAGATTGCATTAAAGCTGATCTGAAGGAACTGGGTTTGGACGGCGAACGGTGGAGGGAGGTGTGTAACAAGCGATTGGTGGTGTCGGCATCGAACCTTCGGGTTCGCTAAGCCTTATTATTATTATTATTATTATTAATGTATATTAAATACCTATTTTAAACTCAATCAAAATCAATATGGACTGTTTTTTTCAGGATACTTCCCCTTACTCTATCATATATAATAAACGCAAATCGAAGAAATAAAATAGGCGATTTTAACGAATTGTTTCATGTTCTCTATTTCATTTTTTCATCTTCGATGTTGTTTTTTCATCCATTGAGAAAGAACGGGAGTTAATTGGAAGGAATGCTGCCACCTAGATCAGACGACATTAATGAGTTTAATGATCTATCTAATCGATCCATCGATTACTGTTATTAATTATATCTAAGGCCGTGAACTTAATTGATTCGAAACCTGTTTCTGATACAATGTCAAGGATACTATATTAACATAAAATACGTTAAATGGGATAAATATTAACAACGCCTTCCAAGTAAAATTGGAATCTTCCTAACCATTTCTATAGGCTGCAATTGATTTGTCTTTTAATAAAAAAAAAAACCTTACTTCTAAATTTATATGAATTATTTTGAAATGTAGTTAAAGCATTGTTACAGATAAAATAAGTAAAAACGCTACAAATTATTGCACAATGTTTTTTTTATTTCTAAATAGCTATAGCGTTCCGGCAATCTCTTAGAACAGCCCTGATGAAGGCCTGAACTTCAGATCGAAACGTCGACAAATGTTAAAATAAATGTTATTATTTATTTTTGCCTTCTTATTTCTGACTGTTCACACAACCACCCTTCTCTTCATTATTCACGACAGTCAACCATCAACCCACAATTATAACCAATGTAATAATTATATAATAATTATAAAAAATGTGGCAATATAAGAGGCGGCGACATTTCAAACGAGGGATCTCTCCATTAGAGTTAAGAAAGAGTAATAAGATGGAGATGTGATCTGGTTAGCAATCGACAATGGCCACTGCCACAATACTGTCCTAGATCTACCCACTTTAACACGGGCCGCAACACTATGCTTGAAATATAACCCTTATCTTTAACATGTTCGACCACTTTCAACAGCTTGAGGTGTGTACAGTCCCAAAGGAAAGATTAAAAGCTGTTAGATAACGAAGGGATAGCATTATTCAGCAATATAAAACTAGAAATTTAAATATCGTTATTATGATGTTTACATCGATTTTTAATAACTTATAAAACATTTTCATAATATTGAAATAGTATCTATTAACTGTAATTAACAATCAGATGTTATGAATGTTACTATTTGAAATGTTATTTAATTATGACATTCTATTTCTATTGGGGATTGTATCATAAGAATTCGATTTTATTGGTTAACTTGAAGGTAATTTATAGTACAGTTTATTTTGAATGTTAAAATAGTATAAGTGGTGATTGAATATGGATAACTATAATTTATGTGAAAATGTTATGTATTGAGTTTCCTAAATTCATATTGTAATAGAATTATCTTGCACTACATTATTTTCATACACATTTTATTATTTATTTATTAGTAGATAAACTACATTCTATTATACTTTTATTTTCTCGTGTATTCACATGCACATGTATTCTTTCTTGATAATGTTTGTTATTATCTGGTCTTTACTTAACCCTAAATACGGCCTGAAACTTAGTTCGATGCCTCTTTACAAATAAAATAATTTTACCCCTGTTTAATATTAGTCCCTTTAATATTTTAATTCAGTTCTAAGTGAAACTCCTAGCTGAACACACCTCCCTCAAGAAGACCTGCAAAGTCGGGTCGAAACGTCGGCTTTCAATAAAATAATTTTACCACTATTTAGCCTATTTATGATTTAGCCCCGGACCATCTCCTTCCTTTATAATGCAACGGTCAACTACTAAACATTCAATAAATTAAATAATTCTTTTCATCAAGAAAAAAAATAATATCCACACTTTACTTTTTTGTGGATTTTTTTCAATCTCTAAACCCATGAAATGAGAGAAATACCAATATAGCATTGTAAATGAGTCTGCAACTTGGATGTGAAATAGCTAACAGAAAATATCTTTTTATATTGTATGATTAAATATTATATGTTAGGGGCTGGGTGACCGAGCTAGCTAATACAAAGATGATTAGATAAATAATTACGAGTTCACGTTCCGGTGCCCGGAGAGTCTTTTGAACTCGTAAAAATCCTCCGCCCTCACCCTCTGTCCTAGGAAAATCCCGCATAGCCTAAAGGCGAAGAAGGGGTTTTTACATATAAAAAAATTATAATTTTTATAATTACTTGGTATGGACTATATATATTTTTGGTTTATTATTTTCAATAATGAACCATTGTAATCGAACAAAAAATTCAAAAAGTTAACGCCCTCTCAAAATTTGAGGTTTTAGGTTTCAGAATAAGTAGAATTCGAAAAACGAATATAACTTTTTTTGTCCGTCCGCCGTCCGCCATCCGCGCATTGTCTACAAAACTACTGGACCGATTTTTTTTCAAATTTGAATTTAAAATCAGAGGGTTGATCCTCCTTCATCGATATCACTATCCGCCTTATACTTTCAAAATGGCGGCCGAAAAACTTGCGTTGCTATAGACTGTAGCGCCTAAACAAATGTACCGATTTCAAAGAAACTTGGCTAAAGTCTTCTTCTTGATGCCCTTTAAATTTATCTATGTAACATACCTCAACGAAAAGAAGCTGGAAAAAGTTAAGAGGGCTGGTAAAATTATATTTCGAATAACTCAAAAAGTATACACTTTTTTGTCGTTATTGCATATATTTTTAAACGTTTACAGAATTTACTAAAAAAAAAAAATCATTAAAATCGGACAATTGCGAACAATGATATGGTCTCTAGATATTTTTTATATTCTACTGGAAATCCTTTGTTTTGGATTTTTTTTTTTTTTTTTTTTTTTTGTTAAGTCAAATTACGAATGAAAAATAAATGTTTAGGCAAATAATTAGTATTAACTTTTTATTTATTTTAATTTTTTACTACCCCCATACCAGACTGAAACGACTATAAACCGCCTGACTACTCAAGCACTTACTAGACAAACGCTCTAAACTGCCAACTATTTACAAAAGACTCGTATATATTACTATGATAAGGCCTATTTTTACTCATGAAATCGAACTTTAGGTCTCCACTAAACCATCAAATTCCTCTCGTATCCAATCCCTACAATCCAAAATCCTTCGTAAAATCCTCAACGCTCCCTACCTTGTCACAAATAAAATCATCCATCAAGACCTTAATGTACCATATGTTTCCGATTTAGCTCAATCCAGATACCTGTCCTTTCATAATAAACTTCCGAACCATCCGAACCCTCTCGTTTCCAACCTTGCTTCCTCTTCTATTCCTGATAACCCTCCAAGGCTTCTGATAAGAAGTTGGCCTCGGGACCTTTTAATATAGAAATATAATTGGAGTGCTACCAATGGGTAGTTCCCCTTCATGTTACTTGTTCATATTTACTTGTTTTATTTATTATTAATTACAGTTATAAATTTCTTTAATAAAAATTAAAAAAAAAAATTACTAAAAAATAATGTTACTTTAGATGTATAATTGTTGGGAAATAATAAACCATTGTGAAATAATTTGCAGCGTTTTTTTTTAATCAATACGTCTCTTTTTCTAATTATTTTTATTTTTAATGTGCTATTATGAAAACTTGTTTAAATATTTTTAGATAACAGAAGTAATTTTCATTTATTCTTAAAGGACAGTGTTGTTCCATAAAGTAATTTTGGTTTATTATTTTCAATAATTAACCATTGTGATCGACCAAAAAATTCAAAAACTTAACCCCCTCTCCAAATTTAAGGTTTCACGTTTCAGGATGTGTAGAATTCGAAAAACGACTAAAAATTTTTTTGTCCGTCCGCTGTCCGCGCATTTTTTACGAAACTACTGGACCGATCTTTTTCAAATTTTGATATAAAATCAGAGGTCACCCGAGGATGATCCTCCTTCATCGGCATTATTATTCGCCTTTTAGATTCAAAATGGCGGCCGAAAAGCCTGCGTTGCTATAGACTGTCTCGACGCCCTTTAAATTTATCTATATAACATTCTTTATTAGTTTTTCAAAGGTTTACGAAATTTCCTAAATAAGAAAAAAAAAATCGTTAAAATCGGACAATTAGGAGCAAAGATATGGTTTCCGGTTTTTTTATATGTACTACTCCAAATGTTATATCCTTGGTTTGGTTTTTAAATTTTGAATGTGTTACTGATGTAATGCAATTTTTTTTTAGCATATTACTAACGATTAAAAAAAAGTTTAGTCCAATAATTGGAATCACCTTTTGTTTATTTTTCTTTGTAATTGTTTAGAAATAATAAACCATTGTGAAATAATTTGCAGCGTTTTTTTATTCTATCATTAAAGTGCTAGAGCATAAATTTTACATCCACTGAGTTACAAAATTTTAAGATTACTTCAAGTACACCAATTAGGAAAAAGAAGCTGGTTGCAGGTTTCGTATTCGATGTTCCTCTTTACTAAGAATAACTGCTTCTTTCCTGATTTCGTTTCGAAAAGCGAATGTCACAAATCTATCACCGCGGATTGCTCGACTTCTTAAACTTAAACGATTTATATTTCGAAGAAAAAAAAACAATAATACAAAGAGATTAGAGCGATTATTTACGGAATTATCTGTTGGAAAATCATTTAGGAAAAGTGCATTTCGCAAAATTTAATGTCACTCAGGGCTACTTAGTTGGTTTAACTACCTCTCTCTGCCACCGCGCGAACTCAATCATCCGCGAACTTAGGTTTCGACAGCCCCCGGAAGGGAGGAAATCCCTCCTGCGATCTGACAGAGCTCTGGATACGGAGTCAGTCTTTTAAGATAAACCGGTTTTCAAGAACGGTAGGCCCTCTGGAGCGTGGTCTTGGCCAGGAATTGGCAACAATCCGCATCGATTATCGAGGAGAATCGATTATCGACCAAATAAAATCAGTTTAAAAATGAGATTTTTTTTTTCGTTTCTTGTTCTCATTGCATTGTTAGTTTTGGGAATTGTAGGTAACCAGGTAGGCCCTGACCTAAATAACAATTGGCGAAAAACGAAATGACATTTTTTTTGTTGCTGAAAAGACTAAAAAAATACGGTCACACTGCCAAATCTGTTAAGTGCAATAACTAAACCTATTTACAACAAACTTTTTTTTTTTTTACATAAACTACGTTTATAAAAGTTAGAATCGGTAATAATTTGTTCGAAAATTTTGAGGTTCATTCACGTGTAAAGCAAAGTGATTCCCTTTCGCCGGCCTTGTTCAATTTGTCATTAGAACATTCCATTAGGGAGGTAATGCGTACCGAAAAAGGATTGGATCTGGGTAGGACAACACCCGTGCTTGGCTGTGTGGATGATCTGGTACTGTTAAGACAAGGAAACAATAAAACAAAATACGACAACTTTAATGAATGCCAGTAAAGAACTAGGGCTCGAAATAAACACGGATAAGACAAAATATATAGTTAGTTGCAAAAATATCGATATAGAAGGTAATATGTTTGAATATGTAGGGAAGTTTAGGTATCTAGGGTCCACGAAAACTAGAAAAATCGAAATTGAAGAAGAGATTAAGGTTAGGCTGAAGGCGGGAAATGTTTGTGGTTTTTCTGTGGCAAAACTGCTTAGCTCGCGCCTCTTGTCTCGGAACTTTAAAATTAGAATCTATAAAACCATTACCTTAACTACAGTTTTTATGGATGCAAACGTGGTCACTTACATTAAAGGGGGTGGGGTGATTACAATGCAGCAAATCAAATGGGCTTGTAAAATTGTTGGTTTGTTGGCTTGCTTAGTAACGAAAGAATTCCTAAAAGGTAAATATTTGCTGTACGGAATGGTAAACGTCCGAGGGGTAGACAGAAGCGAAGGTGGGAAGATTGCATTAAAGCCGATCTGAAGGGACTGGGTTTGGGCGGCGAACGGTGGAGGGAGGTGTTTAATGAGCGATTGGTGGTGTCGGCATCGAACCTTCGGGTTCGCTAAGCTTTTTATTATTATTATAAACTACGTTTACAAATAAAACTTTACAACATATATATATATATATATATATATATATATATATATATATATATATATAATGTTGACATTTTTTAAATAAAGTTGTTGGTTTATATTTCTGAATATACAGTAGTACCTGATTTACCACAAAAGCACAAAACTGTTTAATTAAAATTGTACTTGCTACAGGCTTTTGAAATGTTAAAGTATTGAAATAAATATTTCTAAATTATTCCGTGTTATAGACCACCCCCTTTTTATCAAATTATAACCACCTAAAAGTTCGTAAATGGCTTCATCTCATTGTGACCTACAACTTTTTATCTACTAAAATTTTCAAAAATAGGGCGGTTTCTCACTAAAGTGAGAATTTACTAATTTAATGAAGTAGTAAAAACTTATCAATACCTATTTGCTTTCCACTTAAATCAGAAGATAATTTTATCTCAAATTAGAAAAAAAGTAGATGGCCTACATAAATATTTGGAAAATTATTTCGATATATTGGATATGAAGAACAAGCCGAACGATGTCCCAATATTTTTGTAGGCCACATTTTTCTTGATTTTTTTTTATTTAATTATCTTCCGATTCAAGTGGAAAGCAAATGAGTATTTATGATTTTCTAGTACCTTATTTTTTTTTTTTTTTTTTTTTTAGGATTGTTTATTTGTTTATTGATAAATATTACAATCTTTCACAATAAAAAACATTTATAATAGAGTTCTGAGAGCACATTCACACCATACTTACAAATTAAAAAAAATAAATAAATAAGCTAATTTCAAAATAATATAAAGCTATAAAAGAACAAAATAAAATATCATAGTGAAGGAAGAAAATATAAATAATTGTAATAATAGAATGAAAATAAATGAATAAAATAGAATTAAAATTATCTTAAAAAAAAAAAAAGTAATGAAAATAAACATCTTAGATGCAGGCATACCTATTTACACTATTTACAGTCAGCCATGGGAACTCTGAACCATACTTATCCTCCCACATGTGGAGGGAAAGCGAGGCATCAGGAGATCTCTGCGCTTCTTCCTCAACCATTTCACTGGTATTAAAAGCCAGCGGAGATTGAGTAAGTACCTTAATAAATTAAACAATTTAATGAGAAAATGCCCTGTTTCTGAAAAACGTTTTAGGACTATGCCTGATTAATAATTATAATAAATAATCTTAGTCCTAGTAAAGGCCTGAAACTAGGGCTGAATCGTCGGCAAAAATAAAAATAAATATATGGGGAGTTAGTAAATAACAAATTTTTAAAATAGTATTTTTATCGTTTTGACCTACTTTGTAGGTCTTCATCGGTGTGTGGTATAGGGCACTGCAGGTAGCAGTTAAAAGACTGGCATATATAATATACTTTTTTTATTTTTCCTTTTTTTCTTTGTTAGACTGAACACCCCAGCCATTTTCTTTTCGGAATATTTTCTCCTTTGAAAAAAAAAAAGAAGAAACTAGTGAAAAGATGAAACATTATTACTGGACTCGTGGATCAGGAAATGCAAAAAGGATCCATTCATGTCGCAGACGTACTTTTGTGGTTCGTATTGTTGTGGGTGACAAGGCATTTCCTTACTCATTTTCGCTTCAAAAGAATACAATTATAGTCCAACAGCTGACGTGAAAGGATTTATTCTTTACTATATTCTGACTTATTTTTTCCTGGCTCAATACCACTGTTTAATGATAAAAATTAATGATTAAAAAAAATGTATCTAATTAAAGAGAAAGGTGGTTGGGTCAAATTGGGTTTAGTCAAATTTAAATGGTAAAAAATAAATAATTTTATTTATTTTTACATTCGCCGACGTTTCGTCCCAAAGTTCAGGCCTTCATCAGGGCTGAGAAAAGAACCAGATAACAATAGGTATAATAACATTGAGTAATACGGAATTAAGATTTAAAAAAGGGTGATAGATATAGACTAATAATTTTTAGTAGAACAATGATCGGCGTGAGGGAAAGGAGTGCCCAACGGCATTCCTTCTTGATTTGACTGAAGTTAGGAAATTCCTCATCCAGCTTCTTTTGAGCTTTCGAAGCGTGTTTTCGAGGATGTTAAATGTAGCCATTTCTTGTATCATTGTGTTAGTATGTCCAGGTAGGGTATTGTGAAATTTTTTGTAGTGTGTTCGTATGTGGTCGTTAACTGTTGGCATATTTAGATCTTTATGTAAAGTAATGTTCGTGATGTACCATTGAGCTTTAGTTCTGATCCTAAAAGTTTTTGACTGAAATGTTTGTAGTTTCCGTATGTGGATCGCTTTGAATGATCCATATATTTAAGAGTCGTAGTCTGAGGTGTAACATTTTTCTTTTTTTGTTGATATGTGGGCTCCATGTCATTCTTCTGTCGAATGTCTGTCAAAAGTATTGTATTCGATCTATTTGTGGAATTTCAGAAAACTTTAATATAAGTGTTAATTTAATATAAGAATTATTATATAAAATTAATTACATTCATTGCACTTGATGTTTTTGTATTTTTCGTAGAAATATATTTCATTAGTTTTATAAATAAAAAAGATGTTTATTACGAAACGTATATATCTGAAAAATGTGTGGGAACTCATGGTATATATTGTATGTATAGTTTTCCTGCTGTATTCCTCCGAGCTACATATTCCCATCCCTCCCTCACCACCTTATCCTCCTTGCCTTCATATCACGATATATTGATTCACCAGTTTCTGTAAGCAATTCTCCATTGGCAATTCTTCAAGCGTTAGTAATCTGATCACAGATCGTCCCAGTTATCGAGCTGGGCATTTTCCTTTCTAATCTATCAATACCTCTTTCTAGATGCTGGTTAGTGTCAGGTCTCGCAACCGTATTATTTATAATAATATAATTCGATAATTCTACTGTCTTAATATTTATTTTAATTATTCCTTACTTGCTGTTTTATCCATTTTTCAAGTTTTGAGATGTTTCTCCTATGTATTGTTTTGGATATTGCATGCATTAAATTTTATATATAAAAGCCTCTTTAATTATCCTTATATATTATTTCTAAAAGGTGTTTTTTTGTCGTTACGCCATAACGTCGTCAATTCTTCATCACATCCAATGATTGACCACTCATTTTGAAGATTTTCTTATCCTTCACAGGCGAAAAATAGTCTCATCACCCCGAAATATCTGAAAAAAAAGTTATGGAGGAAAATAATCTATATTTGCGAATAACTAAAAAAGTATGCATTTTTTCTTGATTGTACCCATGAAAATTAGAAAGATTACTAAATTATCTACAAAACAAACAAAAAAAATGTAAAAATCGAATAGAAATATGTAGAATTTAAACAATATGTATTTACTGAAGGAGTAAAGTGTGTTGAAATATTTTTTTAAGCAGGAAGAGAGTTGAGATTTGTATTTCGCAGCTCAAAAAACCCTCGAATCATTAACAAAGATACAGTCTATTAGTTTTGGTATACTTAATAATGTCTTCCGATTTAAAGATATTGCATTTAGAAATAAAATAGTCCACTTAATTTTTTTCTCTGGCTGATATATTATTTCTTATAAAGACATTTGGTTGTTGTTACATCTTATTTTGTTTAATATTACTTACCCTACCGAAGGTAGGGAAGCATTGTGTTCGTGCAAGTGACTAAAAAAAATTGTTTGTTCAGAATCGAAAATTTTCACTCACGTTTTACGTTTCAAACATCAAGGATCAAATTTGGTTCGGTGTCTGTCTGTCTGTAGTCAACGATGTGACGGGCATATCACCTAGTACCATTCATCCAATCTTCATGAAATTTTTAGAGATTATGCTGATTGGTGCCTAGATGGTCTCATATCAATTTTATCAAATTCCATCCAGCGATTCCGCTTACGCACGCGCAAACGTATATTTTTAGATATACCAGTATTTCAGAAAGGGCTTGTTCAATTTGGCTCAAAGTTAGTTAAAAGGTAGGCTTTGGTGAAAACATAATGTAGTATCAATTTTATTGAATTCTGTCCTCCACTTTATCTTATATATGCACTACTAGCCTGCTGTCCGACGTCCGCGCATTTTTTCCGAAACTACTGGACCGATTTTTTTCGAATTTGGATATAAAATCAGAGGTCACCCGAGGATGATCCTCCTTCAACGACATTGCTATTCGCCTTCTAATTTCAAAATGGCGGCCGAAAAACCTGTATTGTTATAGACTGTAGCGCCTAAAAAAATGTACCGATTTTAATAAAACTTCGCTAAAGTCATTTTCTCTACGCACTTCAAATTTATCTACATAATATTCTTCAACGAAAAGAAGGTCAAAAAAAGTTACGAGGGATGGTAAAATTAAATTCCGAATTACTCAAGAAGTATACACATTTTTTTGAATATTGTGATAAGATGTTTCAAAGATATTCAAATTTCCTAAAAAATGAAGAAAGTTTCAGCAAAATATCGCCCACTATTAGTAGAGAAATCGCGATTTTAAAATATTTTTGCTTCCTCACTACCGAAGGCAGGAAAGCATTGTGATCGCGCGAGAGATTAAAGATATTGCATTTAGGAATAGAATAGTCTAATACATTTTTTTCTCTGGCTGATATATTATTTCTTAAAGACATTTGGTTGTTGCTATATTTTATTTTTTTTTAATAATTTAGAATATCCTATGATCGGGCCATTATTTTGTCTCTATTACTTCTATTATCTTTCCAGTTAGCGAAATACAAATATTTTGGTCTATTTTATTTAATGGAATATTGTAATCGACTGAGGAAAAAAAAATCTTTCCTTACACAATACATAGAAACTACTTATTTGAATATTGTTTTGCTATTTCTTCACTAAACGAAATTGTCTGCTAATTTTTCGCACGGGCTAACTAGTTACATATATTTTTGTTCTAATAACTAACTGCATAGCTTAAAAATAATTTTTGTTGATTGATTGTGAACAACAAAATTAATTTAATAAAAAACAACAATTCCAGATTTTAGGAAGAAATATTGATAAGGGAAGTTACATCCTTAAAAAACCGCTGTTATATTTTTTCATAAATCGATTTGGCGAAAACCCAGAACGTTTCTGTACCAAATTGTTATCGATTATTTGATATTACACAGACTACCAATGATATCATACAACTTCCAAATCATGATATCATAAGAGCTGCACCTACTCCAACGAGTCCCAAACATTGACTAATCCCAACCTGCCGATACATTTATCAACAAAGGAATAACCTCGTTTCTCCTGGACCGAGTTCTGGCCGAGGGCGTGGCTGCTGGAGGCAGCAGTCTGGAATCCGTCTTCCGAGGGCCACTGGAAAGGATTTAGAAAGAACTGGAAAAGGTCACGAGTCTGGAGCAACACCTGAATGTCGGAGTTAGGAGCGGACAAAGGAATGAAATATTTCGATATTGAAACATAATCAGAAGAAGGACATTCGTATTTTAACTTAGCGGTTAATAGAATCCGCTTGGGCTTTCTAAGTCACAGATGCCAGTGTATTCGAAAGAGGTGGAGAGGGGGGGGCTTTCGTGCTGAAGAACTCTGAAATAGAGGAAGTATATATGTTTACATATATATTTCTTTCTATGGGTTTGATCTGAGCCAAATCTTTAGACAACCACAATATGTCTTCTTAAAAAAAAAAAAACCGCTGCAAATTATTTCACAATGGTTTATTATTTCCAAACAATTCTACATCTAAAGTAACATTACCTTCCGAATTACAAAGAAAAAAAAAACAAAAGGTGATTCCAATTATTGGACTAAACTATTTTCTTTAATCATTAGTAATATGCTAAAAAAAAATAGCATTAGTTCAATAACACATTCAAAATTTAAAAACAAAACCAAGGATATAACATTTGGAGTAGAACATATAAAAAAACCGGAGACCATATCTTTGCTCCTAGTTGTCCGATTTTAACGATTTTTTTTTTGTTTTTTAGGAAATTTTGTAAACTTTTAAAAAAAACTATATACAAAATCAAATTTAAATACCTTTCGTACATCTTATTACAATATCGACAAAAAAGTAAATACTTTTCGAGTTATTCGGAATTTAATTTTACCATCCCTCGTAACTTTTTTTCCAGCTTCTTTTCGTTGAAGTATGTTATATAGATAAATTCAAAGGGCTTCGAGAAAATGACTTTAGCGAAGTTTTATTAAAATCGGTACATTGTTTAGGCGCTACAGTCTATAACAATGCAGGTTTTTCGGCAGCCATTTTGAAATTAGAAGGCGAATAGTAATGTGGTTGAAGGAGGATCATCCTCGGATGACCTCTGATTTTATATCAAAATTTGAAAAAATCGATCCAGTAGTTTCGGAGAAAATGCGCGGACGGCGTACAGACAAAAAAAATTTTATTCGTGTTTCGAATTCTACGCGTCCTGAAACGTGAAACCTCAAATTTTTAGAGGGGGTTAAGTTTTTGAATTTTTTGGTCGATCACTATGGTTGATTATTGAAAATAATAAACCAAAATATATTTATTTTGCCTCCTACATCGAAAAATAAATTCTTAATTAGCAGCTGGTCACCAACCCCCGCCCCCCCTCTTTCTTTTAACATACAAAATCATAGAAACATACAAATCCTGGAAGGTAGTGGAGAGTGACGAAAAAATTATAAATAATAATATCTGAAAATTAATGTAATTTAATGTTTTAAAGTTCTCAAAAGAATATTTTAAAATGGCCATCATTATTGTATAAATAACCTACAGGAAGTTAAATGTAAATGATTCGTTTTGGCGGAAATAGGCGCATAGCCTTCCGCTTTTATATCGGCATTTAAGGTTATTTACACTCGTGAATCTTTAAAACAAAACCCCGGCACTGGATATCGACTTTTTTGAGGGTGTTTAACTGTGATTGGGAATTCGGGGATCTATTACCTTTTGTGACACTGAGTGAGAAGAAACAATAAGAATATATATATGAAATGTGGGACTCAGTAAACACTTTGAATGAATTGACTCACCTGGTTTATTCTTCAATTGTGAGGCCTGTAGGACAACTAAATAAAGTGACTATTCACTCCTGTCTAACAAAACAAATTTATTTTGACAACTGATAATAAATGAATATATATATAAGTGAACGGTCGGCTTGATAATCTTGGTCTTCAATGTAGTAAGCCTCTCTTCCCAGATGACGTATTCTTGTGTTGGTGTCCAGGCCTCAAGTGTTTGGCGTCGTCCTCGCCATCTGTTGCCAGCTACCTGATCGGACCTTTTCTTCTTTTCGATTCTTTATCGATGTCAGATTTTCCAATGAGCAATTTGTCCACTGCACAATTAAGTAAATTCACAGTACAATCTCACATTCCTATATATTATATATACCTTCTCATTCTCTCACACAATGTCAACTAATGGAATAAATACAGGAGGATGTCTACTACAGTTGTTTCTATAGTGCTCTTGAGATCAGTTTATTTCATACCTTTATACTAACAGTTTTGCTAAGATCTAGTTGAATATTTACGTTATCTTATCTTTATAGTTAAGTAAATATTTTAGAATTTTTCTGAATTATGTCCATTACTAGTACAATTGAATTTCGGTGTGTCCATCGCTAGTTCAAAAAGTTTTTTTTTTTTTAAATATAGATAATACCTGCATAACTGAATATTTATCCAATATTTAAGTTTGAAAGAGAAAATGGAGACTCTATAGATTGTAAATGTCCAACGGAGAAGTTTATAACTATAATAATTACCGGCGGTATAAGCCAAAATCACAAACATTTCCTTTGCTATATCCATCACTGGTGCTCTTACCGCATTTGTTAAGTTTATTTTATGTGATTAAAAGTAAATGGGGAAGATTTTAAATAAATAAAAAAAAAAGAAAGGAAAACAAATTAAATTCATAAGGATAATTTGTAATTAATAATTAAGAAATGAAATATTGCTGATTAAAACAGATGAACTATATGAGATTATAACTAAAGGGTGTCAGAATGTGAATGCACATATATAATAAGAATCGGTAGCTATAACATTTTATAATTGGTAATTGGTTGACTGTCGTGGATAATGAAAAGAAGAATAGTTGGGGTGCTCAGTCAAAAAGGAAGCAAAAATAAATAATAATATTTATTTTTTACATATGCCGACGTTTCGACCTGAAGTTCAAGCCTTCATCAGGGCTAAGAAAATAACCAGATAAGAAGATCGGATAACAAGAAGAACAGATAACTCTGTTTTTAACTCTTTATTATATTATACATTGTCTGTACATCTTGATAGACTTTACAATATCTCAATTTTCTATCTAACTACTCCATTATCAATGTTTTAATTTTACTATTTAGTTTCATTTCTTATATAACTTCATATTTCTCTTTTATGTTTTACATTTTATTCTAAGATTCCCATTGTAACACTTTCGTCACCGTTTTTGATTATGCCTACTTCATCATTCCACTTTTTGTAACGGTTTTTATTATTTATCTCTTAGTTCTTAGTCATTATTCTAACAATTTCATTTTATTGTATATTTATCTATTTTATTTTTCTATTTTTTTTCTTTATTTTTTTATTTTTTATTATCTTTTTTACCACCATTACTTATGTTTCTCATACCTTGTTATCTGGTTATTTTCTTAGCCCTGATGAAAGCCTGAACTTCAGGTCGAAACTTCGGCATATGTAAAAAATAAATATTATCATTTATTTTTGCCTTCATTTTTGACTGACCACCCCAACTATTCTTCTCTTCATTATAACATTTTATGTATTTGGAATTTTAAGTAAATACTTAAAAGTATAAATCTATTATAAGGAATTAGGCCATATTTTCTTGAATGATGAAGGAGATGGTCCGGAGTAGCGTTCATAAAAATACTTGAAAGAGTGAAGAAAATATTTTATTTCAAGCCAACGTTTCGACCCAGCTGATATTCTTCTAGACTAAGACTAACAAGATACAAAATAATATTGAAAATTGTAGAATTTATATGATATTTAGGTAGTTTCTAAAAAATACTTCAAAGAAATAAGCTATTTCTTTTTTAAGTCTTATTTTGTTTTCGTTTTTTTCACACTCCTGTTTTGTTCATTATTTTTTTTTTCAATTTTTCCCTGAGATCTGTTAGGATTATATTCATAATTACATATATTATCCATCCTTCTTACATTCAATTTTCCTTAACTACTATTATTGTTACTATTTATTTATTTCAGTTTAGAGTCTGGTTACTTTGTTGTACTTCGTTTACGCTGTCTACATATTTTTATTATTCTTAATATTTTTATGGACTTTCCATTCACATTGTTTATAATATTTATCTAAATATCTTGAAACTTTCCCAGTTTTCAATATCATGTTCGTATTAGTCCTCAAGAAGACCTCCAAAGTCGGGTCGAAACGTTGGCTTGAAATAACATAGTTTTTCCACTATTTCTAGTATTTTTATGACAGCCACCCCGGACCATCTCCTTCCTCAGTAGTAAACAAATATCAACCATCAAGTTTTTTTTTTTAATTTCTGTTTTCTTATATTGCAAGAGTTATAATTAGTTACTCTACTTTGGTTAATGCTGAAAATAAAAACTAATACATATTTAAATTTAGGTAAATTTCAGATAAAAACTTTCGATTATTCCACTATATTACTTTGACAACCTGTACAAAAAATAAATTTTACGATTTAATTTATTGTTATAAATTAACTGTTATTTATGTTATCTAGTTTATAAAACCAACTCAGCCGTAAGTAGAACAAATATTAACAAGATATTAAATAAATATAAACAACATTTGCAGGACGGTGACAGGATAACATTGCATAGTTCATCTTATAGTGAACATTTAGACATTTTTCTTAATAATGATCAGATCCCCCAGTATTTGTTGATGCCGACTGATTTCAAATATACAAAACTATTAATGCAGGTCTGACTCTCGGGAAAATATATGATCAAGATTTCCGTTAATAATAAAATTGTGAAAATTATTTCACAACTTGAGTGCAAAATGTGCAACACTAAAGAAAACGAAACACATCACGATTTATTATTTAAATGCCCAATTTATAATAGTTTAAGGTAAATAATTTTTCCGGGTTATGGGAAATCTTGGTGGGATAGAAATATTTAAGCCGACCAGTGCAGAAGATATAAGAAAATTATATTTTCTTATCTCAATTATATCAAATTATAGAGAAGTGGTAGGGTAATCTGGAATATTGTCCTCTGCATATTATGGCAAAAATTCCATATTGTACAACGGTATGTAATCTGTCAGGGTATTTTTCTTGTTTGTTCTCTAAGGTATAGAGGTAATCTTTATATTTAATTTTAAAACATGGTTTCATATAAAAAAAAAAAAAACTGTTCCACTACAATCCATGAAATTAGTTCAGTGCTAGTTAGGGAAAGCACTGTTTCAAGGGCTTTGGTTGTGCAGGGAGGAGATCGGGCCAGGATCACGCCAGATTTTTCCCCTTAAACAATTATTTAATTAAGGGTACCCAATTTATAGAGGCTGGATTTGCCCCAGGAGGATCTCCCTACCCCAGGGTCGCCCCACAGCCAATGAAACAGAATAAATAATATTTCTGAAATGAGACGGGATTCGAACCTGAGTCTTGAGCATTGGAAGCTAAGTACCCTACCACTGAGCTAACCCACTCCCTTGATTTAATATTAATATTTTAAAAATATAATTTTTTTATTGTGATTGTATGTATAATGTTGACAATTTTAGATTTAATATTAATTTTATAAGCGGAATTATTTTAACTGTCTGATTTTTACAGAATATAATTTTTAATTTATCCTTAAGAGTGTTGTAATATCTGTAATGTAGTAAAAAAAGGAATGAATTTGTATTTCCATAAGTATAAAAATGTTCGTTATTTTGTGATAGACTCCATTCGTATAGGTTTCTTCCCTTAAAACAAATATAAATTAAATTAACTGTTATTTATGTATCCTTATAAATATGTAACGAGGTTATTTACAAATTTATGTTCATACATACTAACGGGTTAAACA
Organism: Nezara viridula; assembly: GCA_928085145.1. NCBI lineage: Eukaryota > Metazoa > Arthropoda > Insecta > Hemiptera > Pentatomidae > Nezara > Nezara viridula. Next base: position 162,049,482 of record OV725080.1, read on the forward strand.
CGAATATAATGACAAGTGGTCCCATTAAATATTCTTGTTAGTGTCAAATAAGAAACACATTCACCACGCTTGCGCACATAAACCGTCACTAAACGTGCCAACATAAAACTAATCGGTCTCGGTTCGAGCGGTGTACAAACTGTGGAAAATAATTTGCAAGTCACCACAATATTATATATTCCAAGTATAAGAACCTTTGTCGAGGCAGTCTCTGTTCTAGACTATCCTTATTATTATCCTGAATAAAGACATTTTTGAGATTTGCAAATCACTGTTATTAGAAAAAGTATTTGTTTTAAAGGTCATTCTGTGATTATGTACTTCTTTCGTCATTCAAATTCCACAAAAAAGAAAGCAAAGTTTGAACATTTTTAAAGTGAAAACTTCTTTAGCAGCGTATTCTATTTTTTTTTTTTTTTTTTTTTTTTGTGGAGTTTGAATTATATAGAGAGATCAGATCTCCGTTGTGTAACGCTCAGGTAAAGTCAGATGGAGTCGACTAATTGAAGTGTTTTTGCATATGCATAAAAATATCTCAAAAATTATTTTTTTCAACTTTTATTATTATATTTACAATTGCATTAGTATGAATACATCAAGTAAATCTGTACAGAGGAATATAATCACATGAAACACGCTTGTTGAGAAACTACCCATTGGTAGCACTCTAATAATTTGTCTACATGAGGAGATCACGGGGCCATCTTCTTTTCAGACGCCTCGGAGGGTTATCAGAAATTGAAGAGGAAGCAAGGTTAGAAAGGAGAGGGTTGGGATGGTTCTGTAGTTTATTATGGAAGGATAGGTATCTGGATTGGGCCAAATCGGAAACCTTACGAACATTGAGGTCTTTAAGGAGTATTTTATTTGTGACAAAGTAAGGAGCATTGAGGAGTTTACGAAGGATTTTCGATTGTAAAGATTGGATACGAGAGGAATTTGATATTTAGTGGAGCCCCATAGCTCAACTCCATAAGTCCAAATAGGTCTTATGATAGTCATGTATATGAGTCGTTTGTAATTAATTGGAAGTTTAGAGCGTTTGTCCAGTAAGTGTTTGAGTAATCGGTAACGTCGAGCAGTTTCTTGTCCTTTCAGTCTTGTATGAGGATCCCAAGTGAGACGTTTGTCCAGGTGTAGTCCAAGGTAACGGATTTGTTCTACAGGGATAAGTGGGGTGTTATTAAAGGATACTATAGGGCAGCAAGTCATTGGTTTACGACGAAGTATAGGACCAAAGATACTACCTTGAGGATCTCCGGTAGATTGAGAAAAGAGGGATAAATAGATATTATTGTGATTTACTTTGAAATGTCTTTCAGTAAGATAGGAACTGATGATAAAAAAATATGCAAGGGGGAGGAATTTACGGAGGTTGTAAAGCAATGCCGAATGCCAGACTCGATCAAACGCCTGTTCAACGTCGAGAAAAACTCCAGTGAAATACATTCCGCGCTCCAATGCAGAGGAGACTACATCTACCACACGATGACATTGCTGGATAGTGAAATGTTATGTGCGGGATCCGAATCAGGTATTATGTGGTTAGAATCTAAATTAAAAATTAGACCTGCATAATGTTAGTAAGGGAAATGTCAATAATTTGATCCTCTTTATTATGGGCTATTATTCAAAATTAACGCGAGACCGTGTTAGAGAGGCGAGACAGGAAAAAAGTAAAAACCCAAATGAACACGAGTTTTATGGAAGATATGGATTCAAATATCACGGAAACTAAAAGTCTGACCTGTATACTGTAAGCGAGGGAAATGTTCACCATTTGACCCTCTTTATAATGAGATATTATTTATAATTTATATTTTATATTATTAATCTCGCCTTGTTAATGTTTTCAGTTATATCGTTTGGTCTAAAGAACATGCCTTAGTTGTTTTTTCACGATTCACTTCAAGATTATATTTTACTGATGACGACTATTAATCTCTTCAGAGAGATCAATGATGGTGCCTGGTAGTGATTGGATTGAAACCATGAAAGTGAAGGAAATATAATACTAATCAGGAAAACAAATAGAAAATACTTTGTTTCAATCTATTATTACTTTCGTTGTAAATTATGGATTTCTGTCAAGGAGGAAATCAAGAAGAGCTAACAATTATTATTAAATTAATTAATTATTAATTATCTTTATGTTCCCCTAATAAAATAAAATTTTGAACTTCGGAACTAGAACTGTTTTTCTTTTTTTTTTGTGTGTGTTTTAAGAAATAATTTTTTTTTTTTTAAATTGTTTTGTTTATTGATAAATATAACAATCTGTCTCTATAAAGGAAATTTATAATAGAGTTCTGAGAGCACATTCACATCATATTTACAAATTCAAAAAAAATAAGCTAATTTCAAATAATATAAAACTATAAAAGAACAAAATAAAATATCATAGTGAAGGAAGAAAATATAAATAATAGTACTAATAGAATGAAAATAAATGAATAAAATAGAATTAAAATTATCTTAAATAAAAAAGTAATGAAAATAAACATCATAGATGCAGGCATACCTATTTTTACTATTTACAGTCGGCCATGGGAACTCCGAACCATAATTATTCCTCCACATGTGAAGGGAAAGCAAGGCTTCAGGAGATCCCTGCGCTTCTTTCTCAACCATTTCACTGCTATAAGAAATAATTAATGTAGTCCGTGGTACAGACCATTTTTTTAGTAAAATTATTACATCGGCCTGAAACTTCATAAATAACTTCATCTCATCGTAACCTACAACTACTGTATTTACGAAAACTATTTGAATTGGAGCTTTTTCGAACTTGAAATCGGCAAACTTAGTCAATTTAATTAGAGACTAAAAACTCGAAAGTACTCATTTGTTTTCTACTTGGATCTTATCATAATTTTATCACAAAATCAAGAAAAATATATTGGGCCGTTTGGCCTATATAACCACGTTATTTTGACATTTTGAGGGTATAGTTCAAGCTATACGGCTCGATATTTTTGAAGGCCACTTTTTTCTCTATTCTATGCTCAAATTATCTTGCGATTGAAGTGGAAAACACATGGGTATTTAGGAGTTTTAAATAGTTTTCGTCAATAAAACAGTTGTGTAACCTACAATGAGATAAAACTATTTATGTAGCTTTAGGTTGGCGGATGTTAATAATTTGATAAAAAGATGTCTGTACCACGGACTAATGTTTACTGACATTGAAATTGCTTCTCTAGGAAAAGTATTCCTGGAAATCAAAAAACAAAAACTCAATTCTAGTTCTTTAGTAATGATACCTCTCAAGGTTTTAAGTTCCTCCATTTTACGGTACTCCTGATATAATGTTTACAAAAAGTCTTTTGAAAGCTATTTAAAAAAAAAAAGAAAAGAAAGTGGTTTCTCTTCGGGTTGACCTATACTCCTACACGAAGTTGCAGCATAATTTGATGCTCTTATGATAAGTTCCGACTACATGGTACTCCGGTAATAAAATATTTTTTAGGCCCGGTATAAGAAAAACTTCATTTTAAATACACATTTTCTCAACAACCTCCACATACCCGCTCCCAAGAAATTTTATATTCTTCTCTTCTTAAAGAAAAAATCTGGTGAGGGCAACACACAATTTTCACTTACCGCTCAACTTTGAATAGAAATTATTTTTGGCCATATCGGACTATTATAAAATTTTTGAATTGCACTTCTAACTGAGCTGAAGCTAAAAAATTACAGCTAACAAATCATAAATACCATGTAATGCACGATCAATTGATTATGGATTGTAATAAAATTATTAAACTACAGTAAATATATTTAAGGTTATAAACATATGCATGAAATGATTTTATATTTTACTTCCTCTTTCACACAAGTACAATGAAATAGTTATTTAAACAATGCGATTGCCTTTATTAGGTGGATTTTAAATATTCCTTTCAAACTTAAAAATATTTTAAAAGGTTGCATTTAGTTAGTAAATGTCAATTAATTTTCTTGGAAACATGTGATTTACGTTAAATATTACTAGTTTTCAAAAAATATTATTTATAATTTTTTTGCCAATCTCCGCTTCCTTTTACGACTTTCTACATTCGATATTGTTTTTTCTAAAATTCTCTGCTTTCCAACGATATATTATACGTATATCTTCGGAATAGTATTTCCAGAGATTCATTTTCGACCTGGATAAGCATTTTTATTTTTTTCTCCTTTATTCAATTATCAAATTATTTCAAAAGTTATATTCAGCTTTTTTTCATAACTTTTAATAATGAGAGATAATTGATTATTTAAAATAAACCATACTAAAGGTACTTTAGAGGAAGACGCATATGAACATTGGGCATTTAAGCCATTTAAAGTGACATCAACGGGGATAAGGCTTAAATTATATTAAAGACCACTTAATTATACAATGATACATCGAGTTTAATCAAAATCGTTAGAGCCGTTTTTGAGAAAATTGTAAAAATGTGTTTCAGCGTTCATATAAAGTGGCATTTCCGGTTAGCCGATTTTAACGAAAAAGTTGGTGTCACATCCGGCCCATATACAAACCTTAAATACTTAATATCATTTTCGTACTACTTTTCGTTTATGAGCTAGACTGTTAACACATACATACAGACCATGTTGCGATACTTGGTTATTTGGACTCAAGGGACTTCAAAACATGTATTTCCGTTGAAAACTGAGATTCGAAAATTTTCATGATAGCAATACTTAAACTTACTATACATTTCATATATACGTAAGTGAATGTAAAAAGTGAAAGTGCATTGTAAAACCTATGGTTCAGTTATTCTCCTTGTTTTGAAAATTATTCCAAATCGAAACCGTACAAAAATATAGTTCCCATGTAATCTTCCTTACCATCCTTACCCATAGGGGGTCTTGGGTTAAGTAATGTGTGAGGAAGTACTTTCAAGGCCAACGGTTGGGTAGGGAGTTGATTAGGCCGGAATCACGCTTAACTGTTTAGTTTGTCCTCTTTATTGATTATTTAATTAATAATAGCCACTTTATAGAGGCTGGATGTGTCCCAGGAGATCTTTCTTATGACCCCGGAACCTGACCATAGGAAGTCAGGAAATCACTTATATGTACCTCACTCAAACATTTACATATCGCCCTCTTCACATACCCCTGTATGTAATAATATTTAATACGAACGGATTTTAATGTTTTTGGCATAAATTATTTAAATGTTCATGATCATATGTGATGAACCAATAAGGCTAAAATTATTTTTCAGTGACTGGATAGAAAATCCCACAATTTCTTTACACAATTTGAAGTGAATCACAAATTGTTTTCCAATAAACCTCCACTTAATTAATATGAACTTAAAGTTTATTAAACGAGAAAGTTTTTTTCTAAAAGTGGGTAAAACTTTAGTACAGTAAAGGATGATGAAAAAAAAAACACAAACAATTTATGACTTTTTTTTAAACGGAAATTAGCTATGTTTGTCGATTCAATAGTCCTCTTTAAATAGTTTTAACAATGACAAATTCTACTTTCTTTTAAAGCAAATTTTGTCTATTTTACTATAGAGCAATGTTTAATTACTTAAATCAGATATTTTTTAAGTTATCGCCTCTTATTCAACAAAAAACTTGACCCGTATAAAAAACACAAATCTTAAATTTCCTACTTTTCTACTGAAAATTGGCCAATTGATTATATCAACTTTTTTGTAGATCACGAGTCCTTCAAGGATTAGATTATATTATATAGTTTCTTTCTTTTTTGTCCGGGGTAATTACTGTTATGTATTAAAAATACTAACAACATCAACAAGCTTTAGAACAACATCAACAAGGCGAGATTAATCATTTGAAATATAAAATATAAATAATAGCTCATAATAAAGAGGATGAAATGCTGAACCTCGCTATATGAAGATTCGAAATTTACTTTCTGAGATATTTTGATCCATATCTTCCATAAAACTCGTTCTCATTTTGTTTTCGACACTATGTTTCTCTTTTCACCTTTCTAACAACATCTCGCCTTAAGATACAATTTTGAATACTACCTCATTTCGAATAGGATATAATGATGGACATTTTCCTCGCAAACAATATGTGAGTCCGATTTTTAGTTTTTAAGATATTTTAATCCATATGCAAAAACACTTCAATTAGTCGATTCCAGACGACTTTACTCGAGCCTTACACATCGGAGATCTAACGGCTCAATCTAATTCACTATGATCAAAAATGTTCAAAATGCACCTAAAGGAGTTTTAACTTAAAAAAAAAAATCGATATGTGACTAAATTTTCTTTAAATTAACCCCATTTGCAAAAATCCATCATCAGAACTAAAGCTGTTTACATTAATGTTGAAAATTTCTCTTAAACTTTCCGTGTTTTCAAAAATGACTACATTAACTTTTTTAAAGCTATTATTTCTTGATTTTACGTAACATGGGGTGTATTGTATGAAAATAATTTTTTAAAAAAACACATTTTATTTATAAGAATAAAAAAATTAAAAATGATGATTTCTCATATATTTCTAGCATAAAAAAAAAATTAATTTCCTAATATTTCGATATAAACTAAGCAATTGGTGATATGAACATTTTTCTCCCCTAAAAAAAAATCTGTTTTTGAAGTTGTTATGTACAATTAGAAAATCTAAATGATTAAACTAACTATAACTCTCTTTTAATTACAATATAAATATATGCACACTTATAATCTCACAGACTTGTAACCTAGTTCCATATGAATATGTGTATCCATCAATAACATATGTGGAATAAAAACAACTGTTCTTATAATCTATCACAATTTAAAATAAAAGTGAGAAATTCACTTAATATATATATATATATATATATATATATATATATATATATATATATATATATATATTCTTATTCAATATCAAAATTCGACATTCTTCATCCTTATCTACATTCAAAACCCTCCTATTCCAATTCCTGTCCCAAAAACAGTCAGGCACCAGCTAATCTTTTATGTAAAATTACATATTACCTATAAAACCATATTCACATATAGCTCATGACCTGAATACTTATTATAGATTTGACTTTCTTTTTCTCTTTTTTTTTTTTTTTTCAACAGAAACAGATTTTACTGTTAAGAAGAATATACATTTATTTTTTCTGTATTTTTTTATTTTTTCTAAAAGGGTTTATTTATATTTTAACATTGTACATAGTTTTAAATATCTTTGTATGGTTTCAAGAGTTTTTTATATAGATTTTTTAATTTTATTTTGTATATAGTATGTATAACCAATATTTTTTTTCTTTTCTTTTCTTTAATGACCTATCATTATCTTAATTTGTTATGTTTGTTTTTATCTGGCCAGATGTAAAATTTTAATTTCTGTACTTTTTTGTTATTCTGAAGGGACTTCGTCCCAGAATAAAATTATTTTTCTATTCTATTCTATTCTATACTCATTTAGTTGTTTTAAGTACTTTGAATTGCACTCGTTTGTACTAAGATACTAAGATGTAACTTATATTCCATAAATGTCAAAACGTACTTATAAAAAGTTTCACCTGCATATTTATGTAATATAATAATAATAATATTAAATACTTTTCCTGCCCTACATTCCTGTTACGGACAAATAACGTAACTTGCTTTACGACTTCACGTCATTCATGTTGCCTTGAAAGGGTGACGGTAAGAGAGGCGTAACCTCATTTAAAAGCATCGATGCCTAAATGGTTACGAACATAAACTGTAGCATTGATCTCGGGACCACCCATATGTTAAGACTGTAAAAGCAATAACAGTGAGGAAGTAAATTATTAAGGAAAAGGAGTGGTTTCGGGACCATATGTTCCAGGCCAGGAATGGGACTCGTTGGCATTTAGAATGGGTTCCTTTGGTCCATTTGCACTGCTGCAAAAAAAAAAGTTTTTCTGTATTTAATTTAGAATTAGTTAATTGAAAAATATAAACAAAATTACTTAAGTATTTTTTGTTTGTAATAGTATAATTGCACAGTACTTGTTTGACAATACGATTTCATCACCCAATAATTGTGATTTTATTTTTTCTTGAATACTGAAATTTATTGGACAGCAAATTCTACAAATATGCAAAAAACAATCCATTACTTTACATAATAATATTACATAAATAATAAAAAAATATCTGGTGTGCCCACTCACACGACTTTCCTACCTATTTCAGAAAAGTTTTTATATCTTTACACACGTTCATGAAGAAAAAAAAAAACTTGAACTAAATTTATTTTCCAGAAAATTGATCAAACAAACAATTTGAGTACGATTTACTTGATAAACTAAAGCAATGTAAACCGGCTTAAGGTAGATCAGTGTATAAATTTCAATACTCTCTAATATTGCTGATCAAAAACTTTCTGTCATAGCTTAGTATTGTCAAACAATAATTTCGGTTAACAGTAGAGAAAACAGTGAAGATTGTGTGATGCGGGCAACAGATTTTTCTACTTTCACTTAGTCATCTTTATTCACTCATTCACCCCTTTCAGACACCAGGAAATGAACTCGTAATCTTACATTGGAAATTGAATAGCTGTATCTTCGTTAATAGTTGTCCAAAATGAACGATTTTTATATGGCTTTATTTTGAACTCAGGGTGTTGTGAAACGTATAGATCCGTCGAAAACCGCATGTCGGAAATTTGATCCGATTGCAATACTTTCCTTACCTAGTACAGGTAAGTTAAAAAAATTTGTAAAAAATAGAATAAGCTGTATCATGGCTAATACTGGTTCGATTCCGATGATTTTTCTTTTGTTTTGTTGGTAATTTAATTATCTTTCAAAAGTTGTATTATAAAATTTACCGTATAATATACACTTAGGGAGTTAGGTCCCATAACATTTTTCTTTTCCTTATAACTTTTTTTCCTGAATTTTTTCGGGAATTTAGTCTATATACGAAAATTAAAAGCACAATGATTGAAACATTATAGAAAAGTTTCATCAAAATCGTTACAGCCGTTTTCGCGCTACAGTCTATAGAAAGACATGTTTTTCATTTATTGCGCGCAAGCTATTGCGCAAGGAGCAAAGAATTTCTGTCACAGGAAAGAAGCAACAAAATTGGTTCAGTAGTTCCCGAGAAAATCTTGGCACAGACAGACAGACCAATGGCTAAAAATGTGTTTTTCGGACTCAGGGGGCTGTGAAACGTATACATCCGTTGAAAACCGCATGTCAGAAATTTGACCCGATTGCAATACTCTCTTTATCTAGTATGGGTAGGAGAGTAAAAAACTAGTGAGATGACTCACATTCCCTTACTACACGACCTGCAGTAAGCATTCTTTTTTTTAAATGTTTGAATAAACAATAAAAATATTACTTTAATTTTAAATATCAACTTATGATTATAAGATATCGAAATCAACATTACAAAAGCCTGTAAGAACAATTTCAATTGAAAATATTCGATGTTACTATATCCGTTGGAAAGCTTAATTATTGCTCTTCAACGTCGCATGAACGTTTTTTTTTTATTTAATCCCTACATAAGGAATAAATAAATAAAAACTACTTATAGGTTTTTATTTTTTATCTGCATTTGTAGTTTCATGTAAATGGCTAAAGATGTGTTGAAGTTATAAAATTGTTTGGGGTTTTCCAAAAAAAAGGCCCAAACACTAGGCCTGGAAACATAGTCCGTGGTACAGACGCCTTTTTATGAAATTATTAACATCCAGCTGAAACTTCGCAAATAGCTTCATCTCATCGTAACCTACAAAGATTTTATATTATTGTTCTTCAACGCCGCATGAATGATTTTTTTTTTTTTTTACTTAATGGCTACATAAGGAATAAATAAATAAAAACTACTTATAGGTTTTTATTTTTTATCTCCATTTGTAGTTTGTTACGAAGACCCTGTTTATATCATTTTGTGTGATTTACTTGGCCCTAAATTCCTGCTAAATTTCATGCACATGGATAAAGATGTATTGAAGTCATAATTTTTTTTTTTGATTTTCCAAAAAAAGGGCCCAAACATTACGTCTGGAAACACAGTCCGTGGTACAGACCCCATTTTATAAAATTATTAACATCCGGCTGAAACTTCGTAAGTAGGTTTATCTCATCGTAACCTACAATGATTTTATATACGAAAATTCTGGGAACTGGGGAGTTTTCAATCTGGAGGGAGGGAGGCAAACTTTGTCTATTTTATTAGGTACTAAAAACTCGTAAATACCTATCTTCTTTCTATTTGGATTGCAAGATAATTTAATCACCAAATCGATAAAAAATGTGGCCTACAAAAATATTAAGCCTATCCTATATAGTCGGCTCAATATTTTTGAAGGCCACCTTTTTTATCGATTTTCGTAAATAAAATATTAGTAGGTTACGATGAGATGAAGCTATTTACGAAGTTTCAGGCGGACGTTAATAATTTTATAAAAATGTGTCTGTGCCAAAGACTACAACAGTCCAGCTTTTGTAAATGGTTTTCTACGCTTGTGTGCGACACATTTAGAGCCATAGCAATCTCTCGCACTGATTGGGTGGGATTCTGATCAACAATGGCCTTAACATTGCTCGTTTCGATTTCATGTGGCCGATCAGACCTTTGAGCATTATTGATGTTAAAATTTCCTGAATGAAATTTGGCAAACCAATTTTGACAGGTGCTTTCTGTTAAGGTAATCATCTCTATAAACACTGCAATTTTTCTATGAGCTTCTGCAGCACGTTTACCTTTTTTAAAATAATACAACAAAATATGCCGATAATGAATGATATTTTCTTCCATATTCAAAGTGCATTAGCAAGCAAAATACTAAGCTAGTTTCAACAAGACTTAACAGATATAGTTGTTGACATGTTTCAAACAGGGTAAATAATCCACCTTAGGGATTAATTCATTAGATAAGTAGTGTATCATAATAACAGAAAAAAAAATGAAAAACAGAAATGATTTATTTGCCAGCACAATATTTACTTAACAATAAGTTTATCAACTTGTGGGTCTTAAGAACGTGGGAGCAAAAGGGGCGTGAACCGGGGTTTCAGTCTAACCTAGGTTTGCTTTAAGCACTACTTAAAGCACTTTAGCTGTGCTTAGTAATTACTAAACCTGTTCACTTAATGACTAATCGCACTGCTAATTCAGACTATCATGCAAATGGAACAAGAGGCGTACATAGAGATCTATCGTTAGTTCACTGGGCACGTATTATCTAAACGTAGTTTCGTAATATCTCCATCAGGGGAATATGTTAATAGCTTTATTATGGTACAATTGATTATTGCCCGCCTTGGGCTTAGCTTGCTCTGAATCAATTACTCCACCTTAGTGTCAGTGATGTATTACTGACCTTTGCAGATACCTTGCTGTCAGTAGTGGCTGCCAGCGAGCCAGTGCAGTAAAATAGAATACCATATCGCACCTTATGAAAAACAATGACATAAATGTAAAGTTTTAAAATATATATATTTATTTTTAACTTTATTTATTCACCCACACCTGTCATAAGCAATGACAATTAGCGGTTCTGCTGTTGGTAAGTGTACAGGTTGTGGCTTGATCGGCGTGATGGAGAGGAGTGGCCAGCGACCTCCCTTCCTGTCTTGATTTTAGCATATTTTTAAGTGAGGAAATCCCTCATCCAGCACCTTTTGAGCCTCCTAAGTGTGTTTTCGGGCATGTTAAATGTAGCCATATTTTGTATAAGTTTGTTAGTATGTCCATGTAACTTATTGTGAAATCGCTTGCAGTGTCCGTATGTGATCGTTAACTGTTGGCATTTGAAGGTCTTTATGTAATGTAATGTTTGTGGCGTACCATGGAGCTTTGGTTATGGTTCTGATAGTTTTAGACTGAAAAGTTTGTAGTTTTCGTATGTGGGTCGTTTTGGCTGTTACGTAAATTTGTGAAGAGTAGGTCCATATGGGCTTAAGTAGATAATTGTAAGTGTTCAGTCTTTGTTTATCTTTAATTTTGAGCGTCTTGAGAGAAGTGAGTTTAACAGTCATAGTCTGAGGTTTAAAGTTTTTCTTTTTTTGTTGATATGTTGACCCCATGTTCTTCTGTCAAATGTCAAGATATTGTATTTTATCTGTTTGAGGAATTTCGGCATTGTCAAGGTAAATAGGAGGCCATGTTGCATGCCTTAGAGTGAAAGTGATGTGTTGTGATTTGTCTTGGTTGAGTCGAATTTTCCAGAGTTTGCACCTGTCGTTTAGTTTTGTTAGATGATGTTGTAAAGTCTGTGTGGCGTGTGTTGGGTTTTTATGTCTTGTTAGAACAGCTGTATCGTCTGCGTTAGTCGCTATAATAGTTTTGGCGCGAGTTTAAAAATATTACTTTTAAAAAAAAAACTGTTGTTGTGCGCTCATCGTAGAACGTTCACTTATCATCCTACTTTGATTTCTGTCACAGGCATCAGTATTCAAAAACCTACAAAATAAAAAATAAAGACCAAAATCGGTTCAGTAGATGCCGATAAAATCTTGGAGCAGACAGACAGACAGACCAATGGCTAAAAATGTGTTCTTCGGACTCAGGGGGCTGGTTGGCTCTGAAACGTATAGATCCGTCAAAAACCGCATATCGGAAATTTGACCCGATCGCAATACTTTCTTTACCTAGTATAGATAGGAAAGTAGAAAGACTAAGGTGTGGACTTTGGACTACACGATAAAAGTGAAAACATCAATAAGCCGAGATTAATAATATGAAATATAAATTAGAAATAATAGTTCATTATAAAGAGGATGAAATGCTGAACGTTTCTCTCGCTTGCGGTATAAAGATCCGATTTTCAGCATCTGAGATATTTTAATCCACAGCTTCAATAAAATCGTTGTGATTTGGTTTTCAGCACTACTTTTTCCCTTTGGCGCCTCTCTAAGACAGCATCGCGTTAAGATATGATTTTGATTATTAGACCATTACAGAGAAGATGAAATGCTGAACATTTTCCTCGTCAATAATATGCAGTTTCGATTTTTAGTTTTTGAGATAATTTAATTTATATACAAATCGCTTCAATTAGTCGACTCGAGCCGACATTACCCGAATGAGCGTTACACTCCCCAAAAATGTAATAAACTCAGTTTTTCCTCTCTTGAAAGGTGTATGAGGTTTTGTATTTTGAGTTATTAAACTTTTTCCAATCCTATATATTCCCTATTTTGTTATTTGCCACTATGTTTTCAAATTTTTAAAACGTTATACACATACTAAAATTCACATTAATTTATTTATTTGTTTTTTAATAATATTTATATAAAATAAATTAAATCATTATATAGAAATAAGTACTTTGTGCTTTCAAAATCATCGGTAGAGAGTGTAGACAGCATTTTGCTACTACCAATTCCTGACGTCACAAATTGCCTCGTTCTCCCTTCGAATTTAAATTAGGGAGATTATTTCTCTTTATGATGACTCTTATTCTCTCTTTACACGATAACTGTTTTACAATCAATATCGCAAGCAAATAAGCATTCGCAATAAAAACCGGTTATTGGATGAAGAACTTCTGGACACCTAATATGGTTTACCTGAGCGTTATATATCGGAGATCTGACGGATGAATCTAATTCAAAACTTACCTAAAGAAATTTTATCTTCAAAAACATGTATGAAAAATAAATGATTTTCTAATTCTATTAAATACATTAAATATTTCTTCGAAATTCATAATAATAATTATTAATTTCAAATATAATTGATATGATTAAGTTTAGGCGTATGAAATAAGCTTGTAAAATCGTTGGGCTTAGTAACGAAAGAATTCCTAAAAAGTTATTATGGGCTGTACCGACCGGCAACCGTGCGAGGGGTTGACCAAAGTGAAGGTGGGAAGATTGTGTTAAGGCCCATCTGGCGGAATTGGATTTTGACGGCGCCCTGTGAACTGATGTGGGCATCGATTAAAGTAATCGACATCGAAACTTCGGGTTCGCTATGCCTTGTTATTATTATCATTATCATTATTAATTATTAATTTTATTGTTCAGGATTACCTCAGGGATCAATATTGGCTCTTTTACTCTACATTACGCTGACGATACAACAATTTTAACAAAAAATAACGACCCCAGACTAGCCTCACTGAATTGGAATTCACTCTGGAAAATTATATTAAATCATGACAAGTCACAACATATAATATTTATACTTCGACTGGACATATGCCCACCAGTTTATATCGGCGACAACCAAATTCCCCAAACGGACAATGTACGTTATCTCGGGCTAATATTCGACAGAAGGATGACCTGGGGCCCACATGACAAGCAACTGAAAATACTGTACTCACTCACTTTTTCCAAATCAAAATTGAAAATTATACAAAAATTTAATACATACACTTACCTACTTAAAACCATATGGACATACGCCTCACAAATTTACGGTTCTGCAAAACAGACACACTTACATACTACAGACATTTCAATCCAAAATTTTACGACTTATAACAGAAGCTCCCTGGTACGACAACCAACTATCGACCAACACACACGCGATCTCTACTCTACATTTCATCTTAAACTACAGGGGCATCACAGCGGACTTATTAACGACATGGCCACAGCTGACATGCCGATCAGGAGACGACTAAAGAGGAGAGATCTCCTTTCCTGAATTAAGGAAATAAATCAAGACCAGAAGAAGTGCTGCTGGGTACTAGTTTTTCCTCATGCTTAAAATGTCAATTTTTCTTATTAATTATAGCACATCTGCTTATTGTCAAGCTCATGTCAGGTGTGAATGGAAATATGAAGACAAAAAAAAACAAAAAAAAACCCGCTGCAAATTATTTCACAATGGTTTATTATTTCCAAACAATTATATATCTAAAGTAACATTACCTTCCGAGTTACAAGGAAAAAAAAACAAGAGGCAATTGCAATTAATGGACTAAACTGTTTTTCTTTAATCATTAGTAATATGCTAAAAAAAAAAGCATTAGTTCAGTAACACATTCAAAATTTAAAAACCAAACCTAGGATATAACATTTGGAGTAGAACACATTAAAAAAACCAGAGACCATATCTTTGTTCCTAATTGTCCGATTTTAACGATTTTTTTTTGTTTTTTTAGAAAATTTCGTAAGCTTTTAAAAAACTAATACAATATGGACAAAAAAGTAAAAAAAATTCGAGTTATTCGGAATTTAATTTTACCATCGCTTGTAACTTTTTTCCAGCTTCTTTTCGTTGAAGTATGTTGTATAGATAAATTTAAAGGGCGTCGAGAAAATGACTTTAGCGTAGTTTCATTAAAATCTGTACATTAGTTTAGGAGCTACAGTCTATAGCAACGCAGGTTTTTTGGCCACCGTTTTGGAAGTTAAAGGCGGAGAGTATTGTCGATGAAGGAGGATCATCCCCGGGTGACTTCTGATTTTACATCAAAATTTGAAGAAAAAAAATCGGTCCAGTAGTTTTGGAGAAAATGCGCGGACGGCGTACGGACAAAAAAAATTTTATTCGTTTTTCGAATTCTACGCGTCCTGAAACGTGAAACCTAAAATTTTGAGAGGGGGTTAAGTTTTTGAATTTTTTGGTCGATCACAATTGTTGATTATTGAGAATAATAAACCAATATTTTTCAATGCCGAACCAATAGAACTACAACAATTTTATCAAAGTGTAACCATTGAATGTTCTGGCGAACTAACTATTACTGCATTTCCCACTAACACATGTTGAAATGAAATGATGAAATACGGAGCTCACGTAATGAGAATTGAATATAATTTATACTGTACCTGCACCCAGAAGAGTCCACTAATTGAATCCCAAACCTAATATTATCGCTCCGGGCAGTTCATCCAGGAATACGGTGGGATGGCATCCTGGCGAAGAGAATGTCGAAGCTAGAGGCGTGGTGGAGCTTGCGAAACCAGTCGGTGCAAGAATCTTGTCTTTCTTGAGTGGTCTTGTATTCTTGAATGGTCACTCCTAAGGCTTGGTATGTGATAATTGATAGAGGTACTGCTCTAGGCTACGATCCTATCTTACGATCGGAGCTTAAAAATGCAATATAAAAACTTTCTTAATACTTCTGGTTTATTTTTTATTTATATTTTTAGATAGATAGATAGAAAAAAACTTTATTCTGGGACTATGTCCCTTCAGAATAACAATAATGTACAAAATAATAGAATATTACTGGCCTAAACGTTTGAAACAATAAATAAAATTGATAAAATAAAATAAAAAGTAAAGAAAACCTTAGGTGCACAAGCTATATAAAATACAGATAAAACTATGTACAGAGTATTTAAAATTATGAACAAAACAATTAAACTATGAACGAATCACTTGAACTATGAACAAAACTATATATAAGGGTTGAACAACATAAACATACACTTTGAGAAATAAAGAACGAAAATGAGATAGAATGAGTTCATTTCATAAAAAAAAAAACTTTATTTGAATATATATATAAAAATAAACAGTTAATTATAATTGAATAAAAAAAAAATGTATGTATTGAAATTCCTACGTCGATAGTAGGAAATGCAAGTACTATCTCTTACCAAGTATTACGATTATATGATTGCTACACAATACATATATAATATTAATAGTTAGATGGTATCTGACTGTTTTTGGAACAGGAATTGGAATAGGAGGTTTTTGAATGTGTATAGGGAAGGGGCATGTCGAATTTTGATCGGGAGAGAATTCCAAAAGTTGACAGAGCGGGCTATAAAGGAATTTTGGAATGAGGCAGTCTATGAGAAGGGATGTATAGGTCAGAGGGTCGGGATCTTGTAGTGAGGGAATGGATTGAGGTCTTAAATTGGAGAAGGTTGTAGGTATAAGAAGGAGGATAATCGGTAATAAATATTCCCTAGGAAATATTGTCTTCTTAAGGAGGGGAAGAGCCACCCTAACTCAGTGTAGTGGTGGGAGACACGGGAGCGTCTCGAGGTCCCAATTACAAATCTTACGAAGCTATTCATAAGTAATTTTATATGCAAATATAAAATATCTCTCCGTGATAATTTCGTCCGCGGTACAGACAACTTTTAATCAAATTATTAACATCCATAAAAAACTTCGTGAATGACTTTATCTTATCCTACAACATTTTTATTTACGAAAATTCTCAGAGGCGTTTTTTCTTTAAGTTAACTGATTTTATGAAGCAATAAATAAATAGCCATTTGCTTTTCACTTGAACCGTAAGACGATTTGATCAGATAATCGAGAAAATAAAAAAAATCTGGTGTGCCCAACACACAACTTTCACTTACCGCTCTACAATGAATAGAAATTATTTTCTAGCAATGTTGAGCTATTAAATAAAATTTGAAAATTTTGAACTGCATTTTGAACCGAGCTAAATTTTAAATCTCACAACTAACAAATCATTAATGTCATTATAATAATAAAAATCTTATTTATTATATTAACGGCTGATTACGGATTGTTCAACTATTAGTTATTAAACTGCTATTTTCCATTGCCAAGTTTACTAAAATGGAAATACGAGATTCGCATTGCCTGTCGTAGATAGGTTAAAAGTTATCACACCAAGTGGATACTGTTGAGATATCACAATGGGAAAATTCATCAAATTATTCACTAGTTTAATTTCCTATAAGATTGCATGATGATTTTTAGGGAATAAACGGACCATAGATACCTAATCATTTAAATATAATATCAGATCTAGATTTAATAAAATACAGTAAATGCATTTAAGCTTATAAATATATTCATGGAATATTTTTATATATCACGTCTTCTTTCAGACAAGTACAATGAAATAATATTTTAAACAATAATATAGCCTTGATTCGTTGGATCTCAAAAATATTTTTTTCAAACTTTAGTAAAAATTTAGTAAGAAAATTTCATTTAATTTCCTAGGAAACATGTGATTTACGTTAAATAGTGTTAGTTTTTAGAAATTATTATTTATATTTTTTCATCGCTCTCCATTACCTTCTACAACTTTGTTTATTAGATATTACTTTTTTTCTAAAAATCTTCGCTTTCCAACGATATATTATACGTATACCTTTTGACTATTATTTCCAGAGATTCATTTTTGGCTTTATAAGCATTTTTCTTTTTTTCTTCTTTGTTCAATTACTGCTCTTGTGATCCAGTAGGTTTCATATCTTCCTACTAAGAGTTTTGCTAAGAGTAAGTTAAACATTTATGCTATCTTCAGAGTTAAATAATGAGTTTTTCTAAAGTATGTCCATTACTGGTACGATCAGTAGAACAAATGAGTTTCGGGATGTCCATCACTAGTGCACAAAGGTGTTTGATTTTTTAAATTAGATTATAACTGCATAACTGAATATTGTTTTATAAGAAGAAGAATAGTTGGGGTGATCAGTCAAATAAGAAAGCAAAAATAAATGATAATATTTATTTTGTCATTTGCCGACGTTTCGATCTGAAGTTCAGGCCATCATCAGGAGTAAGAAAAGAACCAGATAACAAGGTATGAGAAATATAAAAATTACAGTAAAATGAAGTTGTTAGAATAATGACAATAGTAAGAACAAGAGACAAATAACAATAACAGGTACAAAGTGTGAAATGATAAAGTAAACATAGTCGAAAAGGTGACATAAGTATTGTAAAGGAAATCTTAGAATAAAATTTAAAACAGAAAAATATGAAGTAATATAAGAAATGGAAATAAATAGTAAAATTAAGATATAGTGAATAGAATATTTAGATAGAAAATTGAGATATTGTAAAGTCTATGAATATGTACAGACAAAGTATGAAATAATAAAGAGTTAAACAGAGAAAAGGAATGAAAGGAAGGAGGAGAGAAACTGAGAAGGTTGAAACAAGTAAGAGAAGAGATAACACACCTCTGTTTAACTCTTTATTATTTCATACTTTGTCTGTACATATTGATAGACTTTACAACATCTCATTTTCTATCTAAATATTCTACTCACTATATCTTAATTTTACTATTTATTTCCATTTCTTATATAACTTCATATTTCTCTGTTTTACATTTTATTCTAAGATTCCCTTTACAATTCTTAGGTCACCTTTTTTGACTATGTTTACTTCATCATTCCACACTTTGTACCTGTTATTACTATTTGTCTCTTGTTCTTACTATTGTCATTATTCTAACAACTTCATTTTACTGTAATTTTTATGTTTCTCTTACCTTGTTATATGGTTCTTTTCTTAGTCCTGATGATGGCCTGAACTTCAGGTCGGAACGTCGGCAAATGACAAAATAAATATTATCATTTATTTTTGCCTTCTTATTTGACTGATCACCCCAACTATTCTTCTTCTCATTATTCACGACAGTCAACTATTTAACCACTATTATGAATATAGTTTTAATTTTAAAGTATTAATAGAAAAAGGAGACCATAATATCCGACGAAGAAGCTTATAACTATAATAATTACGGCGTCATAAACCAAAAAAAAAAATGTTAGCTGTTAAAAAAATGTCCATCACTGGTTCGCTTACCCACCCTATGCATCTCCAATTTGTATTGTCAGATATTTTAATCTACATCTTCGTTATGTAGATAAACTCGTTATCATTTGGTTTTCGACACTATTTATTTCCTTTTCGCCTCTCAAACACAGCGTCCCGTTAATAGGACAATTTTGAATAAAAGCTCATTAAAAGAGTTTGAACTGATAAACATTTCCTTCGCTAACAATATGCAGGTACGATTTTTAGTTTTTGAGATATTTTAATTTATTTACAAAAACACTTCAAAAAGTCGACTCCAGCCGACTTTACCCAGCGTTACACATCGGAAATCTGACGGCTCAATCTAATTCACTCTTCGCAAAGAAGTGTAAAACGCGACTAAAGAAAAAATGTTTTACTTCTAAATTAGTGACTATAACGAAAATGTTTTGCAATTCAATAATGAAATAATTTTAAAATTTACAGTTTTAGAAAACTGAAAAAAAAAATCATCATTCCTAGTTAAATTTTATTATATTACTTTTTTTTTATTTATTTATTTATTTAGAAATATAACAATCTGTCTCGTGAATAATAACTATAGTGATATGGAATATAACACATTCATGCCATAATCAATGATAATCAAAAACTATGTACAATAAAAAATAAAAAACCTAAAGATAAATAAATTAAAAACATAAAAACACAGTCGTATGACTGTGTTTTTAAATATATACAATCAGGCGAAGAAACCCAAGCCAGGCTTCTCCCTCCAACTATAGAAGGAAAAACGTGACTTCAAGAGATCCCTGCGTTACTCTCTCAAACGCATCACTGCTTCTAAAGCCAGTGGAGTTTAAGAGAGAGCGCTTTAGCCACATACACTCATGTCTTGATTGGAGAATCTCGCCATAGCCAGAACTCCAAGATATATACTACAAAAGATCTCTGGGCCACTGCCGCTTCAACCTTCGAGGAGGATTGTAGGGATAAGTGGAAATTCCTTAAAGATATATAAATAAAGTTTGTATTTATATTCGACGTTGAAACTATAAAACTAAATACGACAACGTTAATGAAAGCCGGTAAAGAACTAGGACTCGAAATAAACGTGGATAAAACAAAATATATGGTTAGCTGCAAAAATGGCGATACTACTGGTGATATCGATATAGATGGTAATATGTTTGAACAGGTAGATAAATTTAGGTATCTAGGTTCTACGATAACTAGAAAAAACGAAATTGAAGAAGAGATTAAGGTTAGACTGAAGGCGGGGAATGCTTGTTATTTTTCTGTGACAAAACTACTTAGTTCGCGCCTCTTGTCCCGAAACTTAAAAATTAGAATCTATAAAACAATTATCTTGCCTACAGTTCTTTATGGATGCGAAACTTGGCCGCTTACATTAAGGGATGAGCAGCGTCTTAAGGTTTTTGAAAATAAAGTTTGCGTAGAATATTCGGACCGAAGAAGGATGAGTTAACCGGAGAGTTCAGACGGTTACACAACGCCGAATTGCGTGAGCTGTATCCGGGTAATATAATTGAGGTAATTTCATCGCGAATCAAATGGGCTTGTAAAGTTGTTGGGCTTAGTACGGGCTTAGTAACGAGAGAATTCTTAAAATGTTAATATTTGCTGTGCCGAATGGTAAGCGTCCGAGGGGTAGACCGAAGCGAAGGTGGGAAGATTGCATCAAAGCCGATCTGAAGGGACTGGGTTTGGACGGCGAACGGTGGAGGGAGGTGTGTAACAAGCGATTGGTGGTGTCGGCATCGAACCTTCGGGTTCGCTAAGCTTTTTATTATTATTATAAACTACGTTTACAAATAAAACTTTACAACATATATATATATATATATATATATATATATATATATATATATATATATATATATATATATATATATATATATATATATATATAATGTTGACATTTTTTAAATAAAGTTTTTGGTTTATATTTCTGAATATACAGGAGTACCTGATTTACCACAAGAGCACAAAACTGTTTAATTAAAATTGTACTTGCTACAGGCTTTTGAAATGTTAAACTATATGTTCAAATACCATTTCACTAGATAGATAGATAGATAGTTTAATTTATTTGTCTAAGGAAATTCCTGTACAAATAAATATAATGGTATAATTAACAATGTTAGATCTTGAGTCTAGTACTGCATTCAAACATAACATCAACAATGTCCACAGCATTAAGTATGACTAATATAATAACAGATTAGTAAACTATATATATATATATATATATATATATATATATATATATATATATATATATATATATATATATATATATATATATATACATACATAACAATTAGTAAAACTTTTTTTTTATTTTTTTTTTTTAAATATTCGTATAATCATATAACATATAATTAATATACGTTATATGATTAACTTTACCACTTAACAGTTCAATGAACAGCCCTGTATGAAATAATACAGTTGGTTTATTTTTTTCGTAGTGTCTATTTTCAGTATCTACCACACTAGCATCTTCTCTGGATTCAGTGATAAATGCCTTCAAGAACTTATTCCCGGCTCGTTGAACTTGATACATTGGATCAGAAAATGAGTTACCGGGTCAGTTACAAGGCAGTTGCATGCCCCACATACCTCACTGGATTTAATAGTCAAAGTAGGATTTTTTAAGTATATTTTCATAAAATCTTTACTTGCTACTCTGAGACGACTAACGGCTCTTAATTTGTTTAAATTCAGAACCCTGAACTGAAGATAATCCTATGGTCTGGTAACATTAAAGGAGCAGATTTTTCTAAATCTTTGGTTTGATTTAGAGTTTAGCACTCTGTCGATGTCCTTGGATACCATTTCACTATAATATAGTAATATTAATGAAGAGTCGCAATTCATCCAGCCATTTCGAACTAGTTGACAAGGCAAGGTGTTGCAATGCTCAGGTTGGAGTCGCCTCGATAGCAGAAGTCGTAGATCCACTCCCGAATATCCACCTGTACAATTTGAAGTACGTTTCCTGCCCCGTGTTATTACGATCGATCAGCTGTTCACCTTCAGTTACCAAACAATTCAGTTCAGGTTCAATCGGTCACGGTGAGCATTTCGGGCTCAAGATTTGCGAAACCGATCTTTCATAACGCAACATCCGAGTCGCGTTTGATATTTAAATATATTACGGATTTAAAATAACATTAAAGTATAAAATACACATGATTGGCAATCTTTCTCGAAAGTTGACTCATTTAAATACAAAAATAACCTTAAGAAATGTTCGACTTATTTAGGCAAAGCAACCGGAAAATAAGATACTACTTTTGCTATGTTCCACATGATAACACAGGTCAACAAACATATAAATATATGTATATAATTTTGGATTCTGTAATAATAAGGACATTCTAAAGATTATATCACGTCATTAGTTAAGTACACCTCACTAAAAAAAAGAGAGTTTTCAGAAATAAAAATAGTTACTAATTTTTAAAATTTAGTTCCTTCATATTAACACATTACAAACGATTCCACGACAACTTACAGGAACATCCTAACACACTCATAAATGACATGGCCACTACGAATATGCCAGGTAACGTCTGTAGGAGACTGAAGAGGAGCTGGATGAGAGACCTCCTCGCCTAATATAGATATCACGCCGAGTGAGGTGCCGCTGGGCACTGCTCCTCCTCATGCCTTTCATGACATTATATTTAGCAGCAATCGATCTCACATTCACTGGTTGTCATTACCATTATGACAGGAGTGAATAAAAAAAATAAACCCCCCAAAAAAAGGTCCTATTTGCAAAGATAGTAACACCACCGTTTGGTCGGCATAGAACCTTCAGGTTCGCTAAGCCATTTATTATTATTTGTAATGAATCGGTAGAATCATTATATTTTTTCATTCAACTCTTCCCATTTTTCATCCGGGATTAAGTTATGTTTTTTCATTCTAAAAAACGACATTAATATTTCTATGCTATGTGTGCTTATATATCTGCCCCGCCGACATTTTTTGATGACGCCGCCATAAAGTAGCCAACCCAATTAGTGAGTTCAATCAGATCAAGGCAAAGATTTTGTTTTTGACATCTGTACCCGACCGATATATACCAAGATCCAATAATCCCCTGTATATTCTTAACACGTATACATTTAACGGGAAAAAACATATGTTTATAATTAATGCAAAGTTATTCTAATTTTCGATGTAATTTTCTCGTATTAGTTTATGTTTTACTAAAAAAAAAATAAAATATTAATAAATGAAATGAAAATATAGCACAAAATAAAAGTGCTTTCTAATTAAATTTCTGTTAAAAGTTAGTGAAAAAACATTAACAATCGAAGCGAAGGTGGAAAGATTGCATTATAGCCGATCTGAAGGGACTGGGTTTGGACGGCGAACGGTGGAGGGAGGTGTGTAACAAGCGATTGGTGTCGGCATCGAACCTTCTGGTTCGCTTAGCCTTTTATTATTATTATTATTACCTCATTTCTAAAAAGGCTTAATTAAAATTATTCTTGAGAAGGAGTTAGTCGAGGGTGCGGTCAAATAAATAAAAAAAAATAAAATATATAAATTATTTTAATTTTTGCCGACGTTTCGACCCACTTTGCAGGTCGTCTTCAGGGCATAGGATGTTGCACTGCGGGAGGCAGTTGAAACACTGTTGAGTGTGTCGAAGTGGGTCGAAACATCGGCAAAAATAAAAATAATTTATATATTTTATTTTTTTTTTATTTATTTGACCGCACCCTCGACTAACTCCTTCTCATATTATATCAACGGTCAACCATCTCTACATCATTAAAATTATTCTTACTTTTTAAAGTTCTCTTTTAAAATTCTTGTTTTCTTATAGAGTTATTTATACTTAATAATCTATCCTAACGATATTACACTAATGTTACCCTATTAATCTTACAATTTCTTCACTTCTTAACCTTTAGTCCCGTTATCTGTTTACTTACAATCAAATGTAACCTCCACTAGCTTGTTATCCGCTGTTATCATAGTATTATGTTATCTTATTCTTATTTTAACTTTACTGTAACAATACTTATTCAATTTTCAATCTATTTATTCGTTAACATTCATTTTCTTTATCTGTTAACTCACAGTTATCTAATGTAATCTCTATTAGTTTGTTATACACTTATTCCTTATCTTTTATCGCTATCTGTTTACTTTTTACTTACATGCTATATTCTCCTTTATTTTTTTTTTTATTCATACTTATTTTCCATTTGTTTGTATCTTCTACATATATAATACTTAATATTTAACTACATTGTCACCCACTATATCTCTGATATCATCTTTTATTTATGTATCTGACGACTTCTTATTTTATATCTACTTATATTTATTTTTTATTTTCAACATCTTTTGTAGCCCTGAAGACGACCTGCAAAGTGGATCGAAACGTCTGCAAAAATTAAAATAATTAATATATTTTAATTTAGTATTTATTTGACCGCACCCCCCGATTAACTCATTCTCAAATTATATCAACGGTCAACCATCTCTACATCATTATAAAAGTTATTGCTCTAATTACATTTCAAGCAGGATTTCAAGCATCAGTTAAACACCATTCCATAGCAAGTTAGTTTTTTTCTTTCTTCCTAATATATACATACAAAAAAAATCTTTTGCGCTGAACCACCCGCAAAACTAAATCCTGGATCCGTTAGTGTTATATTAAAAAAGCTGTCTAAACGTATTGTATGTAGAACTGTAGATAATTAGTGTTAGCTGAGAGGTAGGATGTAGTGAAAGGACTAATTACTGTGAAAATCCAACAGAGAGCACTGATACCATCGCAGCTCCTAGGAACTAGATCACCATTGTCTTACAGCGCAATCTATTTTAATTACTAGCAATATTCTCATCCCATCTTGGTTATATCAACAACTGATATTCCTTTATATAAATTTACAGTGGCTCGCAATCAAAATGATACACCTGAATATTGATAGAAATTATTCAATGAATAAATAGTTCAATATATTTTAGATTAAAAACAATAATTTATTTTAATAAATAAATATCCAAGTAAAGTGTTATATTTTCTTCTTATGTTATTTTTCTTGGTGTGGGGATGTATGGCGGCTTCTAGTGTAAAACATATTAACTTTATAGTAGAAATTTTCACAGGGCATAGTGAATAAACATGTTTACATAAACATTAAAAGAAGAAACTTGAAAGAAATTGAAGAAAATTTGTGCTAAAAAACTGATTTAGTTTTTATCAGGCTAACGCCCATAAACATTCTGCCATGCAAGTTAATGAATGGCTATTTTATTACTTCCCTAAAGTTATAAAAACACCATCACAGTGTCCAGATTTTAATCTGATAGAATACCTGTGGGCAAAATTGGAGGTTGAAATTAGAAAACATAATATTTCTAGCAAAGAAGATTTTTAAAAATATCTTTTTGAAGAATAGTATAAGCTAAGCCATAAATCACCAAAAAGTGTGTCGACTCCATTACAAACAGACTGAAAGGAGTAGTAGGAAATAATGGCAAAGTGTTGAACTAAATTAATAGTTAATAAGAAGTGAGGTGTATCATTTTGACTGTGAGGTAAAATTATCCATTTTTTTGGATTATTATTTTCAATAATCAACCATTGTAATCGACCAGAAAATTCAAAAACTTAACTCTCCCCATTTTACGTTTTACGTTTCAGGATAATTAGAATTCGAAAATCGAATAACAATTTTGTTGCCCGTTCGCCGTCCGCTCATTTCCTCCAGAACTACTGGACCATTTGTTTTAAATATGGATTTAAAGTCAGAGGTTACCCGAGGATGTTCCTCCTTCATCCACATTACTATTCGCTTTTTCCTTTGAAGATGCGGCTAAAAAACCTGTGTTGCTCTTGACTGTATCGCATAAACGACTGTACCGATTTTAATAAAACTTGGCTAAAGTCTTCTTCTCGATGCCCTTTAGATTTATCTATATAGAATTCAACGAAAAGTAGTCGGAAAAAAAGATACGAGGGGTGGTAAAATTAGGTTCTAAATAACTAAAAAAGTATATACCTTTTTGTTAATATCGTTAATGGTTATTTAAAATTTACGAAATTTCCTTTTTAAAAAATCGTTAAAATCTAACGATTTGGAGGAAAGATATGGTCTCTAGATATTTTTTGTGAGTTCTCCTGCAAAGATTATATCCTTTATTTTAATTTTTTGATTTTAGAAAGTGTTACTGAAGTAATGCTATCTTTTTTTTTTTTTTTTTTTAACAAATTGCTATTAATGGAAAAAAAATAGGCCGATAATAGGAACCATCTTTTAATTATATTTCTTTGTTACTAGGAAAGTAATGTTATTTTAGATGTATATTTGTTTAAAAATAATAAACCATTGTTTCTTGTTTTTTAGAAATTAATATGCAGCGTTTTTTTGTTTGAGTGTATTTTACATTCTTTTGCAAATGTGCACAACTGAATGATATCTCTGTCTAAATCTGCTTGCACTTGGAAAACGTTATCGTTTATTTCAAGTTGTATTTATCATATTTGCTGTATTTTTGTATACTTATTTTATTAAGTAAATTTAAAAAAAGACACTAATGATCATTGCCTTTCCTACAGGACTCCTATGCATATCTGCTCTGTCATTCACAAATAAATTATTTTTTAATCTACCTAACAATGTCATGTAATTGTATTATTATTATTATTAGTTACTCTTTCTGAATCCTGACGTATTTCAGTTACTTTACAAGAAATATATAAAATTATTGAGGCGTTCATGTTAGCATGTATTTGTTGTGAGGTCATCCCTGGTGTATCTATTGCAGAGATCTTTTCTTCTTAGCGATATTACTTAACATCTGTTATTAATATATATATAATCAAGTACATCAGATATAATTCTGATTAAATAATCAAACCGTTATCTATGTTTAGATTGGTAGTCTTGGTAAGTCACTACATACACAAATGGTCTTGAGGCCAACCCAAAGATAACCGGGACACAACTTTATTGTAGGTATGTCGTAGGAAGCAGTTAGTGGTTGGGCGAGGCTCTGGGCTGGGCCAGTTTCAACTTTATTAACAAGAAATTACAGAGTTATCAGGAAAATTTGCTATAATCTTTACAATCCAATATGGTTTATTAATTGAAAAAAAATTTATCGAATGCCATTGACCTTAATACTGCTTCAATTACCTATCTAACAACTGTTTAGATTTGTTTAACAATCTAGTAAATGTCTCAAAAGTAAAAATAAAGCAACAATTTTAAATTTTAAGGAGTCCACCTACGCAATCAACACACATTTTTACTTTCACCTACGTATATATGTAATATATAGTAAGGGTAAGTATTGCGATATAGAAAATTTTCGAATCTGAGTTTTCAACGGAAATACACGTTATGAGGTACCCTGAGTCGAAATGACCAAGTCCTGTGTGTCTGTGTATGTTAGCAGTATAGCTCAAAAACGAAAAGTCCTACGAAACTGATATTACGTATTTAAGATAGGTATATGCCTTAGATACGGCAACTTTTTTCCTTAAAATCGGCTAACTGGAAGTGCCACTTTATATCAACGCTGAAACACATTTTCACAATTTTCTCAAAAACGGCAATAACAATTTTGATTAAACTCGGTGAATCATTCTATAATTAAGTGGCCTTTAATATAAATTAGGTCTTAACCCCATTGATGTCACTTTACAGGGATTAAATCTCCAATTTTCATATACGTCTTCCTCTAAAGTACCTTTAATATGGTTTATTTTAAAAAGATAATCATTTCACATTATTCAAATTTACGAAAAAATGCTAAATATAACTTTTGAAAAAATTTGATAAGTTAATAAAGGTGAAAAAAAATGCAGAAAAACCTGCGTTGCTCTAGACTGTAGTGCCTAAACGAATGTACCGATTCAATGAAACTTCGCTAAAGTTATTTTCTCGATACTCTTTAAATTTATCTATATAACATACTTCAACGAAAAGAAGCTGGAAAAAAAGTTCCGAGGGATGGTAAAATTAAATTCCGAATAACTCAAAAAATATACGTTTTTTGGGGGGATATTGTTTTTTAAAAGTTTATGGAATTTCCCAAAAACCAAAAAAAAAAAATCGTTAAAATCGGACAATTAGGAGGAAAGATATGGTCTAGTTTTTTTCCCTGAAGAGGCGAATATTTGGATAAATTTAAAATATACTTTATTAATTGTTGAGACTAAAAAAACCTTTTTTCTACAGATATTTAATAAAGTATCTTTCCTAAGAACATTTTTCATAAGAAATAAGTACCTAAATTTATACCTTTATTCTCAGTTTTAAATTTCAACACTGCAATCACCACCTCCGGAATCAACTTACTCATATTCTACATAGATAACTTTTTCAACTAAAAATATCACTAAAATGACATCACTTAAAAATGTTGAAATTGGAGTTAGTCATTCTGAGGTTTATAAAAGCAAAGAAAGTTGTGTGGTTTATAAATGCAGATGGAGTGACTAGATTTTTATTGCCTGTCGTCGATATATTAAATAGACATTTTGTAATTATAATGGTCTTAATGAATTGTTATCTGTAAGCTTTAAGCTTTAGCTTCGTTTAAAATGCACTTCAAAAAAATTTATAACAGCCCAGTATTGCCAGAAAATAATTTCTATTCATAGTAGATCGGTAAGTGAAGGTTGTTGTATGTTGCGCGCACCAGATTTTTTCTATAATTCGGGAGGCCAAATTAAGTAATCGTGTTGGAGAAGGTTTGAACGTGAGTAACGAAAGTGTAAGATAAATGTACCGGTAAAATAAACACGTTCAAAGATATTTTCAGCATTAATGCGAACCACAACTTTAGTTCTGACTAGTGTTACCCAAATGCAAGACCAAGACTCCTTGCCAGTCTTGGTCTTGCGCCAGAGTCTCACAACAGTCTTGCAGTTACCTATTAGCCTATTACCATAGAGATATTACAATAATTTTTCAGATTGTGGAAACTTAACTAAGCCATAATGAAAAATTGGAAGAGTTAAATGAAAAAATATATTGGTCATACCTAAAATTGTCAGGTATTAGTAACTATTTTACCTCAATTTTTATTCACAAAAACAATTTTTTTTTTACCAGTCTTGGTCTTGGTCTTGCAACAGTCAGGCGGTCCGATTTCGGGCAACACCAGTTCTGACGGTGAAACTTTGCAAATGGGTTTAATTGACAGGAAATTTAGTCTTTTAAAATTTCGTTTTTTATACATATTGAATTATCATATCATTCATGATATATTTAGAAAAATTCTAACAGTGTATAATATTCTATATATTATCATATTATTATTATATAATTTAAAAGACTCAAAATAAATTCTCCACACTTTTATTAGACTATGATAAGGCCTATTTTGACTTACGGACTTGAGCTATGGAGCTCCACTAAACCATCGAATTTCTGTCGTAGCCAATCCTTACAATCAAAATCCTTCATAAAATTCTCAATGCTCCCTACTTTGTAATAAAACCATCCATAATGACCTCAATGTTTCTTATCTTTTAAATCTGGCACAATCCAGGTATCTATACTTCCATAATAAATGTCGGAACTATCCGAGTCCCCAAGTTTCAAATTTTACGTACTTCCTCTTCAATTCCTGATAACGCTCCGAGGCGTCTGAAAAAGACATGGTCCCGTGATCTCCTAATGTAGATATATTATTAGAGTGCTACCATTGGGTAGTTTGCCAACAAGTGTATTCACGTCATTATATCCATATGTTCAAATTTACTGGATGTATTTCTTTAATACAATTGTAAATATCATTAAGAAATAAAAAAATAATATTAAATAGATACGTTTAATAAAAAAAACAATCTATTTAAGGTAAATAAAATTTCGGTACTCCTTCGATGCAGAATTTGATAATCGAAAACTCTTATTATCTGAGTTGTTCTCTTATACAACTAATTTCTAATGTGAAGAATCATATAGAACAATGTATTTAAGTTTTTTTGATTTTTTTTACCATTTTATTGAATTATTAAGTTGTTTTTTTTACTAGGCATTTACACTATGTTGATACATGATCACACTATGATCGATGTTTTCGTCATCATAAGACATAAGACCGCAGCATTGGAATCGAGAGATTCTCCTCTGTCACACCCATACTCTATAAAGTGGGCAACTTAAATTTATTAAGGGTTGAAACCTAACGATTGAGCTTGATCACGGCTCAAACACCTTCCTGCACAATTCTTAGCGCATTTTGGCTTGACCTACTCATTAACATACTTAATTTGTAATTCCCTCTTGGAGGCAAAATAGGAAATATTCATTTCTTAAAATAATTTCTACAAATGGTGTGAGTGAGACTATAATCGGAAATATTTACGAAAATCTAGAATGCAAAAGGCCTCTTAAACGGTCGATCTCGTTCGTGAGTTGTCCATCAAGATAAAATGCCTCTGACTACTTAATACTAAAAATGCTTCATCAACGCGCTTAACACATTTCTTAGCGTGTTAAATTTGTTTTTCGTTATAAATGGAAAACGACTTACTTCTATCAGTTGGGTGTTATTTTATTACAAGATGACAAAAAAAAAATTTATTACAGAAATACTATTGTAAAACTCCAAAACAAAGCCATAAGTCTCTCAAATACTTGTAAATAATAAAAATTACTAAGCCCCCTTTTGGGCAGAAAAAAATAATATCACTTCAGTGCAGATTGTTTTGATATTATACTTCAGTTCTACAATACCAGTTCCAGTCACCTCTACAATCTTCCTTAAAGATTGAAACGGTAGTGGCCTTAAAGATCTTTTGTAAATACTTCACTGGAGCTGGATACGTCATATGAGCTTATGTGGCTTTAGTGCCCTCTCTTAGTCTCCACTGGATTCCCGTCCTAAGTGATGAGCTGATAGAGAAGCGGAAGGCCCGACTCAGAGCTCTCTCGGCTGCCTGTCATTAAATATGAATGTGTTTTTATATATTTATTTAATGTTGTATGAAGTTACACTTCTTTCGTTTTCTTTTTCTTTTCTTTTGTAATAATTTTTCTATTGTTTTTGTTATTTTATATATGGTATGGATGAGCCTGCTCAGATCTAATATTCAATGCCTTTAATTATGCCTGCAAACTATTATTTCTCAATAAAATAAGATTTTAAAATAAAATTGGCAAACTTTATCAATTTAAAGTGGTCCCAAAAACACTTGTGCACCTATATGCTTTCCATGTCAATCACGTGACAATTTGATCGCAAAAGCGAAAAAAAAATATATCGAGATATCACAAAAATATTTGGCCGTTTGACATGATCTTCCCCCCCCCCCATGTCAAAATAACGATATTGTATAAGCCAAACGGTCCAAATTGTTTTTAGACCCCCTTTACCTCGGTTTTGTGATTAAATTATCTCACAATTCAAGAGTGTTTCAATTAGGTATTGATGATTTTTTAGTAACTCATTAAATCGGAGTTAAATTTCTTCAACAAGCCAGTCCCCTCAAAAATTGAGTACGATATCTTGGATAGAAAACTCACCTGGAACATACACACCAAATAAAAAAAACGAGAACTCACCAAACGATACAAATAACTGTCACATCTTTTAGACTACATATCTCCACGCAACTTACTAAACAAGCGACTAATCTACACCACTACTGTTGCTCAATACCAAGGCCGCCTAACTATTGTTAGACCAAGATCAGAACTGGTAAAAAAATCAATAATTTTTTAATAAAAATTAAGGCAAAACACTTGACAACCTTAGTTACTATATGTTAATAACTGGTATAACCAATATACTTTTGGTGGATTTAACTCCTTTAATTTTTCATTCGGGTTTTGTTCGGTTTCTCCTATCTAAAAAATTACAGTAATATCTCGATAGTAATAAGCTAATAAGTAACTGAAAGACCAAGACTCATTTCGAGTGGGCAACATTAACGTCCACATAAACGGAAAAGAAACTGCACAGCTCGTAATACTTCGAAATATTGTAAATATACCCTGTTATATTTCAAATCACAACGACATGAATATAATAAACAGTAAAATCCTACAAACATAACAAATACATTCCACATTTCAACTATTAACCACCCTAATCTACTTGTCCTCTCTTTTTCTTCCTCCCTGTTACCTGGGGCGCCTCAAAGAAGACTAAAAAGGCAGTGGCCTCGGGATCTGCTACGCAGTTGCAAATATAATGTATAATAATAAAAAATTAGTAATAATAAATTGTCTATTGTTTAAATCTACTGATTGAAAATAGCACAAGAATTTTAGTAAATAAAGTTGTGGGTCACGATGAAATGAAGCCAGTCACGAAGTTTTAAGCGAATGTTAATAATTTGATAAAAATGGATCTGCACCACGAAATATAAGATACATATCGATGTTCTGTTCGATATTTAAATGTGAAAAAATAATAAAATCATTCATTCGATGCCTAATAATCCGTTGGATTATTACTTTCTTGCGAAATCCCTCCCCACCTTTATCTTCATAATCCATTTCCCAATTGCTCTTAGCCATCGACTTTATATAAATGCTTACGTGACAACTTTAACAGCCCGAGCCAGGTCGGCCAAACCGCACGCACTTCGGTTCCACGGCCAGTTCACAGCCTGGTCACTAGGTCGATATCTGGACCGAGCTCTCCTTCCAGGAACTACCATCCAGCTAGAAAATTAGGGTCGAAAAAAAATATTGAAGTTAAAAAATAAATTTATTTCTTTATTCATTATTGTATGTAAGCAATCGAATTGTAAGGAAGCTATATTACTTTTTACTTTCCTACCTATACTAGGTAAGGAAAGTATTGCGATCGGGTAAAATTTCTGATATGCTGTTTTCGACGGATCTATACGTTTCAGAGCCCTCTGAGTCCAAAAAACACATTTTCAGCCATTTTTCTGTCTGTGCCAAGATTATCTGGAGAACTAATGAAAAAAAAAAAAACTATTACCAAAGTTACAGCTATTAAATTTCTAATGTAAGATTAATGGTACATATCTTGGTGTCAGAAAGGGGTGAATGAGAGAAAAAAGATAACTAAGTGAAAGTAACATATATCGATACTACGGTATACTGTGTCTAGTCTGCACTGAAGTGATATTATATTTTTCTGTCTAAAGAATGCCTTAATAAGTTTTATTATTTATTGGTATTTGAGAGACTTATGGCTTTGTTTTGGAGTTTTACAATAGTATTCCTGTAATAATTTTTTTTTTTTTTGTTATCTAAGAATAAAATAAGACCCAACTACTAGAAGTCAGCCGTTTTCCATTTATAACGAAAAACAAATTTAACACGTTAAGAAATTTGTTAAACGCGTTGATGAAACATTTTTAGTTTTAGATAGTTAGAGGCATTTTATCTTGATGGACAACTCACGCACGAGGCCGATCGTTTAAAAGCCCTTTGTATTTTAGATTTTCGTAAATATTTTCGATTATAGCCTCATTCACACCATTCGTAGAAATTATTTTAAGAAATGAATATTTCTTTTTTTGACCTCCACGAAAGAATTACAGATTAAGTAATTCGATTAATCAGCTTCGAAAATTTTTACAATCACAATACTTACCCTTAACATTTATTACATATATAGGCAAGTGTAAGTAAAAATAAAACGAGTTAAAAACAACAGTAATCTTACATTAGTCGAAATAACCGTTACAATCTTATCAAAATAACTTCGTTGACTTATTTTGAACATATTCATGTTATTTTTTCACATAGATAATGCCTACCACA
Source organism: Nezara viridula (assembly GCA_928085145.1). Lineage (NCBI taxonomy): Eukaryota > Metazoa > Arthropoda > Insecta > Hemiptera > Pentatomidae > Nezara > Nezara viridula. The sequence goes on from OV725080.1 coordinate 162,083,637, forward strand.
TTTAGTAGCCATTTTATCGTTAACTATTAGTTATATTAATTTTAACTGTTACATGAAAATGATAAAATTGATACTACGCCATTTTTATCAGGATTTTTTATCAATAATTAAAAACATCAAAATCAAATTCGAACAAAATTTTTATCTGGAATTTTTAAAAATTATTTGATGAATTTTAATTTTTATTGTTTCTATCATAGTAACAGATTCATATAACTATTATTATGGAGTAATCGTTTTTTGTTTTTAATTTTTATTGTTATTCATTTTTTGTGAAACCCATTCTAAATGTAAAATATTGTAAATTTTATTTATTTTTAAATGATATGTATATAACTTGTAAAACCATATTATTCTACAATAGTCAAGCAAGGCTATATTTGTATGGGAACCCTCCAATAACAAATAAATTACTATCTATTTATCTGTCTATCCGTTAAACGTATTCTACTATACCTGCTAATAGATAGATAAAGTATTTTGCAATGGAATTGAAAGGCAATTTTCTGGGGGACTGGGCCCCTAACCACGGCAATATTGGGGGGGGGGGGAGGCTGAATCTCTGCGAGCCCCTTGCAGAGATGGACAAATGCAATTCTGAGTACTGAGTGTCGTGTGTTTTACAGAAATACTGACCTTTTTTGAGTACCGAGAATTATATTACTACTTCAGTTGATGTCAAACGATTAACTGAAGTAGTAATTGGATGTCCAATAGTGATACATTTTGAGTAAAAAGGAAAAAGTGCATTTCCCCATCCCTGGCTCCTAGTAGTCTGCGCCTATGGTCAATAGAAATTTTTTAAACATAATTTCTTTCTGCATATAAGTGCATATTTTTCTGCCCTGACGATGCTTGAATTGTCAAAACGTTGGCAAGTTAACTGATCACCTTTATGATTGAGCTACATGGCTTTATAGCTAGGACTGTTCCATTTATACATTATAAATACAAACATACATTATAAATCCATACTCTTTTCGAGCTGTTTGATTATTTTTAATTTCCTACCTATACTAGGTGAGGAAAGTATTGCAATCGGGTAAAATTTCCGAAAAACATATTTTTAGCCATTGGTCTGTCTGTCTGTGCCAACATTTTCTCGGTAACTACTGAACCGATTTTGTTGCTTCTTTTTTTATTTTGTAGAATTTTGACTACTGATGCCTGTAATAGAACGTCGGTGCTCCATAAGCAATAGCTTGAGCGCAATAAATGAAAAACATGTTTTCCTATAGAATGTAGCGCGAAAACGGCTTTAACGATTTTGATGAAACTATCCTATAAAGTTCTAATAATCGTCCTTTCAATTTTTGTATATAGACTAAATAACCGAGAAAATTCAGAAAAAAAAAGTTATAAAGAAAAGAAAAATATTATGGGGCCTCCCTAAGTGTATATTATACGGTAAAATTCATAATAAAACTTTTGAAAGGTAATTAAATTATCAACAAAACAAAAGAAAAATCATCGGAATCGAACTAGTATTAGCGATGATACAGCTTATTCTATTTTTTACAATTTTTTTTAACTTATTACTTTCCTACCTATACTAGGTAAGGAAAGTATTGCAATCGGGTCAAATTTCCGACATGCGGTTTTCGACGGATCTGTACGTTTCAGAGTCCCCTGAGAAACGTGATGAAATCATTAGAGAGTATTGAAATGTTTATACTGATTTTTACACACTACCTTAAGCCGGTTTACATTGCTTTAGTTTATCAAATAAATCTAGTTCAATTTTTTTTTTCTTCATGAACATATGTAAAGATATAAAAACTTTTCTATAACAGGGTAGGAAAGTCGTGTGAGTGGACACACCAGATTTTTTAATATATAATATACAGACAGGATCGTGTTCTAATATTCCCACAAACATTATACGTATGTTTCCAAGTTTATTTATTAGTCACTGAATAGAAATGAGACTGATGACACATGATAAGGTGGACATGACAAGAATAAAAAAATTTATTATGAGTAGACGCATGCGATTCATATAAGTGAAAAGGACAGGTACTTGATTGGTAGACTTGAAAATGGTTCAACGAGCCGAAACGTCGTAATTTGATGTGTAGTCATTAAGTTGACAAAATTGTTGTAAAATTGGCTGATAATAATTAAACTTAGAAATAATTAGTATGCACCGAAGAAGAATTGAAGAAATATTGAGAATTATATATATATGATGTGATCGAATCCCGGCCCTACTTCCCAACACGGCTGGTCCCCGCGGGAAGTTAGACCATTACCCTCTTAATTGGGGAGGCCTACAGGTGTAATACTTGTAAAAAACAGGCTATACAATATATATATATATATGATGTGAACTTTTTTTTTTTTTGTCCACGCCTACCTCGCCTTTTAGTCTTTACGTTGATTTCCTCAACGGGCGGGGGATTAATGCCAGAGTTAAAAGTCTTACCGGCAACGAAACGCGAACTCGTAATTTTCATGATTGATGTGAACTAATACGTTAAGTGTTACTCTACTTCCTAGAAGAGGTGGAAGCTCCCCCCCCCCCCCCCTCGAGAGTGACACGAGCGAAGTTGGAAACGACCCAGCGGCTCGACCCAGATCCGCTTTGTCGAAATCAAAAGAAACCCCGTCACGGCCCTGCTCACCTGTGACAGGGTTCGCTGGCTATTATCACTTTCTGAAATTAATCGATAGCTCGTTACTCCCTAATCGAAATAGTTATCGTGTCGTCGAACCGTGTCCACTATTAACTATCGGATTATAGGCCTCGTCCATTGGCAAGGAATAGCAAATATCGAATAGATATGATAGTAATAAACATGCAAAACTGTATTATAATTAATATAAATAGTAGTTAAGGAAGTTAGTATATTTGCTTTTATATATCGTCGGTTAGTATCAAAAAGTCAATAAGTACACCTTTGTTCGATTTAATCCTAAGATACATAGTTGTTAATTTCGATTATGTTTATCGATATTAAGTGCATAAAATAACACAAATACTTTTATATGTGAAAAGTGTTTTCACTAGCGGCATCTACTAGTTCATCTCCACCTGTTCAAAAGTTTTTATTTTTTTATTTTATTTATTTAATGAAATTTACAACTGTATAAACAATACAACTAAAAAAAATCACACATTAGAAGTCATGACATGGACAGACTTGAAGAGATACTACCCAGTGGTAGCACTCCCTATTTAATTCTAGGTGAGAAGATCACGAGGCCATCTCCTTTTCAGACGCCTAGGAGGATTATCAGGAATCGAGGAAGAAACAAGGCTGGAAACAAGTGGATTTGGATGGGACTGGAGTTTATCATGAAAGGATAGGTATCTGGCTCGGGCTAAATCAGCGAAATATGGTACATTAAGGTCTTTATGAATGGTGTTATTTGTGACAAAGTATGGAGTATTAAGGATTTTACGAAGGATTTTGGATTGTAAGGATTAGATACGATAGAAATTCGATGGTTTGGAAGAACCCCAAAGCTCAATTCCGTAAGTCCAAATAGGTCTTGTTATTGTCATATATATGAGTCGTTTAAAATTGATTGAAAGCTTAGAGCGTTTGTCTAGTAAGTGCTGCAGTAGTCGAAAACATCGGGCGGTTTCTAGTCGTTTCAGTCTTGTATGGGGTTAATGAAGGAATTAATATTTTTTCCTTGGTCAATTACAATATTCCATTTAACATAATAGACCAAAATATTTGTACAAATTCCTTTGCTAGAATCAATTTTTAAACGCTGACTGGAAAGATAATGATGACAAAATAAAGCCTCGATCATGAGATTTTCTAAATTAATAAAATAAAATAAAATGTAAGAACAAAGGAATGTCTATAAGAAAAAACAAAGTTGATATTTTGGATTGTAAGAATTGGATACGAGAGGAATTCGATGGTTGGTAGAGCCCCAAAGCTCAACTCCGTATGTCTATATAGGTCTTATTATGATTAAGTAGATGAGTCTTTTGTAATTAATTGAAGGTTTAGAGCGTTTGCCTAGTAAGTGTTGGAGCAGTCGGAAGTTCAAAAATTACATAAATTATAAATTTATATGTCAATTCCGATAATTTACAGAAAAAAAAAATCTTTATGATATACGTTATTATATTTCACTAACCTTCTATACACATCTAAATCTCTCCGTAGATACTCGTATATATATATTAAACAATTAAACTTTTTTTAAACGAAACTTGCTGTGTTTGTCCGCCCAATAGTTCTTTTTAAATAGTTTTAACAATGAAAAACTCTTCTTTCGTTTAAATTAAATTTTGTTTAATATGGAGCCCTGTTAAGTTACTTAAATATAATATTTTTTATGTTATCGTTTCCTATTCAACAAAAAACGCGACTGGCTTAAAAAAAAAAAATTAAATTTCTAACATTTCTGCTGAAAATTAGGCAATTGTTTATATAAATTTATTTATAGATGTTGATATCTTATCAACCTTTTCAATGTTTCTCTGTACTTACGAGAAATCCTGTATATAACAATTATTATAAAAATTATTGTTTCCTCCAAATTCTCTGAATTGACATATGAAGTTGGAATTGATACAACGTTTGAACCGTTGGAGATAAATCAGTAAAATAACATATATTCTTGAAGTACATTTAAGCATTAAAAACTTTCTTACACAAGACAACGTAGAAAGAAGAAATCAAGAGTTAGCAAGTCAAATACAGTAAAAAATATGAGGTGAACATTTGGATTTTCCACATTAGCGATTGTTAAGAACAGATATCTCGGAAACTAAACAAGATAGCGAAAAAAGATTAATAATAAATCATATCGGAAATTTTATCAGCTTTAATTTTGTATAGAACGTCTTTGTGGATAGAGGTGATAGTTTTCCTGATATAAGCGAAAACCCGAAAAAAAGTGATCTTCCAAACGCTACTTCCGTTTTTCTCTACTTCCGAGCTGAACATTCTCTTTTGTCGAATTCCACTCTATATTTTTCCTGCAGATATAGAAAGTATTGTTTATAGTCCGTAACATTTATGAATTTTTATAGACATAGAGAAAGCAAAGTAACAACTAAATAGGATACCAAGTGTATTAACCAGTGTATGTGAGATTGTTATTTACCAGCTTTCTTTTGTGTTTATTATTGTTTCATGTTTTTCGTTAGTGAAATTTTCTACTTTAATAACACTATTACCGTTATATTGTTTATTAAACAATTAAACAGTGAGATGGAAGATTCGGAATCTCCTACCAACCTTACCCGTACTGCTAAAAGAGCTCGAAATGGTTCTCCTGACGTTACTAAAAATGCAAAAGATGGCAAAGCAAATACGCTAGTTAGTGATGCTAGACGAATCCAGGAGAGTCTCCGGGCTTATTTAAAGCGGAACGATAAAAAATCCGTTGGGTCAATTCGTAATCATATTAGCAACAAAATACAATGTCTTGTTGATATGATAGAAACCCTTGAAGACGGAAGAAAAGATGGAAGTGTTTCATCTTTTGTAGAAAAGGCGATTAACGAGACACTTCTGTCACAGAAGGTACGTGATATGCTTACACAAATTATAATTTAGGCCTCTGTGCCGAAAGTAATTGAGGCTCTTTCGGCTACGAGTAATATATCTCAGCTTAAGCACATTTATCCTGGGTCCTCTAGAGAGCTGCAATCTACAGCTAGTGAACCTATTGGAGAGAGCTCCAGAGAGGTAGAGCAACAAATGCCAAGAGGAGATATTGACCAAGCTTTGTCTTTGGCAAAAACAAGGCCTTTCGAGACAGTGGTGAGTAAACGAAATAAGAGAAAAGCAAAAGCAGCTGCTAAAAGTGAAGATGATAGCTCGAAGGAACCGAAACCAAATAAGAAGAAACCTAAAAGTATGGCAGAGATTGTAAAATCACTGCCAAAGAAACCCACTCAGACTCTGAGACCAACTTACATCACCATAAGTGGGACTGGAAAGAGTCCTGTTGATATTATAAATGGGCTACCGTCACCAAAAGAAATAGGTGTAAATGCTGCAATAGTCCGCGCGACCAAGGCAGGTTCTGTCTTGGTTCGTATGGACGACATCAATGATGCCACGAAAGTGATTGGATGGCAGGGATTGCGGGACCATGGCCTGCAAGCCAAGTTAGCTCTGAAGAAAAAACCCAGGCTGGAAATAAGGGGTGTTCCTCACACATGGAATTCAGCTGAGTTGGCAAGATTTTTATGGGAACGATTACCCGAGAAGTCGGGCCCCACTCCGCTGATCATGGATGACCTGCGGCCACTATTCTCTTCAGTGGCCAGAAACGGGTTTACTAAAAATTGGGTACTAGAGGTGCATCCAACAGTCAGGTTCTTGCTTCTCGAAATAGGAAGCCTAGACGGAGGATGGTGGACCATAACCTTTAAAGATTACGTCGATGCTCCTCGATGCAGTAGATGTCAGGGCTACGGTCACACCAAGGCCACGTGCACAGTAGATGCAGTAGTCTGCATTTGGTGTTCAGCTAGTGGCCATGTAATTAAAGAGTGTCCAAAGAAAAGAGAACAGGCTAGCCCAACCTGCATAAATTGTGCGAGGGCAAATGCTCCCGTTGTTCAAAGGAAACACAAGGCGGGTAGCAGGGAATGCCCTGTGCATCTACAGTGGGCCAAAGAGGTAGCTAAAAGAACCTTCTATGAGTAAGCTTACCATCCTCCAGCTCAACATGGGCCGCCGACACATTGTGGCAGATGAACTTCGTGTTCTCTCCCAACGATACGACATAATGGCGGTCCAAGAACCGAGCTGCCGTGGGAACATAGTCACGGGGTTTGGCCTTACATCGAGGGTTATCGCCTTGAGCAGTGGAGAGAGGAGGCCCAGGGCTGCTATAGTGGTTAATAACCCGAACCTCGATGTGATGGATCTGAGGCAGCATACTATGGCGGATTCCGTCGCTTGCTATTTCAAGTGGGGTAATGTAGCTTTTACGTTAGTATCAGCCTACCTACCTGATAGCAACGATATTGACGAAGACATATCCGCCATGGAGATGATCACGGCTACCACCAGAAATGTGATCATATGCTCAGATACCAACTCCTGGAACACGGTCTGGGGATCCAATCAAACGAATAGAAGAGGCGCAAAGCTAGGCGAATTTATTTCGCGGAACCAGTTAGTAGTATTAAACAATCCCTCTGCTACCCCTACGTTCTCTAGCGCTAGGGGGCAGAGTTGGATTGACGTTACACTTGCAACGCCATTAATAGCCAATCGCATCGTTGATTGGACCCTCCGATCTGAGACGAGTTCCGACCACCAAGCGATATCCTTCAGGCTGGTGGAAAATTCAGAAAGTTCCCACGGTACTGCCAAGGGTTATCTAACCCGAAGGGCAGATTGGAATGCCTTCCGGTCGACGCTGGAGGGAAAATTGGTAGATGATGAATGGGATGAAGCGGAAATAGAACAGACTAATGACCTGGATTACAGGGTGTCTAGGATCACTAATATTGTCTGTGATGCCGCTGAGGAATCCCTTCAGCACCGGAAGGCGAAAGCTCGACCTGTTCCATGGTGGACGCCGGCCTTAACAAACCTTAAGAGAGAGCTCTACAAGGCACGGCGGTTGTATCAGAGGTGTAGTTGCGACGAGAGGCGCTCTACACTCCGTGATCAGTACAAGTCCAAGGCCCGGGTGTACCGAAACGAGGTGCGTTCACAGAAGAAAAAGTCCTGGGATGAGTTCATTGTTGAAGAGTCCACGAAGAATCCCTGGGGTATTCCTTATAGGGTAGCCATGGGGAAGTTTAGTACGCAGCAAACATTGGCAGCCCTCAAGCACGGAGATGTTCAGGCAACCAACTTCGAGGAGGCAGCCGAAATCTTCATTGCGAGGACGTACCCCAGGGATGATCCGTCTCAAGACAGCGATGAGGAAAACTTCGTGAGACGCACCACGGCATACCCACCGGATACGGACTTGTGCCCACGATGGGACATATATGATCTCCGTATTGCTGTGGATAAGCAGAAAATCGGTCGTGCTCCAGGACTCGATGCTATAGATGCGGCGATCCTAAAGAGTAGTATTCCCTACATTGATGAGAGACTTTTGGGAATATATAATGATTGTCTGGAGAGGGGATACTTTCCCAAAACCTGGAAGATCGCCGATTTGAGACTCCTCTACAAGGGAGGGAATAGGGATAAACAGCTCCCCAAGTCCTATAGACCAATATGCCTCCTCCCTGTGATGAGCAAGGTCCTGGAGAACCTTATCATGACCAGTCTAGCACCAGTTCTTGCCAGAGCAAGTCATCCACGGCAATACGGCTCCACTAAGGGGAAGGGAACCGCTGATGCCCTGCTGAGAGTACGTGAAGACGTTGAACTGAGGACGGAGCGGTATGTCATGTTGATGCTATTCGACATATCCTCCGCCTTCGACAGCGTCTGGTGGCCTCTTGTGCTCCAGCAGCTGCAGAAATATGATGCTCCCAGTAACTTATATGCCTTGATAAGAAGCTACTTACAGGATAGACGTGTTAAGGTTCGTGGCAGTTCTTATGAGACTGAAGCTTTCATAGAGAGGGGATGTCCTCAAGGATCGGTACTTGGTCCAGCTTTATGGAAGCTCGTTTTTGATGAGTTATTGGGAGTATTAGAAGAACAGCGGTTCCCTGCCACTGGATACGTTGACGATTTGGCAGTAGTGGTGGCCTCCAATAGCATAGCCGGCTTAAGACAAGAAGCGGAACGATGCGCCAACTTGGTCGGAGAATGGTGCGAGAGGAAAAAGTTATCAATGGCCGCTTCAAAGACTCATACAATTGTCATGAAAGGGAAAACTGACAGGGCACACCCTATTAACATAACGGTTCAAGGTTCGAGAATACGTCCAAGTGAGGTGGTCACTTATCTAGGCGTAAAATTTGGGAAAAAATTCAGCGTTACCCCTCACTTGGACTATCTTAAAAACAGGGTGGCCCTATCTTTGAACGGTCTCAGTCGGGTTGGGGGCGCTTTCTGGGGCCTCAGATACCCAGCAACCTTAACAATTTATAAGGGAGTGATTCTGGGTATCATGAGGTATGCGTCTCCCGCCTGGAACCAGAACCTCTCGCACCGACAGAAGAGTAAGTTGGCGACAATACAGCGAACGGCATTGCTGCGGGTCACCAGGTCGTATCGAAGCGTATCCCATGAGGCGGTGCAGGTATTAGCAGGAGGGGTACCTCTCGACCTTCTCCTGCGAGAAGATATGATGAGGCACATGTTTAAGAAAAACGGCTCAGCAGGTCTACCGGAACATCTTAAGGTGAGAATTGACGAGAATCCTTGCAAATGGAAAAACATTATACGGGACGACACATTGGAGGAATGGAACCGGCGATGGGTGATAACCCCCAAAGGATCTACCTTGAGGAAGTACTTCCCCACCGTCCGGTCACGTTTAGAAGCAAGGTGGATCGTCCCAGACTATTGGATCTCGCAATTTCTCACAGGCCATGGGGGCTTTCGAGCAAAGCTTCATTGCCATGGGATGGACATCAACCCCCTATGCCCTAGCTGCGGTGTTCCGGAGACTGCTGAGCACATCATAGTGGACTGCACCGCCTTTGAAGAACTAAGGGCTAAGTTACTGAGGGAAACCGGTCTCTACATTCTCACAGAGAACGATTTTCCTCAGTTAGTCACTGCGGAAAACTACCCGTACTACAAAGATTTTGTGTACGGGTGGAAAGTCGCGGTGGGGCCAGCCCATTTTAATTTAAGAAGAGGAGGAAGAGGTGCTATACCATTGGCGTGAAACGGATGAGGAAAGCACCCATGAAGAAACAGGAAAAAATGAAGAAGGAGCAGCAGAACGAGATTCATTTGCAGCAGTGAGATGTTGAGCTGACCTGCCTAACATCTTACTATTGCAGACACCCGTATTGCCTACTGGGCACGGCAGGGTTGATAAATAAATAAATAAATAACAACTAAATAATGATACAAAAATATACAATGTAAACAAAATAAAATAAACTTAAAGATAATTACAGTAAAATAACATGCAGTATACTATTTATAATTAGGCAAGGAAAATTCCAATTATAGGAGATTCCTGGGCTACTCTCCCAACCGCGTCATAGGTAATAAAGCAATTGGAGATTGATATAGAGCGCTATTGACTCATTAAACTAAATATTATATTCCAAATATATTGTATAGATTTTATTTGAAAGTTGGAACATGTCGACTAACAAATAATGAAATTGTTTGGGACTGTTTATTTACAAAAGAAAAAAAAAACAGTTTACTTTGCAGAAATATAATTTCTTCCATTTTCTTAAATGAAGTATCAGCCAAAGTAGAATTACAAAAATTGTAGTTCGTATAAAATTGTCTATGTTGTTACATGTTTTTTGTGGAAGTTGATAACTCTGTTAAAAAGTACCAAATAAAAAATTCAATATTTGTATGTAACATTTTGCCCCCTAAAAACTTTTGATGGTGAATCTTGTGTCATAGAACTCCCTTTTGGCTATCCCTGGACTTAAGGAAACGTTAGATGGTCAATAATAGATTGATTATGCTAAAATATGGATAATATCGCCGCATAAGGTCACAAATTGACTGCACCCAGAACAAGGAAAGACATATTTTGACGATATTTAACAGTGGTATTTAAAATATAGAATAGTTGCAGTCACTATCGGATCCAGGATTGAATTTGGGAAGGGAGCTTCAGCTTAGATGTGTTTTTTTTCATATATATATAACCATAATTACTTTGGAAAAAATAAATAAAAATTGGAAAAAAAGAAACAAACTATCTATATGAAATGGATAAAAAGAAATTACATGAACAATAATACTTTTAAAAAATTTTAAATACAATAAGAGAATTTTTTTTAATATTTAAAAAAAAATAAAAATGATTATATTATTTTGGGGGGGCTTCACCCCGAAAGCCACCCTCCTCTCCCCTCATAACTCCGTAGATCCGCCTATGGTTGAAGTTAGTAGAGTTGCCCAAAATCGGTCGCCTTACTGTTGCAAGACCAAGACCAGGATTGGTAAACAAAAAAAACGATCTTTTAAATAAAAATTAAGGCAAAATATTACTAAAATTAAAAATTAACTACAACTTAAAAATTAAAGATTAGTAATACTTGACAATCTTAGTTACTATATGTTAATAATTGATATAACCAACATAATTTTAATTCCTCTAATTTTTCATTCGGGCTTAGTTAGGTTTCTCTTATCTAAGAAACTACAGTAATATCTCTATAGTAATACACTAATAAGTAACTGCAAGGCTGTTGCGAGACTCTTGCGCAAGACCAAGACTGACTTTGCAAGATCTAGACTCATCTCGATCTCGTATTTGGGCAACACTTGTAGTTAAAGGTATCTTACTATTTGCAACCCAACCGCGTTCATACCATCGCACGCTATCATCCCATCTTGACTGGAACCCAAGTCGGTAAAAAACAGTACGACAAGATGTCACACAAGGACTTTTGGTATGGAGATGTGAAATGGTCAGCACGGAGGAGAGAGGTCAATGGGAACAGGTTGCGTTGGGTATTGGAGTGCAGTCTCAATTAAGTTGCGACTTTAACAGCCTGCATTCTTCTAATCTGATACAGTCTCGTCTAATTGCCTTCACTCTATCTTTAGCCATTCTTCAACAGTTCGTTTCTTCATTCACGAGTTGTTTAACCGACCTTAATAATATAACTTAAAAGAAACAAACAGAAAAAAAAAAACTACTGTGCGTGCTTTAGACCAAACCATAGAAGTGAAAACGACGAGACTAGATTATTAAAAATAAAATATTATTACCTTGTTGTTCTATGTCTACAAATCAATAACATTTACAATATGTATAATTATAATTGTGTATAAACTATATCTTGATTAACACGTATAATTTTATTGCGTTTGCACATTTGACTACATGTCTTTTTCTAAGTAATTAATGTACAGTTATAAAAATATTTTTGTTTTGTTTTGTTTTGTTTATTCTGAGTAATCCTTGTTGTATACCGATATCTACCACAACAGGTCATTTGACCCGGAGAGAATTTTTTTGTTTTATGAGATTATCTAGTCATATTTGTAGTCAGTAAGTTGCACATTCTTCCAAAGACTGTTGCGTAAAGTAGTTCAACGAAAATAGCTCAGAATAATTTCAAGAAAATATCAAATTTTAGATTGAAAATAGCTTTTTAGTGTAAGAAAAAGTCTTGGTAAGTACCTAGCTTATATTTTATTTTGATAGCTATAGTAATACAGATCATTTTTTACCCAGCAAAATGTCGAAGCAAACAAGACAGTACAAGTTCTTAGAAGATATAAATAATATTGGCGAAGAGTTTTCAGAAATTAGTGAAGATGAATTTTCTGAAAATGAAGATATATCGGTTGCAAATAAAAATGAATTTGATTCTACAGATACTGACGATGAAGAGGAAAATATTGTGAATGTATGTAGTGGCCGAAAAAGAATAAGATTATTCACAAGTTGGGAAGAAAGTGAAGTAGAAATAAATGGAGAAAATGTTGCGAATGATGGATCTGTTTGGCAACAAATGCAAGTAGGTGGCACACCTGGAAGAGCACCACTGCGATGAACTATGAATTAAAAGTTTTTATTTTTTGCTTTGTAATAGAAATGCTCAACATACTATTTTGTTTAATCATAATAAATTTAATTTATATTTTTATTTCCTTCCTAACATCCATATTTCATACATTCGAGCATGAAATATAAAACAACCCGCTATGGTAGAAATAGGTATATATTAAGTCTTGGTATGGTTAGTGTTAAGATTTTACTTACCACAGTCGAAATATTATCAACTGCAACATAAAATCGAATAGAAGTTGTTAATTTCTAATTTCGACGGCTAATTAAAAAAAAAAAAACATTTTCAGGATAAATTCACTAGTAGCTGCTTAAGAAAATGTCTTTAAACTTTTACGTGTAAAAATTTTAAATAAAAATGTTATTTTATTTGACTTTTTTTTTTTATTCTTTTTTGGCTTAAGGACTTGCAAAATCAAGTCCTATTTTGCAAGTGAAATATTTTAATCATCATTATAATAATAATAATAAGGCTTGGCGAACCCAAAGGTTCGATGCCGACACCACCAATCGCTTGTTACACACCTCCCTCCACCGTTCGCCGTCCAAACCCAGTCCCTTCAGATCGGCTTTAATGCAATCTTCCCACCTTCGCTTCGGTCTACCCCTCGGACGCTTACCATTCGGCACAGCAAATATTAACCTTTTAGGAATTCTCTCGTTACTAAGCCCAACAACTTTACAAGCCCATTTGATTCGCCGTGATGAAATTACCTCAATTATATTACCCGGATACATCTCACGCAATTCGGCGTTGTGTAACCGTCTGAACTCCCCGGTTAACTCATCCTTCTTCGGTCCGAATATTCTACGCAATACTTTATTTTCAAAAACCTTAAGACGCTGCTCATCCCTTAATGTAAGCGGCCAAGTTTCGCATCCATAAAGAACTGTAGGCAAGATAATTGTTTTATAGATTCTAATTTTTAAGTTCCGGGACAAGAGGCGCGAACTAAGTAGTTTTGACACAGAAAAATAACAAGCATTCCCCGCCTTCAGTCTAACCTTAATCTCTTCTTCAATTTCATTTTTTCTAGTTATCGTAGAACCTAGATACCTAAATTTATCTACCTGTTCAAACATATTACCATCTATATCGATATCACCAGTAGTATCGCCATTTTTGCAGCTAACCATATATTTTGTTTTATCCACGTTTATTTCAAGTTCTAGTTCTTTACCGGCTTTCATTAACGTTGTCGTATTTAGTTTTATAGTTTCAACGTCTTCGCTTAACAGTACCAGATCATCAGCATATCCCAGCACGGATGTTGTCCCGCCCAGATCCAACCCTTTCTCGGTTCGCATTACTTCCCTAATGGCATGTTCTAATGCCAAATTGAACAGGACAGGCGAAAGAGAATCCCCCTGTTTTAAGCCCGAACGAACCTCAAATTTTTCGGACAAATTATTACCGATTCTAACTTTATTGAGTGTCTCCGTCAAGCACATTTAATCATCATAGTAACATGAAATTACACTGGATATTTATTGAATATCTTTAGATAGGTGATCACTGAATGTAACTAAATAATGAATGTAACTTATATAGAACTTAAAATAGAAAGACTAATAGTTAAAAGCTGAGGTGACAGCAGTTTCATAACAATTAAATGAGAATAAGAGCCGACTTTTATTAGATAATGCTTCTATTTCATTCAAAAACTTTATCAAGTCATGGGCGTTATCTTTGTTCATCGACCGAAGAAAGTTAGCTCCATCATCCGTAGTTTGCGATCCTAAATTAATTCTTCTTCGCTTCTCGAATCTTTTGCACTTGAAGGCAATGTGTCTTGGATCCTCCAAGCATTGGCATGTTCGGCAGTGACCACTCTTAACTAGACCCATTAGATGTAGATATTTATCAGTTCTTCCATGATTTATCCTAGGCCTGGTCAGCTTTACTAAGCTGGAGCGGTCGAGATGAGATCTAAGAGTCGCGAACCATGGAACCAGTGCTATCTTCTGTCGAACTGCATGATAGTCCTTCGAGGCACATTCCCAGTCGTAGAAATGCTGCCAATCTTTCATTATTTCCCCCCTCACTATTCAAATCCAGTAAAAGGAACCTTCGCGTTTATTCGATGTAGTTGGATTTGATTTGCCGTTTTGTCTGCCATTTCATTTTCTGATATTCCTGCACCCACTAGAAAAGGTAGTTGTTGCAGGTGTTGTATATTAGTGATAGATTGATTTTAGGTGTTTACATGCAATTGCTAAGTTTGTCAGAATAACTATTTTTTGGTTGATATATGTGTTTTCGCTGTATATTATGGTTTTAAGAATGGCATATAATTCGGCGCTGAAAATACTGAAATCAACTGACATTGATAATGAAAATTTCTGTTTCTTTTGGGAATCATATACAGCTATAGACGTTCGGTTTTTTTTTTTTTTTTTTTTTTTTTTTTTTTTTTTTTTTTTTTTTTTTTTTTTTTTTTTTTTTTTTATGCGTTTGTATAAGCTTGTAGATAATTAGGGTAACGTTCCGTGATTGTGTTCAGTGCTAATTGTTTTAAGTAAATTGATGGGTATGAAATTTTCTTCTCTACTTTACCAGCTACATTAGAGGAGCTGTGAATATTAATTAAAGATTTTGTAATAGGCATTGTGTATTCGTTGGACGTTATGTATTATTTGACTAGTATTTATCTTATAAAACTACTTCTTGCCTTAGCAATACACATTTAAAATCCATGAAACATGCATCAATATTTTAAAAAAATTCTAAATTTAGAGAATAATTTGTTGCAACAGTAGCTGTTCGGAATATTCCTAAAGATGACTGCGATGAGAACAATGATGTATTTATGCAAAATAAATTTTATATTCCTTCTGTTCATTATTCCCAGAATTGGTGTCTTGAGCAATTATTTGTTACATAAATTAGACCATTATTCACCAACATTTTATTTATTAGCTATTTTATTACGACGTTTCAACCATCACTATGGCCATTTTAAAGTCTTATTGAGTCCTCCATTAGATATTCATTATTAATGTCGTATTAATTTTTCAGAGAAAATTTAAATTGTCCTAATATTTTAGAGTTTCCCGCAGGTCATTTCTGAAGGAACTTTCAGTTATGGAGGACTCAATAAGACTTTAAAATGGCCTTAGTGATTGTCGAAACCTATGGCCTAATTTATGGCCTAATTTATATAACAAATAAAATTTTATATTCTTCATTTTAGAATAGATATTAACCAAAATTACCTAAAATTATTATTAAAACTAACTTCATTTCGTTTCTCAGCTCCAATTCATAGATAAGCGTGGTAAAGAACAGTACTGTAAAGAACGTGTTTTTTTTTTTTTTTTTTGTTATAGGAAAACCCATTTTTGCTTAATATTTGATCCAAATCCTTAGCATTTTTTTAACGAAAAATTAGAGAATTAGACCATGTTTAAGACCCTTTCTAAAAAGTATATCTCTTTGAATTTAACAGAATACAGGCCTGTCACCTACTAGCAGAAGACACCATTATAAGGCTCTAACACTCTTAATATTATCAATTCCTTCATAAAGGAAAGTTAAAAACGGATAAATCATAATCTAAATGCACTTAAAGAGAAAATATTCTATTCAGTGTGCACACAAAACCTTTATTTTATTTATATAGATGTTCTTTAACCTATACACATATAAACATATGTGTATTATTAACATTTATTATCAAGATTAACCGAGATCTCTAAACAAATTATTCAAGAATTCATAACTTTGGTTATACTCAATATTTTGTTTACATTTGAAGCCCAAGTTTTAAGTCAAGCAAACCTTAATATAATGTTAAAATTTTAAAAGTCAACAATAAGCCATTGCTGAGCTTACCTCTGACGAAATTTCGTTGCAATGCGGACATACAGACAGACAAAATTATTTTTAAAAGTGAATTTGGTGTCTGCAATGCATGAAACGGAAAGATATAAAAAAACGGGTTGATTCTATTCAATGTACAGACAAAATCTTTATTTTATTTATATAGATTCCATAGTTCATTCAATTGTATAAAAGAATCGATATATAGTAAGTAATAATAGATTAATAACCTCCTCAAGGACAGATGTGAGAAGGTTACTAATGTAACATTAGCTATAGATTAACATGTTCCTTTCTAAATAGACGATAAAGTCTAAAAGTAGAAGATATTGTAATCAGAACCCATTGAGGATTACCCTACCACAAGATGGATGTTGACACCGCCTTAGAGGAAGATCTGGTGAGTAGTACAGACCTCCAATGGTTTGCACTTTTCTTAAAACGAATAAGCACAAGATAAAAATGAGATACTTTGCAGAACAGTAGAAGAGAGAAGGTGCAAAGATATGAACAGATATTCAACCGGCTACTCAAGTATAGGGGTGTACTTGGGCTTACCATCCTCGTCAATGATAGTGAGTTATCTGTATTGTGAGTTTTAACGTAATTTTTTTTTAATTTGAGCATTTTAGATAAAATCCTATTTTGTCAGAAATTCATATTTGTTTAAGTATCAAAGCCATTATATTATTTTTTTAATGAACTTATTAAGTTCATTGTGCCCTTCACGATATTTCTTTTTTATTATTTTAGTAATATGGAGTGCCAACTCCTCTATATATTTCCTCCTCTCGTTATTAAACCGCTTACAGTACATGTAGTGGGACCTCGACTTCCCCTCATATCTCACAATGGTGTCGTCTTTATTTTTATTAAGTTTAACAATTTATTTGTATTGGGTTGGCAAATAAGTCCTTTCGGTTTTCAGAGTAAAATCGACATAAAATGTATTTTAATCTACAATGTATTGACCATTATTTAATATGACTTTTTCCCATCTTTTTACTAACTGCATAATGCCATCTTCATAGAATGTATAGAGTTTATTGTTAAATAACTGATCCATGTTTTCTTTGATGTCCTCTTCCTTTTGGAATTTCTTTCCATTCATGTAGTTCTGCAGAGGCCAGAATAAGTGGTAGTCACTTGGAACTAGGTCTGGTGAATAGGGAGGGTGCTGCAAAAGGTCCTATCCAAGGCGCAATAATTTATTGCGAGTGACCAATGAGGTGTGGGGCCTAGCGTTGTCTTGTAACATAACACCCTTCCGATCATTCATAACTTTCAGAATGTTCTCCATATTCGATATTAGTATATCGGTTGGAAAGCTTAATTATTTCTCTTTAAAGCCGTATGAATGTTTTTTTTTTTTTTTTGTTTTTTTTTTTGCTTTAATACCTACCTACATAAGGAATAAATATACAAAATCTTCTCATAGGTTTTTATTTTTTATCTCCACATGTAGTTTGTTTACAAAGATCCTGCTGATGTCATTTTGTGTAGTTTTTGTACTTAAATTTCTTGTAAATGGCTAAAGTCATAGTGATATTATAACATTTTTGTTATCTTGGAAAAAAAAAATCATGTGAGGGACCCAAACATTAAGCCTCGAAACATACCTGAGCTTGTGCACATGGTTTTCTACGCTTGGCCATAGCAATCTCTCGCACTGATTATGTAGGATTTTGATAAACAATGGCCTTAACATTGTTCGTTTCAATTTTATGTTGGCAAAGACCGTTGAGCATCATTTATGTCAACATTTCCTGAATGAAATTTGACAAACCAATTTTGACAGGTGTGTTCGGTTAAGGCATCATTCCCATAAACACCGCAAATTTTTCTATGAGCTTCTGCAGCACGCTTACTTTTTTTTAAATTATACAACGAAATATACCGATAATGAATATTTTCTTTCATATTCACAATGCAATAGCAAACACAATACTAACATATTCACAATATGTCTCCAAATCTTCTTCGGTGCATACTATTTATTTTCAAGTTTATTTATTATCAGCCATTTCACGCCAATTTTCAAATTTTGGTCAACTTCACGACTACACATCTAATTACGACGGTTTTGCTCGTTGAGCCATTTTGAAGTCTAAAAATTTGTTTTACAATTTACAATCATATTTAAAACATTACATACTTCAACATATAAAGATTTTTTTTATATACCTAAATACCAATCATGTACCTGTCCTTTTCACTTATGCGAATTGCATGCGTCTACTCATAACAAAAATTTTTATTTTTGTCATGTCCACCTTTAATTATTTTATAACACTATTATTACTCAATTATTTATTAATAAATGATTCAAATAAGTTAAAATTACCATATCCTCTGTCACTGACATGTCATCAGTCTCATTTCTATTCAGTGACTGGTTATTCTTAAAGGAGTAGGGGAAGACTATTTATTTTAAAACATATACAATTATGTTTCCCAATATTATATGTGGACCTATTTTAAGTAAACTTAGCTAATTCATTTCATATTTTAATTTTTTCAATTGTAATCGCGTAAAATGTATTCATATTATCCACGTCTGTATGATTATTTACCGAGTTTTTTTATTTTTATTTTTAGCTATGTATATTGTTTCCTTTATTCTACGTTTATTTGTATTACTTTCATTATGCAGGATTTTGGTGTTTTTTAAATTAAATTCATGTTTTGTTTGCATAGTGTGCTGAAAGAGCCCAGTAGCTAATTTAATTTTTGTATTTTTTTAATTACAATTTTGTTTGTGCTGTTTAAGTCTTTTTTCAAACCATTGTGATGTGTGCCCAACATATGATTTGTTGTTGCAATTTTTACAATTTATTTTATAAATAATATTCGTTAATTTATCAGTGGGTATTTTATCATTAATTTTGGAATAAATTGTATCTATTACTTTCACTTACGTATATATGTAATATATAGTAAGTGTAAGTATTGCGATCGAGAAAATATTTGAATCTGAGTTTTCGACGGATTTATTCGTTTTGAGGTACCCTGAGTCGAAATGACCAAGTCCCGACAAATGGTCTGTGTGTCTGTGTGTTTGTATGTTAGCAGTCTAGCTCAAAAACGAAAAGTCCTATGAAACTGATATCACGTATTTAAGATAGGTATATGCCTTAGTTGTGACGGCAACTTTTTCCTTAAAATCGGCTAACCGGAAGTGCCACTTTATATCAACGCTGATACACATTTTCACAGTTTTCTCAAAAACGGCTCTAACGATTTTGATTAGAAAACAATTTTTATTCAAAGTTCAAAGAGTAAGTGAAAGTTGTGTGTTGCGCGCACCAGATTTTGTTATTAATAGGTTTGATTGCAAATTTAATTTTATTTACATCATATTGTTTAAATGTCCTTTCTATTTTATCCGTTAAATTTCTAATATATGTGACGCTAAAATATTTTTTAGATTGTTGTTTGTTTTTATTATATTTTTCATTTTGTGTTTTAACGTCATGTATATCGTTCATGGATATACTTAGGTTTTTGTTTGACTACATTTTCAGTTTTAAGATAATTTGTTATTAAATTCCATTCTTTATTAATTTTGTTATTTTGGTTTTCATTCTCACTTTTATCATCACTATTATCTTTTATCGCTTTGTTACTACTGTCATTTTTAACCAACTTTTTATTTTTTTACCACAATGTATTTATTAATCGTATGGGGTACCAGTTTTTTCATATATTTGTGTTTTTATTTCTTTCATATGATTTTTATCGGTTATTAATTATAATTATGCTTTGTCTATTAAATGTTTAGCTGTATTAATTATTATATGTTTTTTGTGGTTGCTTTGCCAATTTAGGATTCTATTACTGGTTATTGTTTTTTTGCACAATGACGTGCTAAGATCGCCACTATCAATATACATATCAAGATATCTTATTTTGTTGTTATTCTCAATTTCCATTGTGAATTTAAGTTTATCTTAAAAGTCATTTAGTTTATCAAGAAAATTAACAGATTCATTTTTATTTATAATTGCAAGTATGTCGTCCACGTATTTTATAATAAGCGTCGGTTTTTTTCTAATTTAATTAAAGCATTATCTATTAAATTATTAATATATATACCCGAAAGATTGATTGACATACATCCGCCCATCGGTAGACCATTTTTCATTTTGTAATAATTATTATTATTATAGGATAAATAGCCATTTTCGCAAATTAATTTAATTCCAAAGTCACCTCGCCTTGATTGAGCACTGGTGTAATAACTGGCGCATTAAAGTTAATGAATCTAAATGCCAACATATTACCTTTACACTCCGACGCAATTCCTGTCCACCAGTACTCTTTAATTCCATCCAGCTTCCTTATTCAGACACAGTCCGGTATCTTGGCTTTCATTTAGACCGAAGACTAACTTGGAACCCGCATACTAGACACAAAAGACAAGAAATCAACCGACGATACGGCCAACTATACCGACTACTAAGCAGAAAATCTAAACTTTCCATTGAAAACAAGCTACTGATCTACAAGACAATACTGAAACCTATTTGGACTTACGGACTAGAACTGTGGGGATCAGCAAAATTTTCTAACATCAAGCGCATCCAATCCTTCCAGTCTAAAGTCCTTCGAACAATAGTCGATGCTCCTTTCTATGTATCCAACAAAACCCTACATCATGACCTTAACATCCCATTTGTCCTAGACCTTATCCCAGAAAAATTCTCCAAATTTCACCAGAACCTTACTTACCACCCAAATCCTCTTGCACAATCCCTATCAAGCATCTCCCATCCCTGTAATCCTCCAAGAAGGTTGAAACGGCAGTGGCCTCGCGACCTTTTGTAGATTATATAAATTGGAGTTCTGGCAATGGCCAGATTCTTCACTCAAGACATGTGTGTATGTGGCTAAAGTGCTCTCGACCAATCTCCGCTGGCTTTAGTACCAGTGACGCGGTTGGAAGAGTAGCGCAGGGTTCTCCTGGAGTTCCCTCGCCTGATTGTATATAGGTATGCATGTTATTTATTTTTTTTTTTTTCCTTAGTTTTAATTTTCTTATTTTTTAGGTTATTTTATTTTATTGTCTATTGTATATACTTTTGATTATTATTTTGTTCTATTTATTTTATTTTTTTTTGTACATATGGTGTGAATGTCATCCTACCTCACTATAACCAATGTCCAACAGACAGATTGTTATAATACTCAATAAAGAAATTTAAAAAAAAAATTCCTTCCATAAAAACATTTTTATCTTTTATATCAGTGTAAGGTTCAATTTCATCCCATTTTTTTCCCAACATTTTATATATTACATTTTGAAAATTGGTGTGAAATGGTTGATAATAAATAAACTTGAAAATAAATACTTATATAGTTTCAGATAAGAACTGTATCATATTGTCAGCATATGAAAGGACCCTAACCGAAAGGACTTATTAATTCCATGGTTGGTTATCAGCCTGACTAAATTTGTTACCTCACTTCTTTCCAAACATATCACAATAGAGGAGAATCATCTTACTATTATACGAGGTTGCCATAAGCTATATATATGTAAATTATTTCCAACTCCTGCAGAGATCTTCCAGACGAGCATCCCGATGGATAAAGCAGAGCCAATCGTGGAGAACTGGATGTCCGTTTACCACCGGGTGGACCGAGATGTGAGGGATATGGATCCAGAAGACATGGTGATGACCCTGCAAGTGTCCACGAAGAAGCACGAACTGGTCATGGCGTTCGGTATTTAAAATATTATAGATTATGTTAAATCTATGTAAAACTTTAGTATTATCCTCATCAGCATTGCTCAATTATTTTGTTTTAATAAACCATGTCGTGGTGGTCAAGAAATGATATCTGATAAATGTGAACAAAAAATTTAGAATATGGGTTGATGGTTGACTGTAGTAAATAATTGAAGAGAAGGATGTGTGATCAGTCAAAATAAAAAATAGTAATAATCAATAATTATATTTACCAACGTTTCGGACCGAAGTTCAGGACTTCATCAGGTCAATCGAAGAAGCGTGAAAAAAAGACATGAGTCTTTCCAATTGATCAGCCCTTATGAAGGGCTGAACTTTGGGCAGAAACGTCGACAAATGTAAACTATTTTTACTATTTTTTTTTATTTTCACTGATCGCCCCAACCATCCTTCTCTTCAAAAATTTTAGATTAATTTTCAATCCGAATTTCTGCCTAAGTATTACTTGTAAATCAAAAGAGACTTTTTGCCTAACAAGCCTTTTTTTATGTTTTCCCAATGACTATGTCAGCACATCCTCTGATTGTCGATACTTGTAATTGACAAGTGCGGATAAATAAATAAGACTGCAAAAAAAAAATAAATATATATATATTTAAATAGTCTTATTTATTTATCCGCACTTGTCAATATTTAATGATTCTTTGATATATATATATATATATCACTACTATATATCACAGTTGCGTGAGATTTGTAATTGGTGCCCCGAGATACTAACTACCATGTCTCTCACCACTACACTGAGTTAGAGTGGCTCTTCTCCTCCATTCGAAAACAATATTTCCTCTATCATATCATCAACAATCATCGTCCTTCCTACGCCTACAACCTTCTCCAATTCAAGTCCTCAGTCCACTCCCTCTCCACAAGATCTCGACCTTCCGACCTTTACATTCCTTCTCACAGATCTGCCTCGTTCCAAAACTCCTTTATTGCACGTTCTGTTAGTTTCTGGAATTCCCTTCCTATCAAAATTCGACATTCTTCATCCTTATCTACATTCAAAACCCTCCTATTCCAATTCCTGTCCAAAAAATATTCAGACACCAGCTAACCTTTTATGTAAAATTACATATTATCTATAAGACCATATTCACATATAGCTCATAACCTGAATACTTATTATAGATTCGACTTTCTTTTTCTCTTTCTTTTTTTTTTTTTTTTTTCAACAGAAACAGATTTTACTGTTAAGAAGAATATACATTTATTTTTTCTAAAAGGGTTTATTTATATTTTAACATTGTACATAGTTTTAAGTATCTTAGTATGGTTTCAAGAGTTTTTTATATAGATTTTTTTTTATTTTATTTTGTATATAGTATGTATAACCAATATTTTTTTCTTTTCTTTTTTTTAATGACCTATCTTTATCTTAATTTGTTATGTTTGTTTTTATCTGGCCAGATGTAAAATTTTAATTTCTGTACTTTTTTGTTATTCTGAAGGGACTTCGTCCCAGAGTAAAATTATTTTTCTATTCTATTCTATTCTATCTATATATAGATTTATTGCAAAGAGTCATTAAATGGCATTTTATAACTTCAAATGATCCAGAACTTGGAAGAATCCTATTTTTGTGAAATGAGAAACTTTCGTAACGAGATGATTCACCGTAATGAGTCTGTGGGTCACCGGTTTCAATCGATTTTTTTTTGCTAATATATTGAAAAATATTATACAAGTTTGCCGGCGTTCTTTCTAATGGACCCTAGTAACAGAGAAAAACTATATTTTGTAATATTTCAAACAAAATATATGTTATTTATTTTTGGCTTTGGTTTGTCCGGATTTTGAGGGTACTATATATCAATTTTCATTTGTACAAATAAGAAAAAAAGGTTAACTATTGTATTAAATCAGGTTTTAATGAATTATAAATTACAAAAACCAAAAGGTCCTTCCAGTAAAGTAGACTAAGTCAATTTTTTATATAAAAGTAAGTTAAATCTATTTTTAAGTGTTAATCAAAAATTTCTAATTTTAATAATTGATTTTCTTTTTTAGATTTTTTTTTTGGCCTATAAAAAAGTATTCATAACTTTTCAGGATTTTAACAAACTTCAACGTTATTACTACCGTTGGAAAGCTGAATTAATACCTTTTTAGCCAACATCGATTCATTTTTTATCATCGATCAGCCACTTTTGTAATTCATTACTTTTTAAAAATAGAAATTAAGAAAAACTTCTCAATAATTTTTATTTTTTATCTTTAATTATTATTTATTTATGGAAGTCAATTTTGTACCATTTCGTGTGGCATAGGCTCTAAATCCCTATTGATTGTTGTTTTGTGATTGTTGGCGAAATTTCGCCAGGATCCGCCAAAGCAAAAATTTCATGTAGAAAATTTTAATTTTTTGATTATTATAAAAATTCTTATTTAGGTTTTTTTACTAGGTGAGAAAAATTAATATCGACTTTTTTTGTTCCTAAAAAAATATTATATACCATAATGGTTTTTAATAAATATAATTTTTGGCCTCGAAACACAATAAAATTGAAATTTTAATACTATAATGATAATTAATTAAATGAACAGAAAGGCAGGATTTAAATTCAACTACAAAAAATAAACCGGTTATCGCGGAGGAAAATATAAACTTCTAGTTAGTTATGGTACTTTGGCCATGGTACTTGAGTTACTTCGCATTCAATATCTCAATTTTCGCGTGATTTTATGATCACTTGAATTAACTCGCAACTACCAGTAACCGCATCACCAACTACCAGCTTCTTTATCGTGAACTTATAAATTACATGTAGATAGATAGTTTATTGGCTATTATGTACATCTTTTAGCCATGGAGCTTGGCCCATTTGGTGTTAGTAGTTGTTACCTATACATATGTAAATTCCTATTGCTTATTATAATCTCCCAATATAATCCAATAATACAACGAATTAAAAGAGAAAAAAAAAGTAAATAAATAAATAAAATAAAATAAAATATATATATATATATATATATATATATATATATATATATATAATATATATATATATATATATATATATATATATATATATATTCCCAAAAAGTAAATAGAATAAATAAACAAATAGATAAATATTTCGAAAACCCAAAACAATACAAAAAAGTGTATATCTGTAAAATTAATTAATGATTCAATAATATATCGAATTAGACTTTTTACCTATCTCCCTTTCATTCCCAATACTACATAAATAAAACTACACTAAATAGTTATTCTCAAAGCTATATACATATAAATGATTAAATGGTTATTCTTAAAATAATATAATATAGTCCTTACTCCAAATACTTATATATAGGTTTAAAAAAAAAAACGAAATAGATGTTATTTAGTTTGTCCGCACTATCAATATTTAGAAGATTTTCTAAAGATAATTGTTTGTTGTTTTGGACAATATAATCTCCCAGGTATTTTTCCCTATCAATACTTAGTCTGGGGCATTGCAATAGCAGGTGTTCTATGTTTCGGGTGATATGTTCTTGACACCATCCACATTTTTCCCCCACTTTTATAATCAAAGTGAATCTGAAATTCTTAATTTGCTAACTAGTTTTAATAAAAATTACATGTACTAAATAGTAAAACAATAGCTCAAGATTAAAATACGATATTTAAAATAACTACTATAACCTACTCTCCTTCGTAAGTTCCACCTTGCAGGACAATACCTGGACCATCGCAAGAAGAAGTTCGCCATCATGGTCCACCAGCTGGGCCCAGACTCCGTCCTCCCGAAGGAGCTCAAAGACAAAGCGGACTCGAGGGTGAGCAGGTTGCAGAGCAAGCCGGGGGATCCCAGGGAGATGATAAAGAACTTCAACTGCATTCTCGAGATGAGGAAGAAGTAAGTCTTGACTATATTTCTGGTACCTCTTCAATTTTACCGCGGAGGTCTAAATATGGCAGTCATAAAATGTTAAATTTATTATATACATAGTTCTGCATTATATACGTAGTTCTTCTGAGTAACGAGAGAATTCCTAAAAGGTTAATATTTGCTGTGCCGAATGGTAAGCGTCAGAGGGGTAGACCGAAACGAAGGTGGGAAGATTGCATTAAAGCCGATCTAAAGAGACTTGGTTTGGACGGCGAACGGTGGAGGGAGGTGTGTAATAAGCGATTGGTGGTGTCGGCATCGAACCTTCGGGTTTGCTAAGCCTTTTATTTTATTTTTATTACCTAGTTCTGCCGTAAATACTGTTAACAAAAGTTGAACTTTGGGTATTATTTAGATAATCCTTACCTCTATCAGGTTATTTTCTTTACATGTCAGAATAATAATCCCAATTAGTTTTTATTTTTTTTTAGAATATTCTAACTACATTGTCACCCAATATATCTCTGATATCATCTTATTATTTCTTTTTCAGACTTTTTCTTATTTAATATCTACTTATTATTCATTTATTTCATTTTCACCATGTACCTTTTATATTTTGTATCTTTTTTAGTCCTGATGAAGACCTGCAAGATGGGTCGAAACGTCGTCATAATAATTAAATAATACTATTTCTATAATTTTGTATTTATTTGATCGCACCCCCGATCAAATCCTTCTCATAAAAAGTCATTAGTTGACGTATTCTCTTTTTTTTTCTGTTCTTCCCTACCTCGCCTTTTTAGGCTATACGGGATTTTCCCGGACCAGAGGGTGAGGGCGGGGAATTTAAAATCCCCTCTGGCACCGGGACGCGATCTCGTGAATATTTTCATATCATAGAATCATATATCCGGTTGCCGGGCAACGGCGGTGCAGTGCACACGCGTTAGCCCATTCGGCCACCCCGCCCTCGACGTATTCTCTTTGTAAAATCATAAAATTTTGCGCTTCTTGTAACCAGGAGTACCCATCCTCCCCATTCATTCTCCAAGATCGACTTCGCATGAACTCCCCTTCCCATCTCCCAGAATATTTTATTGCTCTCCTCTTTTGCAAGATAAAGTATACTTATAGAAATCATAGGTCATATACAATAACACCTTCAGTGGTCTCTTCTAGAAATATATACAAATACATTGTGCAGGTACCGCGTGCACAATTAAAATGATTTCAGAAATATTTTTTTTATTATTTATTTATATGATTTTTACAACTGTATACAAAAATTACATCTAGTAAATTAGTACATGGATATAATGACATGAAACACATGTTGAGAAACTACCCATTGGTAGCACTCCAATAATATGTCTATATTAGGAGATCACCTGGCCATCTTTTTTTCAGACGCCTAGGAGGGTTATCAGGAATTGAATAGAAAGCAAGATTAGAAACAAGAGGGTTGGGATGGTTATGAAGTTTATTATGGAAGTATAGGTATCGGGATTGGGCCAAATCTGATACATAAGGAACATTAAGGTCATTATGGATGATTTTATTTGTAACAAGGTAAGGAGCATTGAGGATTTTATGAAGGATTTTGGATTGTAAGGATTGGATACGAGAGGAATTCGAAGGTTTGATGGAGCCCCATAGCTCTAAGAAATACATTAAACAATGTGAACATTAATGAAGTATTCAGATTAATATTTTCATTTGTGTGTAAAGGGTGATTTTATTTTGTGTTCAAAATTTTTTTATCACAATTTAATCATTATTATTTGTGTAAAACCTTATCACTTAGTGAGTGATCATTATTTTTAATGGAATCAATAAAAATCGAAGATTGATTTAAATTTGTATTTATAAACCGTGCATGCTTTTTTTTTTTATCTACATATTTCCATCCACACCTGTCATGAGCTTGACAATAAGCAGATGTGCTGTAACTAATAAGAAAAATTGACATTTTAGGCCTGAAAAAAAATAGTACCCAGCAGTACTTCCTGGTCTTTATTTATTTCCTTAATTCAGGAAAGGAGATCTCTCATCCAGCTCCTCTTTAGTCGTCTCCTGATAGGCATGTCAGCTGTCGCCATCTCCTTAATAAGTCCGTTGTGCTTTCAAAATTAAAAATCAAATATAATAATTATTTCAAAATTTCGTGGAAAAAAATAATTATCGATTTCAAACTCTAGGTGAAATGATTCCATTTTTTTCAGTATTTTTATACTATGGCATTTTAAAATAAATGGGTTATGGCTATGTCAGATTTCGCTAACCAACATAAAGTCGCTTGTGACTTTGGTAACAAAATATCGGAACAAGAGAAGCAATAGGCCCGAAGTAGAGCTGTAAAGGGTACACAATTTTTTTTATTCAGTTTTTGATTTCTACATATCCTAAAAGATAAATTCTTCAATTTTTATAATTATGAAAAACTTATAAATAATCGTTTCTAATGAGTAATCTACCCTAAGAGACGGAATGTACCTACATTACAAACACATTGGTGGGTTGTTAACGTTGAGCTCTATGTAAATGAGTGAAGTAGTCGGGTTCTTTGATATTCCTGGAGATTGCAGCACATTCCTTAAGCTGGGGAAATATATGGCCCCGGGTCATCGAAGTAAATAAAACTTACGAAATGGCTGCTGGGTCATTCAGCTTCCTTTTACTGATCCAATCTTTTATATTTTTAGTCCTCCCTTCTAAACCATGTTAGGTGTCCAGAGGTTCGTCATCCATTAACCAGCTTCTATTGCGCAAGCTTATCTCCTTGCGATATTGAATACAAAACAGTTAATTGTGTACAGAAAGATTTAGAGTCATCCATAACAAAAATATATTTCCTAATTTAAATTCGAAGGGAGAACGAGGTAGGTAGTGATGTCAGGAGTAGGTCGCACAAATTACTTATTTCTATCTTCTAATATTTTAAAAGATTTATTTATTGTTTATAAATAAAAAAAACTTCTGCCAAGTAAGGTCAGTAAAGCTTCCTCACCGAATTCACCAACAAAATACAGAAAATGAAGGCCTATACATATTTAAAACTTATCGATGCTTACATCCTACCCTTCAATTATAACTAGTTTAAAAAAAAATTGGAATAAAGCCCCATACCATTTTGAAGTTTGAGAGAGAATTCGAGACCAGAACCAGCTGCTTGGACTTCAACAGTAAACAAAGAAACTCATAAATATGACGTTATTTTTTAGTCTGTGCAAAATTTAATTTAAATTAAAAAAAACTGCAAATTCTTTCACAATGGTTTATTATGTCCAAGCAATTATACATCTAAAGTAATATTACCTTCCGAGCACTAGCGGATCCAGGATTTAATTTTGGGGGGGCTTCAGCCCGAAAGCTTTTTTTTTTCATAAAAATAACGATAATTACTATGGAAAAGCAGAAAGAAACTAACTACCTATATGAAATGGTGTTTAAGTTATTCCTTAAGTCCTTTTAAATGTAATTACACGAATATTAATACTTTAAGAGGTATTTTTAAAATAAAATGTCCGTAAAACATGTTTATATTTTACCATTTGGGGTAAAAACGGATCCGCCCGTGCTTCCGAGTTACAAAGAAAAAAAACAAAAGGTGATTCCAATTATTGGACTAAACTATTTTTCTTTAATCATTAGTAATATGCTAAAAAAAAATAGCATTAGTTCAGTAACACGTTTAAAATATAAAAACCAAACCTATATAACATTTGGAGTAGAACAAATAAAAAAAAACCGGAGACCATATCTTTGCTCCTAATTGTCCGATTTTAACGATTTTTTATTTGTTTTTTAGGAAATTTCGTAAACTTTTAAAAAACTATATACAATATCAAATTTAAATACCTTTCATACATCTTATTACAATATCAACAAAAAAGTATAAACTTTTCGAGTAATTCGGAATTTAATTTTACCATCGCTCGTAACTTTTTTTCCAGCTTCATTTCGTTGAAGTATGTTATATAGATAAATTTAAAGGGCGTCGAGAAAATGACTTTAGCGAAGTTTCATTGAAATCTGTACATTCGTTTAGGAGCTGTCTATTTTGAAAGTTAAAGGCGGAAAGTAATGTCGATGAAGGAGGATCATCTTCGGGTGACCTCTGATTTTATAAATTTGAAAAAAAATCGGTCCAGTAGTTTTGGTGAAAATGCGCGGACGGCGGACGGTGGACGGACAAAAAAAATTGTATTCGTTCTTCGAATTCTACGCGTCTTGAAACGTGAAAACTCAAATTTTGAGAGGGGGTTATGTTTTTGAATTTTTTGGTCGATCACAATGTTTCATTATTGAAAATAATAAACCAATATACGGTATATTAAGCAAAGGAAAATCGAATGCCTAAGCGAAAGCTAGTTCAAGTAGGATTCGGCAAAACCTATATTGGGCCAACTAATTTTAAACCCCATAATCACTGAAACTTATATGAATTTGTGATGAAAGTAGGAGTCACTACTTTTTTTAATACAGTCTAAAATTTAATAATCTCATAAAACAATATTATGAACATAACTTCCCTTTCACGTGATCAATGCCTTCCATATTTCACAGGCATTAAATTTTTAGAAGTAATTTATATTAATTTCAATTGTTGAATAGAATTCAATGAAATTTATACCAGGGCATTTATACACTGTTCTCCGCATTTCCTTCAAGTTTATTAGAAAATCACGTGAAAATGGAGGTATTCAATTTAAACGTGAATGAACCATAAAATCAAAGAATATGTATCTATGCTATTATTCCTGAATATGAACAAAAAAGATCGGGTGTGGTGCATCACACAACTTTCACTTAGCACCCTCTTCTTAGCAGAAATAAGTATTTTCAGACAAAGGGGAAAAGAAAGTAGAAATTATAGAAGCTTTGTTTATTTATATTTCATTATGGGTATTTTTATTGGTATAAATACCATAATATGTACAAATTTTATTATTTATATTACTGTAATCTACACAATTATATATTAAATAATACAAACAATATCATTTATAATAACCTCATTTGTATATTTAAAGAATATCGTCAGAGTCCGTATTATATTAAGCTAATGTTACTTATGGAAGCGTGTTCTATTATTTCTCCTTTAGTTAGTTATCAAATTCTTTCATATTGTATATTTAACTATCTTTTATATTAGAAATTAATGTGAAATGGTCAATTGTTTCAAATACAAAAAAAAATAAAGGTACTTTAGAGTAAGCTGATATTGAAAATTAGCCATTTAAGCCCTGTTAGAGAACATCAATTAAGAATAAAAACTACATTTTATTTAAAACTACTTATTTTTACTCTGATGAATTTGATCAAAATCGTTAGAGGCGTTTTCGAAAAAATTGTAAAAATATGTATAGGCTATGTATAGTAAATATGTATAGGCGTATCCAGCTAGCCGATTTTGACGAAAAAGTTTCTGTAACAACCCTAGCATATAAAAAACTTTAAATATACAATTTCACTTTTGTAAGACTTTTCGTTTTTGAGTTAAACTGTTAACACACACACACATCATTTTGCGGGACTTGTTTATTTGGACTCAAGGGATCTCAAAACGTGTATTTTCGTTGAAAACTAAGATTCGAAAATATTCACGATCGCCATACTTTCGTTTACTATGTATTTCATATATAGGTAAGTGAAAGTAAAAATAGGAATATTTAGGTTGTGATTAAAAGTTACATGCCAGTTTATAGCTAGTCGATTTTTCTTATTTCCTTAATCGATTCTACCTTATATATTTTATTCATTCATGTAGCTAATTTGCTATCAATTTTAATTTATGTTTAACTTCAAATTATTGGGGGCCCGAAACGATATTCTCGCCCTCCTCAACATTTTTATTGTTCGCCCTACGTTCCCCCTCCTCCATCGAAGTCTGCGCCTATGAACCGGTCTCCTTTGGATCAAATTACCTCAAAATTAGTATAGAGAGTTATTTTAGAGGCAGAACAATACTATCAAATTTTAATAAATCCTTAAAACTCATCGTTTTCTTTTCTCCTAGTGATTTGATTAATTATTTTAAAAGTATCATTAGCGAAAAATGCGATTATGTAAACCCAGATAGTTTCTTCACACGTGTTATCTTACACCAGTTTATATTGAAACTCGATAGCTATCGATTGGTATTACCTGAGCTAAACGTTTACACAATAAACGCTCGCGTTGCATAGTCTGCTACAAGGGATTAAATGAAATGTCAGTTAATACAATGCCCGTCTTTTCTACATTTTTATTTATTTTTGCAGCAGCAGCTTTATTGAGATTCATCCCAAATGATTTATAGTAATAAGGGTCACCTTATGAACCTCGAATCTAAGGAAGCAGGTTCGATTCAGGCAAAGGTAAGTTGAAATTTATTTCTTGACAGACCCATGGAATGAATCTGGATTTTGTAAAACTAATAAGAATGGGTTAACTTTAGGATAACTTTCTCCTCCTTTGTATGCAGAAATAGCTAAGGTGATAAAAAAAAAATAAAAAAACTTTATAGCTATAACCCACAAAGAGTCTTGTATTAGGAAATGGTAAAAAAGAAATACTATTTCTAGTTTATGTCTACTATTTTATGTTTATGTCTCCCGACCCCAGAGTCGATTAAACAGCTGATGAAAAATTACTTGTCATCAACCAAGACTGTGGGCTTAGGAAGTCGGTGCTTACCGCGAGAACCCCGTTGCCTCACTGTATGTTCTATCCTCGATAGATAGACAGATAGATAAAACCGTTTATTTATAAAATACAAGCTTTTCTTCATATCATTGTTTTTAAGCGAAAACTTTTTTAGGCACGTTTTACACTTTTTTTTGTGTAGATTGAATTAGATTGAGCCTTTAGATTTCCGATGTGTAACGCTCGGGTAAAGTCGGCAGGAATCGATTAAAATATCTTAAAAATTAAAAACCAGACCTGGATATTTTTAGCGAGGGAAATGTTCATCATTCCATCCTCTTTGTAATGAGCTATTATTCAAAATTATATCTCTATGCGAGGCCATGTTAGAGAGACGAAAAAGCAAAAATAATATTGAAAACCAAATTATAACTAGTTTTATGGAAGATATGGATTAAAATATTTCAAAAACTAAAAACCGGACTTGGATATAGTTTGTGAGGGAAATTTTCATCCTCTCATCCTCTTTGTAATGAGTTATTATTCAAAATTATATATTTAGGCGAGGCCCTGTTAGAGAGACGAAAAGGAAAAAATAGTGTCGAAAACCAAATTATAACTAATTTTATGGAAGATATGGATTAAAATATCTCAGAAATTAAAAATCGAACCTACATACTATAAGCGAGGGAATTGTTCAGCACTTCTTCCTCTTTATAATGAGCTATAATATATAATTTTTATTTTTTTATATTATTGAAATTTACAACTATATTACATGGAAAATACAATAAGTAAATGTGACATTGGTAACATGACATGTACAACATGAAGAGAAACTGCCCATTGGTAGAACTCAAATTAAAGTTCTATATTAGAAGGTCCCGAGGACATCTTCTTTTCAGACGTCGAGGAGAGTTATCAGACATGGAGGAGGAAGCAAGGTTTGAAACGAGAGGATTCGGATGTTTCTGCAGTTTGTTATGGAAGGATAGGTATCTGGATTGGGCCAAATCGGAAACATATAGAACATTAAAGTCTTTATAGATCATTTTACTTGTGACAAAGTAAGGAGCGTTGAGAATTTTACGAAGGATTTTGGATTGTAAGGATTGGATACGAGAGGAATTTGATGGTTTAGTGGAGCCCCAAAGCTCAATTCCGTAATTCCAAATGGGTCTTATTATTGTCATATATGAGTAGTTTGTAATTGATTGAAAGCTTAGAGCGTTTATCTATTAAGTGCTGCAGTAGTCGAAAACGTCGGGCGGTTTCTAGTCGTTTCAGTCTGGTATGTGGGTTCCAAGTGAGTCAAGTTGGAGTCCTAAGTATCGGGTTTGTTCGACAGGGATAAGAGGCCTATTGTTGAAGGATAATATATAATTTATATTTCATATTATTAACCTTACGTTGTTTATGTTTTCACTTATATCATGTGGTCTAAACAAACACCTTCTTTTCCGTTTTTTTTTTTAAGATTTATTTGCATATCTTTATAATTTACATCAATATCCGATTATAAATATTTAGTAATTAGTGTTTCTAGTATGAAATATTCAGGATATGGCTGATTTAATTGTTATAAAATTTAACCATATGGTGCATTCCACCTCAGTACGTAGGCTACCACAGACAGTCCGTGCATATGTTGACCTCACATCCTAAGTAAGGCAGAGGTCTTTACCAAGGTATAACGAATGAGGTAGGACTTTACATATTCGGTATCGAACGAGAAAATGGCAGGTTGAGGTCACAATTCGTACCCTAGTAGTGAGGTGGTGCAGAATTAATGGAGGTTCGTGCGGCAGGTTATGGCCTGGGGGTGTGAAGGCTGAAGGTGCTAAGGTCCATTATCGCACTGATAAATTGTATATCATATCTCTTATAACTGGTTCGATATTCCGTATGTTAACATAATGGACGCCTCTAAGGCTATTTTTTCATGGAGCGGTCATCGAGCTAAAAACAGAACCGAATACACCCAGGAAAAACTAATTTTTTTTACTTTCACTTACATATATATGTAACTAGCTGTATCGATGTACCGGTATTTTATGGGTGTATAATTAAAAATTGAGAACCTCTTTTTGAGATGGATTTTGTATATGGGGGGGATCCAAATTTAATTTCATATAGTTGGGTGGAGGGAGAGGAGTTTGTTTTGAATTTTTTTATAGCGGGGCTTATGGAAGTCAAGGTTTCGCAATGGTCATAATAAAAAATGTATTATTCGGCTATTTGTTTAGGTGCCACACAACTAAACCGACCACCTTAAATTAAATTTTTTTAAGTGTTTAATTTTGATTTATAATGAAGCGAGGAGATTGTGGAGTCGATTGAAATAATCAAAAAGAGTTGCAGTTTCTCCAATTCTTTAAACTCTACTGAGTTTATCGCTGGCAAATGGACATTGAGTTACCTACATCTGTGTAAAATTAGAACTTGATCTGGTTATTGCAGTGGGCGGAGTAAAATTTTTGAGTTTTTTTTTTCGATTTCCGGCTACTCCATTTAGTTAATCCTAAAAATGTAAACAACATTTGTTAAGCTTACGAAGTTCAATCGAATGACACTTTGAACGGGAAGATCAGACAAAGTTTTAAAATGAGTGTGTTTTACCCATGTTTAAGCGACAACGCGTTACAGATGTTCGGTATTTCGAATTTTTCCCGTTGAGTTGTGATAATTTTTTCCATCAGTTGAATAGTACAACTTTTAAATGTGGTTTGTGGTAGAGTAGATCGGGATGAGAATCGAAGTAACTGCCTAACTGAGATCTTTTGACAAATTACACAAGAATTCATAACTTTGGTTCTACTCAATATTTTGTTTTTATTTAAAGCCTATGTTTTAATTCAAGCAGACCTAAATATAATGTCGAAATTTCAAAAGTCCACCATTAGGCATTGCTGAGCTTACTCTTGACAAAATTTCGTTGGACGATGCGAACATACAGCCAAAAAATTTTTAAAAATGGATTTGGTGTCTGTAATGTATGAAACGGAAAGATATCATGAAACGAGTTGATTCTATTTAATGTACAGACAAAACCTTTATTTTATTTATATAGATATATAGTAAGGGTAAGTATTGCTATCGTGAAAATTTTTGAATCTGAGTTTTCAACGGAAATAAACGTTTTGAGATCCCCTGTGTCCAAATAACCAAGTCCCAAAAATGGTCTGTGTGTCTATGTGTATGCAAACAATCTAGCTCAAAAACGAAAAGTCGTAAGGAACTGATATTACTTATTTAAAATAGGCTAACCGGAAGTGCCACTTTATATCAACGGTGAAACACATTTTTACAAGTTTCTCAAAACCGACTCTAACGATTTTGATCAAACTCGGTGTATCATTGTATAATTTATTGGCCCTTAATATAATTTATGTCTTATCCCTATTGATGTCACTTTACAGAACTTACATGTCCAATGCTCATACACGTCTTCCTCTTAAGTACCATCCATAATCAACCGGCGGTGTCGGTCAGACAATGTTTGTCATTACTCAAATACAGAACTACTTAACTTGCGCATCCATTCCTAAAACATTATTGTAAAAATTTACATAGTTCGTAACACATTTTGAAGAAATCAATTGTAACAAATTAAATAGTTACATAAAATTTATTTTGTGTTTAGCATTAGATGCTGAAAAATATGTTAAAATATAAATCACAGGTTACGTTAGTTTCCTATAATATTTTGGTTTCTTATTTGTAATAATAATAATAATAAAATTATTTAGGCTCGTTTTGCACTTTTTTGTAGAGAGTGAATTAGATATAGCCGTCACATTTCCAATGTATGACACTCGATTAAAGTCTTCTGGACTAATTGAAGTGTTTTTGCGTATGTATTAAAATATCTCAGAAACTAAAAATCGGACCTGCATATTCTTAGCAAAGAAATGTTTATCGTCGCATCCTCTCTGTAATGAGCTATTATTCAAAATTTCTTAACTCGGCGCCGTGTTGGAAAGGGGAAAAGAAAACCTAATGACGAGTTTTATAGAGGAGAAAATAAGAATCGAACCTGCATACTGTAAGTGAGGAAATGTTCAACATAACATATTATTTATAATGATATATTATTTATAATTTATGAGAAGGAGTTGATCGGGGGTGCGGTCAAATTAATACTAAATTAAATAAGTAGAATTATTTAATTTTTGCCGACGTTTCGGCCCACTTTGTAGGTCTTAATCAGGGCTACAAAAGATACAAAACATGCTGTATAACAAACTAATAAAGATCACATTTGATAAATGTAGGTTAACATATAAAGAAAATGAATGTTAACGAATAAATAGATTGTAAATATTCAAATCTTTATTAGTTTGTTATACACTCATTCCTTATCTTTTATCGCAATCTGTTTACCTTTAACTTACATGCTATATTCTCCTTTATTTTTTATTTTTATCCATACTTATTTTCCATTTTTTTTTATATCTTCTACATATAATACTTGATATTTTAACTACATTGTAACCCACTATATCTCAGATATCATCTTTTAGTTCTGTAACAGACAACTTATTCTTATTTCATATCTACTTATATTCATTTATTTTCACCATGTTTTGTATCTTTTGTAGCCCTGATGAAGACCTACAAAGTGGGGCCGAAACGTCGGCAAAAATTAAATAATTCTACTTATTTAATTTAGTATTAATTTGACCGCACCCCCCGATCAACTCCTTCTCATATTATATCAACGGTCAACCATCTCTACATCTTTATTTATAATTTATATTTCATATTATTAATCTCGGCTTGTTGATGTTTTCATTTCTACCGTGCGGTCTAAAGCACGGGCGGATCTACGGGGGGCGGGAGGGGCTTTCGGGCTGAAGCCCCCCCAAAATGGTAAAGTATAACCATGTTTTATCGAAAAAAATATTTAAAAAGTATCCCTTAAAGTATTACTGTTCGTGTAATTACATTTAAAAGGGCTTTAGGAATCATTTAAACACCATTTCATACAGGTAGTTAGTTTCTTTCTTTTTTCCAAAGTAATTATTGTTATTTTTATGAAAAAAAAAACTTTCGGGCTGAAGCACCCTCCAAAAAATAAATCCTGGATCCGCTAGTGGTCTAAAGCACACACTTAGTTTGACACATTCCATCCAAGATGTTAAATTTTGATGAGTCATTGACCGATGGATGCACTTTCAAAAATTAATATTGAAGAATCATCTAACGTTGGCCATAATGGAGGTTGGATGAAATGGCATTGTTTTCAACCCGTCAACGAGACATATTGAAATCATTATCGGATTGCCTGACATTTGGAAGATGACACATCCAAAAAGAAATAAGTGACTGCCTGGTGACTGACAAATGCCAAGGTTTCTTCCGATACTAAAGGGACAAGAGATTATTGACCCGAACAATATCAAATTGTTGACTTGTTGAATATAAGTTGACCTTAGCAATGGGAAACTTCCTAAATTCAACGTTTAGTTCATTGATTGACTTTGACTATATTTCAACACTGCAATCACCTACTCTGGAATCAACTTACTCACTGTCTGTATAGATACAACCTAAATTGTATTTAGTCATTTTGTCAACTGAAAGGCTCAAAGACTGAAGCTGTGTGGTTTATAAAAGCAGACGGAGTAGTTGGATTTTATTGCCTACCGTCGATATGATAATTAGACTTTTCGTAATTTAATGATCTTAATGAATTGTTATCTCCGAGCTTTAAGCTATAGCACCGTTAAAAGTATACTTCAAACATTTTATAATCGCTCAACATTGCCAGAAAATAATTTCTATTCAAAGTAGAGCGGTAAGTGAAACTTAACCACATTTTTTTTTAACTGTTGAAGTGAGATGTGTTTTTTGTTCTCCGTTTATGCGTTTCATATTTTAAGTTTTGATGATGGCTGAATTAATAAACTTTGATTGTTTTATTATTTAATGCTCATACTATTTTTTTTTTTTTTTTTTTTTTTTTTTTATTATCAAACAATCGCTATAACAAATTTCAATATATTAGGTTGTCTGGAGTATAATGCAGGATTTTGAGTTCTCTTTAAAATACCCATCTATATAAAAAACTGTTTACATTTACTGGATTATTCATTTATATGAATGTCAACACTTATTAATCTTCTTCCAAACGATAATGTTTTTTACGTCTATAGCATTTCCCTGATTAGAAATAATTTAGTCTTTACTAAGATGTCAACGAGTGATTTTCGTATAATTTCGTTTTACGAGTTTAAACTCGATCAGAATGGAGTCCAGACGTCCAGAAACGTCAATCAAGTCTGGAGCGAGAGCAGTATTAAACAGTGTAGTGTTCAACGTTGGTTCAAGGGCTTCCTCTCTTTATGACGTTTTCTGCGGACTTCGGTGGATGAAAAATCCAGAACAACTGTTCGAAAACTTAACCTTAACCTCAGCAAGTCGACCGTCGATGACCACCTCAAAGCGACTGTAAAGATAAAATCCTTGAAAGTTGGTTTCCACACACATTGAACGACCGCCAAAAAAAAAATCTAGTGTGTCCACTCACACGACTTTCCTACCTATTTCAGAGAAGTTTTTATATCTTTACATATGTTCATGAAGAAACAAAAAAAAATTTAATTAGTTTTATTCGATAAACTAAAGCAATGTAAACTGGCTTAAGGTAGATCAGTGTAACAATTTCAATACCCTCTAATATTGCTGATCAAAAACTTTTTGGCATAGCTTAGTATTGTCAAACAATAATTTCTGTTAAAAGTAGAGGAAATAATGAAGCTTGTGTGATGCGCGCAACAGATTTTCTTTGTTTCACTTAGTCATCTTTATTCTCTCATTCACCCCTTTCTGACACCAGGTTATGAATCCTTAATCTTCCATTGGAAATTGAATGGCTGTAACTTCTTTAATAGTTGTCCAAAATGAACGATTTTTAAACGGCTTTGTAGGGAATTTCATGTTCTTTAAAAAAAAAAAATATATAAATACATACATTCTAAGCCCTGCTGACAGGGAGATCTGAAACGTGTAGAATCGTCGAAAACCTCATATCGGAAATTTGACCCGATCGCAATACTTCCCTTACCTAGTATGCTGTTACTGTTTGGTGAGCTTAATTTGGTCTGATACACTACAACTTCTTAAATCCTGGTGAAACCATCGATGCCGAATCTTATTGTAACCAAATAAATGCAATGCGTCAGAAATTGGCTATAACGAAGCCATCTTTGGTCAATCGGAAGGGATTGTTGCATAGCAAGTCTCACGTATGACTTGACAAAAACTGTTGGAGCTATCTGAACCTCTCACCTACAAATAATCATTTTTATAGACACCTGGACCGCTACTGACAAAAAATTTAATGGATAAAGGGAATTAGAAAATGCATTTTTTTTAGTTTATTAATTCTAAAGATAGGAAATTCTATTCTGAGGATATGGAAAATTTGCTAACACGTTGGTACAAATGTATTGATAATAGTAGAGATTATTTTTATTAAATAAAACCTTTGTAAATCTTTCTTTTTTCATTTTTAAACCAAAATCCTGCATCATTTTTCGGACAATCAATATTCGAAATATAATCAATTTTGTTAATTTTTTTTTTAATTCTATGAGAAAAATTGCATATATGATGGGAGGGAGGTGTTGGCCGCATCATATTATAGATCATGAAATCTGAATTTTCCTCCCGCATTTCAATATTTGTTTTTAATGGATCGATTAAAATAAATGAATTCAAGTACAACCGGACCCTCACATAAAATATAAATTAAATAAGTGTTTGATAAAATATAAATGAAGTGAACTTATTTTGAAGGCTAGAAAATCTTGAAAGTAAACTTTAATAAACAATAATAAAAACAATGAAATAATTAGCGAGATAAGACAGCCTCTGTAGACATAATAAAATAAATAACTAATTCCTACAACATGCGACAACACATAACCAACTATAAATATTCAAGACAAAATAAGAAAAATAGAGGAATGTTATATTGTAGACGTGAATTTCGGTACATCGAAGTTTTTTTTTATCGTTCTACAAGAATCTGAGGTTTACATACAGACAATTAGTAGTGGAGATATTTTTATTAAATAAAATATTTTGTAATTTTTTCTTTATTCTTTTAAACCAAAAGCATGCGTTATTTTCCGGACAAGCAATTAATTATTAATAAAGTCAAAGTAGGTTATTCTAGGCCTTTTTATTTATTTTATTTTTTTAAATCCCGTACTACTACAACCTATGAAGGGTCTTGGATTCAGTACTATATAAGGAAGTACCGTTTCTTGGACAATGGTTGTGTAAGGAGGTGATTTGACCGAGATCACTCTCAACCGCCTGGTTTTCCTCTTAAATAATTATATAATTAAGAGTACCCACATTATATAAGCTGGATGTGCCGCAGTAGGGCCAACCGACCCAAGATTGATCCAAGGCTTATGAAAGAAAATAAAAAATTACTTACCATCAGCCGGATTTAAACTGGGACCTTGAACTTTGGAAGTCAGTGCCCTACTCGCTACCTTACTCTCTTTTTCTTTTTGTCATAATTTGTATTTTCTCCCACGAGTTATGTTTATCCTTCTAAAAACGTTTCCAACAGTCGGAAGATATTCTTAGATTACTACTAGTGGTCCAGCAGCACAGAATATTTAATGCCATGTTACCAATAATGGCTTCAAGTAACTCATTTCGACGATACCTAATATGGAGCGTTAAAATATATTAATGTTACATATTTGAATCTATGAAATAGTTTATTTTAACAAACTACGCAGTTATGTAAAATGCTATTGCGACTATGCATCGCCCCGAGGCAGGCCACGCCTACGCACGAAGTTGCTTCCTGGAGACATGGTGAATACTTTATCTTGGTTTATTATTACAAATCTCGGGAGAAAGTTAAGTCAAGAGACCAGTTATATAAGATTACAAAGAAAATAATTAACATGGCTATTAAAAAATAGAATATTATTACATCAGGGCAAGCAAGAGTCAGCGGCATCATTCCTCTCCAAAAACATGTTCTGTAAACTAGTAATAAATATTTTTTTAAATATATTCTTATTTAAAATATATATTATCTCCACTTAAGATTACAAAAAACGTCTACCACACAGCCAGATCTACGGAGGGGGGGAACTCTTATTGTTCGTGTAATTATAGGACTTAGAGAACCGCTTAAACACCATGTCATATAGGTAGTTAGTTCCTTTTTATTTTTTCAAATTAATTAGCGTTATATATATATATATATATATATATATATATATATATATATATATATATATATATATATATATATATATATAAAAAGCTTTCGCGCTGAAGCTCCTTCCCCCCCTAGATGAAGGCCTATACAAAACTTATCGATGCTTACTTATATCCTACTCTTCAATTATAACAAGTTAAAAAAATATGTAGAATAAAATCCCCTTACCACTTTGATGTTTCAGCGGAAAATCGAGATCAGAACCAATTGGTTCAACTTCAGTCTGTGCAAAATTTAATTTAAATTTGCAAATATACGGTACATCGCATTCCTAAGCGAAAGTTGGTGGAGAGACTGGGCAAAATTTGTATTGGGCCATCTTAGTTTCAACCCCCCACAATTACTGAAAATTACATGAAATGTTTGGTAACGTCAGTAGGTGTCATGCCTGAAATATGTAAACGACAAAATATCTAGTTAAAATCAACGTTTTTGAATACAGTCTAAAATTCTATTACTTCATAAAACAATATTATGAACATATTTACCTTCGTTTCACATGATCCTATATTTTTAAAAGTTATTTATATTCATTTTAATTAATGAATATAATTCAATGGAATTGATTCTATGGAATATTTACACTATTCTCCGCATTTCCTTCAGCTTCCGTCCTAATCGATCGAGCAGTTTTTAAAATATAGGGGTGTTAAAAACAATACGTATTTTCTGCAAGTAGGGCATGACATTTTCTGAAATAAATATACTTGATTTTCTATTTACCAATCCCTAACTTCTCTCCAAATTTGAGCCAGAACGAATTTTCGATTTTTAAGAAATAGACGTATCACGAAAAATGTGTTTG
This sequence comes from Nezara viridula, assembly GCA_928085145.1. NCBI lineage: Eukaryota > Metazoa > Arthropoda > Insecta > Hemiptera > Pentatomidae > Nezara > Nezara viridula. The sequence goes on from OV725080.1 coordinate 162,126,310, forward strand.
GGAATATTTAACAGAAAGCACTTGACGGAATGCAATGTAATTGAAACAGCATCATTTTTTACTCAAATCGAACCTGCCGTTTCTGAAATATTGGCAAGGCTAAGGAAATACATTTGCGCTTGCGTAAGCGGACCTAGTGGATGGAATTTGTTAAAATTGATAAGGGATTATCTAAATACCAATCCACACATTCCCTAAAAATTTCATGAAGATCGGATGAGCGGTGGTGGGTGATATGCCAGTTAGATCGATTTGACTATAATATATTAATTATTATATTAGAAATAGTATTATTTATATTATATAGTTATAATTATTATTAAACAGAAAAGGAAACACAATATAACGTACAGTAAAAATAATAGAAATAAAAGGTTCATATTATTGTTGGCTTTATATGAAGCTAGATAAGTTGAAATATTTTATGGTTACGAATTTGTAATATGGCGCGTGAATTTGTATATTACAGTATTTTGAAGAAATTAAAAAATTGTCCAAACTGTGGTTTCGTTCAGTTTATTTTATGTTGATAAAAAATAATAAAATCTCAAATACAGAATACATGCAAATTAATGTTATTCGATTTGAGCAACGAGTAGTGCTATAATTAAATGAGAAGTTGTATAATTTGCAAAATGGAGGTTGGTCCACCGTTAGGTAATAATTTTGATTCAATCCATTAACCGGAATATTTTCAATAACAATATTTTCTGAAAGCTAATCCTAATCTAAGATTTCTTTGCCTTGGGTAAGTATTGTTCGTTGCGTAGTTTTCACTCTGGCCTCCAACCTCTGTCAAAGCAATCGCTCCAGTCAACAACCAGAGCAGAAAAAGCTCTGTCACCGAAGCTAGTGGGGGTTTGTATAATACTATATATTGATATGTTTTTTTTATTACTATGTGTTATAATAAATAACAATAGTTAAACATAAATGCCTTTAAAAAAGTAGAGTCACTCTAACTTTCTTATTATTTCTACTAGTTAAATAATTACTTTTTTAAATTTCAAAACCCCTTAAATTTTCTTTATGAGATTGTATTATAATATCCACCGATTCCATTTTCTTCTTTTTCTGTAATGACTCGTGTACAAAATTTCTATTCGCCCAATGCACTATGAGTCAAACTTTGTCCCCCAAATATGGAAGACAAAACAAGAATCCAGCAAATCCCAGTACTTCTCTCTCGGTTGCATCATTGTTATGCCTGAGAAATTAAGCTAATTTTTTTTCAGCAAAAAATATATTTAAAGTTTTTGGAAGACACTAGTGTGAACGCACCTGTGATGGACAGACATGCCATCTATTGCCAACTGTCTGAACTAAATTCCCAAAAGAAAATTTTAAAATGTCTATCATTGTTGTTACTATAGTGCTCTTAAGATCAGTGTGTTTCATACCTTCCTATTATCAGTTTTGCTAAGAATAAGTTGAATATTTTTCCTATATTATCTTTATCTTTACCTTTATGTTACATAATGATTTTAGATTTTTTTCTTTTTCCATCAAATTACCTTCTCTGTTTGTCGTAAACCTATGACTTCCTGTCCTACAGTATCCTGTCCTATTCAACAATGGCCCTCTTATCCCTGTCGAACAAATCCAATACTTAGGACTCCACCTTGACTCACTTGCAACCCCCATACCAGACTGAAACGACTAGAAACCGTCCGACTTTTTCGACTACTGCAGCACTTACTAGACAAACACTCTAAGCTTTCAATAAATTACAAACGACTCATATATATGACAATAATAAGACCTTTTGGACTTACGGAATTGAGCTATGGGGCTCCACTAAACAATCGAATTCCTCTCTTATACAATCCTTACAATATAAAATCCTCAACGCTCTTTACTTTGTCACAAATAAAATCATCCATAAAGACCTTAATGTTCCATATGTTTTCGATTTAGCTCAATCCATATACCTATCCTTCCATAATAAACTTCTGAACCATCCGAACCCTCTTGTTTCCAACCTTGCTTCCTCTTCTATTCTTGATAACCCTCCAAGGCGTCTGAAAAGAAAATGGCCTCGGGACCTTCTAATATAGAACTTTAATTTGAGTTCTACCAATGGGTAGTTTCTCTTCATGTTGTACATGCGATGTTACCAATCTCATATTTACTTATTGTATTTTCCATGTGATACAGTTTTAAATTTCAATAAATTAAAAATAAAAAGATATTTTTTGAGGTATGTACCGATTATTTTTACCGACCCCTGTCCATTACTAAATTAATCGAATTTCAAAATATCCACCACTAGTACAAAAAGGTGTTATTTTTTTAAATGGAGATTATACCTGTATAACTGAATATTTTCTGTATTTCAAAGTGTTAAATACAAAAATGAAACCCTAGAGATTCTAAATGTCCAACGGGGAAGTTTATAACTATAATAATTACGGCGGCATAATCCAAAAAAAGTCAAAATTTTCCTTAGCTATTTCCATCACTGGTGCGCTTACCCTAATTACTAATCTGAATTTTGTTTATAACAAAAATTTATTTGACTTACTTTACAGGAAGGCCTACTAGTATTTTTTTTTTTAATGTTTGATTACATTTAATACCATCGGGCAATATTTTTTATTCATTTTATAAAAAATAATATATATATTCTATATATTATTTCTAAAAGGTGTTTTTTTATCGGTATGCTATAACTTAGTCAATTCTTCATCAAATCCAATGATTGGCCTTTCATTTTGAAGATATTCTTCTGCTTCACATGCGAAAAATGGCCCTATCTGCCGAAATTTCTGTAAAAGAAAGTAATGAAGGAAAAGAAACTTTATTCGTGAATAACTCAAAAAGTATGCATTTTTTTCTGATAATTAGAAACATAACTAAATTATCTACAAACCAAAAAAAAAAAATAAAAAACTATTAACAAAGATATTTTTTATTAGTTTTGTTATACTTAATAATGTCTTCCTGTTTAAAGATATTGCATATAAACTTTATTATTTCTTAAATGTATTTGTTTGTTCTTAATTTTTTTTTTTTTTTTTATAATTTAGAAAATCCCATGATGGGGTCATTATTTGGTTTTATTATCTTTTCAGTCAGCGTTTAAAAATAGATCCTAGCAAAGCAATTCGTACAAATATTTTGGTTTATTATGTTAAATGGGATATTGTAATCGACCTAGGAAAAAATATTAATTCCTCCCTCACATAATACATAGGATCTACTTATTGCCATATTGTTTTTCTATTTCTTCACTAAACAAAATTTTTTGCGAATTATTCACACGGGCCAACTAGTTATTATTTATAGTTATGTGTCACTCTACATTACCTTCTATGACTCTGTATATTAGATATTGTTTTTCCTAAAATACTGAGCTTTCAAACTATACATTATATGTATAACTTGTGACTATTATTTCCGAAGATTCATTTTCGACATAAATAAACATTTTTACTTTTTTCTCCATTATTGAATTATCAAATTCTTTATACACAGACCATTTTGTGGGGCTCTATATATCTATATAACTAGTAAATATATATATCGATTGGTATATCATAATAAAATTGAAGACCATGCGGGGCAATGGCAGAAAACAATAACATGAAAAAGTGCTAACATTTCATAGAATGAATACTAATTTTCATAGAACGAATTAGAAAAGGACCCTCACACATGTGGAAGACATTTACTATTTTTTCCTAAAATCACGAAAAAAAGAAATCGGTAATCCCAACCTCATCACATTACTGAGTTAAACTTCTGTGCAGATTTAGACCAAAGCCTTGTTTACTATGCTAATATGCAAAGTTGTTTGCTTAGTCCGATTCTATTTTCATTATATATAAATGATTTGGAAGACAATTAAGATGTAAAATTAAATATCTGGCTTTTGCGGATGATATTGTTGTGCTATCTTCACATCCAGCGACATGTGCTATCTTCACATCCAGCGACATTACAGAGTAATTTAAATTCTCTAGACGAATACTATAAAAAATGGAATCTGAGAATAAATCTCGAAAAATCTAAAATAATGGTCTTTCGCAATGGCGGTAAGCCATCACGTAAAGAAAAATGGTTCATGTGCTACAAAAGTATAGACGTCGTACAAAAGTACAAATACTTAGGAATAATTCTCACGCCTACTCTCTCAATGACCAAACATCTGGCAGAAAAACTGTAGAAAGCCAAGGTGGGTTTGAATTTGATTTGGCACCAGTTTATCGAAAACAAAGACATAGCTCTATTCAGAAAAATACAAGTATTTAATTCCGTTAGTAGGGCAGTGATGTGCTATGGAGCACAAATCTGGGGCGGGGTAAGTTATGAAGCCGTGGAATATTTAAATTACCAAAATATACTCCAACACACTTTATTCACTTTGAGACTAAAATAGATCCGTTATTTATCTTCACAATCAAACTCCCTTTTGATTATATTGTAAAAATTTTTAATCTTCAACCACATAGATATCCAAAAATATTAGCACTACAGATAATTAAAAAAAGAAATCGCATGGTTTAGGCACTTACTTAATTTGATTGAACTGCACGGATTAAATTTAAACTTAAATCGATCTAACTGTGATGATGTTAAACTATAGAGAGCTAATTTATATTTACTAAGAACTCAAATTCAGAAAGTCATATATAATCAATATGTAATTAAAGTTCAGAATTCTAAAACTTTCTCTTTTTATCCTCATTTAACTTCAGTAAATTATATTGACGACAAAAGCTCATTGAAGGTGATCAGATGGGTTATTAAAATTAGAGCTGATGTTTTGAACTTAAATTATAAACACTTCCAGCAAACAAATAATAATTGTAGCATGTGTAATACAAACGAAACAGAAGATCTCTATCACTTCCTGGCTGCTTGTCCGATACTCTCTGAATTTAGAATTAAATGGTTGAAGTCTAGAAATTTATCTCGGGATCAAATAATTGATTTATTAAATCGAAACAATTGGATAGCATTGGTAAATTACTGCAAGTCTGCTTTCTCCTATAGAATAATGCTAACCAGAGAATTTAACAATTAATAAATTGGAGAATTTTGGTACCATTGTGTTTTGTAATTAAAATATTTATAAAACTTTTACATTGTAAATATGATTGTTATTATTTTATTATTAATTACTGGTATATAAATAGATTGAAATATAATTGTGTTATGAAACACAGACTCCTCAGACGGTCAACAGACCATGTAGCACGTCTGATTTTCGGTTTTAAATCCAAAAATATTGTTTTGTAATTTATGTTTTGTAATTTTGATAAATAAAAAGACTTTTTCTTCTTCTTCTCTTCTTCTATGCTAATAACAATTTAAACTTTTACAGATGTACGGTTCGGACTAATATGAAGCTAAAGATTAAATCAAAATTAAACATGTCTCGCCTTCAACGATGACTAAATCCTACTTTGCAAAACTAAGTTACACAAACATTCTCTAGCATACATAGTACTAAATCAACTTAATAACTATCCAATTAAAAGATACGGGATAATGAAGCCGTACTATAACTACAAGCTCCAGGGATACTTGGAGAGAAGACAGACACTCGAGATAAGCCGTAAATTATATCTGTTGCTTTGGGCCAAGGTCCCGAGACGCTACTTTCTCCAGAACACACCCTCGACTCCAGCGGTCTCACCTTGATTCTTCCATGTCTGCCGCCTCAGGACAAGCGAACGCACTCTGAGGTTTAGGATACTTATGGCAATCGGAATTAGAGGAATCTCTACTTTATCCGAACAGTCCAAATTTTATTTTTATTTCTTTAAAATACTATTTTTAAAGAACGAAATAAACAGATGGCTAGAGTGATCTATACACGACTCAAGTTTAATTTTTTTTTTTTTGGTTTAAAAATAATGAACATTTCGACAATTTTCATAATAATTATTCAACAACATAAAAAAAAAAAAACTAAGGTGTGTGCTTTAGACGACACGATAGTAATGAAAACATCAAAAAGGCGAGATTAATAATATGAAATATGGTGGCTAAAGCGTTTTCGCTCAAACTCCACTGGCTTTAGCACCAGTGACGCGGTTGAGAGAGTAGTGCAGGGATCTGTTGGAATCCTGCTTTTCCCACTATAGTTGGAGGGAGAAGCCTGGCTTTGGGTTCCCTGCCTTATAGTATATATTGTATATAGGTATGACCGTGTTTTTTTATTTACTTATCATTAGGTTATTTTATTTGTTTAGCGTACATAGTTTTTGATTATTATTTTACTTTTGTTAATTTTATATAATTATTGTCGACGTGACTGATTATTATATTTCTAAATAAAAAATTATAAATAATAGCTCATTATAAAGAGAATGCTTAAAATTTTCAGTAGGTACTTCCGAGTTTCAATTTCTGAGATATTTTAATCCATATCTTCAATAAAACTCGCTATCATTTGTTTTTCGACACTATTTTTCCCTTTTCGTTTCTCTAATATGGCGTCGCGTTACGATACAACTTTGAATATCCCATTACAGAGAGGAGAAATGCTGAACAATTTCCTCACTTACAGTATGCAGATCCAATTTTTAGTTCATGAGATTTTTTTTTTTTTTTTTAAATAAAGGCTTCAACCATTAGGGTCATTATTGAAGGGAAAACAGCAAGCAACAAGGCGAGATTAATAATACGAAATATAAATTATAAATAACTAGTTGGTCCGTGTGAAAAATTCTCAGAAAATTTAGTTTAGTGAAGAAATAGCAAAACATTATGGAAATAAGTAGTTTCCTATGTATTATTTAAGGAAGGAATTCATATTTTTTCCTTGGTCGATTACAATATTCCATTAAAAACAATAGACCAAAATATTTGTACAAATTGCTTTGCTATGACCTATTCTTAAATACTGACTTGAAAGATAATAATAATAATGAAGACAAAATAATGTCCCGATCATGTGATATTCTAAATTATTAAAACTAAATAAAATGTAAGAACAACCAAATGCCTTTAAGAAATGATAAAGTTAATATATCAGTAAAGAAAAAAAATGTAGTAGACTATTCTACTCCTAAATGAAATATCTTTAAAGAGGAAGATATTATTAAGTATACCAAAACTAATGGACTGCATCTTTGTAAATAATTGTCCGATTTTTTTTTCTTTTTGTTTTGTATGTAATTTAGTAATATTTCTAATTATCATGAGTACAATCCAGAAAACAATGCATACTTTTTGAATTATTCGCAAATAAATTTTCTTTTCTTATGGCGTATCGACAAAAAAACACCTTTTAGAAATATTATATAGGATTTTTACAATTTATCGAGCACAATTATTCAACAATGTAAAAAGTGTGTGCTTTAGACTACACGATAAAAGTAAATACATTAACAAGACGAGATTAATAATATGAAATATAAATTATAAATAATAGCTCATTATAAAGAGAATGCTTAAAATTTTCAGTAGATAAGTCCGAGTTTTAGTTTCTTAGATATTTTAATCCATATCTTCAATAAAACCAACTATCATTTGTTTTTCAACACTATTTTTCCCTTATCGTCAATCTAAAACGTCGTCGCGTTACGATACAACTTTAAATAACCCATTATAGAGTGGATGAAATTCTAAACAACGCTCTCGTTTACAGTATGCAGATCCAATTTTTAGTATAAGAGATTTTTTAAAAATTAAATGCTTCAACCGATAGGATCATTATTGCCTCATTTTCATTGAGAATTACATTATATTTTAAAGTTTCGGACATATCAGAAAATAAAATAATATGAGATATTTTAATCCACATCTTCAAGAAATCTCGCTTTCATTTGGTTTTCGACACAATTTCTTCCCTTTTCGCCTCCAACACGGCGTCGCGTTAAAATACAATTTTGATGAATAGCCCAAATATGATGAATACGGATAAAATGATGAATGAACAATACTTTTTCTTATAGAATTCAGAACCAATTTTTAGTTTCTGAGATATTTTAATCTTAATTCTAATGTAAAAACAATTCAATTAGTCTACTCCAGACAACTTTATCCAAGCGTTACACATCGTAATGTGACGGCTCAATCTAATTTACACTACACAAAAAAAAACAAAAAAAAAAACGAGCCTAAAGAAGTTTTCACTTAAAAAAATCTGGAATATTTATAGATGAATTGTTTTAGAAATTTGAAAATTCGAGAAAGATCAGGCGTATACCTCAAACACGCCATTTCAGTTTCGTACAATTTTTCTTTCACTTACCTATATATATGCAATATATAGAAAGGGTAAGTATTGCGATCGTGAAAATTTTCGAATCTTGAGTTTTCAACGGATATACATGTTTTGAGGTCTCCTGTGTCCAAATAACCAAGTCTCGCAAAATGGTCTGTGTGTGTGTTTATGTTATCAGTCTAGCTCGAAAACGAAAAATCGTATTAAAGTGAAATTGCATATTTAGGGTTCGTATAAGCTTTCGATGTTACAGCAACATTTTCGTCAAAATCGGTCAACCGGAAGTGGTACTTTGTATAATCGATTTAACACATTTTTACAATTTTCTCAAAAACAACACTAACGATTTTGATTAAACTTAGTATGTCAGTGTATTATAAAGCAGTTTTTAATATAATTGATATTTTATTCTCATTGATGTTCTCTATCAGGGCTTAAATGGCGGATTTTCAATATTAGCTTCCTCTAAACTACATTTTTTTTTTAATTGAAATAATTAACCATTTCATATTAATCTTTGATATAAAAAATAGTAAAATATAAAATATGAAAGAATTTTAATTAACTAAAGGAGAAATAAGAGATCGTAACAGATGATAGTGGAATCAAAGGAAAACGAGCTTGTCCGAGCTCACCCGAAAGATTACAACAGGCTTCCGTACATGAGCTTTATATAATACGGACTCCGACAATATTATGTTCATTTACATATTAGTGTTGCCCAAAAACACCACATATCTGTAACAAGACCAAGACCAAGACTGGTAAAAAAAAATCGATTTTTTAAATAAAAATTGAGGCAAAATAGTTACTAATACTTGACAATTTTAGTTACTATATTTAAAGAATTGGTGTAACCAAAATACTTTTGCATTTAACTCTTCTGATTTTTCATTCAGACTTAGGTTTCTCACATCTAAAAATTTACAGTAATATCTCTCTAGTAATAATCTCATAGGTATTGCAAGACTGTTACGAGAGTCTTCCGCTACGAGAGTCTTCCGCAAGACCAAGACCTAGACCAAGATAGAGTTCGCAAGACCAAGACTCGTCTCGGTCTCTTATTTGGGCAACACTAATACATACGCGGTTTTCGTAAATACTATCGTTGGTATTATTTAAGATTTAACTTTATAGATTACAGCGATATAAAAATAAAAATTTATCTACATAAGGGTATTTAAAAAAACGAAAATACCCAAAATAAATCGTAATTAAATATAGCTTCAATAATATTTACTTTCACTTCCTATTTGTTTGAAAATATTTATTTCTGCTAAGAAGAGGGTGGTAAGTGAGAATCGAGTGATGCGTGCTCCAGATTTTGCATGAAATGGTTATCAGGATTCAGATGCCCACAAAACCAACAGGTTTAAGTGACTTAGTTAGACTAAGGCCACTCACATCCCAAGACATTTTATTGTTTTCTCCTCTTAAAAAAATAGGTATCGAAAAATAGAATTAGAAAAGTTGTAATCATGTACAATTACCATCTTCCTTATGTTCCATTTTTTCTACCTTGTTCCCTAGATTCAAAGTTCCTATAAAATGACAATAAACTCTATCACCTCAATTAATAAATTATATTTATAGGACGTGTGTGTATATTTATATTTATAGGATGTGTGTGTATGTGTATATATGTGTGGGTGTGTATGTGTGTGTGTGTGTGTGTATGTATGTATATATATATATGTATATGTATATATATGTGTGTGTGTGAGTGCATGTATGTATGTATATAAGTATGTATACTTATATATATAGTTTTCTTATGTATATAAATTTTTTTTTTTTCTGGTAATTTTAAGGATTATAATCTAGTTTTTCTTTTATATCTTATATAGGTTTTTCCTACTGTATAAAATGTATTTCAATTTTCTAAACAACATTCATACCACTATTATATCATGTATAAGGTTACTGCAACCACAAACATGGAATTTATCATTTTGACATGATGTAATGTATATATAAATAAATAAAAAAATAAAAAAAAGAAAGTTCCTATAAGTTAAAATTAAATTGCTACTTGCTCCTTTTAATTCCCGCCTTGAAAGTCCTGGTTGTGAATTAAATACATGAGTTCAGGTATTTGTTTAAAGTATTTTTTTTCTTCATTCAATATTGACCTCGAGTTATTTTACTATAATGTTTATTCTAGATAATCTTAACATTTTCATATTATACTTATTATTCTGATTTAATCAATTTTATAATTATAAAACAGCATATTATTAATTAGGTGATCATTCGATAACATAAAAATAAACATGATATAATTTGGAAGGCGATTAAAGTCAAATTATCTGATGTTGGTCACCTTCAGAAGATCTTACGGAGGAGATAAACCAGTGGGTTAAGATAGGTTGGACTGACCTCAGATCGCGGGCGTGGTATGTTAGTTTGCAACATCGTCCGAATATTAAACAATTATTCGACACGTTTAATAATATTTACGACTGTATAGCTATTTTAATCATTTTTTTAAAGTTAATTTATAATCGATTTTAATGTTTCATAAGGTCTAGAAGTCAAGTGCATACTCAATGATTAATCGATTTCCAATTAATATTGGAAAAATGGTTAATTGAAATATATATACGTCAATGCAACTTACGATACTTTCAAGTGTGACCATGAATATAAAATCTGGTGTGTCCATTAACACGCCATTTTTCTACCTATTTCAGAAAAGTTTTTATTTATTAGTTATATATATATATTCGTGGCTCACAATAAATTTGCCATCTATCTCGGTATTTAGCAAATATGATATTAAGGAGAAGAAATGATACCATAAAAGAAAATAATAGCAGTAACAAAACAAAAAGGAAAAAAAAAAAAAAAAAAAAGACAGTAGTAAAATAACACATACATAATAACAAACATACACAAAAAAAGATAATGCAGCAAGTAGCTCAATGCAATAAGTCTCTTGGCCAGCGCCTCAGCAGTCTTCTGGGCGGATTATATGGATTTGTGGCAGTAGATAGAGCTTGAGTAAGTGGATTGGAATTTAGAGTCAGTCTGTCATGAAAATTATTAAAGCGGTCAGTGGCAGTTGCCGTGATGGAAGGAGTATTAAGGCCAGTGTGTAACGTGAGGTTTGAAACATAAAAGGGTGCGTCTACAATTTTCCGAAGTACTTTTGACTGGAATGACTGGATGATTTTTATATTTGATTTATTTGATTTATTTGCTGTTTTCCACATAGTTCGATCCCATATTTCCAAAGTGGTTTAATGAGGACTTTGTAAATAGTTAATTTATTAGTCACAGATAATTTTCAGAACGTCTGTCAAGTAGCCTAGAAAGAAGTCCGTAAAAGTGTTTATATCTTTAAAGATGTCAATTAAGAAACAAACAAAAAAAATTGAATTAAATTAATTTTCCTAAAAATTTATCAAAGATTTTATTACGATTTCTGTGATAAACTAAAGCAATGTAAACCGACTTGTGAAAGATCAGCGTAAAAATTTTAGTACACTTTAATATTACTAATCAAAATCTTTTTGCTATAGCCCATTTTTATCAGACAATAATTTCTGTTAAAAATAGAGGAAATAGTGAAGCTTTTGTGATGCATGCATCAATTTTTTTTTACTTTCACTTACTTCTCTTTTTTCTCACTCTTCGAGCCCTTTCTTGCACTGAGATTTGAACTCATAATCTTACATACGAAATTGAATAGTTGTAACTTCGTTAATACTTGTCCGAAATGAATTATTTTTGTAAGGTTTTTTAGGAAATGTCCTCACTTTACAATAAAACAGGTTAAAAAAGCTTTTTCTAGATCAGACATCAGTAATCAATACCATATAAAATAAAAAAAGGAGCAACGAAATCTGTATACTAGTTCCCCAGAAAATCTTGGCACAGACAGATAGACAGATCAATGGCTGAAAATGTGTTTTTCGGACTTAAAGGGCTCTGAAATGTTCAAATCCGTCAAAAATCGCATATCGGAAATTTGACCCGAACGGCAGTATAGGTAGACACTAGCGGATCCAGGATTTAATTTTTTTTTGGGGGGGGGGGAGGGGCTTCAGCCCAAAAGATTTTTTTTTAAAAACATATAACGATAATTAATTTGAAAAAAAAAATAAAGAAATTAATTACCTATATGAAATGGTGTTTAAGTGGTTCTTGAAGTCCTATTAAATATAATTACACGAACAAAAATACTTTAAGAGATTTTAATATTTTTTTCTGTAAAACTAGGTTTTTAATATTTTTTTTCTGTAAAACTAGGTTTTTAATATTTTTTTCTGTAAAACATGGTTATATTTTACCATTTTGGGGGCTTCAGCCCGAAAGCCCCCCCTTCCCCCCGTAGATCAGCCTGTGTAGGTAGGAGAATAAAAAAATCTTAATGTTTGATTTCAAATTCAGAAGCTATTATTGAAGGTCGGTGGATTGAAGGTATGTTCCTAAACGCAGCGCTAATTCCATCGATGGAAGCCATCAATCGATTATCTGAAAAATTTTAAAACATATAAAAACAAAATATAACGAAACATTTACCTATTGAATCGGTAAATTTCAAAATAGAAATAAATACAGATACAAAGTAAACTTATTATAAATATAGACTAGTTCTGAAATTCATCTGATTTTAAGTTCGTCAATTGAATTCAGCACGTTTCTTTATTATCTATTGAGTCAACGTGGCTCAGCTTTTGGTCCGATGACCTCATCATAAGGGTACTGGGATCAGTGTTGTTATATCTCGAGTTACATGCATGTTCTTAAACTCAGCGCTGAGCTCATCGATGAAATCGGACCCGTCCCTAAACTCTGCTATGATACATACTAGAATGAGCTCCTATGCTCAAGGGTTGGAAGACCTTCTTTGTGCTCATTCAGCCTCTATAAAATATAAATTCTATATCAAAATATTTAATTATATTAAATAATTAAATACAAATATCTCGCTGTTGAGCGTGATTTCGGTCAAATCATCTCCTTAAAAACCCGTTGACCAAAAACATAAAACTTCCTTACAAAGTACTAAACCCAAGGTTACACCTTCCATAGGTGTAATAGTACAGGTTTTATATATAATTATAATTGATAATTTTACTTCTATAATTTTCTTAGAAATATAATTTTATGTTAACCAACAAAACATTTATGTTTATTTTGTAAACATTCTATCAATTGAGAAACAGATTTACCAATACCAGACCATCCAAACTTTGAATAATTATAATGTTGTAACTACTTATATACATTACTTAAATAGTTATATATTTTATCAAAATAGGTCAAGTACAAAAAAAAATTACTAATCAGTCTTTATTCGTAAAATAGAAGCATTTGTTTAGGTCTATAGGGAGAGAGGTTGCTTAGTGAGTTGGGCACTGACTTCCAGAGTTCAAATACTCGGGTTCGAATCCGGCTGATGGCAGATAAATTATTTATTCTGTTTCATTCAGCCATAGACACTTCTGGGGTACACCCAACCTCTTCAACGTGGTTACTCTTAATTAATTAAGTGGAAAAACTTTATGGTTGAACGTGATCTCGGTCAAATCACCTCCAATTTTTTTTATATCCATGTTTTTGTATGTGTGTGGGTATATAAATTTAAATTTATTCACTTAATCACTATTTATTCATGTTTTATATATCATTCGGTCAGATTTCAAGCCATATAGTACCATAAATAAAAGTTGTTAAATAAATTCGGCCCAATATATTATACATATTATTTTGTCTAGGATATGGAAGGATCAGCCAGAAATGCTTTTGCCCAAGAACGACCCACAATTATTCGAAGCAACGAGGTCGAGAGAGATGGAATATTTAAAAGAATTGCAAAATACGCCTCCATTCAGAGGATACAGGAGGCACGGGAGAGAACTGGAGATCTTCTACCACTTCCTGTCCAGGTGCAAGATCGGCCCTCCGGACACCGAGACAGGGAAGTGCAAGTGGACCTGGATCGGGAAGCCGGTGGTGGAGAACTTTGGGCAGCCCAACTTACTGACTCTGAAAATGGCGAAGGAGTTCACAGACACTCACGAAGAGGTCGAGAAAGCTATAGATGATATAGGCAGCATCATCGAGGACAAGAATCTCCTCGAAGGCGAGCAGAGGGAGGCTCTGAAGAAGAAGATTGAGAAGCAGAAGATCAAAATCCTTCTGAAGAAGATGGAAGAACTCCGGAGGAAGAGATTGGACAGGCGGTGGAGGCAGAGGGTTTTCAGGCGATACTAACAAAATAATAAAAAATATATTCAAAATGTTTGTTTTTTTTTATATATATATATATTTAGAAAAAATACATTTTGCCTCAATTAAGGGCACTGAGCATTTAGGGTGAATGAAATACAAATATACCATATATACAGTAAAAGAAAAACAAGATTATAACAAAATAAAATAAAACTTGGAGTAACAGAATAAATCGATCATGATACAAAACTAAATAAATAAATAAAAAGACATTCATACTTGTTTACAATATTTACAGTCAGCCGAGGGAGCTCCGAGTCGGGCCTTTTCCCCCACGTGTGGAGGACAAAGCAAGACTCCCAGAAATCCCAGCCGCATCACTGGGATGAAAATCCAGTAGAGACTGAGAGAGGGCACTAAAGCCATATACGCTCATGACTTGAGTGGAGAAGCTGGCCATCACCAGGACTTCAATGACGTCTTTACAAAAGATCTCGAGGCCACTGCCACTTCAACCTAGGAGGAGGATTGTAGGGATGACTGGAACTGGATAAGGATTGTGCTAAGGGATTAGGATGATGGATTAGGTTCTGATGAAAATTTGAAAATCGAGATGGAATAACGTCAAGGATATAAGGGATGTTAAGGTCATGATGTAAGGTTTTGTTCGTAACATAATAAGGAGCATTGACTATTATACAGAGGATTTTAGACTGGAAGGATTGGATGCGTTTGATGTTCGATAATTTAGTTGTCCTCCACAGTTCAAGTCCGTAGGTCCAGATGGGTTTCAGTATGGTCTTGAATATTAATAGTTTGTTTTCAATTGAGAGGTTAGATTTTCTGTTAAGTAGTCAGTATAACTGGCCAAGTCGTCGGTTAAGCTCTTGTCTTTTAAGACTGGTATGTGGGTTCCATGTCAGTCTTTTCAAAATGTTTCTAATTATTGATTATGTATAAGTAATAGGAAATAATTCATATTAGTCCGACCACTTTTTATCAAATTATTAATTTCCGTCTAAAACTTCGTGAGTGGCTTCATCCTGACCCACAAGTTTTTTATCTTCTTCTTCTGCCGACACGACAGATCCAAGTGGTTCTTGGGCTGCTTCAATATCTGCTTCTCTTCCACTGTACTCTCTGTCGATCCTCTGTTATAGTGGTGAAGATCTTTCCTTTATATAGTTTCTTAACCTGTCTGTCTTCATTCGTTCAGTTAAGATGACCAAACCATGTCAGCCTGCTTAGTAGTATAAACTTTGACAAAGACATACCATTGTAAATATTAATACGCCTTTATTATTTCTGCTTCACCACTCTACATTCTCAAACATTCCTCCCAGTACCTTCCTCTCGTATCTGTCAAAGGTTATCTTGCTCATAACCTAAAGCGGACCCTACACGGTCATTCGGAATTGCATTCCGAGGCACTAATGACGTTCCGAATTATCGTGTAAGGTAGTAGTGAATGAAGTACTGATGGTGGTGCGCTGCGGATTTCCGAACATCCGAAAATCAAAGGTTCATTCACGAGAAGTGGAGGGGGGACTGAGGTAAAAGTAGTGGGGAGACTAACCATACTGCTGGATAGGTTAGGTTACCTAGGCCTCACAACCATTATAAATTTCTGATTTCCATTATAAGTAAATAGTTAAATAATTTTTCTTATCCCTTGTTTATATTTTTAAACCATCTTCAACTATTTCTTTTAAATAGTCAAGTGGGCAACAAATTAAAAAAAAAAATGAGAAAACTTCACAATTTACTTTAAGAGAAAAAAAAATCTTTAACGTTGTGTATATTTTTCTCATTTTCCTCAACAAATTTATTATTTTCGCAATACCTTTCCTTAATTTTTGTAAGTACTTGTAAGTAGTAGACTTATATTTTACTAACTTTTGTCAAAACGATTTTCTATGAGACTAACCTTACTACTAGATAGGTTAGTTTACCTAGGTCTCGTTTTTAAGTAAACAATTTCATAAAAGTAAATAGTTTTTTATATCCCTAGTCTATATTCTTATTAACCATTTTCAACTATTTTTTCTTTAAATAGTCAAGTAGGCAATAAATTGAAAGAAAAAAAAAAAAAAAAGTGGAAACTTCACAATTTGTAGAAAAAAAAATCTTTAACTGTTGTGTTTATTTATCATTAATTTCTCCATTTTTCTTAACAAATCGATTATTTTCGCAATACTTTTTCTAGATTTTTGTATGTAGTTGACTTATATTTTTCTAACTTTGGTCTAAACGATTTTCAGGCACTAGGAAGTAATTATTATATCTCCGTTTTTCTCTTGATGCCCAATATTATAAATGACAATGTCCAAATAAGCATATCTATGCTGTTTCTTTGTTTACAACTGAGCTAAATTGGTATCAGCAAGGATAAGTAAGTAAGAGCCGATACTACTCATCATAAGTTATCGTAAGGTGGATGTTGCTGCCTCATTCTCTCTACAATGACCAGTTTGGTTTTGTTTACATTTATTTCGAGGGTAGCTCACAGAATCACCTTTTTATATCAACAAAAATTTTCAGAAATTGGGCTCTTATCATTAAATTTATCAGTTTTATAGGGTACTAAACACTCATCGAATCCCAAAATATTTTTATAGGTTACTAAAAATATTGGGCAGTTTGGCCCACTAGCGAATCCAGGATTTAATTTTTTTTTTTTTTGGGGGGGGGGCTTCCGCCCGAAAGCTTTCTTTTTTCATAAAAATGATGATAATTACTTTGGGAAAAAAGAAAGAAACTAACTATCTATATGAAATGGTGTTTAAGTGATAACTTAAGTCCTTTTAAATGTAATTACACGAACAATAATACTTTAAACGATAATTTTTTAATATATTTTTCCATAAAACATGGTTATATTTTACCATTTTGGGGGGAGGGGCCTTCATTCAGCCTGAAAGCTCCCCTCCCTCCTCCCCATAGATCCGCCCGTGATTTGGCCTATATAACCTTGTTATTTTGACATATGGGGTTGCAGATCACGCAAATGGCCCAATATTTTTGTAGTGCACTTTTTGCTTTAGGCCCAATTACTGTTTATTTCTCATTTAACGCAACTTATTTCTAAGAACTTAAATAAATAAAAAATGAAACTTTTTCTTTTAACCAAGAACTTAATCACAAAAATTTATGTTTTATTTTAAATTATTTTTATCCCAAAAGTTTACTGAAACTGTTAAAATTTTTTTTTTTATAAAAATTCATAACAGTTTCAACTCTTTTTATTAATATATCAGTTATGGCAATCCAATGCTGGAACAGGGAATCTCTAAGGACTTACACCGTTAGGTAGTTGATATAATACACCTTTTAATTTTGTTAATATAATTAGTAGTTTACTCAATTTCAAACAAGTTAAAAGTACCGTTCATGTGCGAAATATTATTTCTGAAATGAATAGGCAGTTGTGGCGGGAGACTAATAGATATCTCTGAGTTGGTCACAGTGCACAGCCTTCCTAGTAATACCGAGATCAATGATGTTCATTGATTTTTTGCCATTTATACAGTAACATCATCAGAAAACCTGGCGGTTGAGCATGATATCGGTCAAATCACCTCCTTGCCCAACCGTTGACCAAGAAACTGTACCTTCCCAACATAGTACTGAACCCGAAACCTTTCATGAGTTGTAGTTGTACAGGTATATAGCAGAGATGGGCAAATACTACTCTAAGTACCGGGTACCTAGTATTTTATTCAAATTAAATCACTATTGGGAATTCAATCACTACTTCAGTAAATCTTTTGACATCAACTGATGTAGTAATTAAATTCTTTTATGCTTAAAAAAGGCGAGTATTTGAGTAAAATACTTGCTACTCAGTACTTAGAGTAGCATTTTGCCATCTCTGGGTACAACAGTAACATCAGCTATAGGAAGTTAAAGTGACAAAAAACTTTTAAGAGAGAATTTAGATAAGCTTGTATAAACCAAATAAGCCATCTTTCATTACACGATTGTTGTTTTGTTTTATTATTGTTATTATTATTAATTTAATTAGTATTATTTGAATTCGATAGTAAATATCAAAATCAGTTTATGTAGATTATAAAAAATCAAAAGTTACCATTCTTTTTGTACAACCCTATTTATTTATAGATACAAATGAGTACAAGAAATAATATAAATTTAAGTAAATAAAGCCTCACTCTTCTTAAATCATTTTGTATTGTCTTACTTGGTTAGTATTAAAGTGTAATAAATTAAAATATGGTATTCAGCACATCACCAGTAACACACTTATATGGACCAACACTAAAAAAACAAAACAAAAACATGGTATTGAATTAATATGATATATTGCTATCGGTAGTGAAAAAGGTTGTATGTAAACATTTTCCATTTTTATTCTTTTTGTGCTAAAGATGAAATTTTCTTGTCTGCAACTGCTATAAATATTTTGTTAGTATGGAAAATATCAGAGGGAAATAAAACATAGAATTATACCAATAAATAATAAAGACATAATCAATTTTATGCTATCTTGTGAAAAAAACTCAATTTTCGCATACAAAATTTTGCACTAACAGTAGTGATATATTATAATTTATCTTATCTTAACTATCCGAGAAATATATAAGACAATAATTCAGACGATTTCCAAATTTTATTAACAAGCTCCTCTCTTCTTGGTGACTTTCTTTTTTGAGTAAGCAAGTTGTGTTTACTTTTATAAAAACAGTTTTATGGATATTATATTTAAATCAGTATAAGTCAAATAGGAGGATATTCAAAGTTTCATTTCCTAATTGTTTACATTAAAGAATATCAAATTTCAAAAGGAAGCAATAATTAGTAATACTTTATTTATAAATTCATTTGTATTAGAAGTTGGTACTTGATTATATCACAACCATAACGTTACTTTCACTATATTTTCTGTATTCTATAAATATGGTATTGGGTTTAAATGATATATATCAATGACAATCTTATTTTCCAAGAACTTGTAGAGTGTAGTTTGTTTCGATAACTTTATATATATATATATATCTGATCTTTAAATGTTTAAATGATCTTTAAATGATATATATCAATGACAATCTTATTTTCCAAGAACTTGTAGAGTGTAGTTTGTTTCGATAACTTTATTGTACTAGTTAAGAAATATTTAATTCAATCGGATACATAAAAATAACTTATTCTATATTTTAACAACATTATTATAAAATAATGTTTAATGTTTCTTTAAAATGTTAGAATAGAATATTTTAAATGAAAAAAACGATTGCAAATCCAACTATGATAAATTCTTACGAATCACTTCAATTTAATGGTAAAACTCAATAATTTATGAGAAATGGAACATTTCCCGCCTAATGATTTTATTTCTAATTCAATATACTAGATAATACTTTCTATCATTCTATCTCTAGATAAATCTCAATGTGATAATTTAAAAAAGTTTCTGATAACTATTCTCACTTGATGGTTGAAATAAATATTAATTTTTAAAAAAAACCTTTGGATTATGCATAGGATGCTTTTAAATAAAAATAGAAAATACACTTGATATCCAGAAACAATTAAAAAGTTACAATATTTCTGTACTTTCAAATTCAACAGATTGCTTCCAAGTATATTATAATGTAACAGTACATTTATGCTTGTCAATTTTTCAGAAACAGTTAGCTTCAGTTATTCAATTTATAATTTAATTAAATCAATTTTATTTTATTTTTTTCATTACCCACTGGTATTCTTTGAATCCTATGTATTCAAATAAACACAAAAGCTGTAATGAATAGATTTACTCTGAATATAGTATTATATCAACTGACAAGTGATATAGTTTAGTTAACTTCCTGAGCAATGTATGAAACATAAAATTAAATAATATATTATAAATGCTATAGTTCATGTAATATTACACTTTTACAAACCTATTTAGTAAATAGTCACAAACCTCATGTTGATACTTCTGCAAAAGGAAAGATTTCCATTATTATGTTTTGTTTCATCTTTGCAAGATAAATTTCCTCATAAACACTTACTCATTAAATTAAATTCACTGTTTTTACTTCCTCATTTATTCTTTAATAATTGCATAACTGGTCATTTTGAACTATTGCAGAACTATTGAACTTGTTTGGTCATTAGTAGTGCTCTAAAACCAATATGTTATACATTTACCATTTAAGTACATTTACAAAATATTCTATTTCTCGACAAAATGCGAATTGACTTACTCTATTGTCATTCTACCCCCTCAAATATAAGAAATTCATATAAAAGATAAATAAACTAATTTATAACATTTTCCCATCAATGCTATATTAATCTTACTGTTGTTTATTATTAAACAAGTTGTTTTTCGTTATAAAGAAATATTCATTAATTAGTCCGCCTCTTCTTTTGATCTGAGCTTATATTTATTTGTTAATTATTTATCAATGTCATTATTACATTGATAAAGAACTCACAACTATCCAAAAAGTATGAGCATACAATGACTAATTAGTTATTTAACTAGTAGATAAAGAATGTATCATAGAAAAACTGACTATAATAAATTTGGTATTCGCTTTTATATTTAAAAACTAATTTTTCAAAATTATACCCAACATAGTACAGTCTGCAGTCTGAACTTTCAAAATTATCATATAGTCTCCAAAATGGTCTTGCTTTTGTGACTTCGTGGATCTTCCAAATGTATGATATAGTTATTTTTATCTTCGTATTTGGCTTATAATAATGACCGCACAAGCAAATTGTTAGCCTAATACAATTACCTAACTATATTTACTAAATTATAATAATTTTAATTATTTATTTATTTATTTTATTTTATGCAATTTGCACCTGCGCATCCAGCAAATTTGTTGTATTTTTATTGTCTTGGTGTAATTGCTTGATTTTTTTTTTTGATGTAGTAGGTCTCTTGGCCATTTTCTTCTTAATCTTCGTTGCTCAGGTAACAGAGAGCAGGAGATAGAAAGAACCAGAGGATTGGAGTGATTTTGGGTTGAAGAATGAAATGTAGTGTATTTGTCGTGGATGTAGGATTTTACTGTTGGGGTGTTTAAGTCGTTATGTATAGTAGTGTTTGAAATGTACCAAGGTGCGTTAACAATTTTTCGTAAAATTTTTGATTGTGCTGTTTGTATTTTGTTTATGTGTGTTTGTTTTGCTAAACCCTAAAGTTCTGCTCCATATGTCCATATTGGTCTCAGTAAGGTGTTGTAGATAAGTCGCTTGTTTCGTAAGCGACTTATCTACAACACCTTACTAATTATAATAATTATTATTCATATATGCTAAATCATCGGGTAATGAAATACTCTATTTAATATAATACATTTATGACCCCTCAGCGTAACTATTTGTGATGTACTTAATAACCAAATATTCCTAAAAGTGAATTAGGGTATTACTTTCCAACTGAAATTAATAATTTAAAAAACATTTTGCAAATAAAATAGGCTTTAAATAATGATAATCAAAGCTATTAAGTTATAACGTAAACCACTAAAAGGTGGTTATTTATAAGATACAAACTAAACTTAAAAACTTTCTGATACAGTATGAGATCTGTTTTGTGCAACTAATGTACTATTTACATACACAAAAATAAGATTTGAATTGACTTCTTGTCATTTTTCTGACATGATGGATCTACTACCACAAATAGATAACTCTAAAATTTTACAAATAAAATACAAAATATCAGTAAAAAGTTTGCTAGATAATTAATTAGGTGAGGACCACACGGTTTTGGGAGTGGTTCACAATCACTTCGGTCACACTTGTCAATGAAACAAAGAAAACAGTCCTTCGGATAAACTCGGATGCATTCGGTACTCCACGAACAAGTGTGGCCGGGAGATTGTGAACCGGGTAACTCGTACGTTCCTCATTTAAATACTTATTTTATCTTCGTAATGGACTTTTCTAAAATGTAAATAGAAAAAAAATTATAAAACAAGACTTATTTACATTTTTGTAAGTAAACGCTTCAAATGTAAATTTGATAACACGATTTTTAAAATATTACACGAGGTTATGTTTTTTTTTTTCAAAAATTCTTCAAGGTTTCTTGATCCGTAACGTTAATTCGAGATGGATCATTAAAAAAAAATGTTGTTACTTTAATAAATAATAATTTTTGAGCATAAATATTGAAATGTATTAAAAGAATATACGTATTGAAAAAACTTCATACATAATTAGATGTAATGATCATTCCTTCAGAAATGAATCATAACATAAACTGAAAATAATATATGATTTCTAAAATTGGCTAAGACATACATAAATGCAAATATTTAATCTCTTAATTTAAATTCTAGTCTCATATGTTTTGTAACAATAGTATTCGAGAAGTTGGTCAGCCTGTGAGAGAAACCAAAGTAACCTGTCATGTCGATTTTTGTGGTAGTTTAAGCGTGTGTTTGTTGTTTAAGAGTGAAACACAGTCAAAACCTCAATATTCGTCATTTTTGTTAAATATATTTCATATATATAGTACAAAGAAGGTACGTACATATTATAATTGACTTCTAAAAGGTTTATAAATTTTTAAATAATTTCAATGACAATTGAAATTGTTTGTTTATACAATTTTTCTTAAGGCCTCTTGTTTTTAAATGTAGTTTTCATGCTTTACAAGACATTTCATTAAGCTATGGCTTTTTAAAATATACTATCAAAGTTTTGCATTCGACTAACTTTGCTGAAATTAAGTGTGAAATGAATAAATGTGCATTATAAAATATATTTAGGTTATGAGAAAACTAAGTTACTTACATGGTCTTTTAATTTTTAAAATTTATAATTTTGATTTAATATTTTACAATATCTTTTATTGGTATTTTCCTTGTATTGAGCTCAGTTTTATCAGAGTTAACAGTTTTTTTTGTATTTTAAACTTCTAATTTGAAAAAAAATTATTAAATTTTTTTATCTAATATTTGTTTGTTACTACATTAAAAATGGGGAGTTTGGGGGAGGAATAACTACTTATATAAAATTTCTCATATTATTCTTGATTTGAACTTAGAGCAAAAAAAAGGAATGAAAAGAAAAAAAAAAAAAAGAAGGTAGATCAAAACAATTGAAACTTTGTTTTGATTTTTAATAGGCATTGTTATATTTTTTTCAGTTATTCTAATCAAAGTTTTTGTTAAGTATAATTTTGAAAATTACTTTTTTGGACACTTAGGAATTGAGTGAGTTT
The DNA here is from genome assembly GCA_928085145.1 of Nezara viridula. Classification (NCBI taxonomy): domain Eukaryota; kingdom Metazoa; phylum Arthropoda; class Insecta; order Hemiptera; family Pentatomidae; genus Nezara; species Nezara viridula. The sequence goes on from OV725080.1 coordinate 162,149,874, forward strand.
TTTTTATTTATATATTTAACTTAGAAGTGAGGTACAAAGGTATAATCCAGGTAAAATAAGTTTAACATTCACTTCATTCAATATTCAATTTGTTTATTTATTTATTATTTTAATTAATAAATATTTTTGTACCGGTAATGTGAATAATGAAGGAAAGAAGTATTTAATTTTTGCTGACACCTATAAGAAATTATCAGGACTAAGTACTGTACACATGAAAATAAATATTTCGATCAATATACATACATTATTAACATTGTCGGTTAGGTCTTAAATTTTTTTTTTTTAATAAAAACCACATTTGATCCTCAGTTCTATTTCATTTTTTCTTTATATCCAATGTTTCTGCCCCTTCACCATCTTCAAAGGATGAAATCTTAATTTATAAAATTAAAATAAAGTCATTTGGGCTAATTTACCCTTATCACATTATTTTGTCCATTACTGAACCTCACTTAAAATAAAAATAGTTTTTAATAAATTTATATTTTTGAAAAATTGTCTAATAATGTTAAATAGAATTTACAAAATATTAGTAAATTAATTAAAATTTATGGTTGGTAAAATTGACATTGTATAAAACTAGTAATATTAATCAAATTAAGATTATTAAAAGATTACAATGTACAAAGAATGAATCAATAAATTTTTTTAACGAAATTTAATTCAATTACATTAAATATAAATTTGTAACGTTTCGGCCCTTTTGTTACTCTTTCGGCCATGTTGGTTGCTGAAAGGTTACCCACAAAGTTTGAGATAAGGTTTACAAAAGATAACACCAGGTAGCACCACTATTGCTGGGGTATTCTCGTCAGTTCTTTAGTGTATAGATTAAGCAAACTATTACAGACAGATATTACCTCAATCTATTTTTTTTTTTTTTTTTTTATTATTCAACTATTATATTATTTATCATTATTGTTTTTCTATATTGCCCTTTTTTTTTCTTTTTTAAACTTCCAGATTTATCGTTATTAACGCTTTTCCTTTTGGTTATCCTAAATTAATGAAATGAATACTTGTTTGAATGATGGTTGAACGTTGTATATTTTAGAGGAAGGCGATGTTCCGGGGTGGCGGTCATAAGATAAGTAAAATAGTAAAAAAAAAAAATTATTTTATTTCAAGCCAACGTTTCGACCCGACTTTATAGTTAATACCGGTTCCCTGATTTAATAGAGAATATGATTGTAAATAATTTCTATAAAGAATAGAAAAAATTAGAACTATTATTGAAAACTTCGAAATCTAACCTCCCTGACCAAAGATATTTTCAACTATAGAATTAATTGCTATCAACAATTAGTTGGAATAGTTAACAAAAAGTTAATTGAATATTAATATTGCAGCAGTAAAGTGATCAATGACATATTTTTCTTACAATCGATCCAATGTGAACTTCGATATCATATATTGTTGACTTTTTTTCTGGAAATCGATATCAATGAGATTTGAATTAAAATATATTTTTATAATACTTAATCAACCATGAGTCCAACATTATACACAATGTGATAGTTTAATTTAACATTAAACAACTAATTAATTTTGTATATTTTTGGCTAGACTAGTGGTTGTGAGTACAGCATTATTAAGTACTGTCTCTATTTAACACGTGTTAGTAAAGTCATCATACCGACTTAATTATTAAAGCAGGTTAATTATTAAAATCGAACCTTTTTATAGTCGAATTATTGAAGTATTTACATCAGTATATTACTTAACTAATTTGATCTATCAAGAAATCGCTCCACAGAACCGATGCAATGGATCATTTGATTTATATGTATTTATTTAAATTTTCACAGGATTTTGTGTGTTTTAAACGAAACTGAATCGTGATCGATGTATATAACAAAATTGCTATTGCCTCTTTGCTCTGTGTTTGGGTAGTTAAGTGAAACCAATTTTATGTACGTATGTAATTGTTTATAAATTTACGTATTATACGTTTTGATTTAAATTTTAAAATAATTTTCAATAATCAACAGAACTGGCCAGGTTATTATTTGTTGCCATATGGTTTGTTTTTAAACGCTTAATTTTGGGTTATTTATTATCATATGAAAGTTAAAAGGATTGAAAGTGTTTTCAAATAGTATATTTAATACTGTTGAAATACAGTGTCGATACAAAGCTTTAGTGAACATTTCCGTTTCATTAGAGTACTGGATCGATGATGCATTTGACTGGGAAGTTTTGGTAGTCTAAAATTTATTTTTTCAATTTTCAGGAAAGCTTAGATAACAAAAATGCCGACCGAAGACTACAAAGAAGCCGACGAGAATGAGGATGAGGATTTGTCAAGGAGGCCCATCCCGCTATACCAGATCCTCCCCACCCCCATCCGCAAGAGGATCAAAGCCTTGAAGAAACTCCAGTTCCAAACGATTCAACTGGAGGCAAAGTTCTTCTGCGACGTCCACAAGCTCGAAGGCAAGTACACCAAGGCTTTTGCTCAGCTGTACCAGAAGAGGGAGAACATTGTCAAAGGTACCATTGAACCGACGGATGAAGACTGTGACTTCAACGAAGGGTACGACACCCCAGACGACGAAGAACCCGTCATCAAGGAGCTGAGGAGTAAGCTAACAATCACGAAGCTTGTCGAAGACGGAGCCACGGGCATACCCGAGTTCTGGCTCACAGTCTTCAAGAACATCGATATCCTCAACGACATGATACAGTCCCACGACGAGCCTATCCTCCGCCATCTTATAGACATAACCTCCACTCTCCGAGACGACGAAAGAATGGGTTTCATCCTACACTTCCACTTCTCGCAGAACCCTTACTTCTCGAACTCGGTCCTCACAAAGGAGTACCAGATGAAGTGTGCACCGGACCCGGACAGCCCTTGGACCTTCGAGGGTCCCGAGATAATCGGAGCTACCGGGTGCACCGTCAACTGGAACAAGGGGATGAACGTGACGGTGAAGACTGTGCAGAAGAGGCAGAAGCACAAGTCTGGTGGAGCCGTCAGAACCATTATAAAGACTGTCCAGAACTCCTCCTTTTTCAACTTCTTCACACCGCCGACTATCCAAGACGACCAGGAGGGTACTGAAGAGATCCAAGAGTTGTTGGAGAACGACTACGAGATCGGCAGCTTCATCAGGGAGAAGATAATCCCCCACGCGGTGCTGTATTACACAGGCGAGGCGGTGGACATCGAGACGGAAGAGGAGATGGAAGAGGACGAAGACGGCCGGGACAACGAAGACGAATCCGAAGAAGGGGAGTCGCAGGGGAAGCAGGACTCGGAGGAAGGCAGCGCTGAAGGGGAAACGGACGACGAGTAGCTGGCCAATGGTAGAACCAAATTGTAATAGATATTACAATAAACCGTAGTACTGTAGTCTGCCTAGTTCTTCTTGTCCTTACTCTATTTATTCTAATTATTCAATCGAATTAATTTAAAAAAAATTTTATAATAGATTACAGATAAGAATTTTGTTTAAATTTCAAGTAGCAAATTACCACCCTTAGTTTTTATTATAGAAATATCCATAGTTTATATTATAGAAATATCGATATAGAATCGTCGATATTTGAATATATAAAAAAAATAATTAAAACCATTGTTTTCGGAAAGCGCTGAGAATTATATAAGAATCTGATTGTTAGAAAAAAATTATTCTCATCGTGCAGTTATAGAATGTAGTCTGTAGTAGAGGAAAATATCGATATAAACTATATATATAAACTATCGATGGCGATCCCCAAGTAGAGTTGAATAGCGCGGGTGGGATCCTTCTCATTCAGTCAACTCAATTTGTCCAAATTTGTTAGAACCTTCTCAAAACAAGGCTACGAGTTGTCAAAGAAAGCTATGTAGGATACAAAAAAATTAGCATTTAGCTCAAACGAATGGATAATTGGTTGTATGGAAATTTCTGGAGAAAATGGACAGGAACTTTTTTTTTTTTTTTTTACGTTACTTTAAATCTTTTTATTGAGAAATAATACATTTTGCCACATTTAAGGGCGCTGAGTACTAAAGCTGAGAGAGGTCCATTCATACTATATATAAAATGCAATAAAAAAAAAAAAATAATAAAAATAAATAAATAAAAATATATATATATCTAAATAACAAAGGTAAAAACTATAAAACTAAAGAAATGTGTAACGAATTCAAATTAAAAAAAAAATAATAATAAAAAAAAATACAGAAATTGGTAGCAAATTAAATAAGTCATATGTAAAACAAATAGAAATATAAAAAAGAAAAACATTCATACTTAATATATAAAAAAAAAAAACATTCATACTTTATGGACAGGAACTAACTCCACTTTAACATTTTTGAGTAAAGTCATTTTAGTGATATTTCTAGTAGGATATATAATACTTGTACGGAAAGTGGTTAAGTTGATTTGGGGGTGGGGTGGCCGAATGGGCTAAAGCGTGTGCACAGGACCGCGACTTGCCTGGCAACCGGATTACAGATTTGAGAAGATTTAAAAAGTACGCGTTCGCGTCCCGGTGCCCCCCCGTCCCGGTAAAAGGGGATTTTAAATTCTTCCCTCCCCCTCCCCCCGTATAACCTAAAAGGCGAGGTAAAAGAAAAAAAAAAATAAAAGAGATGAGATGATGTTGGGGTAAAGTCTGCGGTGAGGATCTGATGTTACTTTGGATGAAAAAAAAAGAAGGTTAAATTGATTTCAGGTTTAGAAATATTGGACTATAAATAAAGGTATAAATTTCCCACCAGAAATATTTCTAAAATTAATCATCAAACATGTTGAAATTGGAGTTAGTCATTCTGTCAATTATAAGACTCATTTTGTAACGTTTGCAGGAATCTTTTCTCCCTGTTTCAGGATATGATATGCCCCAAAATTTGGTAATTCACCAGGTAAGTGTGATGATTTATTAGATTGACCTATAGATAAATAATAGTGAAAATATAATTAAGAAACAAGGTCAAAACTGAAAAATTTATGGGTCTTTTTTACTTGAATATCGCCAGACATTTTTTAATAATAAATAAAGTAAAATGACAGTTATTACTTAAAAATAATATGTCATAAAAGAATAAGTATTTTATTAAAAATTAATATTAAACAATCGATAACACAAAATAGGTTAACTTTGAAGATATATACAAATATTCTAAATATTTAACAATATTAATCTTCAGGAAGCCATAGGTTTCTCATTGTCTGCAATACTTTATCAGATAAAAATAAATCTTCATGTCTTCTAAAAAAAAAATCTTAAAGGTATGAGTCAAATCTTTTTTTTTTTTTTTTTTTTTTTATTTTAGATGATATTTACAACTGTATAAAAAAAAATAGTAAATTTGCACATTGGTATAAAGACATGGAACACATGTTGAGAAACTACCCATTGGTAGCACTCTAATAATATGTCTATATTAGAAGATCACGTGGCCATCTTCTTTTCAGACGCCTCGGAGGGTTATCAGGAATCGAATAGGAAGCAAGGTTAGATACAAGAGGGTTGGGATGGTTATGAAGTTTATTATGGAAGGACAGATATCTGGATTGGGCCAAATCTGATACATAAGGAACATTAAGGTCATTATGGATAATTTTATTTGTAACAAAGTAAGGAGCATTGAGGATTTTACGAAGGATTTTGGATTGCAAGGACTGTATGCGAGAGGAATTTGAAGGCTTGGTGGAGCCCCATAGCTCAACCCCGTAAGTCCAAATAGGCCTTATTATAGTCATGTAAATCAGTCTTTTATAATTGATTGGAAGGTTAGAGCGTTTGTCTAGTAAGTGTTGAAGTAGTCGGAAACGTCGAGCGGTTTCTTGTCGTTTCAGTCTGGTATGAGGATTCCAAGTTAGACGTTTGTCCAGATGGAGTCCTAGGTAACGGATTTGTTCAACAGGAATAAGTGAGGTGTTGTTAAAGGATACTGAAGGACAGGAAGTCATTGGTTTACGACGAAGGGTGAAGGTAATTTGATGGGATTTATTGGAATTTATTTTAATTCTCCAGTTCTGACACCATTCTTCAAGGTTTGTGATGTGGGATTGAAGGGTTTGGGATGCAATAGATGGGTCGTTATTGACTGATAGGATACAAGTGTCATCGGCATAGGTGGTGATGACAGTGTTGGGATGGGTTGGGATGTCAGCTGTATAAACTGTGTAAAGGATAGGACCTAGGATACTACCATGAGGAACACCTGCAGACTGGGAAAAACGGGATGTATAGACATTGTTGTGATTTACTTTAAAGTATCTATCAGTAAGGTAGGAACGGATAATGAGGAAGTAGGTAGATGGTAGGAATTTTCGGAGTTTGTACAGCAGTCCCGGGTGCCAAACTCTAGAGTCAAATCTACTTCTTAATTTTAAGAAGTTTTTTTTTTTTGTTAAATTTCATACTCTTAGTAAAACAATAGCTTTATGATCCTGGTTATTACCTCACGTGTACAATCGTAATAACTTAACAAATCTTACACTTTTGATAAATTTTGGGTTATGGATATCTTCAAAATAAATTCAATTCAATTTTTTTTATCACATGCAATTTTCTCTTTGCGGATTAATTTAGTTAATAGTTGGTTGATTGCTTTGTTGTTTTTAGGCGTAAAACATTTAGGTCATCAGTGCCCGATTCATAAAATAATATTATTATTAAAATATATAGCTATATACTTGTAGTATTAATATACTTTATCTAACAAAAAAATAGTTTATTAAGAGCCATAGCAATAAAGCTTGGAAGTATATATATTTTATTTATGTTTATTGATTTGTTTTCGGAAATACCTTATGATGTATTTTTATTGAACTGGGTAATTATTCAACTGAACTTTATAAATGATAATAGAATTTTTTTTTTTTTTATCTATTTATTGAATAATAATACAATCAGCCACTGCTGGAGGGCTATAAGTATTAGGGCTAAAAGTTCTCATTCATACAATATATACAAATAATAAAGAAATAAATATAAATATAAAAAGTAAATAAATAATACTGATGAAGAAGGTAAATAAAAATAAACAAATAAAATAAAATAAAAACTTCTAAACACAATCATAACTATATACAATATATACATTTGCCCAAGAATCTCCGAGCCAGGCTTTTCCCTCCACACGCGGAAGGCAAAGTAAGACTCCGGAAGATCCCAGTGCCACTTTTCCAGCCGCATCACTAGTATTAGAAGCCAGTGGAGACTGAAAGAGGGCACTACAGCCACAGACTCTCAGGACATGAGCGGAGAAGCTGGCCATTGCCAGGACTCCAAAGGCATATTTACAAAAGATCTCGAGGCCACTGCCGTTTCAACCTTCGAGGGGGATGGTATGGATGCTCGGAGCTGGGATTGCGCTAGAGGATTGGGATGATGAATGAGGTTCTGGTGAAAGTTGGAGAATCTGGATGGGATGATGTCATGGACATATGGGATGTTAAGGTCATGGTGTAGGGTCTTGTTCGTGACATAATATGGAGCATTGACTATTGTTCGAAGGACTTTGGACTGGAAGGATGATAATAGAATAGATTGACAAGATGAACCAGAGAATATAATTAGGTTGACTGTTTTTGGGTGTTTTTACTGATTTATATTGGTGTTAATATACTTTAACTAAAGAAAAATAGTTTATAAACCTGTTAACAGGGGGAATTCCCTTTTTAATTACGCAGCATATAACGGGCAAGAACTCTTTCACTAAGACGTGTCTGTATGTCACACCAGGAGGACATAATTTCATATTATTATTTTATACGAAAGGTTCATATTATTGGCATGACTATGAAATATATATATATTTTCGTTTATTTATATATAAAGCGCAAAGTGAATATAAAATTACAAACTAATTGAACGTTAACAGGTTAAGAGCCAAAGCAATAGTACTAGGAAGTATATGTATATATTTGTTGATTTGTTTTCGGAAATATGTTTGTATGTGTTCTATAACTGTTGGGATGTGTAGGTTTTTATGTAAAGTAATGATTATGACGTAAGCTTCAGTAGGCTTGAAACAAGAAATTCAGAAAACAAGAACAAGGAAAACTTTTACAACCAAAAAAGTCATATTTTTTTATATTTTCACATATAACTTCTAAACGATTCATTAAAGCGAAAAATGTACTCTTTAAGAACATTAAATTTTGCGTCGAAGGAGTACCTAAATTTAATAATTTATTTAAGTGGTATTGTAGAAAACGGTCAAACAACGTTAATTTTTACCAAATTTGTCAAAAACTGAGAAAAAATACTCTTAATGACCCTACAGCTTAGAATTCCCTTAAAGGAAAATCCCAGATAATTAAAGTTGCAGATCGTCAAAGTTTGCGTCCATTGAGTACTAACATTTTTGATGTAGGTAAGTATATCTCTCGGACCAGGATTTGTTATTTCTTCATCAAATTTTTTTTCGACACATCGTTTCTGAAAATTCTTCACTGCTGAGAGATGAAAAAGAGGCTTACACTGCACATAACAGACTCAGTAAAATAAATACCTCTACTGTTGAAATATTTTATATCATACAAACCTTCATTATCAATATCTAGACATCGAGAGATAACCGACTTAGTTCGGAGTAAGTCGCCTACATTAAATTAGTTGATACTCACTGGGCGCAAAATTAAATGCTCTGCAAATTTGATTCTATGAGTTTTTCCAAGATACAGGGCCATTTACAGGAATTTCTCTTAGTTTTTTACAAGTTTGATAAAATCAGCTTTGGTTGACTCTGGTTTTCTACCATACCACTTGACTAAATTATTAAGTTTATGTGCTCGTTCGAGGCAAAATTTAACGTTCTTAAAGGGTACACTTTTTCGCTTCGATATATCGCTTAAAAGTTATAGGTAAAAAACCAAAAAAATTTACTTTTTTTGCCTGTAAAAAATTTTCACCTTGGTGGTCCGCGTTAAAAAATAAAAACTGTTCCCACTTTTTTCGCAATGAATTTCTCGTTTCGACCCTGAAGTTACTGGCCTAATATTCTTTAAATCAGCCACCATTTTTGAATGCAGCGGCTCTGGAACGGAAGACAAGGTTCATTTTACTTAGAATAATACACACTTTCGTAATTTATCTTCAAACCTTCGCCTGCGATGAGGTCGATTTTTATGCCTTGGCTACAGAGATAAATGTGGGTCGTTTTGAACGTCCATATACCTGAAAACGTGGATTGTTTTGTCTGTCCCGCATACCTGAAAATGTAGCTCCAAACGGACTTTCTGCATTTGTCGTCATCCTGCATTACCTAATACTACTTTATATTTTAATAATAATAATAATAGTTTATTTATTCTGGAACAAGTCCCTTTAGAATAATACAGTAATATGGGATAAAGATCCTCAGAGGGTACATAAGTAATATTCACAAAATAAATAAACAGTCATAATAAAGGAATATCACTTATTTTCTGAATTTGCTCAATTAATAAAAACAATTCAAAACAAAAGTAAAAATAATTGAGAATGATCTAATAATTTATATAAATATTTTAGTCCGTGGTACAGACCCCTTTTTATCGAATTATTAACATCCGCGTGACGCTTCCTAAATAGTTTCATCTTATCGTAACCTATAAATATTTTATCTACGAAAACTCTTCGAATTGGGTAGATAAATATAAGTGTTTAGTTTCTGTTTTAGTTTTAATTTTGAACGTCTTGAAAGAAGTCAGTATAATAGTCGTAATCAAAGGTTAAACATTTTCCTTTTTTTTTTTTTTTTTTTTTTTTTAGATATGAGAACCCCATTTCATTATTCTAACAAATCTTCAGCTTTGACCACTGTAATTAATCTGTTCGTATTAAAGATAAATATATTAAAATATTTAAAAATATTGGATAATAAAGATTTATATTACGGCAAATTAATTAAAAGTATCTATTATCTACCATGGACTTACTGGTAGCTAATGCCCGAAATTACCCTCGACATAAGCGAAAAAGCTTCCCATCCAACTACGTGGGAGTGAGAACCTAGGAAGAGGCATTGAATATCCTCACCATTGTGCTAACATTTTCCTCTTATACCTGCTTCTGTGAACAACACGCACCTAACTGCCTCTGTGGACAACACGCACGTGCGCTACGCATTGGGCCCAGTTCCTAGTGCGCATTGTTCACCTTGTACCACGGATATGACGAAGTTATCTTAATCTTTCTGCCAGGAAATAGCCGAAAGTTTTCCCGATCACATATGTTCGAAAAGTATCGATTTCATTGCTGGGTTGGAGTGCCACAATATTTCACTTCTTCTTTCACACAAGCAAAATAAATATTTAATAGTTGACCGTTGCATTATAAAGGAAGGAGATGGTCCGGGTGGTGGTCATAAATAGACTAAATAGTGGCAAAACAATTTGTTAAAAGCCAACGTTTCGACCCGACTTAGCAGGTCTTCTTCAGGGCTAGAACGGAAAAGATACAAAAAATATAGAGAATAGTGGAAGTTAAAAAACATTTAGTATAAAAAAATTATAAACAGTATCCTGTTCTCTAGCCATGAAGAAAACTTGCAAAGTCGGATCGAAACGTTGGCTTTTAATAAAATAGTTTTGCCACCATTTATGACCGCCACCCCAGACCATCTCCTTCCTTTAAAATAAATATCCTTTTAAAGAATGTCATTCCCTTTATTCATTGGTATACATATAGTTTTTATTTAGTTCATGAAAATTTCATTTAATTTTCGTAGAAACGTGTATTTCCGTTTGTCGTCATTCTCCATTGCCTAATAGGACTTTATATTTTAATAATAATAATAATAGTTTATTTATTCTGGAGCAAGTCCCTTTAGAATAATACAGTAATATGGGCTAAAGATCCTCAGAGTTATAAGTAATATTCAAAAAATAAATAAACATTCATATTAAAAAATATCAGTTATATTCTGAATTTAATCAATTCATAAACAAAATTTAAATCATAATTAATAATGATCTAATAATTTATATAAATATTTACAGTAACAATTTTAAGGAGACTGGATGGATAAAAAATAGTTAAACAGGCTGGCTTTAAAGGTGGAGAGGGTTTTGGATCGACGGATGCGGGAAGGGATGGAGTTCCACTGGGAAGAGGATCGGATAATGAACGATCTGTCGAAAGCAGCGGTTCGGTCGGCCGTAGTATGTAGTATCTGAAGACCTAGAGGAGGGTACCGCGGGAATGAATCGAGAATTGGAATTGAAGGAGTTCTGGGATGAATGAAGTACGGCGGGATTGGATTACTTGAAAGAGGAAGGATAAAGATAATTCAACTCTTCATAAAGACGGGAAACAGAGGTGTCTCTTGGGATCTCGAATATTAATCATACATAAATCAATTTATCAAACCTTTTAGTTTTGCCTCAAGATCACTAGAGACGCCCCCGTATACCGTGCAGCAATAGTGAAATTAGGTATATATGAAGGACGTTACTAGGAGCCTACGGATTTCAAATGAAAATAGTTGGCGGAGGTATTTTAAACGTTTCAAGATAGAAAAGGTGCAGCGGAAGGAGACATTGGATAATATTTGAGATATATATATTTTTTAAAATCCTTAATATTAAATAAATCAAACCATTTCAACAATATATTACTTACGGCAATTCTAGTCCGTGGTACAGACTCCTTTTTATAAAATTATTTACACCCGCCTAAAAAATCGTAAGTAGCTTCATCTTATAGTAACCTGCAAATATATTATTTTCGATAATACTCGGATTGGCGAGTTTTCAATCTGTAGATCGCCAAACTTTAGGCATCGATACAAAATATTGGGTCTTTTGCCGTAATCTTCACTCCCTAAATAACGAGATTATAAAGGAGAATCTGCCCAATATTTTTTTTTCGAATTTGTGATAAATTTTTTTTTTTATTCAAAGGTAAAGAAAATGGATGTTCATGAATTTTAGTACCTAATTAAATAAAAGAAGCCTCAATGCCGAGATTTTTCGTAAATAAAATATCTGCAGGTTACGATAAAATGAAGCTTCATGAAGTTTTAATTAAATGTTAATAATTTGATATAAAGTACCACGGACTATTTATTTTCTATGTAACCAACAAAACCTTACATCATGCCATTAATATTCCATTTGTCCTAGACCTTATTCCTGAAAATTTTCCAAAAAGTTCCATCAGAATCTTACAAATCCTATAACGGATCCAGGATTTAATTTTTTTTGGGGAGGGGTGTCAGGCCTAAAGATTTTTTTTGTACAAATATATTAGGATAATGACTTCGGATGAAAGAAATAAACTAACTACCTATATGAAATCGCCTTTAAGCGATTTTTGAAGTCCTAATAACTGTAATTAGACAAACAATAATAATTTTAAAGATAATATTTATCATAAAACATGGTTGTATTTTACCATTTTGGGGAGGTCTTCAACCCAAACAAAAGCTCCTTCCCCCCGTAGATCCGCCCGTGTCCAAATCCGCTTGCACAATCCCTATCTACTCATCACTGCAATCCTCGAAGGTTGAAGCGGCAGTGGTCCAGAGATCTTTTGTAAAATATATCTTGGAGTTCTCGCTTAATCTCCACTGGCTTTAGCACCAGTGACACGGTTGAAAGAGTAGCGCAGGGGTCTCTTGCAGTCCTGCTTTTTCCTCTATAGTTGGAGGGAGAAGCCTGGCTTGGGGTTCCCTGCCTTATTGTATATATTGTATATAGGTATGATTTATGTTTTCAATTTACTTATCTTTATTTTATTTTTATTGTACATGGTTTGATTATTATTTTACTTTTGTGAATTTAATCTTTTCTGTAGAATGTGTTCAGATCTCACTATATTTCAGATTCGAAAGTTTTCACGATCGCGATACATTTCCTTACTACATCGTAGTAAACTATACATAGCTTAATGATAGTATAAATTTCATATTTTTTTTGTTTCAATATTTGTAAAAATATTATACCCGTGAACACACATAGATTTTTAAAAAAGTGGTCTTTTAAATCGATGTGAACAGGTTACGTTGTCTCCAATACTCAGAACAGATATAATTCGTCGTTATTGGAATTACATATACAGTGTGATCATGTAATCTAGCTCCCACTTATTAAAGTGGAACAACACTTATCAAGTATAGTATCGAGGTTAATAATTTTTTTTTTTTTTAATTAAAAGTATTTTTATAGGCAAGCCAAAAATTATCATTTAATTATATTCTCCACAAAAGTTGTTTCCTCTACCTATTTTATTTTTAAATTTATCAATTTTGTTTTGCCAAAACCTCTGAAGCTAATGAAGTAAACATCTAGTGTAGAAGTTCATTCAAGAATTTCCCAATGAAACTTTTGCAAAGGAAATGATGTTATGTTTTGTAATCGAAATTCATGGATTTGTGGTTTCGCAAAATATTTCTACAACTTTACACAAGTAAATAAGGAAAAGAAAAGGAATGTGAGGGATAGATTGATTTATAAAGATAAGTAATAATAATAAAAAAGAAAAATGATACTTTAGAAAGCCGTAAATAGACTTCTAATACCGATTTTTCATATTTTTGTTAAGCTGAAATTATATTTCTGCAAATTAAATAATGAATATTTAAAATAATTTTTAGTCGCCATGGAAGGAACAACGGGATATGTTTTCGTTTATAACTAAAAACATAGAAATTATATAGTCCGTGGTACAGACACCTTTTTATCGAATTTTCAACATCCCCCTGAAACTTCATAGTTTCATCTCATAGGAACCTACAACTATTTTATTTACGAAAACTCTTGGAATTTGGGCGTTTTCAATCTGGAGGGGGCCAAACTTTGTCTATTTAATTAGCTACTATAAACTCTTCATTAGACATTTGCTTTCTACTTGGAACGTAAGACAATTTGATCACAAACTCGAGAAAAAAAGGTGGCCTTAGAAAATAGTAAGCCGTTTGGCCTGACCTAGACCCCTAAATTTCAAAATAAGGAGGTTATATAGGACAAAAGGCCCTATATAACTATGAATATATTTAACTTTTATTATGATATTTACAACTGTATTAGTATGAATACATCTTGTAAATTTGTACAGAGAAATATTATTACATGAAACACGCTTGTTGAGAAACTACCCTATGGTAGCACTCTAATAATTTGTCTACATGAGAAGATGGCCTCGTATCTTCTTTTCAGATGCCTCGAAGGGTTATCAGGAATCGAAGAGGAAGCAAGGTTAGAAACAAGAGGATTCGGATGGTTATGAAGTTTATTATGGAAGGATAGGTATCTGGATATGGCCAAATCGGAAACATATGGAACATTGAGGTCTTTATGGATTATTTTATTAGTGACAAAGTAAGGAGCATTGAGGATTTTACGAAGGATTTTGGATTGTAAGGATTGGATGCGAGAGGAATTCGATGGCTTAGTGGAGCCCCATAGCTCAACTCCGTAAATCCAAATAGGTCTTATTATAGTCAAGTATATGAGTCTTTTGTAATTAAGGGGAAGTTTAGAGCGTTTGTCTAGTAAGTGTTGGAGTAGTCGGAAACGTCGAGCGGTTTCTTGTCGTTTCAGTCTGGTATGAGGATTCCAAGTTAGACGTTTGTCCAAATGAAGTCCAAGGTATCGGCTTTGTTCAACAGGGATAGGTGGGGTATTATTAAAGGATACTGTGGGACACGAGGTCATAGGTTTACGCCGAAGGGTAAAGGTGATTTGATGGGATTTATTAGAATTTATTTTAATCCTCCAGTTTTGACACCGTTCTTCAAGGCTTGTGATGTGTGATTGAAGAGTTTGGGATGCAATGGTTGGGTCATTATTAACGGATAGGACACATGTATCATTGGCATATCAGAATATAAATACAGATATATAAAAATGTTTTAAGTTTTATTTTACATAATATGTAAATTATATTATAATATAATATTATAATTATAACTCTTAAATTATTACTTAATTTTAAATCTTAATTCATATGTAATTAAGTAATTTGGTATTTTTTTCTTGAATATAAATCTTTCTATTATTTTCACCGACTTATAGAATTGTTTCCTTACATATTTCTCATATTTGTTAAAATATAATTAAATATGTACGTACATATTTAATGTTTTGCTTTTAATTCAAATTCGGTCACAACTTATTACATTAACCTAGCAGATCATCTTTATATCTTAAATGTTGACTATCGATATTATCAAACAATCGACTATCGAAACACCCCGATTTTCATCATTCATTCATGATTCGACCATGTAGTGAAAGCTTTTCGATTGTCTTCATTCACAACAGGCGTACACTAGAGATTGTACTTCTCATTTCCACATCTTAAAAAAAACAATTCAAAACATATGTGATCTTTTTTTTTTCTCTCTTGGTGACGTCATAATAGCGAACGTTACGCGGTTGATTTATTTTAGTAATATTCTTATAGTAACTCAATAATAGTTTTAGCTCTTAATAACCTAATAATTCAATTTTAGCTCACATAACTCACTTCAAAAATATTGAAATGTGTCATTTGAGCTATTTCCTTCTTCTTACCGTTAGGTATTTTTCACATTAAACCTTTATTAGATTAATTGTGTTAGCTATATGAATCATTATATATACGATATCATGTCAGCTATATTTTTAGTACAGAAACCTTCATTAATTCTGCTCGGCAATATTCGCTATCATTTCAAAATAGACTAGGATCATCCTCGTGCTAGAATTTCTAGACTTTAAAGCTCTTCCGTCACAAAACTCCAATAATATAGAAAAACTCATGAGTTAAGTAACTTCAATATGAATAGCATAAAGACCTCCAGTAACAGCAACATCTGAGAACTATGTATCTCATTGGTCCATAGTCTCAATGCCAACACATCCTTGGACTTGCTCTGCGCAAGAAGTACTCCCGCAACTTCTTTCCGTTGGTTGATCAAAGCCATCGAAAGCGGAGTGGCTCCGAAGACGTTCTTCGACTCCAGATCTGCGCCATGATCCAGAAGCCATCGCACTGCAGATGTCTGTCCATGTAACGCTGCCTTGTGTAGAGCTGTGTCCCCGCCTTCAGTCTTAGCAGATACATCCGCACCGTAATCCACCAATAATTGCATTACTTCTACGTTTCCGGACGCTGCGGCGTAGTGCAATGGAGTCTGCCACGTGTCCCTGTACAGGTCACTCGAATTAGTCTGGACGTCTCTTGTTCTGATGTTCGCGTCATGTCCTATCTCCAAGAGGTACTTTACGATTCCGATCTGACCATTTGCCGCTGACAAATGCATCCTGGTCTCCCCTTCTAAGTTACAAATTCTCCTGTCCGCGAGATGTTCCTGGTTTTCCTTGCGATGTTTATCCAATTTTATAAGCACATCCTCTCCTTTCATATCGGATTCTCGATATTCCAAGTTCTCTGAGAGGATATCGATTGTTTTCTCGGTGATAAAGCCACCCATCGATCTCAATATTTCGACCTCTCTGTTTTGGAAATACATCTCAGCCAGCATCGTGCTTCCCAAAAGGAAGACTCCAACCTGAAACAAATATATCCATCAATTTATTAACGTTGTCTGTAGCTATAGATTATACATGCCATTGTATTATATATAGCTTTACCCGGCCACGCTTAGCTGCTGTGGCTTAGTCTGGCAAAATGAAAAAGAAAGAAAATAGAAAGCACATATGAGTAGATTAATAGCAAAGGACATCTGTCATTTTTAAAAAGTTGGGGAAACAAATTTGTCTGTAAAATGGCTTCAATTTAAACTAATTCTAATGATTTTTTTTCCTCATGATTCAAATTGAACATTCATAATCATCTGAGTGAATACGCCGTCATTCATAATCATCAGAAACAGTCTGAGTTGAACTTATAAAACTAAATTAAAAAATTAATTTAAAAAACCTATGATAGTATTGACCTACATAAGGAAAATCATACAACTTCTTCAAATGATAATTTCAATTACTGTAGTAATTATAAAATTTTCGATTAATCAATAAAAAAAAAAAATCCTTGCCTACCTTCGGTAGTGAGGAAGCAAAAGGAAATGACCTCTGCCACGAACCTTCCGATTTCAATGATTTTTTTTTTTTTATTTTGTCGACAATTTTTCATATAAATATGGGTATTATCAGTCGAAAATTCTGCTCTTTTTTAGTTATCGTCAAATAAAATATTGAATTCATCGTAACATTTTTCAGCTTGTTTTCGGGCAAGTATGTTATACACAGAAATTAAAAGGGTTTCAAGGGTAATACTTTAGCCAAGTTTCGTTAAAATCGGTAAAGCCGTTTTGGCGCTACAGTTTATAGCGACACATTTTTTTGCGGCTTTGAACAGAAAAACATTTACATTTTTATTTTTTTTTACATATATAAAATTATCGCAAGGCAGAAGTACTATACCACAAACCTTCCCAGGAGTGTACGGAACAACTTCCCAAAGTTTCATGGCGATCGGATGAATTCGTTTTTGAGCTAGACTGTTATACCTGTAAACACAAAGACCATTCTGCGGGAGTTATTTGGTTATTTGGACTCAGGGACCTCAAAACTGAGATTCGAAAATTTTCACGATCGCAATACTTACTGGATATTACATATATACGTAAATTAAAGTAATAATAAACCAAAAATATTTTAAAATCGCGATATCTCTACTCATAGTGCTTCGATTTCGATGAAATTTCCTCCATTTTTAGTAAATTCAAAAACCTTTGAAACATCTTAGCACAATATCCACAAAAAAGTGTAAACTTTTTGAGTTAATCGGAATTTAATTTTACCATCTCTCGTAACTTTTTTTCCAGCTTCTTTTCGTTTAGGTATGTTATATAGATAAATTTAAAGGGTGTCGGGAAAATGACTTTAGCGAAGTTTCATTAAAATAAGTACATTCGTTTAGGGTTATTTGTACTCAAGGGACCTCAAAACGTGTATTTCCTTTGAAAACTCAGATTTAAACATTTTCACGATCGCAGTACTTACCCTTATTATATATTAGAGTGATAGACAGTGGAAGTTGAGTCGCTAACATGAAAAATGTGCAATTTTCACTTTCTGGGCCATCGCTGGATTGTATATTTTATGCTGGATTTGCTTTTTTTGTTAATTGGCAAGCGTAATTTTATTTTTTGTTTATGAAACTTAACCCTTTTTTTCTTTATTCTGTTATGAATTTTTATGCAGCTGCATTTCTCATTTTCATATAACGTTACTTTTATTTTGCATATTTGTTAAATTTTATTACTCACAGCTTTTGTATTACTCCAAAAAATTAAAGTGTATAATTTTATTGAATGAACCTATCAGAATCCCACATCTATTTAAACATCTTGTGTTACGAAAATTACACCATGTCATCGATTATTAAAAAGAAGGTATATTGATTGATTAACATCCACTATACATTATGGCTCCTTACAAGTAGATATTCTCCCATGTACTTGTGCTTGTCAACATCCAAGAGAATTTTGAGAATCTTTCGGTTGTAAAAGGCTCTCGATTAGCTTCCGAACTTATTCCTTTTATTTACTCAATATTCGTGACCGTCGATTTCCCTAATAACCTTCCGAAGTAAATGTACAAGGTTATTTCTGCAGTCGGTTATTGCTTCCCTGACTCTACTAATAATGAAAAGTATTGCGATCGAATAAAATTTCTGATTTACGACTTTCGACGGATCTTTACGTTTCTGAGCCTCCAGAGTACAAAAAATCATTATCAGACACTGGTCTGTCGTTGCCAAGATCTTGGGAACTACTTTTGGAATTTTGTTACTTTTTTTTTATTTTGTATGGTTTTGACTACTGATGCTGTGGAAACAAATTGGGTGTGTCCCTGTGCAATAAGTGTAAATCATATTTTTCAATAGACTGTGGCGCAAATCGGATCTAACGATTTTGATTAAACTTTCCTATAATTTTCTAATTATCGTCCTTTCAATTTTCGCAAATGCACTAAATTTACGGAAAAAAAAGTTATGGAACCTAACTCGGTAAGTATATATTCTATGATAAAACTCATATAAAATCTTTTAAAAGGCAATTAAATTACCTCCAAACAGAAAAAAAATTATTACTTCAGAAATTATTGTCTGACAAAATTAGGCTATTGCAAAAAAGTTTTGGGTAATCAATATTAGAGTGTATTGAATTATTACGTTGATCTTGAAGCCAGTTTACATTGATTCAGTTATTCGAAGAAATCGTACTCAAATCTTTTCTTACTTTATATAAGTACCCTTATATATATACAATTTTTAATATTTATTTCACTGCAATATATACGATTAAATATTAAATAATACCAACGAAAACATTTAGGAAAACCGCAAAATTTATATGTACATAATATTGTCGGAATCCTTATTATATTAAGCTCATGTTACTATGGAAGCCTGTTCTAATCTTCGGGTGCCCTCGGGTTCCTTTGGTCCCTTCATTAAAAATATTATCCGTTACGATCTCTTATATTCTCCTGTAGTTAATTATCAAATTCTTTCTTATTTTATATTCAAATATTTTTTATATTAGAGATCAATGTAAAATGGTCAATTGTTTCAAACAAAAAAAATTAAAGGTACTTTAGTGGAAGCTAATATTGAAAATGAGCCATTTAAGCTCTGCTAGAGAACACCAATGAGAAAAAAAAACCTACATAATATTAAAAATTGCTTAATTTTACACTGGGATATTGAATTTAATCAAAATCGTTGGAGCCGTTTTCGAGAAAATAGTAAAAAATGTGTTTTATCCATTATATAATATGCAACTTCCGATTAACCGATTTAAACGAGTTATTAGTTGCTGTAACGTCTCAGGTATATACAATCCTTAAACATGCAATTTTATTTTCATACGACTTTTCGTTTTTGAGCTAGACCTGCTACATACCTACTTACACACGCAGGTTATTTGGACTCAGGAGACCTCAAAACATATATTTCCGTTGAAAACTTAGATTCGAGGATTTTCACGATCGCAATAGTGTCCCTTATTATATATCTATATAAATAAAATAAAGATTTTGTCTGTACATTGAATAGAATCAACCCATTTTATGATATCTTTCCGTTTGATACATTGCAGACACCAAATCCACTTTTAAAAAATTTTAATTTTTGTCTGTATGTCCGCATTGAAACGAAATTTTGTCAGGGGTAAGCTCAGCAATGGCTTATTGTAGACTTTTGAAATTTTAACATTATATTAAGGTTTGCTTGACTTAAAACATAGACTTAAAATGAAAACAAAATATTGAGTATAACCAAAGTTATGAATTCTTGAGTAATTTGTCTAGAGATCTCGGTTAATGTTGATAATAAATAATTGGTAAATGGTTGACCGTCGTGGATAATGAAGAGAAGAATAGTTGGGGTGGTCAGTCAAAAAGGAAGGCAAAAATAAATGATAATATTTATTTTTACACATGCCGACGTTTCGACCTGAAGTTCAGGCCTTCATCAGGGCTAAGAAAATAACCATTATTTTTGCCTTCTTTTTTGACTGACCACCCCAATTATTCTTCTCTTCGTTGATAATAAATGTTAATAATAAATATATGTTTATAGGTTAAAGAACCTCTATATAAATAAAATAAAGGTTTTGTCTTTATATTGATTAGAATTAACCCATTTCATGATATCTTTCCGTTTTTATACATTACAGACACCAAATCCACTTTTTAAAAATTTGTTGTCTGCCTGGATGTCCGCATAGCCCGACGAAATTTTGTCAGGGGTGAGCTCAGCAATGGCTAATGATAGACTTTTGAAATTTTGACTACCTTTAAGTTTGCTTGACTTAAAATATAGGCTTTAAATGAAAACAAAATATTGAGTAGAACCAAAGTTATGAATTCTTGAGTAATTTTTTAAGAGATCCCGGATAGGCAGTTACTTCGATTTCAATCCCAACCTACTCTACCACGAGCCACATTTAAAAGTTGTACTACTCAACTGATGGAAAAAATTATCACAACTCAACGAGAAAAATCCGGAATACCGAACATCTGTAACGCTAGTCACTTAAAACGGGTAAAACACCCTCATTTTTCAACTTTGTCCCGTTCAAGTAGTCATTCATTTCGATTTCTCGAGCCTAACAAATGTTGTCCTATACATTTTTAGGATTAACCAAACGGATTAGCTGGAAATCAGGATAAAAACTCAGCATACAGCAGAGTTTAAAGAAGTGGAGAGACTACAACTATTTTTGATTAATTAATCGACTCCACAATCTCCTCGCTTTAGCATAAATGAAAATTACACACTTAACAAATTTTAATGGATCGGTGGTGATCGGTTTGGATGTCTGGTACCTAAACAAATAGCCGAATAACAAAGTTTTTGTTATGACTTGCGAAACCTTGACTTCCATAAGCCTCGCCAAAAAAAAAAAAAAAATTAAAACAACCCCCATTCTCTCGACCCAATTTTATGAAATTGAATTTCAGCTCTCCTCCCCCCATAATTCAAAATCCATCTCAAAAAAAGATTCACAAATTTTAACTTTACACTCGTCAACGATGGGTTCATCAGCTAGTTTCATATATAGGTAAGTGCAAGTAATAAAAAAAAAACTATGCACAAGTAGAAAATTGATTTTGCACACAATGAGTGTTTTTTTTTTTTTAATCAGAATGCAAAACTTATGCGTTTAACAATAGAAAAATGACACAAGAATCCGGCTTTTGAAATAAAATAAAGTATTTAAGAGATTTATAAGATAATACCGTCTACTACACTTTCTAGTCTTCATTCATTGAAAATACTTTCTAGAATAATTCATTATGTGTCATCTTGATATTTTAGTGAGAGTGTGTTCGACAGAACACTTCACATTCTTTGTGTGTCACCTGCGCTAAGAGACTAATTCACTTTTTGAGTGCATTGATAATTGCCTTTAGTCAACCTTCACAAAAATCACAAAGATAAGTCATAATTAATTTTATCTTTTGATTCATATTGTACTTCCCATAAAAAATAAACTTTGCCTTGAAGGATCAGAATAGCATCTTCAACAGTTTTATTTGTTGCATAATACCAAAATACCATGGTTTATGATTTGTCGTTTGGGAATAAAATATACAGGAGGTCCTTTTGAAGTATAGTCTTTTCAAGCGAAAGAATTTACGATTGATCAATTTACGAAGTTGGTAAAATCAATATCGGACCATCTAGGTATCAAAACACATAACGTATAAAACTAAGGTATGTGGTTTAGACCACACGGTAGAAAAGTGAAAACACCAACAAGATGAGATTGATAATATGAAATATAAATTATAAATAATAACTTCTTATATAGAGGACTAGCTGATGTACCCATCGTTGACGGGTAATAAGAAAATAATAATAAAAGGCTTAGCGAACCCGAAGGTTCGATGCCGACACCACCAATCGCTTATTACACACCTCCCTCCACCATTCGTCGTTCAAACCCAGTCCCTTCAGATCGGCTTTAATTAACGTAATCCTCCCAATTTTGCTTCGGTCTACCCCTCGGACGCTTAGCATTCGGCACAGCAAATATCAACTTTTTAGGAATTCTTTCGTTACTAAGTCCAACAACTTTACAAGCCCATTTGATTCGCCGCGATGAAATTACCTCAATTATATTACTCGGATACAGTTCACGCAATTCGGCGTTGTGTAACCGTCTGAACTCTCCGGTTAACTCATCCTTCTTCGGTACGAATATTCTACGCAATACTTTATTTTCAAAAACCTTAAGACGCTGCTCATCCCTTAGTGTAAGCGGCCAAGTTTCGCACCCATAAAGAACTGTAGGCAAGATAATTGTTTTATAGATTCTAATTTTTAAGTTCCGGGACAAGAGGCGCGAACTAAGTAGTTTTGTCACAGAAAAATAACAAGCATTTCCCGCCTTCAGTCTAACCTTAATCTCTTCTTCAATTTCGTTTTTTCTAGTTATCGTAGAACCTAGATACCTGAATTTCTCTACCTGTTCAAACATATTCCCATCAATATCGATATCACCAGTAGTATCGCCATTTTTGCAGCTAACTATATATTTTGTTTTATCCACGTTTATTTCGAGTCCTAGTTCTTTACCGGCTTTCATTAACGTTGTCGTATTTAGTTTTATAGTTTCAACGTCTTCGCTTAACAGTACCAGATCATCAGCATAGCCCAGCACGGATGTTGTCCCTCCCAGATCCAACCCTTTCTGGGTACGCATTACCTCCCTAATGGCATGTTCTAATACCAAATTGGACAGAACAGGCGAAAGGGAATCCACTTGTTTTAAACCCGACCGAACCTCAAATTTTTCGGACAGATTATTACCGATTCTAACTTTATTGAGTGTCTCCGTCAAGCACATCCTGACTAGATTTACTAGTTTTTTTTGGAATCCCCTGTTCGATTAGTATATTATACAGTTTCTGGCGGTCAATAGAATCGTAAGCCTTTTTAAAATCTATATACAGCTGGTGAACAATACCGTTGTACTCCAATTTTTTCTCTAATATTTGCCGTAAAGAAAATATTTGATCAATAGTCGACGGGTGTATAGTTAAAATTTGAGAATCTTTTTTTGAGATGGATATTGTACTATGGGGGAAGATTAATTTCATAACATTGGGTGAGGGGGAAGAGGTAATTTTAATTTTTAGAAATATTTCTTCCGATTTCGGGCTAATCCGTTTGGTTAATCCTAAAAAGAAGATAACATTTTAGGCTCGGGAAGTTGAATATAATGACATCTTGAACGGGAAGATCGAACAAACTTGAAAATGAATGTGTTTTAACCGACAACGCGTTACAGATGTTTGGTATTTCGGATTTTTCCCGTTGAGTTATGATATTTTTTCCATCAATTGAATAGTACAACTTATAAATGTGGCTCGCGGTAGGGTAGGTTGGGATGAGAATCGAAGTAAGTAACTGCCTAACCGGGATCTCTAGACAAATTACTCAAGAATTCATAACTCTGGTTCTATAAAATATTTTGTTTTCATTTAAAGCCTATGTTTTAAGTCAAGTAAACCTTAATATAATGTCAAAATTTCAAAAATCTACAATAAGCCATTGCTGAGCTTACCCCTGACAAAATTTCGTTGCAATGATGACATACAGACAGACAAAACATTTTTCAATAGTGGATTTGGTGTCTGTAATGAATGAAACGGAAAGATGTTATAAAACGGGTTGATTCTATTCAATGTACAGAAAAAATCTTTATTTTATTTATGTAAATAAATAGTCCATTTTTTCGTTTCTGAGATATTATAATAAAACTTCATGTATTCAATAAAACTGATTATCATTTCCTTTTAGAAAGTATATTTTTCTTTTCGCCTCTCTAACACGGCTTCACGTTAAGGTACAATTTTCAATAATAGATCATTCAAAGAAGATGAAATAATGAACATTTCCCTCGATAATAATAGCAGGTCCGATTTATAGTTTTTGAGATATTTTAATCCTTATGCATAAACACAATTAGTCTACTCCAGTCAACTTTACACAAACGTTACACATAAGAAATCTGACGGCTCAATATAATTCACTTTCCACAAAAAAGTACAAAACGCGGCTAAATAAGTTTTTACTTAAAAAAATCTATCAAATCGAATTAATGGCAGTTGATGACAAAACTCAGTTTAAATCGACCTTAACATATCGATAAATCTTAACATATGTTCACTGCCTACCACATTTCACAGCCATTATATTCTTAACAATTACATTAATTTTAATATTGAATACTTAATATTATGACTGTTGTATTATTAAGAAGGAGATGGTCCGTGGTGGAGGTCATAAATAGACTAAATAGTGGCAAAACTATTTTATTTAAAGCCAATGTTTCGACCCGACTTTGCAGGTCTTCTTTAGGGCTAGAACGGATAAGATACAAAAAGATATGGAGAATTGTGGAAGTTACATCATATTTAGATAAAAAATTATAAACAACGTCCCTATACAAGTCTGCAACTGCGTCGAAGAGATGTTGAGTTTGTATCTGGCCGTTGTTAGCCCCGTGTTTTTTGTGTCATATTGAATATTTGATAATTGACCGTTGTATTATTAAGGAAGGAGATGGACCGGGGTGGTGGTCATAAATAGGCTAAATAGTGGCAAAACTATTCTATTAAAAGCCAACGTTTCTGACGAAGGTCTGCAAAATCGGGTCGAAACGATGGCTTTTAATAGAATAGTTTTGCCACTATTTAGCCTATTTATGACCGCCACCCCGGACCATCTCCTTCCTTATTAATTTTAATAATTGAATAGAATTTGAATAAGTAAATTTAAATCCCAAGAAATTTTAAATAATGGGTGTTAAAGGCTATGATAAAGTCAGTTTTTATAGACAAAGCCAGATGGTACGAGAACTGGAGAGAATTATTGATTTAAGGGAAAACTTCTCCTCTCGATGACCGGAGCTCTCTAGGATCGGAATACTAAAGCATGGAGAAGCTAGATCAATAAAGGACTGTTTATACAAACTGGTCTATCTGTATCATATGATATTGATATGAAGGAGGTTAAGATAGGCGAGGCACGGAGCACAGAGCAATCCATCAGGAAACCTAAAGAAGGCCGAATAGCCGTGGAAGACCAAAAAGCAGATGAATAAATATTATCAACAAAGATGAAATAGAGCTTCATGCAGATAAATGGAAAGAAATAGCTCAAGATAGACAGAGATGGAGCAAGCTTGTAAAGGCGGCAAAAGATCTACATGGTCTGTCATGACAACAGAAAAAACGAAGAAAAAAAAAATTGAAATCATTTTATAATATTAATGCTATATTATCTGTGCAGTATTTCCCAAAATTCCTTTATATTTTGTTCTAATCCAATGATCCATTTTTGAAATATTATCATGTTAAGAAAAATTCGTTTGCTGACCCAATCGCTAAAGAATTTTTTGAAATATTTGTTAGAGATTGATACAATTTATATTCGCTCGATCATTTTAACCAATCTCTAACTTGCTTGTAGCTGTGTGCTAAATCAAATTTGACTTTTTATTAAATGCCAGAGAAAATATTGGATAAAATTGATAGATAATCTCTTTTATTAATCGCAAACTTTATTAAAACGAAACGATATTTTGTACTATAAGCGTACCTATGAAAATATATTGTAATCATCTTAGCAAATACTTGAAAATTTCATGAATGATAATTGGCGATTTGCCCTACTCATGAATTTGTTTACAAACAAACAGGAACCAAATTTGTTCCTTGGTGTCCAAAACCTAAATTTTGCGGAAAGATTTTATTGTTTTTTTTACCTTCTAAACGATTATTAGTTTTTTTAACCTTTCATAATGAAGAAGCAAAATCGTACACTCCTTTAAATAACAATCATTGTGGAAATTCATTTGTACATATTTTTTATATAAATTTTATGATTAATAGAATTGAATCTCAATATTAGTTTTTAAAAAAATTCTTTAATAATAAAATTTATTATAAAACTAAAGCGTGTTGATAAAATGAATGATAAAAATAGCTCTTCGTGGAAAATGTCTACAGCTAAGATATAGGAAGTGAAATAACAACTCTTTGTCCAATGATAGTTTGAGCAAATGAACTTTCTTCTTATCTCCTTACACAAATATTTCCCTTTAAAATATCAGTATTTAATTCCTGCTTCCTCACCATCGTATGATAGGAAATCTATGTTATGAGGTTGCAAACGTTGCAAAGGTGCTTTGCTCAGATATTTCTGTAGTGACGAGGGGCAAATACCCCATTCCCCCCAATAAAAATAGAGAAAGAGCGAGAATATCGTTTTGTCCTTCTCCCCTCGTAATATTTCGAAGAACAAAAATAAAATAAAATTTAATAACATTTAATCCACATGAGTGAATAAATTATGTAAACTAAAATCAATTAAGAAAGTAGGAAAGGTGAATAGGATGGCCAAGTTAAGGCCTAGAAGTAGTTACGCAAGTATTTTAACACGCTGTGACGAAAAATAAATTTCAAAAAAAAAAAATTAGTTCCTAAAATAATCGTTAGTTTTTTTTTTTATTAACTCGAAGAGGATTAGATAAAATTAATGAATTAATATTAATTTTAATAATAAGTCTTAGTTTAAAGTATTAATTTTATTTTGGATTGAAATAACCAACAGCTGATTGGGAGGAAAAACAAAAGACAGTTTACAGAGATATGACGTATTTAGTATTGTGTATAGTCGTAAATTAATGTTTAATTCTAAAATAATTTAATATTCTTTTTTATAATTAAAGTTAATTGTATTTTCTTTGTTTTCTTATAAATTTAATTTCTTGTTCATAATTTTCATTTCCTTTAACAGTTATTTAAATCAATAGAAATAAGTAAATTCATCATTAGTATTAATAATAGCCAGTTTTATTTTTCTTCTTCTTTGTTCTTTTTCTTCAGTTTATTTTCACGTTTTATATATATATTATATTTTGGTTTTTTTTTATGTTGGTTTAATAATGAATTGTAAAACCCTATTCGAGGGATTAGGAATAGTCATTATTTATTAACCAAGTAAGAAGGTACGATAGGTTATTAGGTTAATTAACATATGTTTTTAAACCCATAGGTTCCGAGTTCGTAGCTCAATCCGCGTCCAATCTTTTATTTTTTTAAATTAAATTTATTTTATTTATTTATTATTATTATTATTATTATTTTTTTTTTTTTTATGGTTTTCGCTATTCTCCAAATTAAACCAATTAAATAGCGTGGCGCCTATTAGATAATTATTAATATAATAAATATATAATTAAGACTCTTGATTATTTTTATTATTTATTTATTTATTTTTTTTTTTTTTTGCGAACTCTGCCGTCTCCACTGAGCATCCGGCAAGTTTGTTGCAGAAACGATTTTTCTAAATTAAATACCGTAACAACGCACTATGTCGCTTTTATTGGAAGTTTAAATTATATTCAAAAATAATTATATGTAGCAACATATACTGGGATTTTATGATTCATTCATATGCACCGTTAAGTTTTTATCTGCAAATTCTAGATAAGATAGTTATTAGAAATATAACTTCATATAATGCACTCTAAATAAATCCATGTTTGTTTGTTCGTTATTTAGAAGCACTCAAGTGTATTTTATAACAGGTAATAATTGTCTCTATTCCCATTGAAATGGATTTTATTACATGCTCTTCGGGCCAGTGACGTCTTGCTAACTGTAATTAATAACTAAACTAGTATTTGTTAACTGAACCTCTAGATCTCTATGAATTAGGCGAGATAAATTTTTTTTTATTCTGTATCCACAAAATCCACATTTATTAAATATACAATTATAATTCTGTATAAATTACTTTAATACCTTGGGTAATAAAAGGAAATTTTCTTTATTTATTTATATATTGTATTTTGTATAGTAAATAAATTCCTCGGGGTAGACAAAAAAAATTATCTGGCGTGTTCACTCACACGACTTTCCTACCTATTTCAGAAAAGTTTTTATTTCTTTTCATATGTTCATGAAGAAACAAAAAAGAATTGAACTAGATACATTTTCCTGAAAATTGATCAAACAAAAGATTTGAGTACGATTTATTTGATAAACTAAAGCAATGTAAACCGGCTTAAGGTAGATCAGTGTAAAAATTTCAATACTTCCTAATATTGCTGATCAAAAACTTTTTGCCATAGCTTAATATTGTCAAATAATAATTTCTGTTAAAAGTAGAGGAAATAGTGAAGATTGTGAGATGCGGGCAACAGATTTTCTAACTTTCACTTAGTCATCTTTATTCTCTCATTCACCCCTTTCTGACACCAGGATATGAAACCGTCCAAAATGAAAAATTTTCATATGGCTTTGTAGGGAATTTCATTACCTTTTAAAAGTTTTATTATACATTTTACTGTATAATATATACTTAGGGAGTTAGGCCCCCTAACATTTTTCTTTTCTTAATAACTTTTTTTCCTAATTTTTTGGGGGGAATTTAGTCTATATACGAAAATTGAAAGGACAATGATTAGAACATTATAGAAAAGTTTCATCAAAATTGTTAGAGCTGTTTTTGCACTACAGTCTACAGATAGCCATGTTTTTCATTTATTGCGCATGCAGCACCGAATTTCTGTCATAGGCATCAGTAATCAAAACCTTACAAAATAAAAAAAGAAGTAACAAAATCGGTTCAGTAATTCCCGAGAAAATCTTGGCACAGACAGACCGACAGACCAATGGCTAAAAATGTGTTTTTTGGACTCCGGGGGCTCTGAAACATATAGATCCGTCGAAAACCGCATATCGGAAATTTCACCCGATTGCAATATTTTCCTTACTTAGTATAATTTATATATATATATATGTATATATATCTTTAGTAAACTTTGCCTTGACTGATCGTCATTTTTATCATACTCTAAAAATGATACAATATTTTTATGATAACTAAAATATGTAATGAATACTTTTGATTTAAATATATATCCTATATATCTCACAAAACCTCCGTCATTATTTAAAAAATAAAATCCATTTCAATAGGAATAGAGATATTTTAGTCCAAATGTTATAACAGTCGTTGTTATTTATTTTTTTAACACTATCTTATCCCCTTTCCGACTCTCTAACTCGACGTCGTGTGAGAGTACATTTATAGCTCATAACAAAGAGGACAAAATGCTGAACACTTCTCTCGCTTACAGTATGCAGATCCGATTTTTAGTTTCTTAGATATTTTAATTCATATAAAAAAAAAACACTTCAATTAGTCGACTCGAACCGACTTTACCCGATTGAGCGTTAATTTACATTACACTAATTTTAAATATTAAATACGTCAATTTAACTAACAATCGCTAAAAAAAAAAAATGAAAATACAAGAAAATATTATTTTTAGTTTTTGAGCCAATTTTTTTTTCCAAAACACTCACTGGACCTCATTCAATGCTTTTAGCCATGATATTAAAAAGTCGGTCCAGCCTTTTGCTTAAAAAATCGTTATACAGATTTCAACGGAAACATTAAACACATTTTATGCAATAGTTCATCATCTTTACGAGTTCGAATCGTTTCCAAGCTCAATGAATAATGTGAGAAATAAAATAAGATAGATAAACAAAATGAACATTCACTAAACTTGACAAATGAGTAAATTATGAACTATAACTTACAAGTTTTGAGATAATACTTGTAATAATAAGTGATAATAAGTGGAAATGGAACAATATCGGTTATTATTAAAAAGATAGATAATACCTATTTTAGTACTAGAACCTCAAAACCTTTGAATATATATATATTACTTAGAAGTCAAGAAAACAAAAATTAATTTATATATATTCCCTCAAAAAGTTATTTATAAAGATATTATTCAGTTAAATCAATATTATTTTAAGATAAAAACAAATATAAAACTAGGACTTACAATTTTTTTGAATTCCATTTGGTTCATTGCTTCTCATCGGTAAAATCACGGGTAACTGACGCAAAATTTAAATTACACCGCTCCCGAGCAAATATTTGGATACTGATAACACACATATTAGATTAAGATCGACACTCCGGTCTAGAACGATAATTTGGAAGTTGACTACTGCATTGCTTTATGGAAACTATTTCATAGTTGAAACTGAAGATATATTTGAATTGGTGATAAGATACCATATCTGAGGAAAACCCTGTGCATATGATAGAAAGAGGGGAGAGGGTATGAGTCTGTTAAAGTATATATATAAAGAAATAAATATTCTTGAGATAATGAATGTTATGTTATATATATATATATATATATATATATATATATATATATATATATATATATATATATATATATACACTTAAAATCCTTTTCGACTATATTTTGAAAGTGCTGGAGATGCCGAGTTTTCGTTTGCGATATATCCTAGCGAAAGAGGTGATAACTAAGAAAGTTTATGGGTACCAAAAGTGGTTAGAATTCCAGGATTGTTGCAAAATTAATCTTGATACTGCAAATATCGCTCATCTGAGCGGAAAAATTGTTGTTTGTTGTTAGACATAGGATAGCGGACTTAGAAAAACAAAATAACCTTTTTTATTTTATTTATTTATTGATGATATTTACAACTGTATTACAAGTAAAAATACATTCAGTAAATGTGTACAATAGAATATAATAGCATGAAATCATTTGTTGAGAAACTACCCACTGGTAGCACTCTAAAAATGTATTTATAAAAGGAGATCTCGAGGCCATCTTCTTTTCAGACGCCTCGGAGGGTTGTCAGGTATCGAAAAGGAAGCAAGGTTAGAAACAAGAGGGTTAGGATGGTTCTGAAGTTTATTATGGAAGGAAAGGTATCTGGATTGGGCCAGGTCAGAAACATAAGGAACATTAAGATCGTTATGGATGATTTTGTTTGTGACAAAGTAAGGAGCTGTGAGGATTTTACGAAGGATTTTGGATTGTAAGGATTGGATGCGAGAGGAATTCGATGGCTTAGTGGAGCCCCAGAGCTCAATTCCGTAAGTCCAAATAGGTCTTATTGTAGTCATGTATATGAGTCTTTTGTAATTGACTGGGAGCTTAGAGCGTTTGTCTAGTAAGTGCTGGAGTAGTCGGAAACGTCGAGCTGTTTCTTGTCGTTTCAGTCTGGTATGAGGATTCCAAGTTAGACGTTTGTCTAAGTGGAGTCCAAGGTATCGAATTTGTTCAACAGGGATAAGTGGGGTATTATTAAAGGAAACTGTAGGACAAGAGGACATAGGTTTACGACGAAGCAAAATAACCTAGAAAAATGTCTTTATTCAAGTTTTTCTGTTCACGCAGGACTATGTTCAGTGGGCACTGTTAGACCCTATCTTAATGATAGTTTCGATATTGTGACTATAGGGCCAATTTTTCGATGTAGGACAGAATTGCTCGATTTAAGCGTAAAATCGTGGATGGTGGGGGACAACGATTGCTCTCCGGTATGTAACTCTCAAGAAAAAGAGGATATCATTCACTTTTTGGGGACTTGCCACATGTACAGTGAGTTAAGAGAGAAATGTTTTGGGCAGCGGACCTGTTCTCCGGAAGAATTATTTGGTTTCTTAAAGGGTTCTAACTGGAAAGCCTTAAGCAATTATGTACAGCAGGCTACATTGCAGAGATCCCAATTGGTCAGATAGTAAACTATTGATACAATATCGTGTTTATTTATGGTAACGTTTTTTTTATTGTTATATTCTATTTTATGGTTATTATTATTGTTGTTGAAATTAAATTTTTTATTTATTGGATTTATGATGTATTGATGTTTGTTTTTTGAAAAATCTATTTAAACAAATGAAACAGTGAAGGAGGAAATTTCTAGAATTGATGTATAAATATATAATAATACTGTAGATATATTATTACTCACTTATTTTTGTTATAAGTGTAATGATTATTTATTATTAATTACACACTGACCTCGAATTTTCCATTGTCTATGTGTTGTTGCTTGTATATATATATATTATTGTATATTTTCTTTAAAAGTACAATAAACAGAAGAAGCTGTAAATCTTTAATATCATTTAGGTCTTATCCCCGTTGATGTCACTTTACAGGGCTTAAATGCCCATTGTTCATATATGTCTTCCTCTAATGTACCTTAAATATGGTTTATTTTAAAAAGTTAACCATTTCGCATTATTCAGAAGTACGAAAAACTGCTACGTATAACTTTTGAAAGAATTTGATAAGTTAATTAAGGAGAAAAAAAAAATGCAGAAAAACCTGCGTTGCTATAGACTGTAGCGCCAAAACGAATGTACCGATTTCAATGAAACTTCGCTAAAGTCATTTTCTCGACACCCTTTAAATTTATCTATATAACATACGTCAACGAAAAGAAGCTGGAAAAAAAGTTACGAAGGATGGTAAAATTAAATTCCGAATAACTCAAAAATTATTCACTCTTTTGTGGATATTGTGATAAGATGTTTCAAAGGTTTTCAAATTTACTAAAAAATGAAAGAAGTTTCATTGAAATCGAAGCACTATTAGTAGAGATACCGCGATTTTAAAATATTATTGGTTTATTGTTACTTTCACTTACGTATATATGTAATATACAGTAAGGGTAAGTATTGCGATTGTGAAAATTTTCGAATCTCAGTTTTCAACGGAAATACATGCTTTGAGGTCCCCTAAGTCCAAATAACCAAGTGTCGCAAAATGGTCTGTGTGTGTGTGTGTGTGTTAACAGTCTAGCTCATAAACGAAAAGTAGTACGGAACTAATATTAAGTACTTAAGGTTTGTATATTGGACTTTTTCGTTACAATCGGCTAACCGGAAGTGCCACTTTTTTTTATCGTTTCTAAATATGTAGTTTATTGCCGATGTTGCTAATATCCGTTACATGGAGTTAAATGAGATTTAAAATTTAAATACTGACTCCCAAATTGGGCATCTTACAATTTAAATTTTAGAATAAACAAGCTGCCTTCCGCTCGATCGGAAAACGACATTTGTAATTAGACCAACAGGTTTGATGGCCGGTTTCCAGATTGAAATCTTTTGAACTTTATATGAGGTAATCTCATCCGTTTGCCATTAACAGATGTTTGATTAATTATATGGTGAAATGATCTTTATTTACTCGTATATCATATTTACATATACAGGATATCTCATATCTTAGTTCTTAGTAGCAAAAATCTAGGAGGCGATCATAGACAAAATTCCTAACAAAAAAGTACATTTGATGCATGGATGTTTTCCGGGTGGAAAAGGAGTTATTTATTTATTTATTAGTTGCACATAGTTCTGGCTCACAATAAATTTGCTATCTACCTCGGTATTCAGCAAATATCATATCAAGGAGAAGAAATGACAGCATAAAAAAGGAATAGTAATAACAAAAAAAAAAAAAAGAAAAGAAAAACAGTAGTAAAATAACACATAATAAGACACAAAAAAGTATAATACAGCAAGTAGCTCAATGCCTACTTAATAAGCCTCTTGGCCAGCGCCTCAGCAGTCTTCTGGGCGGATTACATGGATTTGTGGCAGTAGATAGAGCTTGAGTAAGTGGATTGGAATTTAGAGTCAGTCTGTCATGAAAATTATTAAAGCGGTCAGTGGCAGTTGCCGTGATGGAAGGAGTGTTAAGGTCAGTGTGTTAGGTAAGGTTTGAAACATAAAAGGGTGCTTCTACAATTTTTCGAAGGACTTTTGACTGGATGATTTTTATATTTGATTTCTTTGATGTTCCCCATAGTTCGAAACCATATGTCTAAAGTGATTTAATGAGGGCTTTGTAAATAGTTAATTTATTAGTCACAGATAATTTAGAACGTCTGTCAAGTAGCCTAGAAAGAAGTCCGTATCGCTGATTAAGTTCTTTTCCTTTTTGTTTTGTTTTATGTGGTTTGTCCATGTCAGTCGTTTGTCCAAGTGGAGTCCAAAATATCGTACAGTTTTTGAAGGTGGTAGAGCGATATTATTAAAGAACAGTGGAGGATAAGAGCCACGTTTAAGTGTAAATGAAACAAACTGGCTCTTAGACTCGTTCATTTTTATCCTCCACCTTTTAGCCCAACAAGCTTTGGAAAAGGAGCTAAGACCAATTTTTTTTTTTAAACTTATTTATTGAAAAATATTACAATCTGTCTCTAGGACATTTATAATAGAGTTCACAGATCACATTCACACTCTATGTACAATAAATAAAATAAATTATACAGAAAAATAATATATATACAATAAATAAGAATAAAATAACTTAAAAATAAATAAATGAAAAAAACACCTACATACACAGCTATATACACCCACATAAGAACCCACATACACACCTATATACAATATCTACAATTTGACGAGAGAACTCCAAACCAGACTTGTCCCTCCAACTGTGGAGGGAAAAGTATGACTCCAGGAGTTCCCTGCACTCCTCTCTCAACCGCGTCACTAGGGCTAAACCCAGTGGAGATTGAGCAAGAGTGCTTTAGCCACAAGACCAATTTTGTGTTTTTCTTAAGGTGGTCACGTTTTTTATTGAATAAGAAGGAATTGCTCAAAAACTGTTCAAAATAATAAACTTCTGAGTACACCATCGTAAAGTAGACAACATTTTCTTTGAGAAAACAGTGATTAAATTTACGCAAGTTGCGCCATCAGAATTTATGAGGGGAACACTTTTTTTGACAGGGTTTTCATTTTTTTTAGGGGGGCACATTTTTACGAAATTATGAATTTTCAAAATGAAAAGTTTCAAATTAAAAGACAAGTGGAAGCGTGAAATATACCACAGTATGTGTAATTGTATATAATTATGAATATTTAAATTATACTTTCGTTTGCGCTGTTTTTAAGAAGAAGATAGGAATAAAACATGTTGGGAGGGGCGGGGGAAGGTTTATGCACCATCGGCCCTGGGGGGAGAAGGAGGATAGGCAGCCCTGCTAAGGTCAATGATGAAAGGCAAATACTGCCATCATGCTGAATTATTCCATGAATCCAGGATTACAGAGATATGCTGCTCAAGTATGCATACTGTAACTATAGCAATACAGCGACCGTATTAGACCTCCTGAAAGTCCCTTTTATCATTGACCTCAGTAAATTTAACAAGTATTTTCTCAAAATCATTTTGTCTACTTTACGATTGTATACTTAGAATTTAGTTATCTTGAACGGCAATAACTTTAATCAATAAAACATGTGACTACCCTAGGAGAAACAGAAAATTGGTCTTATCTCATAATTGACTTTGTCGATTTAATTAGGTACTAAAAACTCATGAAAACCCATTTGCTTTCCGCTTGAATCGTAAGATAATAACTTCTCGAAATCAAACAAAAATGCGACCTACAAAAATATTGGGTCGTTTCGCCTGTATAACCTTGTTATTTTGACATTTTGAGGGTGA
Source organism: Nezara viridula (assembly GCA_928085145.1). NCBI lineage: Eukaryota > Metazoa > Arthropoda > Insecta > Hemiptera > Pentatomidae > Nezara > Nezara viridula. Next base: position 162,185,617 of record OV725080.1, read on the forward strand.
AGGTTTACTCCAAATGACCCAATATTTTTCGATTTTGTGATGATATTATGTTACGATTCAAGTGGAAAGCAAATAGGTATTTACGAGTTTTTAGTACCTGATTAAATAGACAAAGTTTGGCCCCCTCCAGATTGAAAACGCTCCAATTCCAAGAATTTTCGTAAATAAAATATTTGTAGGTTACGATGAAATGAATTTACTAAGTTTCAGGCGGATGTTAAAAATTCGATATAGAGGGGTCTGTACCACGGACACTATATTATTTCTATGTTTTTAGTTATAAACGATAACAGATCCCGTTGCTCCTTCCATGGCGACTAAAACTTCTTTTAAATATTCATTATTTAATTTGTAGAAATATAATTTCATCTTCACAAAAACATGAAAAATCGGTATAAGATGTCTATTTACGACTTTCTAAAATATTATTCAGTTTTTTTATTATAATTATTTTTCTTTTTTATTACTATTACTCATCTTTATAAATCAATCTATCCCTCACATTCCTTTTCTTTTCCTTATTTACTTGTGTAAAGTTGTTGAAATATTTGTAGGTTGCCATGAGATAAAACTATTTACTAAGTTCATAATTGGTAATTGGTTGACTGTCGTGGATAATGAAGAGAAGAATAGTTGGGGTGGTCAGTCAAAAATTAAGGCAAAAATAAATTACAATATTTATTTTTTTTTACATATGCCGACGTTTCGACCTGAAGTTCAGGCCTTCATCAGGGCTAAGAAAATAACCAGATAACAAGGTATGAGAAACATAAGTAGTGATGGTAAAAAAGATAATAAAAAATAAAAAAAAAATAAAAAAAAATAAGAAAAATAAAATAGATAAATATAAAGTAAAATGAAATTGTTAGAATAATGACTAAGAACTAAGAGATAAATAATAAAAACCGTTACAAAGTGTGGAATGATGCAGTAGGCATAATCAAAAAGGGTGACAAAAGTGTTACAATGGGAATCTTAGAATAAAATGTAAAACATAAAAAAGAAATATGAAGTTATATAATAAATGAAAATAAATAGTGAAATTAAAACCTTGAGAATGGAGTAGTTAGATAGAAAATTGAGATATTGTAAAGTCTATCAAGATGTACAGACAATGTATAATATAATAAAGAGTATATATATAGATATATACTATATATAGATATATACTATATATAGATATATATACTATATATATACATATATATATATATACTATATATACATATAGTATATATAAATATCTCAATTTTCTATCTAACTACTCCATTGTCAAAGTTTTAATTTCACTATTTATTTTCATTTATTATATAACTTCATATTTCTTTTTTATGTTTTACATTTTATTCTAAGATTCCCATTGTAACACTTTTGTCACCCTTTTTGATTATGCCTACTGCATCATTCCACACTTTGTAACGGTTTTTGTTATTTATCTCTTAGTTCTTAGTCATTATTCTAACAATTTCATTTTACTTTATATTTATCTATTTTATTTTTCTTATTTTTTTTTTATTTTTTATTATCTTTTTTACCATCATTACTTATGTTTCTCATACCTTGTTATCTGGTTATTTTCTTAGCCCTGATGAAGGCCTGAACTTCAGGTCGAAACGTCGGCATATGTAAAAAAACTAAATAAATATTGTCATTTATTTTTGCCTTCCTTTTTGACTAACCACCCCAACTATTCTTCTCTTCATTATTTACTAAGTTTTAGGTGGATGTTAATAATTTGATAAAAAGAGGTCTGTTCTACGGATTACACTTTTGGCGAGCTTTTTAAATTATAATAATTTTTAATTTACTACCTAAAAGTGTCAGAATAACCATGTACCGCCCAAAATAATCATCTTGGTGACAGGCACTTAAGGAGTTTTTTTTTCTTTATTTTCTTAAAATCGATAATCGAATTGACTTGACCTTATTTTACCTTGATGTGACTTGTAGATTGCCATTTTCGTTAAAATCCACATAATTACAAAACTGTTGTAATTATTCATAGAATCATTCTTTATAAACATCACAAATCTTGTTAATGAATTTTTGTAACTTCAACACTCACTTGTAAAACATTCCAGTATCTAAGTGAGCATTGAATGTGGGCATGATACCTAGGACTGGATACCATCATTCAGGCTGGGCGACACTTATCTCGTCCTAGATATTATCCTGGATACTAACCAGTCGGAGAGCAACAAGAACAGCTCAATTAATTTCTGATGTACGACACGACCCGATACGGGAATGTGTCAGTCGCAATAGCTGCCACCACCCACTGCTGCTTCGTGTGCAACAAACTATGTTTTGTCCAGCGGTTGGGCAAGATGGAAGCTGGAATGCAGTTGTGGTTAGACTGGAATTGCACAAGGTGTCCGTGTGTGACCTCTTCCCTATGTATGATTCAATCTAATACTCTCAGCTATTTTGATTTCAATGGGATAGAAGAAAGACGTTGAGGTTTGACTGTGGAAGGTATTATTTAGATAATCCTTAACTTTATAACGTTATTTTTCTTTCGCTCAGTTAACATGGAATGGTCGTAAACCAATGACTTCCAGTCCTTCAGTATCCTTTAACAACACCTCACTTATTCCTATTGAACAAATCCGTTACCTAGGACTCCATCTGGAAAACGTCTAACTTGGACTCCTCATACCAGATTGAAACAGCTCGACGTTTCCGACTACTTCAACACTTACTAGACAAATGCTCTAATCTTCCAATCAATTATAAAAGACTCATTTACATGACTATAATAAGGCCTATTTGGACTTAAGGAGTTGAGCTATGGGGCTCCACAAAACCTTCAAATTCCTCTCGCATACAATCCTTACAGTCCAAAATCCTCAATGCTCCTTACTTTGTTACAAATAAAATCATCCATAATGACCTTAATGTTCCTTATGTATGAGATTTGGCCCAATCCAGATATCTGTCCTTCCATAATAATTTTCATAACCATCCCAACCCTCTTGTCTCTAACCTTTCTTCCTCCTCGATGCCTGATAACCCTCCGAGGCGTCTGAAAAGAAGATGGCCACGTGATCTGCTAATATAGACATTATCAAAATCTATCACCCCCATTAACTGAAACCACCCCCACATAACCCATACAAACACACCCAAACTATCTCCAAACCCCTACATAACACAATAATACACCCTAATACCCCACACCCCACCCACCACCACCCACCCCCCCATTCTATTTATTCACCCATCCCCAGCTCCACTCACATCACTCCACCCCCGCCTGCCCCCTACGTTACCTCTCTCAAAACCCCCAAATCCCCCTAATTTACACCTCCTCCAAACTATACCCGCCCACACCCACCCACCACACGCCCCACACAGTACAGAGCCCATGCCCCTCTCCCGCCCCTCACAGTAGCGCCCGTCACCAGCCGTATAGCCAGAGCAGCAACGCAACATACCCCACTCCCCTACTGCACCCCCATCCAGAACGAGGACCCTCCCCAGTAAAGACAGCTCCCAGACTCACATAATAAAAAAGAGACCCAATTAGGATGGAATTCAAAACGAAGTAATGCCAGACAAAGGCTAACCACTTCCCTAAAAAAAAATAGAGTGGATAGATACAAAGTGCTTCTTGGCCGTTACACCAATGGTCTTTGTCGAAAGATATTGTATCAAGAAAAATTTTGATCGTGTGTACGCACACAGCTTTAAAGAAGCCCAGGAAGTCATTGGAAGAGTGGAAAGAGGTCATCACCCTTCCTCAGTGATGGTTTGGAGGGGAGTTTGCTTTGATGGCACCACAAAACTCCATTTTTGGGAAAAAGGGATTAAAACAGCCGCTAAAAATTATCAGGACGATATTTTGGTATCTGTTGTCAAGCTTCTAAATGATACTCTGTTTGCTGGAAGTTGGGTTTTATTGTATATACTTTTAGATTATTATTTAGTTTTTATTTTCGTTTTTGATTATTTTATGTTTTCAGTATATATGGTCTGATTGTGTTCATATCTCACTATAATTATTATCCGTGTGGTTATATTATTGAATAAATAAATAAAAAATGTTTCAAGTTTCATTTATTTTGTTTTTATTCAGTATTATTGCTTAAATAAATTATTTCTTAATAAAAAAAAATAATACGCAGTCCTTGATAGGAGTCCGGATGACCGGATTCTAGCTTGACCAGACAGCTGTTGTCCAGGTTGGGGGAAAGAAGATAATAAGGATATTATACAAGATACAAGGATAATGGGGATAATAATAAGGATACAAGGAGCTTGCGGTTGGGTTGTAGAATTAGATGACGGGAGCGATGGAATAACCTAAGATTAATTATTCCTTAACCTTAGGGAGATGAAAGCTATATGGACAGGTCTCCAGGAGATGTCTTAGTCGATGGTGATTCCTAAATTTTATACCTTATATGTAACCTAAGTTACATAAATATCCCACGGCAGGCATAGTGCCTAACAAGCATTCTGCAGGAATTACGATATATATCGAAAACGGTACATTGTTACTTTCACTTATATATACATATATATATATATATATATATATATATATATATATATATATATATATATATATGAAATATATAGTAAGGAAAAGTATTGCGATCGAGAAACAATTCCAATCCGAGTTTTCAACGGAAATACACTTTTTTAGATCCCCTGATACTAGCTCAAATACGAAAAGTCGTACGAAAGTGAAATCCCATATTTAAGGTTTGTGTATGGCTGGTATATGTTACAGCAACTTTTTGTCAACATCGACTAACCGAAAGGGGTACTATATATCATCGATTTAATACATTTTTACGACTTTCTCAAAACGGCTTTAACCATTTTTATTAAGATCGGTGTATTGATGTCGCTTAATAAGGTTTGAGTACACAATGTTCAAAACGTCTTCCTCTAAAATAAATTTAATTTGGTTTATTATGAATAATTAACTATCTCTCATTGTTAGTAGTTATGAAAAAAAGGTTAAATATAACTTTTGAAATAATTTGATAATTGTTATAAGTAGAAAACAAGAAAAATGCTTATCCAGATCGAAAATGGATCACCGGAAATAATAGTCAGAAGGTATAAGTATAATTTATATATAGTTGAAAAGCGGAAAAGTTGTAGAAGATAATGGAGAGTGACGAAAAACTATAAATAAAAATTTCTGAAAACAACATTATTTAATGTTTCCAAGGAAATTAAATGCATCTTTTTATTAAATGTAAACTTTTAAAAATGTTAAGTTTGAAAAAAGTATTTAATGTCCATCTGTTCAAGGCAATAACATTGCCTTAAAACTATTTCATTGTACTTGTGTGAGAGAAGAAGTGAAATATAAAAACATCTCATGGTTGTTTAAAGCATATGTTTATTATAACCTTAAATACATTTACTGTAGTTTAATAACTCTAGATCTGATATTATATTTGAATAATTACGGTATCAACGTCCGTTTATTCCGAAAAATCATAAAGTAACCTTTTAAAAAATTAAATTACTGAGTAATTTGATGGATTTTCCCTTTGTGATATGCCAACAGAATCCACTTACAATTATGGTGACAACTTTTTGTCTTATCTAAGACAGACAATAGAAAGTAACAGATTTATAACTAATAGTCGTACAATCCGTAATCAACCGGTGATATAATAAATAGTATTTTTCTTATTTTAATGGTATTAATGATTTGTTAGTTGTAAACTCTAAGTTTTAGCTCGGTTAAAAATGCGCTTTCAAAAAGGCAAAATTTAATTATCCCAACATTGCTAGAAAATATTTTTTTCAAAGTTTAGAGCCGAAAATCCCACCTCAATAACGAGGTCTGCTTTGAAGAGAAATCGTTCTCGAGAGTAGACAAATTTCAATACCTAGACTCCACAATAACCTCAATGATTGAACAACGGGAAGAAATAGATCAGCTTATAAATAACGCAAAGAGAGCGTTCTTCTCCTTTTCAGAGGTATTTTTTTATTTAGAATTATAAAAATCTGTCACGTGGACAATGGATTATGGTGATATATGAACACATCAAAGGTATTAAAATTTCAAGAAATCTTTAATTAGGGTGTACAATGCTATGATAAAGCCAGTTCGGTACTAGTTCGCAAGAGTTCCGCACGGATTACGAGTGGTTCACAATCACTTCGATCACACTTGTTCATGGAATCCCGAAAACAGCCGAACGTTGTCGTCTTTTATAAAACTTTGATAATCTAACCTTAGATATTTATCAAATTCCATTTAAATTTTAATATCGCTTATCCAGTGAGTAATAGCGTAATTTCAAATCATAAATTTTCATAGGAGAGACAAAATAATCATAATTATTACAATATAAGCAACGTTTTTAGAGAATTTAAAATAAAGGTCACAAAGGTGAAATTTATTGGAATAAAAACAATACTAAAATATTAGAGATGTATAATAATAGTCGACTGATCACTTATTAAGATGAAACATAATTGTCAGGATTTACAGTCAAGAATTTTTATTAGGTTTGCCGACGTTTCGACCCATACCTGTGGGTCATCCTCAGGGTTATTGTTTGGGAGTCGAGACAAGAACTGCTAGAGTAATGAAGTTTAATATAAAATAATGTAAAAGAGAAAAAAAAGACTGCTGGATGAATGAAAACATATCGTAGATTTATTGCAAAAGTCGCTAAGTACAGTTTTTCAACACAAAAATACTGTAAGTGCTTGAAAATGAGACAAAATCTTTTTATATATCAAATAAAGTTACAACAAACACACAATTTTCTGATTTCATGAAGAAAAATTGTTTAAAGGTCTTAATTAGTTATAGTTAGTTAGTTAAGATTATAAAATGTCACTTAATGACTTTTTGCAATAAACCGTGAATATTTGTTTCGATTTTTAAAACTCAATTACAAAATCGGATCGGTAGGTTCGGAGAAAATGTGCATAATACGGACGGACAAACAAATTTTTATTTGTTTTTCGAATTCTATTCTGTATCCTGAAACGTAAAACCTCAAATTTTGAGAGGGGGTTAAGTTTTTGAATTTCTGTTCGATTACAATGGTTCATTATTGAAAATAATAAACAAAAAATATTTTAAAATCGCGATATCTTTACCAATAATGTTCTAATTTTGATGAAATTTTCTTCATTTTTTAGGAAATTTAAATAACTTTGAAACATCTTATTACAATATCGACAAAAGATGTATACTTTTTGAGTTATTCGGAATCTAATTTTACCATCCCTCGTAACTTTTTTCCAGTTTCTTTTCGTTGAAGGTGTTTATAGGTAAATTTAAAGGGCATCAAGAAGTAGAATTTAGCAAAGTTTCTTTGAAATTGGTTCATTCATTTAGGCGCTACAGTCTATAGCAACGCAGGTTTTTCAATCACCACTTTGAAAGAAAAAGGCTGATAGTAATGTCGATGACCTCTGATTTTAAATCCAAATTTGAAAAAAATCTGTCCAGTAGTTTAGGAGAAAATGCGCGGACGACGGACGAACACAAAACATTTTTGATCGTTTTTATAATTTTACATATCCTAAAGCATAAAATCTCAAATTTTGAGAGGAGAATAGTATTCCAGGAAATTATTGGTTTATTATTTTCAATAATGAACCATTGTAATTATTGTTGCCCAAATGCCAAATGCAGATCTTGCGCAAGAGTCTTGCAGTTACTTATAAGCTTATTACTATAGAGATATTACTGTAATTTTTTAGATAAGAGGAACTTAAATAAACCCGAATGAAAAAGTAGAGTTAAATGCAAAAGTATATTGGTTATATCAATTATTAACATATAGTAACTAAGATTGTCGAGTATTAGTAACTATTTTGACTTAATTTATATTCAAAAAATCGATTTTTTAACCAGTCCTCCTGGTCTTGGTTTTACAACAGTTAGGTGATCTTGCAAAGACCAAGACCGATTTTTGACATCACTAATTGTAATCGAACAAAAAATTCAAAAATTTAGTTCGATTACAATGGTTCATTATTGAAAATAATAAATCAAAATTTTCAAGAAATACTACCCGAAAAAACAAATCGATATAGTCTTGCAATTTTTTTGTACTTTGATGTATCGATATGTTATGTCATAAACAGCCATATAGTGGAGATTCTAATCTAGTCTGCACGACAAACTTTTTAGAAACACCTGTCTTATAATAAGAAGATGAATTCTTTCACATTTTTAAGTTCCTCGTACGGCCTTCACCTCAATCTATTTCGCTCGGTTGAGTTGACGTAACTCCTGACAATAGCTTGTATCTTAAACGCATTCCAGACAGCACTTTTAATTACTCTAGACTCTAGAAGTTAGATTCACTATATGAATAGAGAAAGAGTGAAAGTACAGTTCGCCAACATGGATATGGCAGGCAAAGTAAGCACCGATCCTATAAGACCGATATCTAGTATTGCCCTTATGCTAGACCAAGACTAGTCTTGGTCTTGGTCTTGCGTGAGAGTCTCTGTTACTGTAGAGATGTTATTGTTATTTTTCTGTGAGAGGAAATCAAACTAAGCGCGCATGAAAAATTTGAAGAGTTGAATGCAAAAGTATATTGATTATTTAAATTCTTCACACATAGTAACTAAAATTGTAGGAATTAGTAACTATTTTGCCTTAATTTTTATTCACAAAAACGATTTTTTTTTTTACCAGTCTTGGTTTTGGTCTTGCACCAGTCGGACGGTCATGGTCTTAGCCAACACTATCGATATCGTATTTATTAAAATATGACAAAATCTTAATATTCAGAGAATATTTTTTTAAAATTTATTTATATGATATTTACAACTGTATACAAAAAATACATCTGGTAAATTCGCACATGGATATAAAGACATGAAACACATGTTGAGAAACTACCCATTTGTAGCAATCTAATAATATTTCTATATTAGGAGATCACGTGGCCATCTTCTTTTCAGACGCCTCGGAGGATTATCAGGAATTGAATAGGAAGCAAGGTTAGAAAAAAGAGGGTTGTGATGGTTATGAAGTTTATTATGGAAGGACAGATATCTGGATTGGGCCAAATCTGATACATAAGGAACATTAAGGTCCTTATGGATGATTTTATTTGTAACAAAGTAAGGAGCATTGAGGATTTTACAAAGGATTTTGGATTGTAAGGATTGGATGCGAGATGAATTTGAAGGTTTGGTGGATTCAGAGAATAAATTCAATTTTTTTGTTTCAAGGGTAAAAATATGAAATTGGAAGTTTCGTAAAGGAAATACAGTTTTATTGCATACAAATATTTTATTCGAAATATTGGCCATCACGTTTTTTATGTGGTCTTACGTTTTTTCCATCTCTATCCAATTTATAAAAACCATACCAGAACAACTGTCGCTATTTTGAGGTGAACCAGTGATCAAGCCATTTTCGTATATTTTCAGAATAACTGAAGCGCTCCCGAGCAAATGTGATTTACCCACAACGTGCTCACCGTAGGCTTCGACAAAGATTCAATGCTGTTCGAAAATCGTAATTAGTAGTCTCAAAACTTGATGGACAAATACCATCAATGGACAAATACTTGTTTCATACTGAATTGTATAGTTCTTTATTGTATCAACAAAGAGTATGATACGTTCAGAAATTTCAAGCGAAGTTTGTATATCCGAATAAGTTAAAAAAAATACACATTTTTCCCTTAGTTATGTCTACGATTATATAAAATACTTCCTATAAATTTCCTACAAAAGAATAATTCGAGATCCGACAATTATTAGAGAAAATACAGCTTATTGAAATTTGTAAACATGTTTATTCTAAACATTAATACAATTTTAAATTAATTTTATTTCCCTTGTAGCTTTTGTTTAGCGAGAAACTAACAATTGATTTCAAGGACTTAAACGTTGCATTATTTTCTTATTAATTTATCATTAGTACACTACACCATGACCTTAATATCCCATTTGTCCTAGACCTTATCCTAGCAAAATTCTCCAAATTTCACCAGAACCTTACCCATCATCCAAATCCCTTTGCACAATCCCTATCCAGCACCACCCATCCCTATAATCCTCCAAGAAGGTTAAAACGGCAGTGGCTCCGCGACCTTTTATAGTTTGTAAATATTGGAGTTCTTGCAATGGCCAGATTCTCCACTCACGACATGAGTGTATGTGGCTAAAGCACTCTTTCTCAATCTCCACTGGGTTTAGCCGCGGTGACGCGTTTGAGAGTGAAGTGCAGGGTTCTCCTAGAGTCATGCTTTACAAGTCTGGCTTAGAGTTCTCTATTACAACCTACAGATTGTAAATATTTTATATAGGTGTGTATGTGTTCTTTTTAGGTTATTTTGTTCTCATTTATTGTATATATATTATTTTTCTGTATAATTTATTTTATTTATTGTATATAGAGTGCGAATGTGATCTCATAAACTATAAGAAATGTCCTTGAGACAGATTGTAATATTTTTCAATAAATAAACAAATAAACAAATAAATTTGATCACTGAAAAATTCTCATAGATCTGCTAGAATATTAAAATAGTCCCAACTAACTCTTTTGTTTTGGATTTTAAATATTATCTGTTTATTGATTGAGTATGCTGTGTATGTTTAGCAACTCAAGTTGAGCAGATGTGCTTTTGTATTTATTCTATTTCTCTGCTTTTCTCTCTTTGCTCTGGATGGATTTCAAAATTATTATATATTAATCTATTTTATATTGTGTAGAATAAAAATAAAACATTGCTAATTTTATTTAAGGAGGTTAAAAATATAAAATGTTATATAAAAAACAAAAGATGCATTCAGTGAAGTTGGCCAATAATTACCGGAACTTGGAAAATATTGGGAGAGCCAAGGTTAAAGCAGTTTGATAACACTGTTCAATGCATGGGAGGGTCTAAAAGGAGAGAACGACATATATAAAGGAGTAACTTTATAATCGGTGCATCACCTGTACTATAATATAATTTATTATATATTATAATAATAATATTATATGTTACAATATAGTAGATAGATAGATAGAAAACAAAACTTTATTCTGGGACTAAGTCCCTTCAGAATAATAATAATGTACAAAATAATAGAATATTACTGGCCTGTACGTTTGAAACAATAAATAAAATTGATAAAATAAAATAAAAAGTAAAGAAAACCTTAGGTGCACAAGCTATATACAATACAGATAAAACTATGTACAGATCATTTAAAATTATGAAAAAAACAATTAAAACTATGAACGAATCACTTGAACTATGAACAAAATTATATATAAGGGTTGAACAACATAAACATACACTTTGAGAAATGAAGAACGAAAAAGAGATACAGTAAGTTCATTTTATAAAATAAAATAAAAAACTTTACTTGAATATATATATAAAAATAAACATTTTATAGATTGTTGTTTTTTGTTTGTTGATTTATTAGGTTGGTGAGTTGGTATTGATTGTTGTTGGTTTGTAAGTAGTTTTTAAGTTGGGTGTATGTGTGTGTGGTGTGGGAGTAATTGTATGTTTAAGTTGTTGTTGTGTGATGGTTGGGTTGATGTAGGGTGGGGGGGTTATGGTTGGGGTTGTGTTGGGGGGTGGTTGGGTGTATGTGTTGGGATGGGAGTTGGGGGTGAGGGTGGTTGGATTTTGGGTATGTGAGGGAGTGTTTGGTTGGGGGGTTGGTGGATGTGAGTGGTTTGGGTGGTGTGGATTGGAGGGTGAGGGGTGGGGTGGGGGTTGGGTGGGTGGGTGGGTTTGGTGGGGGGGTGGGTTGGGGGGGTGGATTTTGGTGGTATGGTTAGGTTGGTGGGGTGTTTGGGTTTGTGAATGGGTGTGGGGAGAGGTTTGGGTTGGTGAATATATTAATGGGGTGGGGGGGTTATAGGGTGAGGAGAGGGGGGAATTGGTATTTGAGGTAGTTGATTGGATGTTGGAGGGGGTGGAGTGATGATGGAATTTGTGTGGGGGTGTGTGTATGTGGTGGATGTTGGGGGGTGGTGTTTGGTTTGTGGTGTTGTGGGTGGGTGTTGGGGAGTGTGGGGGTGTTGGTGTGTTGGGTGTGTTTGGGTGGGGGGTGTGTGGGTGGTGTGTGTGTTTGTGGGGGGGGGTGGATGGTTTGGGGTTTTGTGATGGTTGGTTTTGTAAGGGGGTTGTTTGGTGTTTATGGGTGTGGTTGGTTGGGGGGGGTGGTTGTTGTGTGGGTGGTTTGGGTGTTGGGGTTTGTTTTGGGGAGGGGTTGATTGGTGGTGGTGGGTGTTGTTGGGGGTTGGGATGGTGGGTATAGGTTAGTGGAATGGATTGTGGGGGAGTGATTGTGATGGAGGTGATTGTGTTTGTGTGGGGTTGTGGGGATTAGTGGTTTATTGGGTGTATGTGTGGGGTTGTGGGTTTGGGTATGTGGGTGTGTTGTTTGGTTGGGTTGGTGATTGTTATGGGGGAAGGGAGAGGGATGGTACCCCGTATCCACCTAACAGCGGACCAACCCCCATTTTACAAAATATACAACTGTTCATTTAATTAATAATTGGTAATTGGTAATTGGTTGACGGTCGTGGATAATGAAGAGAAGAATAGTTGGGGTGGTCAGTCAAAAAGGAAGGCAGAAATAAATGATAATATTTATTTTTTACATATGTCGACGTTTCGACCCCCACCCCAACTATTCTTCTCTGCATGTTCATTTAATTATACGATTCGTTGCTCAAATTGTTTAACTATATTTACATGTATTCTGTAGTTCAGATCAACATCAACCACAGTTGGAACAAATTTTTTTTTTTTTTTTTTTTTTGTTTAATGGAATTTACAACTGTATACAAATACAACAAGTAAATATGCGCAAATATAAATAATGGCATGTACAGGCTTGAAGAGTTACTACCCAGTGGTAGCACTCTCTAAATAATTTTAAGTAAGAAGATCACGAGGCCATCTCCTTTTCAGACGCCTAGGAGGATTATCAGGAATCGAGAAAGAAGCAAGAGTGGAAACAAGCGGATTTGGATGGGACTGAAATTTTCATGAAAGGATAGATATCTGGCTCGAGCTAAATCAGCGACATATGGTACATTTGTGACAAAGTATGGAGCATGAAGGATTTTACGGAGGATTTTGGATTGTAAGGATTGGATACGATAGGAATTCGATGGTTTGGTGGAGCCAAAAAGCTCAACTCCGTATGTCCATGTAGGTCTTATTATAGTTATGTAGATAAGTCTTTTGTAATTAATAGAAAGTTTGGAGCGTTTGTCTAGTAAGTGTTGGAGCAGTCGGAAACGTCGAGCAGTTTCTTGTCGTTTCAGTCTAGTATGAGGATTCCAAGTAAGACGTTTATCCAAATCTAACAAATTTTAAATACAATTTAAGGAATATAATTTCTTTAAAAGTCTATATTACACATCGCGCCTCATTACCAATTTATATTATTATATAAATTATAATTATTCCTATTGCCAATTTGAAAATATAATAAGGGAGAAATAATACTGGAAATAAGAAGTATCGTTTCGTCGTTAAGGTCCGTTCAGCTCTGTATTTTAAAATAATATGACATATGACACAATCACTAAAAACTTTTTTATATAACTGACATATATATTATTTTTATTATATATTATTTATAATCCTCATACATTTCACCATACTCATAAATAAGTCTTAGACTGCAAATCTTGATTATTTATCATCCTCATTCTGTTGCATTGAACAATTCATCAGGGAGCGGATTAGATTACTACTTGGGTAAGGCACTGACTTCCAATGCTCAAGTTGCTGGGCTCTAAATCAGCTGATTGTAGGTAATTATTTATTCTGTTACATTAGTCGTGGATCTATACTGAGATCAGGAGACATTCCTGTGGCACACTCAGTCTCTGTAAAATGAGTACTCCTAATTAAATAATTAATTAAATGAAGAAGACCTGACAGTGAGCTTGATCTCAGACTAATCACTTTGTTGGAATTAAACACTTCCTTACAAAGTACTCAACCCAAGACCATTCATGGATTGTTTTTGGATTTCTTTGAAATTATTATAATCCTAGAAACTTGTTATAATCCTAGAAATAAAAATTATTTATTATCTTCATAATTTTGAAATTTAATTTTTAAAAATATTTTAGCAGAAAAAGGACTTTTTAGTCTCGATGAAAATAACTTTATAATAATAATAATAATAATAATAAGGCTTAGCGAACCCGAAGGTTCGATGCCGACACCACCAATCGCTTGTTACACACCTCCCTCCACCGTTCGCCGTCCAAACCCAGTCCCTTCAGATCGGCTTTAATGCAATCTTCCCATCTTCGCTTCGGTCTACCCCTCGGACGCTTACCATTCGGTACAGCAAATATTAACCTTTTAGGAATTCTCTCGTTACTAAGCCCAACAACTTTACAAGCCCATTTGATTCGCCGCGATGAAATTATCTCAATTATATTACCCGGATACATCTCACGCAATTCGGCGTTGTGTAACCGTCTGAACTCTCCGGTTAACTCATCCTTTTTCGGTCCGAATATTCTACGCAATACTTTATTTTCAAAAACCTTAAGACGCTGTTCATCCCTTAATGTAAGCGGCCAAGTTTCGCATCCATAAAGAACTGTAGGTAAGATAATTGTTTTATAGATTCTAATTTTTAAGTTTCGGGACAAGAGGCGCGAACTAAGTAGTTTTGTCACAGAAAAATAACAAGCATTCCCCGCCTTCAGTCTAACCTTAATCTCTTCTTCAATTTCGTTTTTTCTAGTTATCGTAGAACCTAGATATCTAAATTTATCTACCTGTTCAAACATATTACCATCTATATCGATATCACCAGTAGTATTGCCATTTTTGCAGCTAACCATATATTTTGTTTTATCCACGTTTATTTCGAGTCCTAGTTCTTTCCCGGCTTTCATTAACGTTGTCGTATTTAGTTTTATAGTTTCAACGTCTTCGCTTAACAGTACCAGATCATCAGCATAGCCCAGCACGGATGTTGTCCCTCCCAGATCCAACCCTTTCTGGGTTCGCAATACCTCCCTAATGGCATGCTCCAATGCCAAATTGAACAGGACAGGCGAAAGAGAATCCCCCTGTTTTAAGCCCGAACGAACCTCAAATTTTTCGGACAAATTATTACCGATTCTAACTTTATTGAGTGTCTCCGTCAAGCACATCCTGACTAGATTTACTAGTTTTTTTGGAATCCCCTGCTCGATTAGAATATTATACAGTTTCTGGCGGTCAATAGAATCGTAAGCCTTTTTAAAATCTATATACAGCTGGTGAACAATACCGTTATACTCCAATTTTTTCTCTAATATTTGCCGTAAAGAAAATATTTGATCAATAGTCGAACGATTCCGTCTAAATCCGCATTGGTAGTCTCCGATAATTTCCTCGGCGTATTCCGTGATTCGACTGGTTAAGATTAAAGTGAATATTTTATAACATACCGGAAGGAGTGAAATTCCTCGATAGTTATTACAATCCGTCCTCGGACCCTTTTTGTGAATCGGAATAAGAATAGATTCTTTCCATTCTTCAGGCAATTTCTCGTTCACCCAGATCTTTTTAACCAACCGATGTATTTTAGAAAATCCAGCTTCCCCGCATGCCTTAATTAGTTCAGTAGGAATATTATCGATTCCCGCTGCTTTATATGATTTTAATTTTCCGATAGCTACTTCAACTTCCTCTTTACTTGGTCCTTCTATTAACGGTTCAGCACTCTGGTACTCAGAAGAAGGACACAGATCATAATTTCCCGTATTTAAAATATTGTCAAAGTGGTCCTTAAACTTATTCAATATGTCAGCCGGATCGGTCAGAATATTGTTATTATCATCCCTAATTCCAGACGTTACGGGCCCTACATATTTTCGTGATCTGTTTATACCTTTGTACATGTCTCTTACGTTATTTTCGATTCTGTTAGTTTCTATTTCAATTATTTTATTTTTAAGATACTCCCTTTTTTTATTTTTGAGCAATTTTGTCGTTTCGTTCTTTGAGATTCGGAAGTATTCCAGATTGTCTTCGCTAGGATTATTTAGAGCTTTTAATTTAGCGGCTTTTCTTTTTTCACACATGTTTAAGCAATCTTCATCAAACCACGATTTGTTATTCTTATTTTCCTTTTTTCCTAGACACGAGTTACCGACCGCTTTAATATTATCTCTGATCTCTATCCATAACTTGTCAATATCCTCGTGGTCCTCGTCAGGAAGCTCTAAAGCTTCAAACCTATTCTTAACTTCTAGCTCGAATTGGTTTCTAATTGATGGATTTTTTAATTTTTCCAAATTAAAATTCTCAAAATCGAAACGGTTTTCTTTTCTCTTTTTTATATTAAGTTTTTGTCGAAGTTTCGCGATTACTAATTCATGATCCGACCCACATTCTGCTCCGCGATAAGACCGTACATTAATTATACTGCTTTGCCAGCTGTGTTGTATCAAGACATGATCGATTTGATTTCGTGTTTGCGAATCCGGTGATGTCCAAGTATATTTATGAATATCCTTATGTTTAAACGTCGTACTTTTAATTATCAGGTTTTTCGAGATGGCAAAGTTTATCAGACGGATCCCATTATCATTACTATATTCGTGCAAACTTTCTTTACCAATCGTCGGAATATAAACTTCTTCCCTTCCTACCTTTGCGTTCGCGTCACCTACAATTATTTTCATGTAGTTTCGTGGTAGTTTATCATAAACCCATTCGAGTTTATCGTAAAATTCACTTTTGACTTCATCGTCACTGTCTTCGGTCGGACAATGTATGTTTATTAATGCGATTTTAAACCAACGTCCCTGAAATGTAGCTACCGAAATTCTATCACTAAAGAATTGTACGTCCCTCAAAGCGGATAGTAATCTACGCCTAATTAGAAACCCGGTACCTAAACAATGATTCTCGCTTCCTCCGTACCAAATAGTGTATTTCCCTTCCCTCATCGAGCCCTCCCCTGGCCAGCGAACCTCTTGCAGAGCCACGACATCCAAATTGTACCCATTTACCTCATTCGCGACCGATGTTAGCCCCCCTGCTGTGTTTAAACTCCTTACGTTCCACGTACCAATATTTAAATCCCTATATTTCAACTTGCGCCATGAATCCCCTAAAGCAGTCCCCACCCGGAGACCCGAACGGGGGACTAGTTTACCTCCGGATAATGAGCGTTTTACCTTAGGGAGATCCATGACTTTTTGTGGTGTTTGGTGAACTAAAGATATGTGAGTAGGGCGTTCAATCCTACGTCACACCCTCCAGCAAGTCTGGTGGGCCCCTACCTCCAGCAAGTCTGGAGGTCCCCTCCCTCCAGCAAGTCTGGAGGGCCCCTCTCATTGTTGGTCAGCGAGTCCATCGGACTTAGCCGGGAGGAACTTCCAAGAAATTTCCACCGACCATCCCCACATCCGCCACCCGTGGGACGCTCCCCATACGCGGTAATGAGCCCGCGCGAGGGAAAATAACTTTATACTAAAATAATTTTAAATGTATCCAAATTTTCGCCTCTTCAGGGATAATCTGATTTTAAAATTAATTCAAATCCTCATTCACTTTATAGCAGTGTACCAACTTGCAAACTTAGTCACTCTCCTCCTTGAAGGATTGGTCTCATTTGGTTTTATTCTGTGACTAACTGTGCAAGTGGCTACACTGTTATATAGAGAATGAGGATTTGAATTACTTATAAAATCAGATCATCGCTGAAGAGGCGAAAATTTGGATACATTTAAAATAAACTTATTTTTATCAAGACTAAAAAGGCCTTTTTCTACTAATACGTAATATAGTCTCTTTCCTAAGATCATCTTTTATTAAAAAATAATTTAATAATCAAGAACGAAAAATGTCTATTCTGTCTATAGAATGCATAGTCCATTATTTTTTACTATAAAGTATTGCGATTGGGTCAAATTTCCGATATGCGGTTTTCGGCGAATCTGTACGTTTCAGAGCCTCTGAACACCATTTAGCCTGTTATGTTTTGAAAGATAATGAAATTCCCTACAAAACTATGTAAAAATCGTTCGTTTTGGACAACTCTTAACGAAGTTACAGCTATTTAATTTCCAATGTAAGATTACAGATTCATATTCTGGTGTCAGAAAGGGGTGAATGAGAGAATAAAGATGACTAAGTGAAAGTAAGAAAATCTGTTGCCCGCATCACGCAAGCATCACTATTTCCTATACTTTTAACAGAAATTATTGTGTGACAAATTTAGGTTTACGTTGCTTTATTTAGTCAAATAAATCGTACTCAAATCTTTTCTTTGATCATTTTCGGGAATATAAATCTTATTCAATTTTTTTTTTGTTTCTTCTTGAACATATGTAAATATATAAAAACTTTTCTGAAATAGGTAGGAAAGTCGTGTGAGTGGACACACCAGATTTTCGTTCATGTAGATTGCTAGGTGCTTGTTTTGTAAATATTTGATGATGTTTTTATATATTTTTCTCGTGTTTAATATTTCCATTCAAACATACTGAAACGTTACAAATATCATATTGTATTCATCATCATGTACAGTTCATCAAAACACATCATGAAGACGTACCTCACACTTCCTGTTACACAATCCATTGATTGACCAACAAACGCACCAACACAGGAAACCAACTGTAAGAAAAGAAAGGGCTTACTCCTGGCACAAAGAACTTAATCCGTGACGGCCGAATTAGGCAGGACAAACAACCGCGAGCACTCGGAAGTACTCCGACAGCGGTACGTGACTTTGAATACAGTGTGACCTACTGTATCTTAACCCTTGATCCAGTGTGACGGAGAGAGTGTGTACTAATTTCGTTATATCTTCCCGAGTGTACCGATTGGGTACACGCAACAGCTTACTGTTCCTCACGATATATTTGAGAATCTTATACATGATAAGTGTATAACAGTAGTTGAAACTATACCTGTAATAGACAATATCCAACACAAGATGTCCAGTAAGTAGAGAGAAATATTTAAAAGGTTGATAGTAGACATCAAGATCTGTAATGTAGTTCGTATAAACAATCCCTAAATTTCCAGAAGAAAAAATATTTAATATAGCCCAAACATTTACAGTTTTCATGAAAATAAATTGAACCAATCAGTATGTTTCTGTAATTTAAATGTATATTTTAATAAGAAACATTAAGTTTGTCTCTGATAAATACATATCTATTCCTCTGGGAGAAAAACACAATTTCATAACCATTTTACATGAAAAATCTTTATTTGTATAAATAAAGTTTATTTTTAGGCAATTATATTTGTTATATTACATCTCATGCCACAGAAAAATAAGAAATAAATGCTTTGCAGCAGTTAATGTAGTAATTTTAGCTGAAAATATGGTTACTTTTAGTTGACAGGTTAAAAAATCACACCATTTCTTTACACAAGTTGAAGTGAATCTCAAAAATTGTTTTTTCTCTATTAAAAATATATTTGCGCCTGTCAAAATATTGTTGACAATCAGCAAATGTGATGGTGATAATGATATAATGACATGACAGGCATGGGGAAGGAAAGTACTCAGCAGTACCTCTTCCCTAACTTGTTCCAATTACTTAGGTTGTCTAAGGAAAGAGATCTCTCATCCAACGCCTTTTTAGTCTCCTGCTCATGTTTCGAGGTATGTCAGCTGTGGCCATGTCTCTTATAAATCTGGTATTATGTCCATTTAAATTTGTGTAAAATCGTTGATAAGGGTTATGTGTTGATCAACTGTTGAAAAGTGGAGGTCAGTATGTAGAGTTTTGTTGGTCACGTACCAAGGTGCTTTTGTTATGAGTCGCAATAATTTTAACTACAAAGTTTTTGTAGGCGGTTTTTTTTAGCGATGCCGTATATTTATGATGAGTACGTCCATATGGGCTTAAGTACGTATATGTATTCAGTCTTTGTTTTAGTTTTAGTTTTGAAGATTTAGAAAAAATAGAATAAAGCAGTTTGAGTCGTTTGTTAAGTATCATATGTTTCATTTTAACATGAGGACCCCATGTCATCCTTCTCTCAAACGTTAGTCCAAGGTAAAGTACCGTGTCCGTTTGAGGAATTTGATTGTTGTCAATATAAACTGGAGGTGTTTTTTCAAAGAGTAAATGTTGTATGGTTGAATTTTTCATGATTAAGTCGAATTTTCCATAGTGTGAACCAATCTTGTAATTTATGTAGGTGATGTTGTAGTGTTAGTGAGGCCTGTGTAGGGCCTTGATGTTTTGTGAGAATTGTTATTTCGTCTGCTGTTATGATCTCATTGTTAATAGGTATATCGTAAGTGTATATAACGTAAAGTAGAGGGGCTAGTATTGAACCTTGGGGAACTCCTACCAAGATTGGACGAACTGAAGATATTTCCGAGCCCTGCCTGAAAAAAGTCTGTCGAAGAAGAAAGATTGAAGGATAAGATATTACGTGTATGGCAGTATAGTCTTAAGTTTAAAGAGAAGACCCTAGTGCCAGACTCTATCAAACGCCTGAGTAACATACAAACATACTCCAGTTGTATATAGTTCTTGTTCTAAAGCTCCAGCAAATCTCAAAGTCGTTCCTAATAAACCTCAACTTCATTCATATCGATTTGAAGCTTAATCATCGGGAAAGTTTTTCTTAAAATGAGGTAAATACAGTATAGTTTTTTAACGGAACTTAGCTATGTTTGCCTGCCCAATAGTCCTATTTAAATAGTTTTAACAATGACAAATTCTACTTTTTTTTAAAGTAAATTTTATCTATTTTACTATAGAATGATTTTTAATTACTTAAATCAAATATGTTTTAACTTATTGCTTCTTATTCAACAAAAAACGTGACTCGCTTTAAAAAACACAAATCGTAAATTTCCTATTTTTTTCCTGGAAATTGAGCAATTGTTTATATGAACTTTTTTTGTAGATCTTTATGTCTACTATGAACCTTATAAATATTTCCCTCTATTTACGGGACACCATGTCTGATAATTGTACCAGTAATTGACAATGTACCAGTAATTGACACTGTATCTGTAATTGACACTGTACCTGTAATTGTACCAGTAATTGACAGTGTACCTGTAATACCAGCTCATTACCAGCTATTAAGATCTATACATATAACCTAGAAATAGTACAAATATGAGTAGGTTTGCCGTTACAACACTTAAGAGAGTGATGCCTAAACCTCAAATAATACGCCTCAATAGATGATTGTCAATTGATTTTTAATGGATCAAGGCTGCGTGTTTGTTTCTGAGAAGTTATCTTATTACTTTTCTTCAGGAGATAAATTTAATTTTTTTTTAAATGCTGATATGATGTTATTTAAATACAAATATTTATAAATAAAAAGTATTTGTGTTTGTAATAATAGAATGTGAAAATAAACTAAGCGTGTCAAAGTTAGACTAGAAGAAATGTCACGTAACATTGTAAAGATAAAATATGAATATATTGTCGCCTGATAACGTAATAACTATATCTAATTTCTTAATACTAACAGAAGTTGGTATATTTTTATGGTATATATAAAATGAAAATTTAATTACATAAAACTTCATTAAACACAAATAACAATACGAACAAAAAATAAAAAATAGTAATAAGTTCTGTATTATAGAACTAAACACCATTAATTAAAAAATATAATCATGTATCATAGATAGATAGATAGAAAAAAAAACTTTATTCTGGGACTAAGTCCCTTCAGAATAACAATAATGTACAAAATAATAGAATATTACTGGCCTGAACGTTGAAACAATAAATAAAATTGATAAAATAAAATAAAAAGTAAAGAAAACCTTAGGTGCACAAGCTATATACAAACAGATAAAACTATGTACAGAGCATTTAAAATTATGAACAAAACAATTAAAACTATGAACGAATCACTTGAACTATGAACAAAATTATATTTAAGGGTTGAACAACATAAACATACACTTTGAGAAATGAAGAACGAAAAAGAGATACAATGAGTTCATTTCATAAAAAAAAAAAAACTTTACTTGAATATATATATATAAAAATAAACAGTTACTTATAATTGAATAAAAAAAAAAATAAAAAAAAATGTATGTATTGAAATTCCTACGTCGATAGTAGGAAATGCATGTACTATCTCTTACCAAGTGTTATGATTATATGATTGCTACACAATACATATATAATATCAATAGTTAGCTGGTATCAGACTGTTTTTGGAACAGGAATTGGAATAGGAGGTTTTTGAATGTATACAGGGAAGGGGCATGTCGAATTTTGATCGGGAGGGAATTCCAAAAGTTGACAGAGCGGGCTATAAAGGAATTTTGGAATGAGGCAGATCTATGAGAAGGGATGTATAGGTCAGAGGGTCGGGATCTTGTAGTGAGTGAATGGATTGAGGACTTAAATTGGAGAAGGTTGTAGGCATAAGAAGGACGATGGTCGGTAATGATTTGATAAAGGAAAGTGCCAAGGAAATATTGTCTTCTTAAGGAGGGGAAGAGCCACCCTAACTCAGTGTAGTGGTGGGAGACACGGGAGCGTCTCGGGGTTCCAATTACAAATCTTACGAAACAATTCATAAGTCTTTTGAGTCTATCACGCAGTTCCACCGAGAGGCCATCGTACACCACACAGCTGTAGTCAAAGTGGGGAAAGATGAGAGAGGAAACTATGAGTCTACGGGTATTTTGGGGTAGAAGATGGCGGAAGTGATGGAATAGTTTGAGGGTAGAAATTGCACGGCGGGATATATGAGAGATATGGTGATTCCAGGAAAGGGTTTGATCTATGAGAAAGCCTAAATTTTTAACAAAGGGATAGAAGGTGATGGGGTGGTTGTTTAGATAGAGTGAGGGAAAGTTGGTGTGGGATCTAAGAAGAGGCTTGGAACCAATGAGAATGGCCTGAGTTTTGGCAGCATTTAGCCTTAATCCATTTAAGTTGGCCCAGGCACTAATTCGATCTAAATCTTCTTGAATTTTGGCAAATGCCACCAATAACTCAGCGGGAGAAAAGGATAAATAGATTTGAGAATCGTCGGCATAAAGGTGGTGGGAACAATGGATAATTGAATCATTTAGGTCATTAATATAAGAACTGAAAAGAAGAGGAGACATGCTTGAACCCTGTGCAACTCCTGAGGATAAAGGAAGGTAGGCAGATAGAGGTTGATTAGGTATGGAAACTGCTTGGGTTCGTTGTGAGAGGAAAGACTGGAACCAAGAGATGGAACTATTGGAGAAGGATAATGATTTTAATTTGTTGAAAAGGATGGAATGGATAATGGAATCGAAAGCTTTGGAGAAATCAAGCAGTATAAGTATGGTTAGTTTTTTGTCATCTATTGCAGTCTGGATATCACTAGTAATTTTAATCAGAGCAGATTGTGTAGAGTAGCCAGGACGGAAGCCAGATTGGAGAGGATCGAGTTGGTTGGATTGTTCAAGGTAGTTGGAAACTTGGGATTGCACTAACTTTTCTAGGGGTTTAGAAAGATTGGAAAGGATTGATATTGGGCGGAAATCTTCGGGAGAGGATGGATTAGGCTTTTTGTTTAAAGGAAGGACAATGGCTTTTTTCCAAGAGGTCGGGAATATTGAATTCTGCAGGGAGAAATTGTAGATGAAAAGGAGTGCTGGGAGGATTTCAGGGAGACATAATTTTATTAGTTTGATAGGAATGCCATCTGGGCCTACGGAATTGGAACGGGATTTCATTATAACGGTAATAAGGTCTGTGGGAGAAATGTCGGAAAAATAAAAATTATTGTCGTTAAAAGGTACCTCTGGAGGAAAGCCGGAAGGGGATGGTAAAGAAGAGGTGGAAACCGATATAAAGTGGGAGTTTAGGTCATCAGGTGATATTGGGAAAACTGAGGAAGGGGATCTAGAAGGTTCACAGAGGGAAAGCTTACGAAGTAGAAGCCATTTTGATTTGATATCAGGAGCTGAGGAAAGGGCTTCGTGAAAGTAGTTCGCTTTCGCTTGTCGGATCCTTGTCTGTGTCGTGTTACGAAGCACTCTGAATATTTGATAATCATCTGCAAGCCTAGTCCGTCTGAAGCGTCTGCGTGCAGCGTCGCGTCTCTTCTGCAGATCCTTAATTTCCTGACACATCCAAGGAGCAGGACGATGACGGAAAGTGGAGGTTTTCAGAGGAGCGTGGGTATTGAGTATATTGAGAAGATTGGTGGTGAGAATATCAACCATGGTGTCGACAGAGGAGCAATGATATATTCCATTCAAATCCAATGTTACTAGATCAGGTAATATTTTTTCTCGAGTAAGGGTATCCAGTTGGCGGAAAGTGATAGTTCGAGGATGGATTGGAGGAGTGCGGATATTATACGTTATTTGTATCAGATCATGAGATGAAAGAAAGGATACTGGCAATTGAGAGGCGGAGAGGAGGTTTTGTGCTGAGTCGATGATGTAGTAGTCTAGCCAAGTGTCAGATCTGGTGGTGTGGTGGGTGGAGGAAAAAGGAACGATGAATAGGTGAAGTGAGAAAAACAGATTTTCTAAATAGGATTTGTCATTGGAGTTTGAGAGGAAATTGGTATTGAGGTCACCGGAGATAATTATTCTGGGATAGAGGGGAACGAAGTTGAATAGAGTTGATTCGAAGGACGGGTCAAATGGCACGAGAGGAGGGCGATATACCACGGCGTAAAGGATAGGAGAAATATTACTGAGAATTTCTACTAAGAGGTATTCTACATGAGGATGATCGGAAGATGGGGAGCAATCGAGGATTCGGGTCTTTAGGCTATTGTGGACAAACATGGCTACTCCACCGCCAGTCCGGTTTACCCGGTCATGACGGAGCAGGATGTAATTAGGCAAGGAGACTGAAGATGAAGGAATATAAGGTTTGAGCCAGGTTTCGGATATTGCTATGATATGATAAAAGTTTTGGGTAAAGTATTGCAGGAATTCGTCATAATGGGCAGAAAGTGATTGAGAGTTAACTTGACATGTGATTAGGGAACTAGACATACAGTGGATTTGGAGAGAAACAGTCAGTGTTTGGTAGCGAGAAGACAAAACGAGTAGAAAGTACAGAAAAGCGATTATCGTACATGAAACTAAGTGAAGAAAAAGTAATATTAACATTAAAAATAAATAAAGAGAATGTACTTGAAAATAAATAGATTGATGAGTGACGGTGTAGAGATAGCACTAAGATAAGAAGTAAGATTATTTTAATGAGGCTAAGGGGTTGACGGCTTCTAGGTAGTCAGTCAAATACATCTAGATCCGAGGCCTGTTCTATCAGGATGACTCTATGTCCGTCCTCTTTTCGACACCGCACCTTTCCGGAAGCAAACCACGTATATTTGATTTTTCCCGCCGCTCTCTTCTGCCGGGCTAGCCAATAGAGGTGTCTGTTTGTGCGAGTCATCTCTTCACCCAGATAAATTCGGTGGCAGTCATTTTCCTGCCAACCGATATCCCGCGTGGAGAAATCCCTCTTCACTTTCCTTTTCGTAATTAGATCATCTCTAATTGATTGCCTGACAAAGCGTGCGATAACAGGCGGTGGTCGCGAGTCATCTTTTCGGCTTCTGCGGCGATGTACGTTGTCCAGGTCCTCCACACTAAGCTTGATCCCCAAGCTTGCTCCTATACTGGTCACCAAAGCAGCGGGCGTTTCGCCCGGTCGCTCCGGTATACCGCGGATCTCCAGTGATCTACTCAATAGTCCTTGCTCTGCGTTATTCAAGCGAACCTCTAATTCGCCCACTCGGGATTTGAGTGCTTTGTTTTCTAATAGTATTTCCTCAAACTTTTTAGCTTGACCTTCCAGATGTTTTTCAATCTTCGTCAGTCTTTCGTTTAGTTCAAAACTGAGCTCTCCGTATTTATCTAGTGCTGTTTTCATGTTTTTTATATCTTCGTTCACGGTAGCGTCTAAACGATTTACTGCCGCAAGTATTTCTGAGGGGGTCGGCTCGGTATTTTGTTTTTTCACCTGTTCGCAGTTAGAGCAAACCCATGTTTTTTTAATTATTTTTAATGCTTCGGTGTCTTTATCATTAAGGTTGACGCACCTACCATGAAAAATTATTTTACACTTAACGCAGTGTATATTGTTCTTATCTTCGCGTGCGATAGAGTTGTTGCAAATATTACACTGCACCATTTTTTAAATTTATTAATGAGAATTACTTCGAAATTAAAATATAAATAAATACCAAGACTGTTGACGGTAGTAAACAACGTCTAATGCTGGTCTAATGCTGTTAGGATTAGTAGACGCCTGCCAGCTCGTTGCTCCCAGAACTCTATCAATCTCGCTGCGTTTTCTTTACTCCGATTATTGTGAAGATCCGACACTTAATAGCTTGATTAGTAATAGTGTTTTTTTAAGAAAGAGAAGAAAAAAAAAACTGAACTTAACAGAACTGAAAATTAAATTAAAGTAAACTGAGTCTATTATATGAACGAATTACACCGATGTACACACCAGGGCGTCTCAGGCCAGACATACAATGTTAAGTCGGAAAAGATGTACAAGGTCGGTACATAGTACATAAGTATATATCATATATTATCGAAATTGGAAAACTAGTTTAGATAAGCTGTAAATATATGATTATATTAAAAAAAAAAATAAGGTGTGTTCTTTAGACCATATGATAGAAGTGAAAATATCAACAATCAATAATATGAAAAATAAATTATAAATAACAGCACACTATAAAGAGGACGAAATGCTGAACATTTCTCTTGGTTGCAGAATGCAGGTCCGATATTTAATTTCTGAGATATTTTAATCCATATCTGCCATAAAACTAGTTATAATTTAATTTTTGACACTATTTTTTTCCTTTTCGTCTCTCTAACATGGCCTCGCATAAACATATAATTTTGAATAATAGTTTATTACAAAGATTATGGAATGATGAACATTTTCCACTCTAACAATATGCATGTCCAATTTTTAGTTTTTGAGATATTTCAATCCATATGAAAAAACGCTTAATTTATTCGATTCTAGGCGACTTTACCCCAGCGTTACACCTCAAAAATCTGACGGCTCAATCTAATTCAACGTCGACAAAAAAATGCAAAACCCTCCTAAAGTTTTCACTTCAAAAATATATATTTTTTTAACAATGTGATCCAATTTACAATAATTACTATCTATATAAATAAAATAAAGATTTTGTCTGTACATTGAATAGAATCAACTCGTTTTATGGCATCTTTCCGTTTCATACATTGCAGACACCAAATCCACTATTAAAAAAAATTGGGTCTGTCTGTATGTCCGAATCGCAACGAAATTTTGTCAGGGGTAAGCTCAGCAATGGCTTATTGAAACTTTTTTGAAATTTTGACATTATATTAAGGTTTACTTGACTTAAAGCATAGGTTTTAAATGAAAACAAAACATTGAATAGAACCAAAGTTATGAATTCTTGGGTAATTTTTCTAGAGATCACGATTAGGCAGTTACTTCGATTCTCATCCCAACCTACTCTACCGCGAACCACATTTAAAAGTTGTACTATTCCACTGATGGAAAAAATTATCAAAACTCAACGGAAAAAAATCCGAAATACCAAACATCTGTAACGCACGCGTTGTCGCTTAAAACACTCATTTTTCAACTTTGTCCGATCTTCCCGTTCAAAGTGTCATTCGATTCGACTTCCCGAGCCTAACAAATGTTGTCGTATACATTTTTAGGATTAACCAAACGGATTAGCCGGAAAACAGGAGAAAAAGTTCTAAAAATTAAAATTACCTCTACCTCCTAACCAAATGTTATGAAATTAATCCCCCTCCCCCATTATACAATATACATCTCAAAAAAAGATTCTCAAATTTTAACTGTACGCCCGTCAACGTCGGGTTAATAATAATAAGTTACTTTCTAATTTTCATCATTTAATAATAATATATACTAGGTGTAAATAGATAAACAGTTTTATAAATAATTTTTATTAAATTAATAAATTTTTATAAAATTAATTTTTATAGTTGCGACAGCGGAACTGCTGCAAGAGCTGCAAAAAAGTTCATACAAATTTTCAGCAGTATTGTAGATAATCCAACTTTTGTATATTTTTATAAGTCATGTTTTTTGTTTAATGCGAAGCACTTACTGAAGTAATATTTAATTCATGAAGGAAATTAGTCGACTGTTTTACATATCATGGGTGATAAATATTCAGGACGTAGTCATTATAAAGTTTTTATTTGTGCCTACGTTTCAGCCCAAACATGTGGGTCATTAGGGCTGAAAATATTTTAATACAATATTATACGACAGATAACAATATTATCAGTTTAATTACTGATATCATCAGCTAGTATGTAAAATGGAATAAAATTTCACTAACTCAAACATTAGAGATATTATCGAAAACTTTCAGTTTTTCTGGGGGAAAGACTTCCAATAAATAGATAAGGTGGAGACTACGTTGTATATTCATCACTGTAGACGATATCTTAGTGTATTATCTATATCCCACTTAATTCGAATTCCAGTTGAAACTTGCTGAAAAATCAAAAGTTTTAAACATATTTTTCTGGGTCTTCTGACATCTACTGGAATATAATAGAACTACTTTGAACAGAAAATTCCCACCTTCGTGTAGTTGTGACATACATGAGAACTATAGTTAAAGGTTATAAGAAACATTCAATTTGTAGCGGTGAATCTAATGATCAAAATCATAGCAGAATTATTGGATTTTATAAAGAAATAAACATCGAATTGACCAAATATTATCTCGCTTCAAGTAAAATCCGTGTGAAATAAAAGCAGTATTTCGATAGCAACCACTTCAAAAGCCTGTAACTACAAAATCTATAATTCGTAAGACAAAAAGAACCGTGTATTATATGAAACAGATTTTGAAATTAATTTCTACTTCATGTTTAAGATAAAGATGTAATATTTTAAATAGCATTTTTAATTTTTATTTCTTAATATGAGTGAGTAGTGTTGCCCAACATCGGTCTTGGTCTTGCACTTTGCAAGACTCTCGTTAACCTTGCTTCCTACTCGATCCCTGATAATCCTCCTAGACGTCTGGAAAGAAGATCTCCTAATTTAGAATTTAGAAACTTTATTATACAGTGGCTGATTGTATTAATATTCAATAAATAAAATTTAAATAAATAAATAAAAAATAAACTTTATTAGAGTGCTACCAATGGGTAGATTCTCTACAAGCCTTGTCATGTCATGTATTTATCATTTTCATTATCACATTTGCTCAATGTATTTTAAATGTACAGTTGTCAAGTTCATAAATAAAAAAAATTGTATTAATTTGGTTGGACTTTACTAAGTATATGTCAATGAAACATCTAAATGAACGTATTCTTTAGTGTTTTCCTAAGATCAAAAGTAACATGTTTGATAATTAGCAATTAGATAATAGGTTACCGCAAGACTTGTCTTGTGAATTTGGGGAGCACTTTGCAAGACCAAGACTAGGACTGTTAAGAAAAATAGTATTTTTAAATAGAAATTAAGGCAAAATAGTTACTAATACTTGACATTCTTAATTACTATATGTAAAGAATTGCTGTAACCAATATACTTTTGCATTTAACTCCTCTAATTTTTCATTCGGGCTTAGTCAGGTTTCTCCTATCTAAAAAATCTCTCTAGTAATAAGTAACTGCAAGACAGTTTCGAGACTCTTGCGCAAGACCAAGACTGAGTTTGCAAGACCAAATCGTCTCGGTCTCGCATTTGGACAACACTAAGACCAGAACAGGTCAAAACCGCTGCACTCAGAGTTTGCCAAAGTCTCGTTCAACCAAAACCAAGATATCTAAAAGAAATTTTTAAAAATGTCTTTTTTGTGAATAAAAATAGTTACTAATACTAGGCAATTTTAGTTACTATATGTAAAGAATTGGTAAAACCTATATACTTTACTATTTAACTAATCCAATTTTTCATTCGGGGTATAGTTAGGTTTCTGAAACCTGACAGTGCTATCTCTATTGTATTTAGTGGCAACATTTTTTAAAGGATTATTAAATTTCCGACAAAACTATTTTAAAAAATCGTTTAAATCGGACCAGTTTTAGTAAGATTACAATGTATTGTATACAGTAAATTTAATAATTGTGGGTGATAAATAGTCAGGACGCAGTCATTATATATTTTTTTATTTGTGCCAACGTTTCAATCCAAACATGTGGGTCATCATCAGGAGTGAAAATTTTAAAATACAATCAGAGATATAATATTATAATGGTAAATAATATACTATAATGATTGATGGTACATGAATCTTAACTAATATTACAATACACAATATTAAAAATGAAATATGTAAAATGAAGAGAAGAATAGTTGGGGTGGTCAGTCAAAAAAGGAGGCAAAAATAAATGATAATATTTATTTTTACATATGCCGAAGTTTCGACCTGAAGTTCAGGCCTTCATCAGGGCTGTCTCCTTAAGTGTTGCAGGAAGAATAAAAATATTTTTTTTATTTTCCCTGCAACCAAAGCCCTGATGAAGGCCTGAACTTCAGGTCGAAACTTCGGCATATGTAAAAATAAATATTATTATTTATTTTTGCCTTCTTTTTTGACTGACCACCCCAACTATTCTTCTCTTCATTATCCACGACAATCAACCATTTACCAATTAGAAATATGTAAAAATTTATACAAACTAAAAATAATATATGTAATCAATTTATAAAAATTTGTAATATTTTCTCTTACTAGAACAGTCTTACTAGACTAGCTTTCTTCAAAAATTTAATAATTGCTCACTTTCCCATTTACATTGCTTTAGTTCACGAAAGAAATCTTACTCGTGATCGGTTATCAGGAAAGTTATTCTAATTTGATTGTGTTATTTAATGAACTTCTATAAAATTGAAGAAAAAAAAAAGTTAAAAATCGGTAGAAAAGTTAAGTGAGTGGAGAAACCAGATATTTTTATTTAAATAATTAGTGACTTTGCATATATTCTCTTTACTCTACAACTCTTCCATTCCAAGGTGGGGGGGGGGGGAGCTATCACTATCTTTCTTGACAATGGCTTCAAGATATTTTCAAGTTAATTTTATTAATTAATTGGGCTCCACTAAACCATCGAATTCCTCTTGTATCCAATCTTTACAATCGAAAATCCTTATTGCTCCTTACTTTGTAACAAATAAAATTCCATAATGACCTTGAATGTTCCATATGTTTCCGATTTGGACCAATCCAGATACCTATCCTTCTATAATAAAGTTCAGAACCATACAAATCCTCTCGTTAACCTTGCTTCCTACTCGATTCCTGATAATCCTCCTAGACGTCTGAAAAGAAGATGGTCTCGTGATCTCCTAATTTAGAATTTAGAAACTTTACTATACAGTGGCTGACTGTATTATTATTAAATAAATAAAATAAAAATGAATAAATAAAAAATAAACTTTATTAGAGGGCTACCAATGGGTAGATTCTCTACAAGCCTTGTCATGTCATGTATTTATCATTTTCATTATCACATTTGCTCAATGTATATTAAATGTACAGTTGTAAAATTCATAAATAAAAAATAAACGCTGCAAATTATTTCACAATGGTTTATTATTTCCAAACATTTATACATCTAAAGTAACATCACCTCCCGAGTTTCAAAGACAAAAAAACAAAAGGTGATTCCAATTATTGGACTAAACTATTTTTCTTTAATCATTAGTAATATGCTAAAAAAAAATAGCATTAGTTCAGTAACACATTCAAAATTTAAAAACCAAACCAAGGATATAACATTTGGAGTAGAACATATTTAAAAAACCGGAGACCATATCTTTGCTCCTAATAGTCCGATTTTAACGATTTTTTTTTTTTTTTTTTTAGTAAATTTCGTCAACTTTAAAAAAACTATAAACCAAAATATGTAAAAACCGCGATATCTCTACTAATAGTGCTTTGATTTCGATGAAACTTCCTTCATTTTTTAGGAAATTTAAATACCTTTGAAACATCTCAACAAAAAAGTCAAAACTTTTCGAGTTATTTAATTTTACCATCCCTCGTAACTTTTTTTCCAGCTTCTTTTCGTTGAAGTATGTTATATAGATAAATTTAAAGGGCATTCGTTTAGGAGCTATAATCTATAGCAACGCAGGTTTTTCGGAGGCCATTTTGAAAGTTAAAGACGGAGAGTAATGTCGATGAAGGAGGATCATCCTCGGGTGACCTCTGATTTTATATCAAAATTTGAAAAAAAATTGGTCCAGTAGTTTCGGAGAAAATGCGCGGACGGACAGAAAAATTTTTATTCGTTTTTTGAATTCTACACGTCCTGAAACGTGAAACCTCAAATTTTGAGAGGGGGTTAAGCTATTGAATTTTTAGGTCGATCACAATGGTTGATTATTGATAATAATCAACCAAAATTGTATTCATTTGGTTGGACTTTACGAAGTATTTGTCAATGAAAGATCTAAATGAACGTATTCTATAGCGTTTTTCTAAGATCTAAAGTAATATGTTTGATAATTAGCAATAAGATAATAGGTTACCGCCAGACTTGTCTTGATCTTGAATTTGTCTTGAACACTAAAAGGGAACAAGAATTTAAAAATATACTTTACGCATAGGTATAAGAAGTATTTGATTTCTCATTCTGTCGTATTATTTTCTTTTTTTGGGCGAATGTTTTTAGTTTTTCCACACAAATGTCTGATATTATTCACTTAATTGGACGACTATCTGTCATATATTATCCAAATTTGGGGCTGACAAAACAGCTGTAAATAAAATAAAGTCAATATATAATAATAATAATAAGCTAACCTGTATCATCTGCAGAAGAGTAGCGAACTAGAGACAGTTGGAGCTGATACTAATTTTCTCTTTCGTAATGTTCCACATCTTTGAGCGCTAGTGCAAGGTCGTCGGCTCTATGAGTAATCTCTCTGTCATCATTATATTAATGATTATATTTTATTATAGCTATAATTATATATATTATGTATGCAGTCAGAAAGGGGCACACATATGATTTTGATAAGGTGAAAGATATAGATAACGAACATAATCAACAAAAATGTGGTGTGTCCACTCAGACGACTTTCCTACCTATTTCAGAAAAGTTCTTATATCTTTACATATGTTCATGAAGAAACTAAAAAGAATTGAACTAGATACATTTTCCTGAAAATTGATCAAACATAAGATTTGAGTACGATTTATTTAATAAACAAAAGCAATGTAAACCGGCTTAAGATAGATCAGTGTAAAAAATTTAATACTTCCTAATATTGCTGATCAAAAACTTTTTGCCATAGCTTAGTATTGTCAAACAATAATTTCTGTTAAAAGTAGAGGAAATAGTGAAGATTGTTTGATTGAGGCAACAGATTTTCTTACTTTCACTTAGTCATCTTTATTCTCTCATTCACCCTTTTCTAACACCAGGATATGAAACCGTAATCTTACATTGGAAATTGAATAGCTGTAACTTCGTTAATAGTTGTAAGTTCAAACGACATTCAAAACGGCAACTATATAACTTTTTTTCCTGATTTTTTTGGGGAATTTAGTCTACATACTTAAATTGAAAGAACAATGATTAGAACATTATAGGAAAGTTTCACCAAAATCGTTAGAGCCGTTTTTGCGCTACAGTCTATAGAAAAACATGTTTTTCATTTATTACGCGCAAGCTATTGCGCATGGAGCACCGAATTTCTGTCACAAGCATCAGTAGTCAAAACCCTACAAAATAAAAAAATACGCAACAAAATCGGTTCAGTGGTTCCCGAGAAAATCTTGGCACAGACGGACCAATGTTGTTTTCGGACTCATTGGGCTCTGAAACGTATAGATCCGTCGAAAACCGCATGTCGGAAATTTGACCCGATTGCAATACTTTCCTTACCTAGTATAGGCAGGAAAGTAAAAAAGATTGATTCTCGAAATGATGCATATTGGAATGACAAAGAACACAATAAACACGCGTAATGATTTAGAAAAGTTAAATTACGCCTATAACAATGTATTGGAGTCAATATAAATTTGCCAGAGCGTTTAGTATGTTTATGTATGTGTATGCATATAGTAGTGTAGTAGACATCCTCGGTATTTACTCCTTTAAATGACAATGTGAGAGGGAATGAGAAGGAATACATAATATATAGGAATGTGAGGTTGCACTGTGAATTGTACTCAATTGTGCAGTGGACAAATTGCTCATTGGAAAATCTTACATCGATAAAGAATCGAAAAGAAGAAAAGGCCCGATCAGGTAGCTGGCAACAGATGGCGAGGACGACGCCAAACACTCGAGGCCTGGACACCAACACAAGAAGACGTCATCTGGGAAGAGAGGCTTACTACATTGGAGACCAAGATTATCAAGCCGACCGTTCACTTATATATATTCATTTATTATCAATTGTTAAAATAAATTGGTTTTGTTAGACAGGAGTGAATAGTCCTTTTATTTAGTTGTCCGATAGGCCTAACAATTGAAGAATAAACCAGGTGAGTCAATTCATTCAAAGTGTTTACTAAGTCCCACATTTCATATATATATTCTTATTGTTTCTTCTCACACAGTGTCATGAAAGGTAATAGATTCCCGATTTCCCAATCACAGTTAAACACCCTCAAAAAGTCGATATCCAGTGCCGGGGTTTTGTTTTAAAGATTCACGAGTGTAAATAGCCTTAAATCCTGATATAAAAGCGGAATGCTATGCGCCTATTTCCGCCAAAACAATCATTTAAAATTAACTTCCTGTAGGTTATTTACAGTAGGAACCATATTAATTTGTTTTATTTTATTGTAATCAGATTAAATACCAATGCGGATTTAGACGAAATCGTTCGACTATTGATAAAATACTTTCTTTAAGGGAAATATTAGTGAAAAAATTGGAGTACAACGGTATTGTTAAATGGTAAAATATAGCCATGTTTTATCGAAAAAATTAGATTTACTTTAAGAGATACTTTTTTTATATTTTTTTCGATAAAACATGGCTATATTTTACCATTTTGAGAGGGGCTACAGCCCGAAAGCCCCCCCCCCCCGTATTTCCGCCCGTGCCGTCAAGCACATCCTGACTAGATTTACCAGTTTTTTTGTAATCCCCTGCTCGATTAAAATATTCTACAGTTTCTGGCGGTCAATAGAATCGTAAGCCTTTTTAAAATCTATATACAGCTGGTGAACAATACCGTTGTACTCCAATTTTTTCTCTAATATTTGTCG
The DNA here is from genome assembly GCA_928085145.1 of Nezara viridula. Taxonomy (NCBI): domain Eukaryota; kingdom Metazoa; phylum Arthropoda; class Insecta; order Hemiptera; family Pentatomidae; genus Nezara; species Nezara viridula. The sequence goes on from OV725080.1 coordinate 162,220,743, forward strand.
TAAAGAAAATATTTGATCAATAGTCGAACGATTCCGTCTCAGTCCGCATTGGTATTTAATCTGTTTAAAATAAAATAAAACAAATTAATATGGTTCCTACTATATGCATACCCATATATAAACATACTGAACGCTCTGGCAAATTTATATTCCGCGCTATTTATATATATATATATATATATATATATATATATATATATATATATATATATATATATATTCCGCGTTTATTTCAAGTCCTAGTTCTTTACCGGCATTCATTAACGTTGTCGTATTTAGTTTTATAATTTCCAGATATTCGCTTAACAGTACCAGATCATCAGCATAGCCCAGCACGGATGTTGTCCCACCCAGATCCAACTCTTTCTCGATTCGCATTACCTCCCTAATGGCATGTTCTAATGCCAAATTGAACAGGACAGGGGAAAGGGGATCCCCTTGTTTTAAGCCCTAACGAACCTCAAAATTTTCGGACAGATTATTACCAGTTCTAACTTTATTGAGTGTCTCCGTCAAGCACTAGCGGATCCAGGATTTAATTTTGGGGGGGGGCTTCAGCCCAAAAGTGGTTTTTTTCATAAAAAAAAAACGATAATTACTTTGGAAAAGATGAAAGAAACTAACTACCTGTATGAAATGGTGTTTAAGTGATTAATAAAGCTCCTTTAAATGTAATTACACAAACAATAATAGTTCTAGATGTACTTTGTACATAAAAGAGATACAATGCCGCAAAAGTTTTTTAAATATCAATTAAGAATAACAGATATGAATTAAGTATGTTTTTATTCAAATTATTTTATATTGTGCAAATAAACAACCTAATAGTGACTTGTAATGCAATTAAAATACAATGGCGTTAATATATAAATATTTTATTTAAATTAATGTATATAATTAGTAAACTTGCGTCATTGGAATAATATCAGAAGTATACTAATCCTGAATAATGTTTTATTTATAAATACAAATACATATAATACTAATAAAGCTTTTACATTTTTAAACAACAGCTTTGTTGTAAATGTTAATTACTGAATTAGTTAACTTATTTAGTCGAGCTGGTTCGTAAAAATTTGAGCCTTGTAATACTAACAAGATGAATTTACGTACGTAGGTTCATCGATTCAATGGAACTATTTTGGTTACGCTAGAAAAATATACCCACATCCGAGCTGTCTCGCCATAGCGTCTTGGGAGCCGAAAAACAATGTGTTATTAAAGTTATATGGGCTATAATTCAAAATTGTGTCTTAACGCGACGCCATGTTAAAGAGGCGAAAATGAAAAAAATATTTTCGAAAACCAAAGATATAAATAATTGATATTCTTAATATGACGTCTGTGAGGAAGATATGGAGGTATTAACAATATAACAATTTTCTATATATATGTAATTCAACTCTTTCAATGGTCGTTCATTCACAAGGCTAACTAATAAATCACCAATTAACTGTAAATTAATAAAATAATTTTTTAGTAATTAAATTATTGAAAATTGATATCCTTATCTTCTAGGTCTGTATCTCTTATTCTTATTTGATATTTAAAAAAGTTATGCAGCATTGTGTCTATCGTATGTACAATGTACATCTAGAAATGAAATGATTAATAGTAGAAATATCTAACTGTATTTAAAAATATTAATAATTTTTTAAATATTTAAGTAGAGTATATGTATTACAGTTCTCTTTTCTGGGTCTCAGAGTGATCGATTTTGATGAGTTATCAAATAGAATATCATGGAATTCGATGAAAGTCATTGAAAATATCTGGTGTGTATACTCACACGACTTTTCTTCCTATTTCATACAAGTTTTTATATCTTTATATATGTTTATGAAGAAACAAAAAAAAATTGAACTAGATACATTTTCCTGAAAATTGATCAAACATAATACTTGAGTACGATTTATTTGATAAACTAAAGCAATGTAAACCGGCTTTAGATGTTTTTATTTTGTTGGTAATTTAATTACCTTTCAAAAGTTTTATTATAAATTTTACCGTATAATGTATACTTAGGGAGTTAGGCCCCATAACATTTTTCTTTTCTTTATAACTTTTATCCTGATTTTTTTCGGAAATTTAGTCTATATACGAAAATTGAAAGAACAAGAAGTAAAAATAATGATACTAACTACCTATATGAAATGGTGTTTATGTGGTTTTTGAAGTCCTATTAAATGTAATTACATGAACAACTAAACTTTTTTTTTTATGTTTATTGAAAATATTACATATTACATAATAATACCTGTCTCAAAGGACATTTATATTAGTGATCAGAGATCACATTCACACTCTATGTACAATGATAATAATATATGTTAAAAGAAATATTTTTAATATTTTTTTCGATAAAACATGTTTCCATTTTACCATTTTGGGGGGCAGTGGGGAGGCTTCAGCCTGAAAACGCGCCCCCCCCCCCTCTCTAATGTGCCCAGTCGGTGCCTTTTAGATAACTGTTTCCAAGCTAGAGAGATAGTCTTGTCTATAGGGTTATAGGAATTGTCAATATACGATTCGCCAATAGGCACGGTTAATAAAATCAGTTATTTAAATATGGGTTATTAATATTATAATTTGTTACGGATAAAGTCCATTTCGCAGGTTCCTATTATTATTACTGTATTACTGCGAGACACTGGAATAGACCTACTCATTTCCAAAGTGTACCAAGGACCCTGTAGAAACGATTTCTCGTGACATATGAAAAGGACACACTGTCAAGTTTATTTATGTTGGATATGACAAAGGACAAAGCGAGCAGGACGCAGGATTGAGATGGTCGCGGACCAGACCCCTCGTTAGGTAACTCCTCCACTCCTTGCGACACTTCTGATCCTTTCTCCTTAAGAAGAATGGTCCCTGTGTTCTGGAAGGCCGGCAGAAATTGGATATCCCACTCGATGCCTATGCAGAGGTCAGAGGTCAGGCGGTTCTTACATATAAATGGAAACCAGCTGTCTTCTATACTGACTGCCTCTCCTCTGTATTGTGTAACCTTTTGTAAGTTCGTTTTGTTTTCTCAAGGAATTTGCAACACCATATTGTACAAATTTAAAACAGCACATTACACAATCATTAGAACGATTTCTGAAGAAATTACCAATTTTGTTACTCACTTTATGGAAATAAGAAATGAACTAGTAGAGTGAAGTGAAAACGGATTATTAGGAACGCCTGGTACTCCTAAACCCGAGGCGAAATTTCTTGACTTAATTCGAATAAAATTTTTAATCACACAAATAGGCGCAGATTTTCCATTTTGATTTGGGGTAGATGTACCAAAAAAAAAAAAAAATGGCTGTGGTTCATATTATGTGTACAAATTCAACATAATTATTGTGAAACCAAGAAAAATAATATTGAATATTTAAAAATTAATTTTATATATATATATATATATATATATATATATATATATATATATATATATATATATATATATATATATATATATATATATATATATATATATATATATACAAAATTTCTTCAATCGACCATTGAGGCGATACAGACCATGAAGTTTTTTGACCGCGAGTGTGCTCTCCTAGACCACATTCCGATTCACGATTTAAACTTACTTCAGCGAAAAGAAGCTTGAAAAAACGTTACGAGGAATGTTAAAATTAAATTCCGAATAACCCAAAAACTATACACTTTTTTGGGGATATTGTACATGTTTTTTTTTAAAGTTTATGAGATTTCCTAAAAAACAAAAAAAAAAAACGTTAAAATTGAACAATTAGGAGGAAAGATATGGTCTCTAGTTTTTTTCCCTGAAGAGGTGAAAATTTGGACAAATTTAAAATATACTTTTTTAATTGTTGAGACTAAAAAAAACCTTTTTTCTACAGATATTTAATAATGTCTTTCCTAACATCTTTCATAAGAAATAAGTACCTAAATTTATACCTTTATTCTCAGTTCTCTACTTCAACACTGCAATCACCACCTCTAGAATCAACTTACTCATTGTCGGCATAGATTACTTACTTTTTCAACTAAAAATATCACTAAATTGACATCATTCAAAAATGTTGAAATTGGAGTTAGTCATTCTGAGGTTTATAAAAGCAAAGAAAGTTGTGTGGTTTTTAAAAGCAGATGGAGTGACTAGATTTTTATTGCCTGTCGTCGATATATTAATTAGACATTTTGTAATTATAATGGTCTTAATGATTTGTTATCTGTAAACTTTAAGCTTTAGCTCCGTTTAAAATGCACTTCAAAAAATTTTATAATAGCCCAGCATTGCCAGAAAATAATTTTTATTCAAAGTAGATCAGTAAGTGAAAGTTGTGTGTTGCGCGCACCAGATTTTTTTGTTTAGTAGTTACGTGCTTCAGTGTCATAAATAAAAAAACTTTGAAAACAGTATATATGTAAATAAAAATGTAAATGTTAATTTGTTCAAAACCACTTATATCCAAAAGTTCTTCACCGATTGCTTTAAAATTTTGGTACAATGTTGCAATCAAACTCAGGTGTGTTTATACAGTGCCAGCAAGCCCTTGAGTGGAGAACTGGAGCAATTACCCTCTTAAAATTTAAGTCTTAAAAGAATCAATTTTAGCCTGTCGATACAGCAACTGTATTAGAGAATTATTGAATGAAATAAAATTCAAATATTACATAATATAAAACAGCTTAAGAAATAAAAAATTTTTTAGGAGGGGGAAATGTCATTGCCTGGGGGAATGTTCAAAGTGGATACTGTGTTTATATATTCACTCCATTACCATCCGGAATTTCCTCTCAAATAAGCGATCGAAAAACTTGCTGCTTTGGACTGTAGCGTTCAAATTCAAATTCAATAAAGTTTGGCTAAAGTATTTTCCTTGAACCCCTTTTAATTTATGTTTACAACATACTATCCCGGAAAGAGTTTGAAAAATGTAGCGATGGAATCAGCACAAGTTGCACCATATAAATTTTTGAGAATACATTTTGAATTATATGGAAGCACTTTTCAGAATTAAAAGGGTCAAATACAGGGGCCATGGAGGAAACGTGGAACAGAACGCAGCAAGTGTAATTTATATGATATACAATTTTTGAGATTCTACTTTCGCTTGAACTGTTTTTAAGAAGAAGAGAGCTATAAAATATCTTTGAAGTAAGAGGGGAGTAAGTTTTATGCGCCATCAATATTATAGAAAACAGGCAACTCTGGTTAAATCTTAAAATAAATAACAATGAAGATTAGTCTTGTGGTAACATGAGGATATAAACAATATAATAAAAATTATCATTTATTAAACCAGAAAAAACACAATAAAGGCTTATTGGTGACTTTATTCAAAACAAATAATAATTTGTCTACATAAAACAGCCAGATGAGGCAGTCTAACAAATGCTATAGGTTAAATATATATCTCTTATAATAAATATACATTTAAATTTTTTAATTAAGTCATTTATAATCTACATATAAAGGTTTACTTTATGAAAGATCAACATTGATAAAATTGTTTTTGATACAAAATAAATAAGTATTACATTTGTAACATGAAGCTGTGTCCGCTGAAAGACGTAAGTAACTCAGGCACCGATAACGGTTAGTACAATTTAAACTCTGACAAACTTATTGTGTAAAGAGAATATATATATATATTGTATATATATAAAGATTTTTTTTACAGACATTAGAAGAGAAGTCTTTAGACTTAAACAATTAGCATGGAAAATACTTCATTTATTTAGGATACAGCCACATTAGAATAACCCAGAATCATCACATAACCTCTAATATTTAATTATTTTACAACACGAAAACGACCTTAGCTACATGAGATATTTTTCATAATCTAAATAGTTAACATGTATGTATCTATTGATTTAGGATTGATTAAAAAGAAACGTACAATTATAATCTGTAGGGATCGACACTTCCAATTATGCCAAAGAGAGATATATAGAAACGAAAAATTTCTTTATTATCCTTGAAAAAAAGTCTTCTAAAAATAATATTAAATGGTGGCTAAAACAGAGTGATCTGACATTTAAAAACAAAAATAAATCATAAAAACAAAACAAAATTTATACATTAATTTAAAAAATAAACCAATGAAAATTATAATACACAGAATAAATAATAATAAATATGTGAGAAAAAAGCACTAAAATGAGCTCTGGGAAAATTTGGTTGCTGAGCTTTGAACGAGGAAACTGTTTAAGCATGGCAGTTCATTGGAGAGGAGTGTAGAAGTTAAATGGACGAGATCGAGTGGGTCAGGATTTGATGGAAGATAATAATTATAATATATATAAGATAATATATGAATAAAGTACCTTAACAAAATTAAAAACTTTATATCAATTCATCTTCATTTGTCTTAAGAACATTAATATTTCAAGCTATATTTTATTTTATCAATTTACATTTTTTCTTAACTTTATAAAAGTATTTATGTTTTAGGTATTTTGGTTAATATAATTATTAAGTTTTTATTAAATTATTTAAACGAAGTTTTGTACTACTAATTCATGATTAAAATTTCTGACCAAAAATGTAATTTTTTATTTGTAAGAATTTTCCACCAAATAATGCTTTATTCTTTCCACAAATTATTCATAACATATTTCAAATGAAGTAAAATACAATTTTTATATTGCTAACAATTTGGACTGTTCATTATTTATGAAACATTTCTTAATATGTGTCTATCTAATATAACTTTATTTTAATGTTCATTGCTGTATTGAATTGCATGAACTGTATCCGGGTAAAATAATTGAGATGATTTCATCATGGCAAATCAAATGGGTTAAGCAACGAAAGAATTATTAAGGTTAATATTTGCTGTACTGAATGGTAAACGTTCGAGGGGAAGACCAAAGCGAAGGTGGGAAGATTGCATTAAAGCCGATCTGAAAGGACTGGATTTGGACAGCGAATGGTGGAGGGGTGTGTAATAAGCGACTGGTGGTGTTACCATCGAACCTTCGGGTTCGCTAAGCCTTTTATTATTATTATTATTATTTAATGTTCATGCTTTATAAAACAAGATAGGTATTATTCTCAATTTTATAAATAATAATGAGTTTTTCTACATCTGACCTTTGTTTGTCATAATTTCTGAGCCATATACAATTTTTGCAGACATCTAAATAACGAACTTCCATGGTCTCTTATCTGACCTATTCTCCTATGACCTTCTGCTCTGTTATAAAAGCATAAAATACATCTCATTTTTATTATTATGTGAAATATTTTTAGCTCTGAATAAAATATTGTTACAGTATAAGGTTAGTATTGGAATAAAACTAATACAGAATCAATTCAAGAAGGTACAATTAATTTTTGTTCAGCCTTAGGGTAAATAAATTCAGTACTACATTAATCACTGGGTTAAATAAAATTAATACATGTTCTTGATTTCAAAAATTTAAGAGCAGCAAAATATCCAGTTTTGAGATTATAAATTAAAAAAATCAAACTAAATCTTTAGTTTGTAACCTGCATCCAAAACATGTAAACACCATTTTAATTCATGCTATATAATCTTGAAAATTTTTTATGAGTGTATTCATCTCAATATTTTACGTGATTTGATTTCTGTGTGGCTGTAACCTTAAGGTATTTTCGGAAATTTCACAAATTATGGAAAACAAGATTACCTAATTTAACCAACAGTGACATCACAGCTGAAGCGAACTATTTTATTTCTCTCGATACCAACAGCAGACAGAAAATATCAAAAACACACACAAACACTAGCTTAGTGAAATAATCATTTATGTATTAATTTGTCCCATAGTTTGTGAAATGTCTAAACGTACCTTTGCATGTGTACAAAATTTGTTAGAAAGCATGCTGTTATATGAAGTTTTATCTACAATTTTTATTGATTATACAAATAAAAAAATTGTTGTCAAATTAATGACAAATATTTAATTTTATTCCTAATTGACTGACTCTAAACAAATCTATTCTATAGGCACATCAATCCAAGTTCAGTAATTGAATACTCAATGTGTACAAGAAAATGGAAAAGTAATTACAATAAATATTCAAGCACAATTTTAACGTCATACATATTCAAATAACAATATTGGATAAATATGACACGTTTAACACACTACAGTATTTTTATTTTCGATGCATATGTTATTTTATAAATTTAAGTCTGTCTTCAAGCCTGAATTTCATAAATATAATATTTAAAAAAAAAAAGAAAGATAAAATTAAATAGAAATTACAAATGCTTCTTGCTGTTGATCAATCCATTAAAAATATTTACACATAAATCTTTTTTTATTTATATACATTACTAAAATAAGCAGGTAACTAATTTTGGGCCATTTCGCCTCAGATATTTACAAAAATTTACAATTTAAAATCGGTCTCTTAAAAAATTATTGTAGCACCTAATAATATGCTGTTTTTTGTTTTGGTTTTTTTCCACATTTTAACTATATTTATAACTGCTGGATAAAATATTTTATAATACATTAAATAGCTTTCAGGGGATCAAGATAAAAGGGTTCTAGATACTCTCGCACTGGATTTTCACATTATAGTAATCAGTTCATAACTACACTGCAATATGTCAAATAATAATAAAAAAGAATGAATCCACAATGAAAAAGTTCAAAGTTTGTTTCATATTGTTAAAGAAACAAAATTTGAAAGTCATAATTTTATTCAACTTTTAGCAGGCTTTAGTTATTTACTAGCATGCAAAAAAAAAAAATCTCTTAATTTACTGTAATGGAATTGAACATTAAATTTACAAATAAATATTGACATTACAGTTAAGAAATAACACTTTCTATTAACGGTTAAGAGATAATATTGAGATTACACTATTTAAATATAATAAAAAATTCATATTTAGCAAAGCACTTGAAATAACAGTGTTTCAGGAAGCTGTGATAGAAAATCAGAAACTTCATCCTTAGGTAACTAAAGAAAATTAAACCAAGTTATCCATTAAATTTATACCTCTTTGCTATAACTAACCTGGTTTGATTAGCTTTAGCAACCTAATTTGAGATGTCGAACTATTACTATAGAAGTGGAAATGAGTCTGTGTAGAAAAGCTATAATTTATCAAAAAATTAATAAATTAGTAGCTCTAAATGATTCTAAGCACATCATTTAATGCATTCCCTACTAAATATAACATTAAGTCTAATAGAAGTGTTAAGAGCAGAACATGTTATTTAATTTAGAGTCTTCAGATTGCAACTTCATGCTTAGGTAACTAAAGAAAATCAAACCAAGTTATCCTTTAAATTTATACCTCTCTGCTATATCTAGCCTGGTTTGATTTCCTTTAGCAAATTAGAACGAGATGCCGAACTATGACTATTAGAAGTGAATATTAGTTTGTGTAGAAAAGCAATAATTTATTAAATCATTAATAAATTAGAAGCTCTAAATGATTCTATGCACAACATCATTCAATGCATTTAATACTACATATAACATTAAGTGTATCAGAAGTGTTAAGAGCAGAACATGTTAAGTAATTTAGTGTCTTCAGTTCGCAACTTCATCCTTAGGTAACTAAAGAAAATCAAATCAAGTTATCCTTTAAATTTTTATCTCTCTGCTATATCTAACCTGGTTTGATTTCCTTTAGCAACCTAGAATGAGATGTCGAACTATGAATGTCAGAAGTGAATATTACTTTGTGTAGAAAAGCGATAATTTATCAAATCATTAATAAATTAGTAGCTCTAAATGATTCTACGCACAACATCATTCAATGCATTCCCAACTAAATATAACATTAAGTCTATCAGAAGTGTTAGAGCAAAACAATTTAATTTAATTTAGTGTCTTCAATTCGCAACTTCATCCTCAGGTAACTAAAGAAAATCAAACCAAGTTATCCAATAAATTTATACCTCTCTGCTATATCTAGCCTGGTTTGATTTTCTTTAGCAACCTAATTTGAGATGTCGAACTATGAATGTTAGAAGTGAATATTTGTTTGGTTAGAAAAGCCATAATTTATCAAACGATTAATAAATTAGCAGCTCTAAAAGATTCTGTACACTACTTAATTCAGTGACATTCCAATTAAATATAACATTAAGTCTAATAGAAGTGTTAAGAGCAGAAAATGTTATTTAATTCAGTGTCTTCAGTTCACAACTTCATCTTTAGGTAACCAAAGAAAATCAAACCAAGTTACCCTTTAAATTTTTACTCTCTGCTGTATCTAACCTGGTTTGATTCGCTTTAGCAACCTAATTTGAGATGTCGAACTATGAATGTTCGAAGTGAATATTAGTTTGTGTAAAAAAACAATAATTTATCAAACGATTAATAAATTAGCAGCTCTAAATGATTCTAAGCACAACATCATTCAATGCATTTTCTACTATATATAACATCAATTCTATCAGAAGTGTTAGAGGAGAACATGTTAAATAATTTAGTGTCTTCAGTTCGCAACTTCTTCCTTAGGTAACTAAAGAAAATCAAACCAAGTTATCCTTTAAATTTATACCTCTCTGCTATATCTAACCTGGTTTGATATTCTTTAGTAACTTAGAATGGCATGTTGAACTATGAATGTTAGAAATGAATATTGGTTTATGCATAAAAGCGATAATTTATCAAATCATTAACAGATTAGCAGCTCTAAATGATTCTACGCACAATACCATTCAATGCATTTCCTACTAAATATAACATCAAGTCTAATAGAAGTGTTACAGCAAAACATGTTATTTAATTTAGTGTCTTCAGTTCGCAACTTCATTCTCAGGTAACTAAAGAAAATCAAACCACGTTACCATTTAAATTTATACCTCTCTGCTATATCTAACCTGGTTTGATTTCCTTTAGCAACCTAATTTGAGATGTTGAACTATGACTGTTAGAAGTGAATATTAGTTAATGCATAAAAGCGATAATTTATTACATGATTAATAAATTAGCAGCTCTAAAAGATTCTGTGCACAACTTAATTCAGTGACATTCCAATTAAATAGAACATTAAGTGTATCAGAAGTGTTAAGAGCAGAACAGACTAAGTAATTTAGTGCCTTCAGTTACTTCATCCTCAGGTAACTAACGAAAATCAAACCAAGTTAACTAATAAATTTATACCTCTCTGCTATAACTAACCTGGGTTGATTTCCTTTAGCAACCTAATTTGAGATGTCGAACTATGAATGTTAGAAGTGAATATCTGTTAATGCAGAAAGGGGATAATTTATCAAATCATTAATAAATTAGTAGCTCTAAATGATTCTATGCACAACATCATTCAATGCATTTCCTACTAAATATAAAATCAAGTCAATAAGAAGTTTTAAGAGCAGAAAATATTATTTAATTTAGTGTCTTCAGTCCGCAACTTCATCCTCAGGTAACTAAAGAAAATCAAAGCAAGTTATCCATTAAATTTATACCTCTCTGCGATATCTAACCTGGTTTGATTTTATTTTGCAACCTAATTAAAAATGTTAAACAATAACTGTTAGAAGTGAATATTTGTTAGAGGTGAAAAGCCATAATTTATCAAACGATTAATAAATTAGCAGCTCTAAATGATTCTAAGCACATCATTCAATGCATATCCTACTAAATATAACATTAAGTCTAATAGAAGTTTCAAGAGCAGAAAATATTATTTAATTTAGTGTCTTCAGTCCGCAACTTCATCCTCAAGTAACTAAAGAAAATCAAACCAAGTTATCCATTAAATTTATACCTCTCTGCGATATCTAACCTGGTTTGATTTTATTTTGCAACCTAATTTAAAATGTTAAACAATAACTGTTAGAAGTGAATATTTGTTAGAGGTGAAAAGCCATAATTTATCTAACAATTAATAAATTAGTAGCTCTAAATAATTCTACGCACAACATCATTCAATGCATTTCCTACTAAATATAACATTAAGTCTATCAGAAGTGTTAGAGTAGAAAATGTTATTTAATTTAGTGTCTTCAGTCCGCAACTTCATCCTCAGGAAACTAAACAAAATCAAACCAAGTTATCCTTTAAATTTTTACCTCTCTGCTATATCTAACCTGGTTTGAATTTCTTTAGCAACCTAATTTGAGATGTCGAACAATGACTATTAGAAGTGAATATTAGTTAATGCATAAAAGCGATAATTTATTACATGATTAATAAATTAGCAGCTCTAAAAGATTCTGTGCACAACTTAATTCAGTGACATTCCAATTAAATATAACATTAAGTCTATCAGAAGTGTTAAGAGCAGAACATGTTATGTAATTTAGTGTCTTCAATTCGTAACTTCTTCCTCAGGTAACTAAAGAAAATCAAACCAAGTTATCCTTTAAATTTATACCTCTCTGCTATATCTAACTTGGTTTGATTTCCTTTACCAACTTAATTTGAGATGTCGAACTATGAATGTTAGAAATGAATATTGGTTTATGCATAAAAGCGATAATTTATTACATGATTAATAAATTAGCAGCTCTAAAAGATTCTGTGCACAACTTAATTCAGTGACATTCCAATTAAATATAACATTAAGTGTATCAGAAGTGTTAGAGCAAAAACTTTTTATTTAATTTAGTGTCTTCAGTTCGCAACTTCATCCTCAGGTAACTAAAGAAAATCAAACCAAGTCATCCATTAAATTTATACCTCTCTGCTATATCTAACTTGGGTTGATTTTCTTTAGCTACCTAATTTGAGATGTCGAACAATGACTATTATAAGTGAATATTAGTTTGTGTAGAAAAGCAATGATTTATTAAATCATTAATAAATTAGTAGCTCTAAATGAATCTATGCACAACATCATTCAATGCATTTCCAACTAAATATAAAATTAAGTCTATCAGAAGTGTTATAGCAAAAAAATGTTATTTAATTTAGTGTCTTCAGTTCGCAACTTCATCCTTAGGTAGCTAAAGAAAATCAAACCAAGTTATCCATTAAATTTATACCTCTATGCTATAGCTAACTTGGGTTGATTCGCTTTAGCAACCCAGTTTGAGATGTCGAACAATGACTATTAGAAGTGAATATTAGTTTGTGCAGAACAGCGATAATTTATCAAACAATTAATAAATTAGTAGCTCTAAATGATTCTAAGCACAAAATCATTCAATGCATTTCCTACTAAATATAACATGAAGTCTATCAGAAGTGTTACAGCAAAACATGCTATGTAATTTAGTGTCTTCAGTCTGCTACTTCATCCTTAGGTAACTAACGAAAATGAAACCAAGTTATCCTTTAAATTTTTACCTCTCAACTATATCTAACCTGGTTTTATTTCCTTTAGCAACCTAATTTGAGATGCTGAACTATGAATGTTGGAAGTGAATATTTCTTTGGTTAGAAAAGCCATAATTTATCAAACGATTAATGAATTAGCAGCTCTAAATGATTCTATGCACAACATCATTCAATGCATTTCCTACTAAAAATAACATTAAGTCTATCAGAAGTGTTAGAGCAAAAAAATTTTATTTAATTTAGTATCTTCAGTTCGCAACTTCTTCCTTAGTTAACTAAAGAAAATTAAACCCAGTTATCCATTAAATTTATACCTCTCAACTATATCTAACCTGGTTTGATTTCCTTTAGCCACCTAAAATGAGATGTCGAACTATGACGATTAAAAGTGAATATTGTTTTCGGAAGAAAAGAGATAATTTATTACAGATTAATAAATTAGCAGCTCTAAATGATTCTATGCACAACATCATGCAATGCATTTCCTACTAAATATAACATCAAGTATATAAGAAGTGTTTGAGTAGAAAATTTTATTTAATTTAGTGTCTTCAGTTCGCAACTTCATCCTCAGGTAACTAAAGAAAATCAAACCATGTTACCCTTTAAATTTATACCTCTCTGCTATATCTAACCTGGTTTGATTTCCTTTAGCCACCTAAAATGAGATGTCGAACTATGACGATTAAAAGTGAATATTGTTTTCGGAAGAAAAGCGATAATTTATTACAGATTAATAAATTAGCAGCTCTAAATGATTCTATGCACAACATCATGCAATGCATTTCCTACTAAATATAACATCAAGTATATAAGAAGTGTTTGAGTAGAAAATTTTATTTAATTTAGTGTCTTCAGTTCGCAAATTCATCCTCAGGTAACTAAAGAAAATCAAACCACGTTACCCTTTAAATTTATACCTCTCTGCTATATCTAACCTGGTTTGATTTCCTTTAGCAGCATAGAATGAGATGTCGAACTATAACTATTAGAAGTAAATATTAGTTAATGCATAAAAGCGATAATTTATTACATGATTAATAAATTAGCAGCTCTAAAATATTCTGTGCACAACTTAATTCAGTGACATTCCAATTAAATATATCTTTAAGTGTATCAGAAGTGTTAAGAGCACAAAATGTTATTTAATTTAGTGTCTTCAGTTCACAACTTCATCTTTAGGTAGCTAAAGAAAATCAAACCAAGTTATCCATTAAATTTATACCTCTCTGCTGTATCTAACCTGGTTATATTTTCTTTTGCAACCTAATTTGAGATGTTGAACTATGACTATTAGAAGTGAATATTAGTTAATGCATAAAAGGGATAATTTATTACATGATTAATAAATTAGCAGCTCTAAATGATTCTATGCACAACATCATTCAATGCATTTCCTACTAAATATAACATCAAGTCTATAAGAAGTGTTAGAGGAGAACATGTTATTTAATTTAGTGTCTTCAGTTCACAACTTCATCCTCAGGTAACTAAAGAAAATCAAACCAAGTCATCCATTAAATTTATACCTCTCTGCTATATCTAACCTGGTTTGATTCGCTTTAGCAACCTAATTTGAGATGTCGAAACTATTACTATAGAAGTGGAAATGAGTCTGAGTAGAAAAGCAATAATTTATCAAAAAATTAATAAATTAGTAGCTCTAAATGAATCTATGCACGACATCATTCAATGCATTTCCAACTAAATATAACATTAAGTCTATCAGAAGTGTTAGAGCAAAAAAATGTTATTTAATTTAGTGTGTTCAGTTCGCAACTTCATCCTTAGGTGACTAAAGATGATCAAACCAAGCTATCCATTAAATTAATACCTCTCTGCTGTATCTAACCTGGTTTTATTTCCTTAAGCAACCTAATTTGAGATGCCGAACTATTACTATAGAAGTGGAAATGAGTCTGTGTAGAAAACAATAATTTATCAAAAAATTAATAAATTAGTAGCTCTAAATGATTTTATGCACAACATCATTCAATGCATTTCCTACTAAATATAACAATAAGAGCATATCAGAGGTGTTACAGCAAAACATGTTATTTAATTTAGTGTCTTCAGTTCGCAACTTCAGCCTCAGGTAACTAAAGAAAATCAAACCAAGTTATCCATTAAATTAATACCTCTCTGCTATATCTAACCTGGGTTGATTTTCTTCTGCAACCTAATTTGAGATGTCGAACAATGACTATTAGAAGTGAATATTGGTTTAGTTAGAAAAGCCATAATTCATCAAATCGTTAATAAATTAGCAGCTCTAAATGATTCTAAGCACATCATTCAATGCATTTCCTACTAAATATAACAATAAGAGCATATCAGAGGTGTTACAGCAAAACATGTTATTTAATTTAGTGTCTTCAGTTCGCAACTTCAGCCTCAGGTAAGTAAAGAAAATCAAACCAAGTTATCCATTAAATTAATACCTCTCTGCTATATCTAACCTGGTTTGATTTTATTTTGCAACCTAATTTGAGATGTCGAACAATAACTGTTAGAAGTGAATATTTGTTTGGTTAGAAAAGCCATAATTTATCAAACGATTAAAAAATTAGCAGCTCTAAATGATTCTATGCACAACATCATTTAATGCATTTCCTACCAAATATAACATTAAGTCTATCAGAAGTGTTAAGAGCAGAACATGTTATTTAATTTAGTGTCTTCAGTTCACAACTTCAGCCTCAGGTAACTAAAGAAAATCAAGCCAAGTTATCCATTAAATTTATACCTCTCTGCTATATCTAACCTGGTTTGATTTTTTTTAGCAACCTAGAATGAGATGTCGAACTATGACTATTAGAAGTGAATATTAGTTTGTGTTGAAAAGCGATAATTTATCAAACGAATAATAAATTAGTAGTTCCAAATGGTTCTAAGCACAACATCATTCAATGCATTTCCTACTAAATATAACATTAAGTCTAATAGAAATGTTAAGAGCAGAAAATGTCATTTAATTTAGTGTCTTCAGTTCGCAACTTCATCCTCAAGTAACTAAAGAAAATCAAACCAAGTTAACCATTAAATTTATATCTCTCTGCTATATCTAACATGGTTTAATTTCCTTTAGCAACCTAATTTGAAATCTGAAGTATGACTATTAGAAGTGAATATTAGTTAATACATAAAAGCGATAATCTATTACATGATTAATAAATTAGCAGCTCTAAAAGATTCTGTGCACAACTTAATTCAGTGACATTCCAATTAAATAGAACATTAAGTGTATCAGAAGTGTTAAGAGCAGAACATGTTAAGTAATTTAGTGTCTTCAATTCGCAACTTCATCCTTAGGTAGCTAAAGAAAATCAAACCAAGTTATCCATTAAATTTATACCTCTCTGCTATATCTAACCAGGTTTGATTTTCTTTAGTAACCTTATACGAGATGACGAACAATGACTATTAGAAGTGAATATTAGTTAGAGGTGAAAAGCGATTATTTATCAAATCATTAATAAATTAGTAGCTCTAAATGATTCTATGCACAACATCATTCAATGCATTTCCAACTAAATATAACATTAAGTCTAATAGAAGTGTTAAGAGCAGAAAATGTTATTTAATTTAGTGTCTTCAGTTCGCAAATTCATTCTCAGGTAACTAAAGATAATCAAACCAAGTCATCCATTAAATTTATACCTCTCTGCTATATCTAACCTGGTTTGATTCGCTTTAGCAACCTAATTTGAGATGTCGAACTATGACTATTAGAAATGAATATTTGTTTGGTTAGAAAAGCCATAATTTATCAAACGATTAATAAATTATCAGCTCTAAAAGATTCTGTGCACAACTTAATTCAGTGACATTCCAATTAAATATAACATTAAGTGTATCAGAAGTGTTAAGAGCAGAACAGATTAAGTAATTTAGTGTCTTCAGTTCACAACTTCATCCTTAGGTAGCTAAAGAAAATCAAACCAATTCATCCATTACATTAATACCTCTCTGCTGTATCTAACCTGGTTTGATTTTCTTTAGCAACCTTATACGAGATGTTGAACAATGACTGATAGAAGTGAATATTAGTTTGTGCAGAAAGGCGATAATTTATCAAATCATTAATAAATTAGTAGCTCTAAATGATTCTATGCACAACATCATTCAATGCATTTCTTACTAAATATAACATTAAGTCTATCAGAAAATGTTATTTAATTTAGTGTCTTCAGTTCACAACTTCATCCTCAGGTAACTAAAGAAAATCAAACCAAGTTATCCATTAAATTTATACCTCTCTGCTATATCTAACCTGGTTTGAATTTCTTTAGCAACCTAATTTGAGATGTCGAACTATGAATGTTAGAAGTGAATATTGGTTTGGATAGAAAAGCGATAATTTATCAAACGATTAATAAATTAGTAGCTCTAAACGATTCTAAGCACAATATCATTCAATGCATTTCCTACTGAATTTAACATTAAGAGCATACCAGAAGTGTTAGAGCAAGTTAGAAAATGTTATTTCTTTTATTGTTCACATTATTACATCATTCAATGCATTTCCTACTAAATATAACATTAATAGCATCACAGAAATATTCGGGCAGAGAATGTTTAGAAACTTAGTTTCTTCAGTTTCCAACTTCATTCTCAGGTAACTAAAGAAAATTAAACCAAGTTGCCTTTTAAATTTATATGTCCTACTCCCGCCAATGTTGTTTAACAATGATTATCTTTGTAAATTGCATTAAGATAAAGTTGTGCTTTTTTGTTGTTATAACCCAATTTTCACAGACAAATAAAAAATGAACACACTATCTAATAAAGATAATTTTATTAGGAACTCTATTCAAAAGAATAATGGAGATTGAAATATTCAGTATGAATATTGAGCCTGATACTTTATAAGTTCAAGCAAAACTTTTAACCTTAAAAAATGGCTTGATCTCTCCGCAAGATTGTAACGTCAGGAAAGATCTAAATTGTTCTAAAATTACGGAGGATTACTCCTCCCTAAAAACATTATTAATTATATTTTGAACAGTGACTTTTATACTTTTCAAAGTATTAAATTTGAAGCAAAATAAGTTTTGAATAAAAAATAAATCGGATTGATCTAAAAGTATCGTATTAGTTTCTGTAAACTAAGATAGAAGTGTTATATATGAAACAAAAATAAATTAAAATAATTTCATCACCACAATACTTTCCCTTACTAAGCGAAAGCTATGAGAAAATAAATAAAAGCATATTTACCACAAATCAATTCAACAAGCACATTTATTTTTACTATTTCGTTAACTTTTGTATTAATATAAATTAATAACCAACTAATCAAGAGACAGAACATAAATATTCAGTTATAATTTAAAAAAATTCCAATCCACACAGCATTACGTCTTGAAAAATGCAGGGAATGAAAACAAACCCATCAGCTTTTAGCTAATTTAAGCATCGCCACGACAGAAAGGAATAGCAAATTGAACATGACACTATGACATACAAACGCATACTCCAAGGCAGAGTATGCCTTAAGATGTCAAGGAGTGATGTTCAAAAAATACTTCGAAACAAATGACTTTGTTCGTTAAATTAAGATAAACTTCGAAAATGTACGCACAACTTTCGACTTCTTCATTCGCACGTCGAATACTAGTAGATTTGATTTCTTCTACGATGTTTTATTAACTTGTGAAATCTTCAAGATGTTATCATCTCTTGAAGATTAGGTTAATTGTGTACTAGACCTGCTGGTAATAGCTAATATAAGTACTAGAGTGCTCCTCTAGTATACCCAAACAAAGATCGTTTTCTAGATAGCATTTGGATATCATGGAGAGATGTTCAATTAACTGTTCTGACGATGCCCGAAGTGGTGAAATGTTGACGGGTTTGTTTGCTTTGTCTACATTTTGGAGACATACGGCTAAGTGGTTTAGAATTTTTCTAAATTATAACGTAATATTAAATTTTGTTAAGATATTTTCCAATTTTATATAATATTTTTATCCAGCAGTTAATTTTTTTTAAATTAAAAAAAAACAAACAAAAAAACAGATACTACTATTACTTATTTTCATTCATAATTTATATTTCTGGTTATTTATTTAAAAAAAAAAATTAATTCATTAATAATGCCATTGATTAAAATTACCAGAATATTAGGTCCGTTTGTCAATGAAAAAAGTAGTTTAAACATTTCAAGCAGTGTTAACAAGAATTTTAAAATTATTTCAATAATATTTATACAAAAATAACAAGAGATAAAGTTGAATACATTACAAAGATACAAGATGAATTGATAAAATTTATAACAGTGGAAGATGCTTTTATAGTTTCAGTGCGATTTATTTAAATAAATTTGAAATCCTTCATAAATTCATTTCATACCATCGGTAATTACTTTGAAAGGCAGTGGTTAAATTTATATGTCAACATTAAAATTGGAAGCTCTAAATAAATTGTAAAATTTGTGATAATTCATCAACCAAACACAATCCATATTATTATTTTACCTAATCAATGATATTAAAAAATTTAATAAGTAATATTAAATACCAAAATTGTTTATATCATATATACTTTACTTTATATAATTTTGTTTAACAAAAAAAATTGACAAATGAAATAATGGTGATGATTACCACAATTGAGCTATTGTTGAAACATAATACTGTCAAAAGGTAAAGAATACCGTGCGAGGAGCCTTTCGAAACATTTATATTTTTAAAATAAAGACTGAAAATTAAATAAAATCAGAGAAGTTCAAGCTTATCATCTGGTACAATAACATTACCCAGACACGATAACTTCAATATATCTACATTTCTAATTTTCTTTATAATAAATAAAAATCTAGCATTAACGGATATAATATTAAACCATACAAATATTGGTCTTTGTAAAGAAATAATAATAATAATTATATACAATATATTTAACAGTATAATACATTCCTTTAATCTTATTTACAATTATAATGTGTCTATATAATCATTCTAGTAATTAGAATTTATTATCAAAATAAAGCTATCAGTCGTTTAAAAAAAATTGGATTAATTAAAAATGTGTGTTAAGTTTCTTATAAATTAAAATTTATATTATAAATTTAACAACAAATTTAATAGTACTCTTCTCAAGTAAATCGATTAAAAATTAACTAATTTCAATTATTCCCCCATTATATTGCTACTGAACGTCACAACCTGGTACAGTTATTAGTTGTTGTTTTCGAAAATAATGTTAATGTCATACGTAAACATATTGTGCGTATGTTAAATTATCGGTTAAATGTAAAATTATTACTCATTTAAGGTGTTCTAGAACTGAGAAAAGCAGGATCGACCGACGCAACTTTAGCGGTGAGGAAGGCATGCATGCAGAAAAGAAGAGCTTGAAGATTACTGCATTCTAGTTCCTAAATGATAAAATAAATAAAGTATTAATATTAAATAACAGAAACAATAATAAGAAAAGGCTAACTAAGAATAGAAACTTAACAATAATTAATTTTAAATGAATTAAATTAAAATATCTAAATAAAAGATGTATTCTTATATATTTTGCTAATATACTTGTATATTCTGCGACAGCCCATAATCTTCATCAGGCTGAATCAAATAAAATAAATTAATTATAAATCCAGTCAATAAATCGACCTGCCCAAACCATAATAAACAATCCAGTATCGCTAGGCTCGAGAATGTTAAAGCTGGCAACCCATTAACATCTTTAGTCATCACGACCTTTTAAAATTACTTTGTCAAAATCCATTCCTGCCGAGAGCTGGAAAAGAGATCTACACTACCGCAGTAGGAGATTGATAACGAGTAAGGCAGGCGGCTCTCCTCCCGATTTCTTTATTTATAGTATAACTTTATAGTATAGAGCACTTGCCTTTGTTTCGATGCTTTTGGTCTCCGCGTCTTGGAAATGAAGCTTCAGCTTGCTCTTACCGTCGTCAGAGGAACCCCTCAGCTGGGAGAACTTGTACTGCCAGAGGAACTGCCTCGAGATATTGTCAAAGAGGGCGAACCCCATGTTCCAATCCAGTGTCAACCCAGCCAGTTTGCCTCCGTATGAGACGTTAAAACTTTTACTCTGGAAGGACACAAAATTAAATGCGTAACTGTTTTTGAGAATGTCTATCTTATGGATAATTTAAAAATTTTTAAAGGTAAAAAAAACATATTATCTTTATGAAACTAAGAATAAAAAAACACGTTAGGGACCTAAAAAGAAAATTCATGTACAGTTATGCTTAAAACATTGCAAGAATCTTTACCTTTTTTTTTGGTGCAATTAATATAAACCAAATAAAATTTTGATGAGATATAATCATAATTTGATTGATTCTAATTTTAATTCTGATATTAATAAATATTTATAATTTTGTTAAATGTCTATTGGTCATTACATTGCTCTAACTCTCTATACAACTAAATCTGTACGTAGATACATGTGTGTTAAAAATTATTTTTTTCTGCAAAATCTCAGAATCGATATATTAAGTTATAATTGTTTTAACTTCTGAGCCATTGGAGATTAACTAGTGAAATAATATATATTCTTGAAGAAAATTTAATTATTAAAAACTTTCTTTCCCACAATTTAATCATACAACAAAGCAATCAAGAATTAGCTAGTCAAATACAGCAATAAACATGAGACTTTTTTTTTTCTTCAAAATCGGCCATAGTTAAGGACGGATATCTCATAAACTAAGTAAGGTAGCAAAAAAAAAAGTATATGTTCAATCATATTACAAATTTTATCAGCTTTAATTTTATACAGAACACCTTTGTTGATGTGATGGATAGTTTTCCTGATATAAGCGAAAGCCCGAAAAAAGTGACCTTCTAGCGCCCTCCACATCTGGCTCACCACCTACGAGTGGGGACTTAGTATGTTTACCTCCTTATGAGTACAAACAATGCCCTAAAGTCAAAACTTGTGTCTCCGTCATTTCCTTCTATAATCATCCATTAACTGGACTATAGGAGGAGAACCTTTTAGATCATTGCAGGCCGCTATAGTTCTTTATATTTTACCGTTCATATTATTATTTATATTTTAATACAAAAACCCATACATATATAGTCAACTTAATTTTCATAATTAAATATTAATAAATTCAAGAATTAATGAAGATTAATGTAGAGCGCAGCATCAATTATTGGAGGCCACTATTAAGGAATATTGTATGTATGTATTATTATATTAAAAATGTGGTCTTAAACTAAACAAAATATTAATAAAAGCGATTCATAAGGCTTAAAGAAATCAAATTTTTCTTACCCCGAGCTTTATCACAGCTGCACAAACGGAATTATGCCACGAGCTTTCTATCCTTAAGAGCTCCTGCCTGGTCTCAACGGAGAAGTACCTCGACTCCTGGCCAGACGTCTGGATCAAGAAACAGTGCTGCCTCTCATCGACGTTTTCCGAATCTTTGATAACCCTCAGCATGGATTGGTAAACTTTGAAGACTAAACCACACTCTTTCCAATCGCCCACGTTCAACTGAAACAAAAAAGAATTATAAAAATTTCTAATTATAATCAGAAGGTTCAATTATCATAATGAATAAATGAGCCATAAACTATCAGCTGTTAATAATTCATATCGTGGATTTGTTTGCAAAATCTCATTAAATAACATTATATAAAATTAAATAACTAGGTTCATTGATGAATGTTGTCTCTGTGAAATCATAACATTATATGGTTTCCAGCTTCAAAACTTACATCTTTCCAGTTTTTCTTTGACCGTGTTATCTTCGAGTACAAATATTTAGTTTTAAATATATTTTATTAGCTGAATTTTAATAAACTTAAATTAAGAATTGGCCTTTAGTCAAGGACAAGCTCAAATTTTTAATTTAATTTTTCACAAAACCTTTACACTTCTTTGAAATTTCATCATTAAAAATTATTCCTACTTTGAAAACCATAAACATATCACTATGTTAGCCTAATGGGAAATGTTGATTACAAAATGATTAGTTGTTTCCGAATCATTATGAACAGTCATCAGAAAATATTTAAATTTAACAGCTATGAATTAATGAAATGAAACTACTTCTATTATCCTGGGACTGTTGTCCCTTTAGAATAAATTAAATATATAGAGTAAATAAGACATACCAGTGTGGCCATACATTAAATTACATATTTACAAAATAATACGTAGTTCAATATAAAGATACAAAAAGAAAGAGAGAGATAAAAAAAAAAGGTTGTTACATTTATATGAAACAACCACAGTAAAAGAAAATAGCATCTGAGGGTATTAAGAGTGTTATCTTGTGTTTATTTCATAATCACTCGAATTAGAAAAGAAATAGGTGCTTTAAAAGGAAACTGATTGTGCATGACTTATATCGGGTAGGATAGAAGAATTCCAGAGGGAGACGGCTTGGATAAGAAAGGATTTGTCAAATTAATCAATTCGGTGAGGAAGAAGATAGAGATCAGACGTATGGGATTGAATGGAAGATTTAAACTGTAAGCTATGAAAAATGTAGGAGGATCGCTTGGTTCTAATTGCCTGATATAGAAAGATGGTGAGTAAGTATATACTTATAGTGGTAGGATGGATAGAGCCACTTCAACTCGGCATATTAGTGAGTAATAATATGCATATCTCTTGAGATTCCGAAAACAAAGCATATAGAACAATTCAACAATTCATTAGGCATTTAAGTTTGGCTTCGAGTTCTCCTGAGAGTCCACTGTACACCATACAGCCATAGTCAAATTGGAGAAAAACAAGAGAGGAAACCAGGAGTAGATGGGTTTTGAATGGAAGGAGATAGCATAGATGATGGAAGTGTTTCAGAATAGAAATAATATGACTGGAAATTTGTGATTTCCAGGAGAGGAGTTGATTAAGGGCAACAACAAGGTGTTTAATGGAAGTACCGAATGATAACATTGCCTTGTTCAGGAGAAAATTAGGAAGAACAGAAATGGAGGAATAAAGGATAAAGAATCATAAAATTATTGAGGTAATGATCTTACCGGCGGTGAGTCGAAGAGCATGACGTCAGTTCCTTTTAAAGTTAAAAATCGAGGCCTATAATTCTGCCATGGCTGGTTATTGTTCAGTATCCCCTCGTTCACCCACCCCATGTATTCAATACGTTCTGCTGCAGGGAAGTTTCTATTGTACAGCTTCATCTAAAAAAAAATTAAAGAACATTTAATTTATATTATATAATTAATATTTATCATTTAATAAAGAGACATAGTTTAAACCCAGGCAATTGTCACAAGGCACCAAACTAGAAGGGGGCCCCCGCCACTTGTGAGGTATAAAAAAAAGTTATAAATCTTTTTTTATATAAATTATAACTATGAGAATAATTAATTTTAGCCTATTAATAAAGCAAATGAATAGAGATATATTGAATGAAATAAAATTCAATATAAGTACCTAATATAAAATAACTTAACAAATAAATTACATTTTTAAGAGAGAGATGGGGGTGCCAAAGTTCTAAGCCCAACACTAATTTAAAAAGAATCATAGGATAGTTTTGATAGTACGTGTTAATATGACTTCCTACATCTAGGGGTTGTGATCGCATATACTTTATTATACATTATATCATAACTTAATATATTTCAATCTGATTATTACCACACAAAAACAATGGCTAAAATAATTTGAAAAACACAAAATTATTGTATTTCTTTGATTAATTTCATTATATATTTAAGTAAAGAAGAAAAAATAAATAGAGTGAAAGAATTCTAAAATTTTGGAGAAACAGTCAGCAGAATTAGGAAGGCTAAAGAAATTATTTAAAAGAGCATTTAAATCTTATAAAATTTTCTTGTCTTCAGAAAGAAAATAAAAACAGAGAAATATGACAGCATAATAATATTTAATTATTTTAAGGGCAACACATTTTTTTCAAACATAGGTTTCATTTTTTAGTAAGTTCACTTTTTACACTAATTTTACCCATTACAAAAAAAAAAAAAAAAAAAAAAAAAAACCTGTACCACTACAACCCATGTAGAGTCTAGAGTTCAGTACTTTGTAAGGAAGTACTTTTTCATGGTCAACTGTTGTGCAAGGAGGTGATTTGTCAGAGATCACGCTCAACCGCTCGAAATAGAAGATATAAATGACATGAGGAAAGAAAGTAATCAGTAGCACCTCTTCCTTGAGTTGTTTCAATTACTTAGGTTGTCGAAGGAAGGAGATCTCTCATCCAACGTCTTATTAGTCTCCTCCTCATATTCCATGTCTCTTATAAATCTATTGTGATGTCTGTTTAAATTAGTATAAAATCATTGGTAAATGATCGTTATATGTTGTTCAACTGTTGGAAGGTGGAGGTCAGTATGTAGAGTTTTGTTAGTCACGTACCATGAAACTTTTGTTTTGAGTAGCAATAATTTGATAGGAAAGTTTAAAGTTTTCGTTGGTGGGCCTTTTCACTGTATATTTGTGATGAATATGTCAATATGGGTTGTTAAAAGTTAATTGTTAATTTATTACTGTTAGTTTGCCAATTTTAATATAATTATAAGATGAATATGCTCACTAGGTAACCAAAAGCTTCTCAGAACGTAAGAGAGAGATGAAATAAATAATAATAATAATTAGAGAAACTGTAATTGTTAATAGAATCCTGAACAATCTAAAATATTTAATGAAAATGAAATATATCCATACCTGTAAATGGGTGAGGCCCATGATGTTATCTGTAATATATTTGAGCCATTGGGAGAGGATGGCTGCATCGTCGCAATGCACAACTCCCGTACTGGAGCCGTTCAGTCCTCGCACTTCAAAAGCGTTTGGTCTCAGTTTGTCGGTTCCGAAAATGTATCTCGTCACATAGGCCATCATCAGAGGTACTGCAATAAAAAAATTAACAACATATTATCAAATAATAATAAATATATACTGATAAACAAAGATGAAGAGGTTGTTTCTTTCAGAAACTGCAAGTCCAATTTGAAATATTATTTTTGCATTAAATAAACCTACTAATAAACATTAATTCAGGATTTACAATATAACACTAAAAATCCTAACACCAATTTATAATTATCACTTGAACTTTGGCATTCTCAAGTCTAGTGATGCCGGTTTGAATTTTATTTTGTCGTCGACCGGGGAATGAACGTCAACCTCCTCACTCTGATTAGGATAGGTTTGGTTGAACCTTTAGGACAACCTCCTCTTCCCCCTCTTATGCCAAAAATAGCAAAGTAAGAAGTAATCGAAAACATTTTTTTTTTTTTTTTAATTATAGTACAGTACTTGCAAGGGAAAAAATCATGGCAACAATGGGAAATAAAACTTATAAATAACAGAAAATAACAATTAAAGGTTTTTACTTCACAAAAAACCACACAAATTTCCTAAACAACTTTTCCTCATGAAATAAAAAGTGGATAACATATCATCAATTTATTGCAAAAACTCACTAAATACAGGTTTGGTCAATTTTTACCTTGAAATGTGTAATTGTTAGTTTTGATCATATTTATTGATACAATAACTCATTAAGTGTACAAAAACAACACAAATCCTTTTATACATAATAAATAATGTCACTAAGTGCACGATTTTCTGACTTTACAGAGAAAAAAAGTTACTATCTGGTACTTCACTGAATTAATTGATCAGATGGTTAATAAAATAAGTTAGTGTTTCATTTGAACTATGACAGAGTGGAAAAAGTCATGTCAAAGTGGTTTAATTTTTTTCATTCTTATGTATATGTTAAGTATTTTAATTAATCGCCGAAAATAGAAAACATATTTAGAAATGCAAATAACAAAAAATAAATAATCAAATTCCTATTTTAGTATTACTTTCACCTACCTATATATATTTTTTTTTTTGGTCCTTCCCTTCCTCGCCATTAAGGCTATACGGGATTTTCCCGGGCCAGGGAGTGTGGGTGGGGTTTAAAAGACTCCCCCGGCACCGGGACGCGAACTCGTGACTATTTTTATATCTTTAATTCATACATCTGGTTGCCGGGCAATTACAGGGGTGCAGTGCACAGGCTTTAGCCCATTCGGCCACCCCGCCCACACCACTTACCTGTATATGAAATACAGAGTAAAGGAAAGTATTGCAATTGTGAAAATTTTCGAATCTCAGCTTTCAATGGAAATACATGTTTTGAGGTCCCCTGAGTCCAAGTAACCAAGTCCCGAAAAACGGTCTGTGTGTGCCAACAGTCTAGCTCAAAAACTAAAAGTCGTACGAAAGTGAAATTGCATATTTAAGATTTTTATATGCTAGAGGTGTTACAGCAACTTTTTCGTCAAAATTGGCTAACAGGAAGTGGCACTTTATATAATGGACTAAACATATTTTTCCGATTTTCTCAAAAACGGCTCTAATGATTTTGATTAAATTCATCATATCAATATGAATTAAGCAGTTTTAAATAAAATGTAGTTTTTATTCTAATTGATATTCTCTAACAGTTAAATGGTTAATTTTTAATATTAGCTTCCCCTAAAGTACCGTTAATTTTTTTTATTTGAAACAATTGACCATTTTACACTAATTTCTAATATAAAAGATAGTTAAATATAAAATATGAAAGAATTTGATAATTAACTAAAGGAGAAATAAGAGAGAATAGTTGTAATTGAGGAACCAAAGGAAAACGAGAGCAATTCATAAATGCTATTGTTGGTATTATTTAATATTTAATTGTATAAATTACAGCGATAGAAATATTAAAATTTGTATATATAAAGGTACTTATACAAATAAAAATACCCACAATAAAATATAAATAAATATACCGTTTATAATATTTACTTTCACTTCTTATTTGTCTGAAAATACTTATTTCTGCTAAGAAGAGAGTGGGGTAAGTGAAAGTTGTGCGATGCGCGCATCTGTTTTTGTCTTTTTTTAATTCATCAGAATCTTCAAATTTGATTAGATCCAATTCATTAAAATGTTACTTAATGAATTTTTGCAGTAAACCAACAATATGTTTAATTTGCATGATACAGCGCAATACAAAATTAATCTATATAAAATATACTTTATTTATTTAATTAAAATTTAATTCTGTAATAAATTTTTAAATGCACTTACAAACAAGCAAATACAATATGAAAAATTTAATCTATCAGAAATAAGTAGGTAGCAAAAATAAATTACAGTCGATTCTTTTCCAATTATTTTTAAATTACCTGTTATTATATCAACCCATCTCGTCAATGTGGTCGTCCTTGAATCTAGAGAATGATCGGAGGAGCCGTTGCACTTCCATCCATCATTCTCTTCTGACATACACCCGTTATCGAGTTCACCCTCCTCCTGGTCTAAAAAAAAAAATCAAAATAATATTTATAAATAAAATATCAGGCCAACTAGTCTGATAGATAACAAAGAATTCAATAAAAGAAAAAGTTATGGAATAATGCATCTACAACTTAGTAATGATAATTTTCATGAGGCTGAATAACTGAACATATTTTTTAATTTTTTATCACGAGCAAAAATTAAAGGCAAACGATGTCCATAAATCCAAGTAAAATGAAGATAATTGTAAATATCAGAATCAACGATTGTTAAAAAAGAGAATAAAAGAATATATATTACAACATAAAAATAAAATGTTTTGGAAAGCAAAAGGGGAATTATAAAACAAAAAAATGTGATGAATAATGTGAAAAAGAATATAATTAAGCATTTCTTGTAAAAACATTTCATTGGGGGATTATTATATATATTAATTGGATTCAATGTAAAATGGCATAGGAAGGATTATTGAAAGGCCTTTTGTATTATTTCTAAGCTGTTTATTTCCTTCGGGTTTGGCCACTCATTTTCAAAACCAGTTATTATTTTTATATATATATTTTTTTTTATTATTATAAACGTTAGATTTATTTTCTTTAAAATTTTCTTAGTTAAAACAATTATCAAACTATTCGGCTTGATTATTATTTCTTCATTCTACTCATACTGCATCAATGCTGAAAACTGTTTTAAATAAGCTTTTAGGATTGCGGTGGCAGTCATTTTTTTATTTTGGTATATGGGTTTGGTAATGTCTCATCAACTTTCTGCTAAATTTAATAAAACATGATTAAATTTAATATAAATATTTTAAATTTTATTTCTATACTCATCCTGGTCAAAAATACTGACATTCAGTGTGTATACTACCGGAAAGTTGCAAAGTGCAAAATATTGATAGGCCTGAGATACAAGCATGTATTCAGGAAGGGAGGTGGCATTGCATCCCCAAAAAAGTCTTCAAGAAGTTTACCAAAAATTCAAGTAAAATTGTTTGAGGGTTGGTTTTCAAAAAATAAAGAACCAAATCCACTCTACCCTTTCCACAGGCCACTAGTGCCTTTGAAATTAATTTATTTTAAAATGTTAAAATTATGTGAATTGATAAGGATACATAGGATAGCATACCGAATAACAGTAACATGAGTATATTGAAGTAAATAATAAATTAAGTGATTAATTGCAACAGAAAGCTATACCAAAAATAAATTAAAGCAATTTCTCTTACCTTAAAATATTAATATTAATAAATGAAAACAAATATCCTTTGAGCTAAAATTAGAATAATAAATCATATAGCTAATTGAATTAAAAATAAATCCATGGGTCTAATTAAATTAAATAGTAAAAATGATGAGTACAAATTTTATTTGTTAGTTATGGAAATTTAATTGAAAAATGAATTTAGAATTACTAAAATAATAGTACTAAAAAAAAAGATATAGTGAAACAAGTCTTGAACCTGGGAGCTCCACCATATCCATGGTGTAAATTAACCACTTAACCATCAAGACAAACTGCAGTCACCTTGAACCAGTGTCAAACAGGAATTTAACCCTCAATGTGAACTGTATTATTAAAAATAATGATTTTTCTTCATTGATGATGAAACCTGAGATCCGTGTGGTCATTAATGTTTATTTAAATAGGCGCCACTCACCTCAAAACGTTGATAATTAAGATAAAATAGATAACCTCGAGCTGGTCGATCATATTTTGTCTTCTATCTCACTCCTGGGTCACCTGAAGGACGTCTTCCTGGAGGAAAACAATGTCCCAGATGTAGGAAATCGTCCTTCACATCTTGGATTCGAAAACCTTCGGTTTTCCAGGAAAAAGATGTGAAGTAATGAGAAACCATCGTGAAGATATCGAACGACCAGCGCCATACTGGCCTTTCAGGTCATGTGACCAGGGGTGGGAGAGAAAACAAGAAACGTTCGAAAAGAACAGTTCTTGATCTTAAAAGATTGAACTCTTCTTCCAAATGGATAACAACAGTTGTTTACTTTAAAGATGGATAATCAGTCGACTGATCAATTATTAGGACGAAACAAAACTGTTAGGATTAACACTCAAGTCTTGATGTCTTTCTTTAGTTCACCCGTTGGCCACCATCGGCGCAGACTATGGGAGAGCGATCGCCCCCCCCCCCCTCCTTTCAATAAAAATTTTGAGGTAAAAATATCGTTTCTTTCCTCTTCCTTCCCCCAATAATTTGAAGGAAAAAAAAAAATGTATAACAAATAAGATACATGAATGAATAAAATGTGCAAAATAAGAACGATTAATAAAAAGTGGACTAATTGGCTGGACTAGGGTAGGTATGAAACTATTTTATCACAATCTAAATATTCCTATAATTCAAATTTTCATTTATATTCAGATAAAATTATATAGAAACATTTTCTAGGATTTTATGATTCATTCACCTCTCATGTGTGCACTTCCATTTCCTCGTAATCCCCATTACCCATCCCCAAAGCTCATTGCCGTAAGTCCAAATAGGCCTTATTATAGTCATGTATATGAGTCTTTTGTAATTAATAGGAAGCTTAGAGCGTTTGTATAGTTTTAACGTCTCAGTCTGGTATGAAGATTCCAAGCTAAACGTTTGTCCAGGTCACTAGCGGATCCAGGATTTAATTTTGGGGGGGCTTCAGCCCTAAAGATTTTTTTTTCATATACATATAACGATAATTTATTTTAAAAAAAAAACAAAGTAATTAATTACCTATATGAAATGGTGTTTAATTGGTTCTTGAAGTCCTATTAAATATAATTACACGAACAATAATACTTTAAGAGATAGTTTTTAATATTTTTTTCTGTAAAACATGGTTACATTTTACCATTTTGGGGGGGAGCTTCAGCCCGAAAGCCCCCCCCTCCCCCCGTAGATCCGCCTGTGGTCCAGGTGGAGTCCTAAATATCGGATCTAATGAGACCTATTTATATTTTCAGTCTAAGAAAATCATTGCATTATTTCGCATTAATGAATTAGAGTTAAAACCTTCAGTTTCTTTATCCCCATCCCCCACATATATTATTACAATAAGGCTCGAAATCGGTTTTGTACCAAATATAAGATCCTGTCATGCTCAAATACTATGAACGGGGTACCGTTGGATTCAAAATTTCACGTGAGTTAGCGCATCGTACCCATCGTTTTTGTTTTTCTTTCTAAAATAAATGAAGTTGATATAAACATTTTGCTAGGGTTCAATACTGGAACGGTGATAAGTCTGTAGACAATACGGATCAAATTGGGCTTCGAAGATTTTGATACGTACACGTACGTGATAGTTCCTTTGGAAATATCGGGCCCTCCTGCGTTTTTAAGCCTAGAAATATACTAGTTTCCAGATAATGCAAGGCAAAGAGTTCCCATTCATACAACCTTACGTTAATTGTAGTACTGTCATTGAATACATGTCTCATTTCGTCGACTTGAGGTCTATATGATCGAGAGAGGAGTTTATATTATTTATCGATGGTGATTTTATGTTGGTAAGCCATATACGTCGTTAATTCTTCATCAAATCCACAACATTGAGCCACCAATTTTGAAGGTTTCCTTCTCCTTCAGGCAGGAAAAATAGTCCGATCATCCCGAAAATTCAGACAAAAAAGTTATGAAAGAAGAAAAACTTGACTTGTGAATAACTAAAAAATTATATACTTTTCCACGTGTCCACAGAAGATTAATAAATTCCCTTTGTAGGGAATTTAATTAATTTAAAAAAATCATCGAAATCGTTCCAAACATTAAAAAGAAATTTTAAATTAATTTTTGTTTCCCTTGTATATTATATTTAGCGAAAAAGTAGCAATTTTTTTTTTTAAGATACGTTGCATTATTTTATTTTCTTCTTATTTATTATTTGATCACTGAACAATATACTGTGCGATTTTTCGCACGGGCCTGCTAGTTTCGTTATAAATTTTCTTCGATAAATTTGGACGAAATATATTTAATAAATATAAGTTTATATACATTTTATAGAGAATACTTTTATAGACATTTTTACATGACTAGTTAGACTGTGAAAACATTGTATTTTATTTTAAAGTTGGGCAAACTAAGAATTAAAAGAAAAGACAATTATTTGACGGTTTTTTAACATGATTCATTTTTAACAGGAAAAGTTTCCTTTAGCTTTCCAACGGACGTATTATTACATCATGTAAATAACGCAACAGTTTTTTTTTTTTAGACATGTTTCAACTGTTAAGTTTAGGGATGAAATTTTTAACTTCCATTATTAATGAAGGCTAGAAATAAATAAGCACTAATAGTCCGTGGTACATACAACTTTTTATCGAATTATTAACCTCCGCCTGAAACTTCATTGATAGTTCTGTCTCACCGTAATCTACAACTATTTTATTAATGAAAACTCTTGGAATGAGGACGTTTTCAATCTGCATGGGGACAAACTTTGTCTATTTAACTAGGAACTAAAAATTCGTAGATATTCTTTTGCTATCTATTTGAATCTTAAGATAATTTGATCACAAAATCTAGAAAACAGGTACCCTGCAAAAATATTGGGCCGTTTGTCTTATATAACCTCGTTAATTTTGGGGGTGTAGGTTACGCCAAACAGCTCAATATTTTTGAAGGCCACATTTATCCTCGAGTTTGTTATCAAATTACTTTACGATCTAAGTAGAAAGCAAATGAGTATTTAAGAATATTTTTTTCAAGGGAAAACATAGTTGAGATTTGTATTTCGCACCTGTATGAATCCTCAAATATGAATTTTCACAGAAATAAAAAAAAAATATTTTTTTTTGCACCAAATCGGTACCAAGCCTCCCCGCCTTCGATCTTATATCGAAAATCACAAAAAGTGGGGGTAACATAAAAATGACTCCACGTATCCTCACGAAAATTTACATTAGGTTAGGACTACATAACCTACACAAGTGGCACAAAACAGACTCCTGTAAATTTAATAGAACTAGAGATATAAAACAAAAACCTTTGAGGAGTCTTTCTTTATTTATTGTTTTTAAACGCGTCAAATCTAAAATTTATTGATATGGTGTTGAAGAGTAATAACTCATCTTCCCAACGATCATAGATTGATCGAATCAACAATTGATTCCTTTATCTTTTGATACGTTGCATTATTTTATTTTATTATTAATTTGACATTAGATAAAAATAGACTGTGCGAATTTTTCGCACTGGCCTACTAGTCTTCAATAAAACTAGTTATCATTTGGTTGTCCCATTTCGCCTCTCTAACGCGTCGTCGCGTTAAGATACAATTTTGAATAATAGTTCATTACAAAGAAAATGAAACGATAAACATTTCACTTCCTAACAACAAGTTTAGTTTTTGACATATTTTAATCCATATGCAAAAACACTCAATTAGTCGATACCAGCCGACTTTACCCAAGCGTTACACATCGGAAATCTGACAGCTCAATCTAATTCACTCTCCACAAAAAAGGGATTCTCCACCCGCCTAAAGAAGTTTTAACTTCAATAAAAAATCTAAAGAGGCTTGGTAAAATATGAACATAAACTTGCCAGTATTGCTAGATTACTGTTCTGTTCAATATATATTAATATATTTATTGAAATACATAATAAATTATCACTCACTTGCTTTCTGTAAGAAAGGCGTGGCCGCTCTGTAATGTTTGACCGTAAGCATGACGATATCGCCAGCGTTTCTCAGGATGTTGACAGCTTCATCGTGCTGGCAATGTGTTATCAACTCTCCGTTAACTGCAACAAAACAAAATATTCTATCAAATTCCTATTATTTATAGATGATAAATAGTCAAGACAAAGACATTCGTGTACCATCGACCTTGGGGAGGACCCTAGAATATTGCTTAAATTGTTGATATTTTAAATAGAAAAATTTAGGATTAAAGGTACAGGATAACAATTATAAAATTATGTTATATAATTAACTGTTTTTGTAATAGTTTAAAGTTGTATTTGAATTTTATAGAAATAAATATGGCGCTAAAAACCAAAAGCTTCTCCATTTATAAGATGTGAAATAAAATAATATTTAAAAAAAAAATATAGTCCTACGATAAACAATCCGAACAACAAAAAATGATAAAATAGTAATATTTTAACTAAACGTAAACATCAGGGCTTAACAGAATTCATTTTTATTTTCATTTAATTAAAGTGTTACCTAGGACTCCATCTGTACAAACGTCTAACTTGGAATCCTCATACCAGACTGAAACGACAAGAAATCGCTCGACGTTTCCGACTACTCTAACACTTACTGGACAAACACTCTAACCTTTCAATTAATTACAAAAGACTCATATACATGACTATAATAAGGCCTATTTGGACTTACGGAGTAGAGCTATGGGGCTCCACCAAACCTTTAAATTCCTCTCGTATCCAATCCTTACAATCCAAAATCCTTCGTTGAATCCTCAATGCTCCTTACTTTGTTACAAATAAAATTATCCATAATGACCTTAATGTTCCATATGTATTCGATTTGGCCCCAATCCAGATATCTGTCCTTCCATAATAAACTCCATAACCATCCCAACCCTCTTGTTTCTAACCTTGCTTCCTATTCACAATTCCTGATAACCCTCCGAGGCGTCTGAAAAGAAGATGGTCACGTGATCTCCTAATATAGACATATTATTAGAGTGCTACTAATGGGTAGTTTCTAAACATATGTTTCATGTCATTATATCCATGTGCGAATTTACTAGATGTATTTTTTGTATACAGTTGTAAATATCATATAAATAAAAAAAAAAAAAAAAAATTAAAGTGGATTTAATTTAAAAATGATCAAACACTTGATGGTTGACCGTGGTATATTATTGATTAAGAAGATGGTCCGGGGTGGCGGTCATAAAAAAGAATTAAATAGTAAAAGAATTTAAAGCTAATGTTCCGACTATGCAAGAAAACTGGAGTTCAGCTCCACAACTCCCTGAAGAAGACCTCCCCATTTACGTCGAAACGTTGGCTTTGAATAAAATATTTTTTTTTCTTATTATTTTAGTATTTTTATGACTTTCACCTCAGACTACCTTCTTGATAAAAATTATTAATAATTTCATTAACAAAAAAATGTTTTTTATATAAAATTATTTTAAAATATATAATTTAATTTTTCTAGAGAGGTGCCAAACCTTTCTCGATCCTCAGTTGTTGAAAACCGGATTCCGAAATTTTTCACATTCGCAGTACTTTTCCTTTATATTTAATGTCAATGTAAAAATATATTGTAAAAGTATTATTAGGTTTTATATCAAGTAATCAAAAAATAACTTTGTCGGGTCCTATCGACGTTCTATTGCGACGAAGTGGGAGAGGGGAGGGGGAGAAGGCTTGTCAGAGATTGCGTAACCTTCTTAAAGGCGTTGATCGTTTGGCGCCTCAAGCGTCAGCGACTGCCATCTCCAATTTTTCGAAAATATTATCTTCGTTCAAAAGAAACATTTATTTATTTTTTTTTTTTTACGCCTGTTGACTTCGACTTTTTAAGCCATGAGTCTTCTTCCGGGGCTGTTATAGACGACAGTAGTGATCGTTTGGTTCTCTCTTAAGGGGACCCTACACGGTCAATCGGAATTGCACTAATGACGTTCCGAATTGTCATAGTGAAGTCGTAGGTAGTGAATGAAGTACTGATGGAGGTGCGCTGCGGATTTCCGAACATCCGGAAATCAAAGGTTCATTCACAAGAAGTGGAGGGGGGGCTGAGGTAAAAGTAGTGGGGAGACTAACCATACTGCTGGATAGGTTAGGTTACCTAGGCCTCACAACCATTATAAATTTATGATTTTCATTATATGTAAATAGTTAAATAATTTTTCATATCCCTTGTTTATAATTTTAAACCATCTTCAACTATTTCTTTTAAATAGTCAAGTGGGCAACAAATTAAAAAAAAAATGAGGAAACTTCTCAATTTACTTTAGGAAAAAAAAAAAACTTGAACGTTGTGTATATTTATCAGTTCTTTTCCCATTTTCCTCAACAAATTTATTGTTTTCGAAATACCTTTCCTTAATTTTTGTAAGTAGTAGACTTATATTTTACTAACTTTTGTCAAAACGATTTTCTTTGAGACTAAACTTAGTACTAGATAGGTTAGTTTACCTAGGTCTCGTTATTAAGTAAATAATTTCATAAAAGTAAATATTTGTTTATATCCCTAGTCTATATTATTATTAACCATTTTCAACTATTTTTTCTTTAAATAGTCAAGTAGGCAATAAATTGGAGAGAAAACAAAAGTGGAAACTTCACATAAGTAATGATTGAAGTCATTGTGTAAGGGTCTTCATGATCAAAGCGATAGCGGGCAATCTTGGCACTTCCTGTGACGTTCATTCATGAATTACCGTGTAGGGTTCCCTTTAGGTACTTGTTAAATAGCTGGTAGGGTCGAAACCTCCCTTGTTAACTCATATTGTTTCACGTAACCTCTCTTTTTATCTCCTCTAACCTAAGTTATTCCATTGTTTATTTTTTGTTCCTTGTGTAAGCTGTAAGTTAGTGTTATTTTCGTAAAATTATTTTTGTAACAGGGGATGTTGTTACATTGTGGTAATTGCCGTCTTCAGAAGAAGAGGCTATCAAATATTATATGCACATATGTTGTTTAAGTGGTTTTTTATTATTTCATTTATTTTTGTCTATTTTTTGCCTATTTTTATTATTTCATTATTTATATGTTGTAATGTTTTTTCATTATACATGTATAATTTTTTCGTCTATTTAATATATATCTTGTAAAATAAAAGTATTTTTTTATTATTACATTTGTTTTTGTTTATAATTTCAATAATATGAATATAATACAACAAATATGAATACTAAGATATCATCAGTGTTAAGGTTATAAACATTGGCAAATATCAGTCGGACCCGACCAGGTATTTAACAAGTACCCTCTCTTCTTCGAGATATCCAGGGAGCACGTGCTTTACTAACCGGACGAGATCGCATTTCACTCCCTCTTCATCAGGAACTTTCCTGAAGGATCATAGGCAATCTTTTGTTCAATCTAGAATTCCTAGAAGGTTAATATTTGCTGTGCCGAATGGTAAGCGTCCGAGGGGTAGACCGAAGCGAAGGTGGGAAGATTGCATTAAAGCCGATCTGAAGGGACTGGGATTGGACGGCGAACGGTGGAGGGAGGTTTGTAATAAGCGATTGGTGGTGTCGGCACTTATTCTATATTTCAAGCCAATGTAAAAATATATTGGTGGTAGCGACGAACCTTCGGGTTCGCTAAGCCTTTTTATTATTATTATTATTTGTTCAATCTTCCGGCCACTATTTTATGGGAGAGAGGGTTATCAGCCTTATACCCAACCCCTAACCCGGAGCTATGGTTTAAGACACAGAGGTCGGTCACCTCACTATGAATCTCCTGGTCCCCCTGCGGTAATCGAACCCACGCAGTAGTGGTCTAAGTAGTCGAGTAGAGTCTGCACTTATTAATTTTAATTTATTATTAATTATTTACAAGAAATAGGTTTCCGAAATTTAAAAAACTATAAAAATGTCAGCCGATAAGTTAGTCTGAATAAAGTGACTCCTTTAGTATACTTTCGAGTTAGGCCCCAAAACATTTTCTTTTCTTTATATTTTTTTTTATTTTAATTTTCTGGAGAATTTACTGCATGTATGAAAATTGAAAGGATATTAAAAAGAAAATTGGATTCATCAAAATCGTTATAGCCGTTTTCTCACTACAGAAGAGAAAAACACGTTATTCTCTTAATACTTAGGGAGCACCCATTTTTTGTTGGGAGGGCAGTTTATATTATGTATAAAACTTTTTTTTTTTTCTACCAAGGGATATATTTGAAAATATATTAACACGGATTTGAACTTATATATGTTTACTTTTATAAATAGAGGTCTAAAGCAGTGGGATGAACTCACCATTCTCGGATGCTCCAAATTTGCCGCGGGAAATGTGATAAAATTGTTATGTAAAAATAGAAAGGTGCACATGAATAAACCATATATAATCAATATATACATATACATCTTTTCTTTTTTTTCAAATTGTAATATAGTGGGAACCATGCGAGTTGGAGAGATTAAAAGAAAGGAATCAAATCGATTCATAAAATGCATTCTGCTTGGCTCTACTGTATGTTCCAAATTAATTCTTAATATATTTATTATCTTATCTATATTTAACATCTCTAGCACTAATTTGTGATTGTTTCAACCTATTTAAATTATCACCTGCTCGCCTAAAAACCTAAGAAGACCTCTTTTTTTCGGAAAGAAACCACAAGACTGCGAAGAAACCGATCAGTGACTATATTTGGGTTCCATCGGCGTCGAATTTCGTCGGTGTCGATTTTACTTCGGTTAATATGCACAAAAAATTTGCAAGATATTCAACCGTTTATTTATTATCTACAGACAACATTTTAATTACCCGACTATGACAAAGCTATAAGAATGGTTATATTTAATTTTCCTTTTTTACGATTTCTTACCATTCTGACGATTTGGTGGGTTTGGTAAATGAATTGGTTTTTTCAACACTTTTAAAATTTAGATTTGTTTTTGAAAAAAAAAAAAATTGTACCATTTGATTTATTGGGCGTTTTCACAGGTGAAACGCTATTTATTTCAGTTTCCATAAAATTCGATTTAGGTTTACTTTGGAAACTGGGACTCAAATAATACATCACGGAAGTATTAATATTTTAGACAAATGTTTGGAATTCTAGCAAATTTCAGATATATTTATAACTAGCTGATGTATGTCGTTGACGGGTGTATAGTTGAAATTTGAGAATCGTTTTTTGAGATGAATTTTGTATTATGCGGATAGGAGGGTCCAAATTCAATTTCATAAAATTGGGTCGGTAGGGAAGAGGGGGTTTGTTTTGAAATTTTTTATGGCGTGGCTTATAGAAGTCAAGGTTTCACAATAGTCATAACAAAAACTTTATTATTCGGTTATTTGTTTTATCACACAACTAAACCAACCACCACCGATCCATTAAAATTCGTTAAGTGTTTAATTTTCATTTATGATGAAGCGAGGAGACTGTGGAGTTGATTAATTAATCAAAAACAGTTGTAGTCTATCGCTGGCAAAATAACCAAAATAACATTGCACATTGAGTTGCCTACATCCGTGTAAAATTAGAACTTGATCTGAATATTGTGGCGGGCGGGGTGAAATTTTT
The DNA here is from genome assembly GCA_928085145.1 of Nezara viridula. NCBI lineage: Eukaryota > Metazoa > Arthropoda > Insecta > Hemiptera > Pentatomidae > Nezara > Nezara viridula. The sequence continues at coordinate 162,260,419 of OV725080.1, forward strand.
AGAGTTTTTATCCCCGATTTCCGGCTACTCCATTTGGTTAATCCTATAAATGGATACGACAATATTTGTTAGGCTCAGAAAGTTTAATTGAATGACACTTTGAACGGGAAGATCGGACAAAGTTGAAAAATGAGTGTGTTTTATTCGACAAGGAAACCTAACTTTAATGTCAAAATTTCAAAAGTCTACCATTAACCATTGCCGAGCTAACCCCTGACAAAATTTCGTTGCAATGCGGACATACAGACAGACAAAATTTTTAAAAAGTGGATTTGGTGTCTTCAATGTATGAAACGGAAAGATATCATAAAACGGGTTGATTCTATTCAATGTACAGACAAAATCTTTATATTATTTATATAATAATTTAATAATAATAATAATAATAAGGCTTAGCGAACCCGAAGGTTCGATGCCGACACCACCAATCGCTTGTTACACACCTCCCTCCACCGTTCGCCGTCCAAACCCAGTCCCTTCAGATCAGCTTTAATGCAATCTTCCCACCTTCGCTTCGGTCTACCCCTCCGACGCTTACCATTCGGCACAGCAAATATTAACCTTTTAGGAATTCTCTCGTTACTAAGCCCAACAACTTTACAAGCCCATTTGATTCGCCGCGATGAAATTACCTCAATTATATTACACGGATATGGCTCACGCAATTCGGCGTTGTGTAACCGTCTGAACTCTCCGGTTAACTCATCCTTCTTCGGTCCGAATAATCTACGCAATACTTTATTTTCAAAAACCTTAAGACGCTGCTCATCCCTTAATGTAAGCGGCCAAGTTTCGCATCCATAAAGAACTGTAGGCAAGATAATTGTTTTATAGATTCTAATTTTTAAGTTTCGGGACAAGAGGCGCGAACTAAGTAGTTTTGTCACAGAAAAATAACAAGCATTCCCCGCCTTCAGTCTAACCTTAATCTCTTCTTCAATTTCGTTTTTTCTAGTTATCGTAGAACCTAGATACCTAAATTTATCTACCTGTTCAAACATATTACCATCTATATCGATATCACCTGTAGTATCGCCATTTTTGCAGCTAACCATATATTTTGTTTTATCCACGTTTATTTCGAGTCCTAGTTCTTTACCGGCTTTCATTAACGTTGTCGTATTTAGTTTTATAGTTTCAACGTCTTCGCTTAACAGTACCAGATCATCAGCATAGCCCAGCACGGATGTTGTCCCGCCCAGATCCAACCTTTTCTCGGTACGCATTACCTCCCTAATGGCATGTTCTAATGCCAAATTGAACAGGACAGGCGAAAGAGAATCCCCCTGTTTTAAGCCCGAACGAACCTCAAATTTTTCGGACAAATTATTACCGATTCTAACTTTATTGAGTGTCTCCGTCAAGCACATCCTGACTAGATTTACTAGTTTTTTTGGAATTCCCTGCTCGATTAGAATATTATACAGTTTCTGGCGGTCAATAGAATCGTAAGCCTTTTTAAAATCTATATACAGCTGGTGAACAATACCGTTATACTCCAATTTTTTCTCTAATATTTGCCGTAAAGAAAATATTTGATCAATAGTCGAACGATTCCGTCTAAATCCGCATTGGTAGTCTCCGATAATTTCCTCGGCGTATTCCGTGATTCGACTGGTTAAGATTACAGTGAATATTTTATAACATACCGGAAGGAGTGAAATTCCTCGATAGTTATTACAATCCGTCCTCGGACCCTTTTTGTGAATCGGAATAAGAATAGATTCTTTCCATTCTTCAGGTAATTTCTCGTTCACCCAGATCTTTTCAACCAAGCGATGTATTTTAGAAACTCCAGCTTCCCCGCATGCCTTAATTAGTTCAGTAGGAATATTATCGATTCCCGCTGCTTTATATGATTTTAATTTACCGATAGCTACTTCAACTTCCTCTTTACTTGGTCCTTCTATCAACGGTTCAGCACTCTGGTACTCAGAAGGAGGACACAGATCATAATTTCCCGTATTTAAAATATTGTCAAAGTGGTCCTTAAACTTATTCAATATGTCAACCGGATCGGTCAGAATATTGTTATTATCATCCCTAATTCCAGACGTTACGGGCCCTACATATTTACGTGATCTGTTTATACCTTTGTACATGTCTCTTACGTTATTTTCGATTCTATTAGTTTCTATTTCAATTATTTTATTTTTGAGATACTCCCTTTTTTTATTTTTGAGCAATTTTGTCGTTTCGTTCTTTGAGATTCGGAAGTATTCCAGATTGTCTTCGCTAGGATTATTTAGAGCTTTTAATTTAGCGGCTTTCCTTTTTTCGCACATGTTTAAGCAATCTTCATCAAACCACGGTTTGTTATTCTTATTTTCCTTTTTTCCTAGACACGAGTTACCGACCGCTTTAATATTATCCCTGATCTCTACCCATAACTTGTCAATATCCTCGTGGTCCTCGTCAGGAAGCTCTAAAGCTTCAAACCTATTCTTAACATCTAGCTCGAATTGGTTTCTAATTGATGGATTTTTAATTTTTCCAAATTAAAATTCTCAAAATCGAAACGGTTTTCTTTTCTCTTTTTTATATTAAGTTTTTGTCGAAGTTTCGCGATTACTAATTCATGATCCGACCCACATTCTGCTCCGCGATAAGACCGTACATTGATTATACTGCTTTGCCAGCTGTGTTGTATCAAGACATGATCGATTTGATTTCGTGTTTGCGAATCCGGTGATGTCCAAGTATATTTATGAATATCCTTACGTTTGAACGTCGTACTTTTAATTACCAGGTTTTTCGAGATGGCAAAGTTTATCAGACGGATCCCATTATCATTACTATATTCGTGCAAACTTTCTTTACCAATCGTCTGAATATAAACTTCTTCCCTTCCTACCTTTGCGTTCGCGTCACCTACAATTATTTTCATGTAGTTTCGCGGTAGTTTATCATAAACCCATTCGAGTTTATCGTAAAATTCACTTTTGACTTCATCGTCACTGTCTTCGGTCGGACAATGTATGTTTATTAATGCGATTTTAAACCAACGTCCCTGAAATGTAGCTACCGAAATTCTATCACTAAAGAATTGTACGTCCCTCAAAGCGGATAGTAATCTACTCCTAATTAGAAACCCGGTACCTAAACAATGATTCCCGCTTCCTCCGTACCAAATAGTGTACTTTCCTTCCCTCATCGAGCCCTCCCCTGGCCAGCGAACCTCTTGCAGAGCCACGACATCCAAATTGTACCCATTTACCTCATTCGCGACCGATTTTAGCCCCCCTGCTGTGTTTAAACTCCTTACGTTCCACGTACCAATATTTAAATCCCTATATTTCAACTTGCGGCATGAATCCCCTAAAGCAGTCCCCACCCGGAGACCCGAACGGGGGACTAGTTTACCTCCGGATAATGAGCGTTTTACCTTAGGGAGATCCATGACTTTTTGTGGTGTTTGGTGAACTAAAGATATGTGAGTAGGGCGTTCAATCCTACGTCACACCCTCCAGCAAGTCTGGTGGGCCCCTACCTCCAGCAAGTCTGGAGGTCCCCTCCCTCCAGCAAGTCTGGAGGGCCCCTCTCATTGTTGGTCAGCGAGTCCATCGGACTTAGCCGGGAGGAACTTCCAAGGAATTTCCACCGACCATCCCCACATCCGCCACCCGTGGGACGCTCCCCATACGCGGTAATGAGCCCGCGCGAGGTAATATTATTTATATAGATTTAAAATTTAATTTAAAAGAAGAGACAACAATTTTTTTTTTTTTTACTTTCCTACCGCTACTAGGTAAGAAAAGTATTGCGATCGTGTCAAATTTCCGATGTGCGCTTTTAACTGATTTTTACGTTTCAGAGTCCTCTGAGTCCGAAAAAACACATTTTCAACCATTGGTCTGTCTGTCCCAAGTTTGTCTAGGAAACGAGTGCACCTATTTTATTATTATTATTTTTTTTTTAAGATTTTGACGTTGGCGAAAACTTAATGGGAGAGGAAAGAGAGAGAGAAAGATAGCTGTCCAATAAAAACAGAGAGGGTGTGAGAATAATGTCCCCTTCGCCTTCCCCCCGAATATTTAACACAAAAATAAAATCTAAATCAATAACAATTAATCTACACGAATGAATAATACATGTAAACTAAAATCTATCAAGGAAATAGCAAAAGTCAAGATATAGCTAAGCTTAGGCCCAGAAGTAGCTAATAAGTGTTTTACGAAGAAGAACAGAGGCAGGGATACCCACGTACTGTGCATTTTCTTTTTTGACCGAATCTCCAAACTATAGATTTAGGTTTGGATGCTGTTCAACAGAGAGAGAGTTATAATGGCGGCTTTTTTTTTCCAACTCCCAAGGATTATACAAAAATAATGATTTAAAAAACATTTTTTGTATTCTAATGATCATTATTTAATGATGAAGGATATATTTCAGTCTTGCCCTGAGGGTTAGAAGAAAAAAAAAACGGATTTATTAAAATCAGAATAAATATGCTATGATATTAGGTTCGAAATATAATTAATGGTTCCAACAAAATATAGTTTATTATTAATACCTAAAAAAAATCTATGGATCTAAATCATAAAAAATAAAAAACTAAGATATGTGCTTTAGACCACACGATAAAACTTAAAACCTCATGGCGAGATTAATAATATGAAACATCAATTGTAGCTCATTAAAAAGAGGATAAATTACTGAACATTTCCCTCAATTACAGAATGCAGATCTGATTTTTAGTTTCTAAGATATTTAGATCCATATATTCTATCTAGTGTTGTCCAAATGCGAGAACGAGACGATTCTTGGTCTTGCAGTTACTTATTAGCTTATTACTATAGAGATATTACTGTAATTTTTTTAGATAGGAAAAACATAACCAACCCCGAATGAAAAATTAGAGGAGTTAAATTCATAAGTATATGGGTTATACCGATTCTTGACATATAGTAACTAAGATTGTCGAATATTAATAACTATTTTTCCTTAATTTTTATTTTAAAAAATCGATTTTTTTTACCAGTCCTGATCTTGGTCTTACAACAGTTAGGCGGCCTTATTTAAAAAAATAGATAAAATAAAATTACTTATTCATGATAGATATATGCTTAAGATGTTACAGTTCATTTTTCGTCAGTGCTGATATTCTCCCGGTTCCAGATTCTTGTATGGCTATGACATTTATTCTGTTACTTCGATTGGGGATCGAACTTGGGATGGGAAAACCCTCCTGGGGTAAACTTAGCCTCTATGAAGTGGGTACTCTAAACTAATAGCCCTGGAGCCAGGACCCAAAAATCGACCTGATCGCAGGCGAAGGTTTGATAGTAAATTAAGAAAGTGTTTGTTATTCTAAGTAAAATGAACATTGTCTGCCGTTTCAGAGCCGCTGCTTTAAAAAATGGCGGCTGATTTAAAGAATATCAGGCCAATAATTTAAGGATCGAAACGGGAAATCCATTGCGAAAAATGTGACATGTAAAAAACAAAATTAGACATGTAAAAAACAAAATTGCTAACGCGGGCCACCAAGAGAAAACTTTGTACAGCCAAAAAAGTCTGATATTTTTGGGGTTTTCACCTATAACTCCTAAACGATGCATCAAAGCGAAAAATGTATTCTTTAGAAAATTAAAGAACGTTAAATTTTGTGTCCAACGTAAACTTTAAAATTTAGTTATGCGGTAATGTATAAAACCACGGGCAACCAACGCTGATTTTAACCAAATTGGTCAAAAACTGAGGCAAATGACTATAAATGGTCCCCCTAAGATAAAGAAACCCATAGAACCAAACTTGTAGGGCATCAAATTTTTCGTGTACCGAGTACCAACTAATTTAACGTAGGTCATTTGCTGTGAACGAAATCGGTAATCCCCCGATAGTTAGAAATTAGTAATGAAGGTAAAACGTGATTTTACTTCAACAGTATGGGTGTCTATTCTACTGAGTTAGTTTTGTTTAGAATCTATTACATGCAGTATAAGCCTCTTTACCACTTTTCAACAGCAAAAGATTTTGGTAAACGATGTGTCGAAAGATACCGAATTTTATAAAGGAATAACGAATCCCGATTTGAGATATATAATTGGCCTACAATAAAAATTTCAGTAGTCAGTAGACGCATAATTTGATGCTCGACAACTTTGAATCTATGGATTTTTCGCCTTTGGAAATTCATTTCCAAGTTACAGGACCATTTATGGTAATTTGTCTCAGTTTTTGACAAATTTGTTAAAAATCAGTTTGACCGTAGTTTTACTCCTTACCGCGTTACCAATTTTTAAAGTTTATGTACTCATTGGACGCAAAATTTGACGTTCTTTAATTTACTAAAGAACATATTTTTCGCTTTGATGCATCTTTTAGGAGTTATAGGTGAAAACCCCCCAAAATATCGAAAATATCTGACTTTTTTGGCTGTAAAAAGTTTTCCATTGGTGGGTGGCCCGCGTTAGCAATTTTGTTTTTTACATGTCTAAACCCATATATACAAGTTAAAAACTTATTATTAAATAAAAAGAAATGATTGGCCTAATATTCTTTAAATCAGCCGCCATTTTTGAAAGCAGCGGCTCTGGAACGGCAGACGGTATTTTTACTTAGAATAACATAAACTTTCGTAATTAGCAATCAAACCTTCGCCTGCGATGAGTTCGATTTTTGAGCGCTGGCTCCAGCGCTATAATGGAAAAACACGATGCTTGAGCGCGACCTCAGACAAATCACAACCTTACACGATCGCTGACTAAGAAACAGTTCTTCCTTACAAAGTGCTGAATCCATAGTGATACAACTTTTTTCTCTTTTTTTCCTAACCCATAACTACAAACTATTGATACATATATACTTGGAAGATATCCAACAAGACTTCTTCTGACATACCCTTGATGATGGCATCGCCGACGAAGAGCTGTCCGGTCTGGTCTGCCGCCTGCTCCTTGAAGATCCTGGAGATGAGGATGGGCAACTTGTGCTCCGCGCCGCCCTTGATGCTCAGTCCGAGGCCGCCCACCTTCTGCCGCGTCACGCCGACGATACGAACCTGCGAATTGGAAATAAAGAATACAAAATAATATTTAGATGTCAGGTTAAAAAATATAATAATTAATAAACATAAAGAAACTGGAGATTTTAACTCTAATTCCATAGAGCGAAAAAATGCAATGATTTTCTTAGACTTAAAAAAAAAATCATTTATTTAAGTAAATTGACAACTGTATAAAAATAAAACCAGTAAAAATGCACACATTAGAAATAATGACATTGACTTGAAGGGATACTGCCCATTAGTAGTACTCTCTATTTAATTCTAGGTAAGAAGATCACGAGGCCACCTTCTTTTTAGACACCTAGGAGGATTATCAGGAATTGAGGAAGAAGTAAGGCTGGAAACAAGTGACTGGAGTATTTCATGAAGGAATAGGTATCTGGCTCGGGCTAAATCAGCGACATATGGAACATTGAGGATTTTCCGAAGGATATTGGATTGCAAGGATTGGATACGAGAGGAGGATGTACATACATTATTATTATTTAAAGGAAGGAGATGGTCTGGGGTTGCGGTCATAAATAGGCTGAATAGTGGTAAAACTATTTAGCCTATTTATGACCGCCACCCCGGACCATCTCCTTCCTTTATAATGCAACGGTCAACTATTAAATATTCAATTATTATTATTTACTTTGAAGTATCGATCAGTAAGGTATGAACGGATAATGAGAAAGTAAGTAGGTGTTAGGAATTTACGGAGTTTGTACAGTAGTCCCGGGTGCCAAACTCTATCAAACGCCTGGTCAACTTCGAGAAATACTCCCGTACAGTAGATTTTGGACTCCAATGCAGATTCTTAGATTTAAAATGTAAATAGGTTTTCTTAGCTCCGATATTTAGGAGTCCACCTGGACAAACGTTCAACTTGAAATCCTCATACCAGACTGAAACGTTAAAACTAGACAAACCCTCTAAGCTTCCAATTAATTACAAAAGACTCATATACATGACTATAATTGGGCCTATTTCAACTTACGACATTGAGCTATGTGGCTCCACTAAACCATCGAATTCCTCTTGCATCCAATCCTTACAATCCAAAATCCTTCGTAAAATCCTCAACGCTCCTTACTTTCTTATAAATAAAATCCTCCCTAACGATCTTAATGTTTTATATGTTTCCGATTTGGCTAATCCAAATAACTATCCTTCCATAATAAACTTTAGAATCATCCAGACTCTCTCGTTTCTGACCTTGATTCCTGATAACCTAGGCGTCTGAAAAGCGTCAGTTTCTTAAAAAATTTTATCCTATCTACTTATTCATTAATCACATTTATTTCATCCATTCTTCAGATTTTCAGGCACTAGGAAGTAATTATTATACCTCCATTTTTCTCTTGATGTCCAATGTTATAAAGGGCAATGTCCAAATAAGCTTTTTAAATTAAACACATTATTATAAGTGAACAATGCACTAGATCCATGCTGCCTGTTATCACAATGTCTGAGCTAAAACGGTCAGTAATGATTGAACGTGTAGTCATCATGATCAAAGCGACCCCAAGCAATATTTGTCATTCTTGCGACTTTCATTCACGAATGATCGTGTTAGGTCCGCTATCCCTTTGGTGTCAATCTCGCAATGCCCATCCCACCAACCAACTCAGTCTAATGGATATCACCATGGATTATGGCTGCTCAAGAGGGGTACGAGAACCTATTATCTTTTCCCAAAAAAGACTTCCAAATCTCTGGGAGACTACTGACATCATGAAAAACCACATCGATAAACACGATTAAAGACTCGAGGCAACGTCATCACTGCAATGCACGATCCGTTTGAATTGCCCCCAGTATACGTTATCTGCGTAAGAGTTGTAATTGGTGCCCCGAGATACTCCCAAGTGTCTCACCACTACACTGAGTTAAAGTGGCTCTTTCCCTCCTTTCGAAGACGATATTTCCTAGGTACGTTCCTCTATCAAATCATCAACAACCAACGTCCTTCTTACGCCTACAACCTTCTCCAATCCAAGTCCTCAGTCCACTCCTTTTCCACAAGATCTCGACCTTCCGACCTTTACATTCCTTCTCACACATCTGCCTCGTTCCAAAACTCGTTTATTGCTCACTCTGAGAATTTCTATAATTCTTTTTCTATTCCAATTTCTATCTCAAAAAACAGTCAGACACCCTCCCTGCTAACCTTTTATGTAAATTTACATATTATTCAAAATGATTCACATAATGATATATTTACATATAATTCATCACTTAAATACTTACTATCAGATTCGTCTTATTTTTTCTGCAGAAACACAGAGTTAATTGCAAAGAAGATTGTAATGTATTTATTATTTTTTTTTTTTAAAGTGTATACTTATTTTTTACCACTGTACATAGTTTTAAGAGTCTTGGCATGGTTTCAAATGTTTTGTATGTAGATTTTTATTATTTTGTACATAGTCTGTTTAACTAATATTTTTGTACTTTTTTGTTATTCTAAAGGGATTTCGTCCCAGAATAACATTATTTTCTATTCTATTTTGACGGGCCTCCTATCAGAGAGAGAGTGAACTGTCACTAAATTTGCGCTGTCACCCATCCAACTATTTACTACACTCGACATTACTTAACTTTGATAATTATTGTATATGCCTCATTCACTAGGCCATTCCAGACCCCTGAATGAAGGTCAATAATAAATAAAAATCAAATACATAACATATATTAACTAATATATCTCAAATACATAATATATCATAAATAAATAAATATATAATGACCCTGGAATCGGAGGGGGTCGGCCTGACGTTGTGGTTGGGCGGGGAACTCTCTTCCTTCTGCAGCTTCAAGATCTCCATCGACAGCTGCAGCCTCATTGGTGTGGGCCTAGTCTTCCCATCGCTCACCTTCACCATCCCGCATCTCACCTGAGGAACAACAACAGTTCGTTGTTAATAATAAATAAATTAAATAATGTTAATAAGTTAAATAAATTTTAAAAATAAAGCACTATTCTCAATTTATCATCCTTAACTAACACACCTGCCATCTACAAATTACTAATAAATGCTTCATGAACATATAATACAGAGGTACGAGGTACTACGAAAACCTTAAACACCAACAAAATTCAATGTTTTAGAGGAAGAAATATTGAAAATTAGCCATTTAAGCCCTGTGAGAGGACATCAATGAGAATATAACCTATATTATATTAAAAACTGCTTGATTTTACACTGATCAAATGATTTTAGTCAAAATAATTAGGGGCCTAAGATGACGAAATAGAAAAGAACTTTAAAATTAATTTTACAAAATAAGAGAGAGTAGAATTGATATTTCCAGCTACAGAATCAATATTCATATTTCAGAAATGTTTATTATATCGACTATAGACATTTCAAGTTCGATATTTTGAAGGTATCGATAGTTATAGGCCGATCTTAATATCGATATAGGGCCTTCTATATCCCATCTCTATATTGGATATCCTGGACTCCCTGACCACATCATCACCCGGGCAGCTCTTCCCACTGACCGCTGGCCTTTCTCATCCTAATAAGTTAAATCAGATCCTAAGAACGATCTCGAACACTTTCCCCAACCAGATCCGACGCCTAACCGTATCAGACCTAACCATATGATATAAGGTGCCGCAGGAAATTTCTCCTGGGAAAGATGATGAAATTACGTGAGAACTGCACACGACTGCACTGAGCAGTTCCTTGACTGTCTAAACGGAACTACACTCAAGAAATGTCGTGAACACATGAAAAATTTCCTCGTATTAAATAATATTAAAACATATTTTGAGGGAGTTTAGGAATTAATTTAACATTCCCTTCCTACAATAAGATATATTTGTTTAAAAAAAGAATCCTAAAATAAATAAAAAGAATCACTAACATTGGGTCCTCCCGTTCCTCGCCGTTAAGGCTATACGTGGTTTTCCCAGGCCAGGGAGTGTGGGCGGGGATTTAAAAGACTCCCTCGGCACCGGGATGCGAAATTATTTTTATATCATTTGGTTGATATATCAGCTTGCCGGGCAACGGCGGTGCTGTGCACACGCGTTAGCCCATTTGGCCACCCTGCCCAATCTACATCACTAACATGACATCAGACTATTTTTAAACAAATCCTCTCAAAGAATATTAATATTTTTTCCTTGGTCCATTAAAATATTCCATTTAACATAATAGACCAAATTTGTGTACAAATTTTAAACGCTGACTGGAAAGATAATAAAGACAAAATAAAAAAGGCTATCATGAGATTTTCTAAATGATTAAAAAAAATAAAATGTAGGAACAAACAAATGCTTTTTAGAAATAATAGAGTTAATAAATAAGTCAGTAAAAAAAGTGTAGTAGAATAGTAAATGTAATATCTTTAAAGAGGGAGGAATTATTAAATATACCAAAACTAATAGACTTATCTTTTTTAATAATTGTTCGATTTTTTTTTCTAGTTAATTACTGTGGGTACAATCAAGAAAAATTGATTACTTTTGAGTTATTCGCAAATAAAGTTTTATTTTCCTTCAAAACTTTTTTTACAGATATTCAGGAGGATAGAACTATTTTTTGCACGTGAAGGATAAGAATATCTTCAAAATGAGTGGTCAAACATTGGATTTGGTAAAAAATTGACGAAGTTATAGCGTACGGACAAAAAAACACCTTTTAGAAATAATATGTAGGATTAAGTTCACTTAAATTGTTACCACAACCAGTATGAGAAATTACTTAAACTGAAATAAACGTGACCGAGTGATGCATGGACTCGGCATAGAGAGAGAATCCTGGAAGATATCCAAGAGATTTCGAGGAAGCCCTGGAGGCTGCTGGAGTGTCAAACCGAGATAGGACAGTTATCTGATGTTCGCCGAACGAGGACAGCGGATTATCCGAGACTTCGCCGACAGATCTGGATCAGCAACTGTCCTAAAACACTGTGTCTGTGCGAGGTGTTTGCTTCTATCCCGGATTGAGGAGAAAGTGGAATGGAATTTTAACAGCTTCATTACAACATGGCGATTAAACATACAAGAGTATTCACTTTGAATTGATAACAATACTTTAGTATAAATGTTCTTCATTAGTAGGATAATATAGTGTGGTGCTGTGCGTGCCTCACATAACTTTCACTTACTACTTGACTTAGAGAAGAAATAAGTATTTTAATACACAAGGAACTGAAAGTAAACATTATAGACGGTATAACACATTCACAAAAACAATTAATTATTACTTTCCTACCAATACTAGGTAAGGAAAGTATTGCAATCGAGTCAAATTTCCGACATGCGAGTTTCGACGAATCTATACGTTTCAGAACCCCTTGAGTCCGAAAAACACATTTTTAGCCATTGATCTGTCTTTCTGTCTGTCTGTTTGTCTGTACCAACAGACACACAAGGAACTACTGAACCGATTTTTTTTATTTTGTAGGGTTTTGACAGAAATTCGGTGCTCCATGCGCAATAGCTTGCACGCAATAAATGAAAAACATGTTTTTCTGTAGACTGTAGCGGAAAAACGGCTTTAACAATTTTGATGAAACTTTCCTATAGTGTTTTAAGTATTGTTCTTTCAATTTTCGTATATAGACTAAATTCCCGAAAAAAATCAAGAAAAAAAGTTATAAAGGAACGAAAAATGTTATGGGGCCTAACTCCCTAAGTATATATTGTATGGTAAAATTTATAATAAAACTTTTGAAAGGTAATTAAATCACCAACAAAACAAAAAAAAACAATCATCGGAATAGAACCAGTATTAGCAATGATTCAGCTTATTCTACTTTTTACACATTTTTTTAACTTATTACTTTCGTACCTATACTAGGTAAGGAAAGTATTGCAATCGGGTCAAATTTCCGACGTGTGGTTTTCGACGGATCTATACATTTTGAGCCTGTCGTTTGAAAGGTAATGAAATTCCCTACAAAGCCATATAAAAATCGTTCATGGACAACTATTAACGGAGTTACAGCTATTCATTTTCCAATGTAAGATTATGGTTTCATATCCTGGTGTCAGAAAGGGGTGAATGAGAGGATAAAGATGACTAAGTGAAAATAAGAAAATCTGTTTCCCGCATCACACAATCTTCACTATTTCCTCAACTTCTTACAGAAATTATTGTTTGACAATACTAAGTTATGCCAACAAGTTTTTGGTCAGCAATATTAGGAATTATCGAAATTTTTACGCTGATCTACCTTAAGCCGGTTTACATTGCCTTAGTTTATCAAATAAATCGTACTCAAATCTTATGTTTGATCAATTTTCAGGAAACTTTATCTAGTTTAATTCTTTTTTGTTTCTTCATCAATATATGTAAAGAAATAAAAACTTTTCTGAAATAGGTAGGAATGTCATGTGAATGGACATACCAGATTTTATTTTTCTTGTACACTGAATCTATTAAATTTATATGTTAACGTCACTGCATTTCGTTTTGCACCTGTCACCGACTTCTAAAGCTCAAAACCTTTATTATTAAAATAATTACCATTACCACGCCTGCGAATTTACAATTTGATGTATTTTTAACAGGCGTGATTATGAATAATAAAGATTAGAAAATAAATTCACAACTTATTTTCAAGTAAGGAATTATACCTCACTTCTAGTTACACATCGGGTGTAACAATACTATCTTTTTTATGAAACGTATATATTAAGAAAAATATCTGGTGTGTCCACGCACACGGCTTTCCTACCTATTTCAGAGCTTTAGAAGTCGGTGACAGGTGCAAAACGAAATGCAGTGACGTTAACATATAAATTTAATAGATTCAGTGTACAAGAAAAATAAAATCTGGTATGTCCACCCACACGGCTTTCCTACCTATTTCAGAAAACTTTTTATATCTTTACATATATTCATGAAGAAACAAAAAAGAATTAAACTAGATAAATTTTCCAAAAAATTAATCAAACATGAGATTTATTTGATAAACTAAACCGGCTTCAGGTAGATCAGTGTAAACAATTCAATACTTAATAATATTGATGATCAAAAACTTTTAGGCATAACTTAGTATTGTCAAACAATAATTTCTGTAAAAAGTAGAGGAAATAGTGAAGATTATGTGATGCGGGAAACAGATTTTCTTACTTTCACTTAGTCATCTTTATTCTCTCATTCATACCTTTCTGACACCAGGATATGAATCCGTAATCTTACATTGGAAATTGAATAGCTGTAACTTCGTTAACAGTTGTCCAAAATAAACGATTTTTATATGGCTTTGTAGGGAATTTCATTACCTTTCAAAAGTTATATTATATATTTCACCGTATAATAAATACTTAAGGAGTTAGGCCCCCTTACCTTTTTCTTTTCTTAATAACTTTTTTTCCTGAATTTTTTTCGGGAATTTAGTCTATATTCGAAAATTGATAGAACATTATAGAAAAATTTCATCAAAATCGTTAGAGCCCTTTTTGCGCTACAATCTATAGAAAAACATATTTTTCATTTATTGCGCACGGGGCACCGAATTTCTGTCATAGGCATCAGTAGTCAAAATCCTGCAAAATAAAAAAAGAAGCAACAAAATCGGTTCAGTAATTCCCGAGAAAATCTTGGCACCAACAGACAGACAGACAGAAAGACCAAAGGCTAAAAATGTGTTTTTAGGACAATTATATACAATTATAAATTATAAAAAAAATTATATACAATTAGTAAATGTTAAATATATAAAGGATATATCAAAGCATGACATTAATCTGTGAACAACCCACCAATTGGTAGCCTTTCAAAAACTATTCTAGTCTGAAAGGGTTATAGGGACAGGGAATAGATTGGGCTGAAAGGTTACGAGCTAGTGGGTTTGCGTGGGCAAGGAGTTTTTGATTGAAGAAGGTTTATCAATTTCTAGCTGAACCTGCAACAAGTTATATATTTTAGAACAAGGGATAATTTTAATATTTGCTCAATAAGGAGGAAGAACAATTAATGACTAGTTGGCCCTTGCGAAACATTCGCAGAAAATTTTGTCTACTGAAGAAATAGCAAAACAATATGGAAATAAGTAGTTCCTATGTAAGGAAGGAATTAATATTTTTTCTTTGGTCGATTACAATATTCCATTAAACATAATAGAAAAAAATATTTGTACAGATTGCTTTGCTAGGATCTATTTTTAAACGCTGACTGCAAAGATAATAAAAGTAATATAGAAAAAAGTAGTGCCACGATCATGGGATATTCTAAATTATTAGAAAAAATAAAATGTAAGTACAACCAAATATCCTTAAGAAATAATAAAGTTAATATATCAGCCAGGGAAAAAATGTAGTAGACTATTCTATTTATAAATGCAATATCATTAAATCGGAAGATATTATTAAGTATACTAATATTAATGGACGGTATCTTTGTTAATAATTCTCCGGTTATTACGATTTTTTTTTTTTATTTTATAGATAATTCCAAATAAAATCAAAGGCTCCCCCATTAGGTCAAATAAGTAGGAAAAAAATTAATTTTTCGATATCAATGAAAATTCGTATTCGAGGGTCATCCAAGCTGCGAAATACAAATCTCAACTTTTTTCCTCCTTAACAAAATATATCAACACACTTTACTCCTTCCGTAAATACAAATTGTTTAAATTTTAAATATTTCTAATCGATTTTTACATGCTTTTTTTTTTGTTTTGTAAGTAATTCAGTAATCTTTCAAATTATCATGGGTACAATTCAGAAAAAAAATGCATACTTTTTGAGGTATTCGCAAATAAAGTTTCTTTTCCTTCATATTTTTTTTCCAGAAATATTTTCGGGGGGAATAGAACTATTTTTCGCAGTTATGGCGTACCGACAAAAAAACACCTTTCAGAAATAATATATAGGATAGAAGAGCTGTTCTGAGATAGTCGTCATGGCAACGACTTACTCACTTTTCATATGATGTTTTTGCCTGCCGTTAACTAAAACATTCATGATTCCTCAGGATTTTATCCTAATTCAATGTTTCGACAACCATTGTAAAGCTGAAGTATCGCTCTTCTAGACCGTATAAATGACTTTTTGATTTAACACGTTTATAGAGATTAAATAAATAAAGATTCGTAAACTCCTAACAGGTTTTTATTTTATAACTTGAGTTCTAAATAACTTAGGATGGCGCAGTTTGTCATATCTTGTAGTTTATAAAATCCTATATCTCTTCAAATTTTCGTGGGAATATTTGGAAGAATATTGAAGTTATAAAACCTTTTGTGATTTTAGAAATAAAATTAAATGCTATATAATTATAGAAATAATATATAGAATTCTTTGAAGGATATTGGATGGAAAAGATTATATATGGAACGAATTAGATGGTTTTGTGGAGAATCGAAGCATTATTTCGTAAATAAAAATTGGCGTGAACTGTAGTATAAAGAAAATTTATAGGGTTCGTGAATTAAATGTCCCAGTAATTTTATTTATTTTTTTTTTATTGAATATTAATACATTCTGCCACATTGAAGGGTATTAATATTAAGGCTACATGAATCATTCACACAATATGTACATGCAAATCCCAGTAATAGGAATCTATAAACAGTTTCTTGTTGTTTCGTTCTTGTATTCCAAGCAAGTTATTGTCAGAATGAAGGCAGATCTGCGGGGAAGGCTTTGGGGCTGAAGCCCCCCCTCCTCCCCAAAAAGGTAAAATATAACCATATTTTATGGAAAAAAAAATTAAAAATGATCTCTTAAAGTATTATTGTTCGTGTAATTATATTTAAAAGTACTTTAGGAATCACTTAAACACCATTTCATATAGGTAGTTATTTTCTTTCTTTTTTTCTAAAGTAATTATCGTTATTATTATGAAAAAAAAGCTTTCAGGCTGAAGTTAAGACCCAAAATTAAATTCTGGATCCGCTAGTGGTTAATCATGCATAAGTGGAACATTATCAAAGGATACTTTAGGTGTCCTATTTTTTTGGAATTGGTTTAGATTTTTTGGGATTGGTAGTCCTGTTTTAGCTATCTCAATGCTTCAAGAGCTGTAATATGTGACTGGAGAGTTAGGGACGGAACAGTTAAGTCATTATTGATACCAAGACTCATAATAGGTAGTAAGGGCTGGGCTAAGTTGGGATATCAACTGTAAAAAAAGTACAGAGAATAGACATGCCTTGAGGAACACCTATGGACTGAGATTAGAGGGTTAACTAGAAAAAAAATTAGATGATTATGTTTAATAAAATGTAAAAACGAATAAAATGGACATATAAAATCGCTAAACTTAGTAACGAAGGAATTCCTAATGGACTGTACCAACTAGCAAATATTCGAGGGGTAGACCGAAGCGAAGGTTAAGTGGTCGGAAAAGGCATAACAACGGCAAAAACTCTGGAAAACTTTCAACTAATGCAAGATATTTGAAAAATTGGATTTCTTATAGCATGCCAAGCCTTCTGAATTAAGACCAATCGTTGTTATTATTGTTAAATTTTTAATTATAAATAAAATATATTTTGCATGTAATATGTTGTCAAAGTGAAAATTTATTGAATAAGGTTATTGACAGGATCAATTATAAACATCCATTAGCTATATTAATATCAAGAAGACATAGTGGTAAGGGAAGAAGAACAAACCAACCTACAACTAAATGAAGATAAAACCAAATACATGGTAGTGAGCTGAAAACATTATCCCAGTATCAATTATATTTTCCTTCGCATTTTATTTCGTTTTTTTTTTTTAAACTATTTGTTTACTTTTCCTCCAGTTTTATATGGCGGAAAGGAATAAATTATATTAGGCATGAATTTTCTTTAGACGCAGGTAGGATTTGTTTCTTACCCGTTTTTGGTATAACTTTCTTGATTCAATTAGTCAGATAATTACCAAAATCTGAAATTAAACAGCTGTTTTTTATATTCATCATTAGCAGAAGGTTCAAAAAACATTTTGATTACAGTAAGACCTTCGCGGTCGTATTTAAGCGCGAGGTACTTTCCGATGGAAAAAGGAAATTTCAGGATCCGTTAAATGATAACTTATCCTTTGAAAATCCGATTATTTAAAATGTATTTATGAAGAACTTATTTGACTTATTTCCAAAATTGACACAATAAAAACTTATTCTCAGTATTCAGAAAAAAATTTAAAAAGTTTAGGGAATTTCCAAAAAAAAATCGTTAAAATCGGACTATAAGGAGCAAAGATATGGTATATAGTTTTTTTTTTAAATGTTCTACTGCAAAGGTTATATCCTTTGTTTTGGTTTTTGAATTTTTTAACGTGTTACTGAAGTAATGATAATTTTTTTTAGCATATTAATAATGATTAAAAAAAAAGTTTAGTCCAATAATTCCAATCACCTTTTATTTCTTTTTCTTTGGAACTAAAAAAGTAATGATACTTTAGATGTATAATTGTTTGAAAATAATAAACTATTGTGAAATAATTTGCAGCGTTTTTTTTTTTTTTTAGTGTTATATGCTATCTAAATATTTGGTGTGATTTGATCACTGGGCGCCAAATAATAATACACTCGACAAGAACTAAAACTTATTAAATAACTATCGATTTATAGGATACGGTCAACCACGAGCTTCACAGTTTGCGAACTGTGTTCCAATCGACCAAGTTTTCAACAATGGCGAGATAGTGTCATTGACTTCGTTTCAAGGGGCTGGGATCCTAGCTGGTAGAAATATAAATCAAGATTGAACTTTTGGATAAATATCTGAAATAAGACAACTCTTTTTCAAGGTATAGTTCAAAAACTCATTTTAAATTCAGTGATTTCTTGTTATTTTCACTTCTCTATAAATTTAATATACAGCAAGAGAAAGTATTGCGATCGTGAAAATTTTCGATTAATGCAATCTTCCTACCTTCGCTTCGGTCTGCCCCTCGAAAATTTTATAATTGCTCAACACTGCCAGAAAATAATTTCTATTTAAAGTAGCAAGATAAATGAAAATTATGTTTTGCGCGCACCAGATTTGTTTTTCTTTTGCCATAACAGATCTTGCAGATCCTTAACAAACTTCCTCCATCTCAGCCTATCTTTGGCTATTTCTTTACACTTATCGGCACGCATCTCTATTGCATCTTTGTTAACTCGGTCTATTCATCTGCTTTTTGACCTTCCAGGTGGTCTTTTGTCTACTATTGAGACATTTATTTTCTTGTAAAAGCTTTTAAATGAATAACTCCGAGCTACATGCCCAGCCCAACTTAACTTACTTGCCTTCATATCATGTGTTGTTGATTGACCAGTTTCAGTAAACAGCTCTTTATTGGTCTTTCTTCTCCATATTTTAGTACTCTGATACCAGATTTGACTGGTTATCGTGTTAAGAATTTTTCTCTCAAATCATTCAACACTTTTTTCTAGGATGTTGTTAGTGTCTGGGTCTCACAGCCATATATTAGAACTGGCTTTATTATAGCATTTTATACCCTTTATTGGTTTATTATTTTCAATAGTCAACCATTATGATCAACCAAACAATTCAAAAACTTAACCCCCTCTCAAAATTTGAGGTTTCACGTTTCAGGATACGTAGAACTCGAAAATCGAATAAAATTTTTTTTGTCCGTCCGCGCATTTTCTCCGAAACTACTGGACCGATTTTTTTCTAATTTGGATATAAAATCAGAGGTCAACCGAGGATGATCCTCCTTCATCGACATTATTATCCGCCTTTTACTTCCAAAATGGCGACCGAAAAACTTGCGTTGCTATAGACTGTAGCGCCTAAAGGAATGTACCGATTTCAATGAAACTTCGCTAATCTTAATTTTCTCTACGCTCTTTAAATTTATCTATACAACATACTTCAACGAAAAGAAGCTGGAAAAAAAGTTACGAGGGTTGGTAAAATTAAATTCCGAATAACTCAAAAAATTTACACCTTTTGTAGATAGTGGTTAAAATGGTTTTTTTAACGAAATTTCCTAAAAAACAAAAAAAAAATCGTTAAATTTGGACAATTAAGAGCAAAGATATGGTCTCCGGTTTTTTAAAATATGTTCTACTCCAAATGTTATATCCTTCGTTAGGTTTTTAAATTTTGAATGTGTTACTGATGTAATGCTTTTTTTTTTAGCATATTACCAATGAATAAAAAAAAAAGTTTAGTCCAATAATTGGAATAACCTTTTATTGATTTTTCTTTGTAACTATGAAGGTAATGTTACTTTAGAAGTATAATTGTCTGGAAATAAT
Organism: Nezara viridula; assembly: GCA_928085145.1. NCBI lineage: Eukaryota > Metazoa > Arthropoda > Insecta > Hemiptera > Pentatomidae > Nezara > Nezara viridula. The sequence continues at coordinate 162,280,585 of OV725080.1, forward strand.
TAACCATTGTGGAATAATTTGCAGCGTTTTTTGTTTTGTCTTCGTTTACTTGTAGAAGGATTTGCTCTGTTTCTTTTATCAGAGTCTTGGTGAGAGATTTCTTTTTATATGAACTGTAAATCAAAATGTACGAACCAAAATGTATTCGTAGGAATGGAGAAAGAGAAGCTTAGAGGATAATTACAAGGAGCCATAGAGCGCTCTCTTGAGTAATATCAAGTAACTCGCCTGTAAGTGACAGTTCCCCTTCTCCTCGAGAACGAATGTTCCTTAAGCCATTCATCAAATCATTCCTCCAATGGGGCAGGCAGCCATTTGGGATCTAATGAAAGTTATGTATATTATTAAAATAATTAATATTAATATTATCTCATAAAAAATAAAGCAACAAACACCGTGGATACTGAGGACAAGTTCCTAAACTCATTTATGATTCCATAAATAGTATTCAGCACGTTATTCTAATCATGGATTGAAGCACCAATGGCTCAGCGATTCCATCGGCTTTTGAGGTTGATTGATCCGCCGGATATAACCTTATTTTAACCTATTTTATTTCTCAATTTAATTGACATACTTATATCCAGTTAACATTTTATCTAAATTCATTTCTGTTTTGAAATTAAACATTTCCTTATCATTTTTTTTTATTTCGTGTATTTCTAAACCTTTCAGGAGTGTTAAATCCCCACTAAAATCTAGTAGTTCGTTCCCAAATTCAGCATCAATCACTTTCCATGAATGTTGGATTAAATCAATTGATGGATTCCTTCGATGGCATTAACGGTGGGTTTAGGAAAAGCCATGTTTAAAGTATTGCGTAGAATATTCGGACCAAAGAAGGATAAGTCAACCGGAGAATTTAGACGGTTACACAACGCCATATTTGCGTGAACTGTACACAATGAAAAAATTAAAATAATTAAATTGTGAAGAATAAAATTGCGATGTAAATTTGTTGGGCTTAGTAAGGAAAGATATCCCTAAAGATTATATGCGCTGTGTTGACTGGTAAGCGTCCGAGGGGTAGACTGAAGTGAAGATGGGAAGATTGTGTTCAAGCTGAACGGGTAGGATTTGGACGGTGGGCGGTGGAGAAGGTGTGTAGACAGCGATTGGTGTTATCGGGATAGAACCTTTGGGTTCGCTAAGAATTATAACTATTACTTTTTCTAATGACTTTTATTAAGGATGTAATAAAAATATAAGAATAGAAATTGGGATCTATCACTTTCTTTTGACACCGAATCAATATCCATCCTTTATAGAAAGCAGGATATGTGATCTATTCTACCGCATTGTCAATAAAGTTGATGATAACAAAGGCTGAATCTTTTGAAATAATTCGAGATCATAATACTAAAAAAAAATCTGATGCGCGCAACACACAACTTTCACTTACCGCACTACTTTGAATGGAAATTATTTTCTGGCAATGCTGGGCTTTTATAAAAATTTTTGAAGTGCATTTTAAACGGAGCTTAAAGCTTACAGATAACAAGTCATTAGGACCATTAAAATTATAAAATGTCTATTTAATATATCGACGGTAGGCAATAAAAATCTAGTCACTCCATCTGCTTTTATAAACCACACAACTTTCTTTGCTTTTATAAACAACAGAATGACTAACTCCAATTTCAACATTTTTGAGTGATGTCATTTCAGTGATATTTTTAGTTGAAAAAGTTATCTATGCAGACAATGAGTAAGTTGATTCAAGAGGTAGTGATTGCAGCATTGAAATATAGAACTGAGAATAAAGGTACTTATTTCTAAAATTTAGGTATTTATAAAAGTAATTTAGGTAATTATTTCTTAGGAAAGATACTTTATGAAATATCTATAGAAAAAGGGTTTTTTTAGACTCAACAATTAAAGAAGTATATTTTAAATTTATCCAAATTTTCGCCTCTTCAGGGAAAAAAACTAGAGACCATATCTTTCCTCCTAATTGTCCGATTTTAACGACTTTTTTTAGGAAATTCCATAAACTTTTAAAAAACCTTGTTAAAAGTACTTTAGAGGAAAACATATATGAACATTGGGCATTTAAGCCCTATAAAGTGACATCAACGAGGATAAGACCTAAATGATATTAAAGACCACTTAATTATACAATGAGTTTAATCAAAATCGGTAGAATCGTTTTTGAGAAAAATGTGCTTCAGCGTTCGTATAAAGTGGCTCTTCCGGGTAGCAGATTTTAACAAAAAAAAGTTGCTGTCACATCCGGCCCATTTACAAACCTTAAATACTTAATATCAGTTTCGTACTACTTTTCGTTTATGAGCTAGACTTTTAACACACACACACAGACCATTTGCGACACTTGGTTATTTGGACTCAGGGGACCTCAAAACACGTATTTCCGTTCAAAACTGAGATTCGAAAATTTTCACGATCACAATACTTACCCTTACTATATATTACATATATACCATTTCTGGCATACGAGAGGATTGGCCTAGAGGTGCAATAAAACTAGTGTTGCCCAAAATCGGTCTTGGTCAAGACCAAGATCGCCTAACTGTTGCTGGACCCAGAACTGGTGAAAATAATCGGTTTTTAAGTAAAAATTTAGGCAAAATAGTTACTAATGCATGACAATCTTAGTTACTTCATGTTAATAATTGGTATAACCAATATACTTTTGCATTTAACACCTCTGATTTTTCATTCGGGTTTAATTAGGTTTTTCCTATCTAAAAATCTAAAAATTACAGCAATATCTCTATAGTAATAAGTTAATAAGTAACTGGAAGACTCCTGCGCAAGACTAAGATCATGGCCAAGACTAGTTTGTAAGACCCGCCGCGGTCTCGCATTTGGAGAACACTAAATAAAACCTACTCTAATCACAGTGGGAAGGTCGAGATATATTCCGCGGCTTTAGATAACTATATGGACAGACCTACCTCCTTCTTCGTGGACCCCTTCCTCCTGAGCGATGTCTTCGGCGTGGCCCTCAAGGACTCCCTGAAGACGGTCCTGTCCTTCCTGGAGCCAGAGGCCCTGGACAGGGGACAGCCGCAGAGGTGGTCCCCTTCGGCCTCCATCCGCGCCCCGACTCCGCTGCGGCCCGCCCCTCCCCCCGCCGTCACACCCCCTCCCCCGCTGTCTGTTATCACTCCTTATCTCTGTTCCCGCGCGCGCCCTCTATACAGCTGTCACCGGCCCTTTTGACGTCTATTTACACCAGTATAGATTTATTGTGTCCTTCGTGCTACAATAGAGCTCTCGGCTTCCAATGCGATAAACTATTAAGTTTGAACTAAATAAACTATTAAGTTTGAACTAAGTAAACTATTAAGTTATATAAGTAACTGTTAAGTTATATGATGAGAGAACTATTTATTAATAGATGTATTAGTACTACTCAACTCGGTGTTATGACACAAGAACATAATCCCCAAAGCAAAAAAATATATATCCACAATAGTACAGTATTGAGTATATTGCCCAAAATCGGCCGTCTAACCGTTGCAAGACCAAGAATAGAACTGGTAAAAAAAAAATCTATTTTTTGAATAAAAATTAAGGAAAAATAATTTCTGATACTTGACAATCTTAGTTACTATATTTGGTATCAGTTACTATACCAATGGTATTAAATAATTGGTATAACCAATATAATTTTGCATTTACCTCCTCTTATTTTTTATTCATGCTTAGTTAGATTTCTTTTATCTAAATAATTACAGTAATATCTCTACAGTAATAAGCTAGTAAGTAACTGCAAGACCGTTGCGTGTCTCTTGTGCAAGACCAAGACCATGACCAAGACATAGTTTGCAAGACCAAGACTCGTCTCGGTATCGTATTTGGACAACACTAGTACTGAGCATTATGACATAATATGGGTCAGAAACGTGGAGCTTAAAAAGCAGCCTCAGGAAGAAACATCTAGCCACAAAAATGGACTACCGCAAATGTGCGGCAGGAATACTCAGAATGGATACAGTGAGAAATACGACCATCAGAGAAAAGATGGAGGCTAAAAGAACCATTCTGAAAGAGATTGAGAAAAAACGCCTGAAGTGGCATGGACATTTAAAATGAATGCCTGAAGGAAGACAACCCAAAGCAGTCCACTTATAGAAAACTAGGGAAATAAGAAGAAGAGGATGACCAAGGAAGACCTGGGATAACGAAGTGGAGGAATCCATGGTGGGTCATAGTCTACGGGAAGAATGGACCTTAGATAGGACATTATGGAAAGAAGCCATCCAAACACTTAAGGTTAAGAAAATCCACTATTAGTGGAAACACCTAATAAAAAAATAAGTAAATAAAAAATACTATTTATTCTCTTACAGGCATCATTACTTACTCAATGTTATAATTACAATATTATACTATTTTTAATACATTAATGCAATAATAAATTTCATAATAAAAAAATTACATGTACAAACACGATTATTATTTTAATAACAAATTATTATTTTTAAAAAAACATTTTACAATTTTATTTCCTATATATATATTTATCTCTTTCGGTTTGTCATTGGTCAAGCCCATGTAATGGAAATATCATCTATTACCGTTAACTCAATTTTCATGGACCGTGCGGATTGGTAACTAGATGGTCCGTTATCAATTTTATCAAATTTTCACTACTTTTGCTAACGTTGCCTAAATTTTCTTGAAATACAAATATTTCAAAAATGATAATTTCCCTTTGGCTCAAAATTAAAAAATATGCTATATTAATTTCTTCCTATTATGTTGCATAATTAAAATTAAGGTACGTAAGTCGCTGATATGGCTTGATCCAGATAGATGCCTGTCCTTTCATCCAGACTAGTGTTGCCCAAAATCGGTCCTTACTGTTGCAAGACCAAGACCAAGTGTGGTAAAAAAATCGATTTTTCGAATACAAATTGAACAAAATAGTCACTAATAATTGACAATTTTAGTATAACACTATATGTAAAGAATTAGTATAACCTATATACTTCTGCATTTAACTCTTCTAATTATTCATTGAGACTTAGTTAGATTTCTTCTAGAAATATAAAGTAATATCTCTATACTGCAAGACTCTTGCGCAAGACCAAGACCAAGCCCAAGAATGGATGCGCAAGACCAAGATTCGTCTTGGTCTTGCATATGGGCAACACTAATCCAGACCCATCACAACCCACTTATTTCCCACCTTTCTTCTTTCTGGATTCCTAACAATCCTCCTCATCGTCTGAAAATAAGATGGCCTCGAGATCATTACTAGTTAGCTATTTAGCGAATACTCTTATCGGGTAGTATCAAAAGAGTGTTATTGTTCAAATTTACTAGTTGTATTTATTTATCACAGTTGTAGTTTTCAATAAATAAATAAAAATATTACAGTAACTAATTGCAAAGTATATTTATTAACTATATTTATTGAGAGATATTACAATCTGTCACAAATAAGGACATTAATAATAGTGTTCAGAGAGCACATTCACGCTCTATCAACAATAAATAATACAGGAAAAACAATAATAATAAAAGTAAATGTATCTAATCCAACCCAAACAAAAATAAACTAAACTAATAAAAACAACTTGTAAAGTATATAACGGTTGTGAAAAGTGGTGGGCGTTGAATATAAAAAAAAGAGAGGTAATATTTATTTAAGGTTAAAAATTTTTAAGCAGGACCTTCACTGCCGTTGATAAAATTTTTAGAAATTGTGTGAGTTGATACTTTAGATGGTCCGACGTCGATTTTATCTAATACTATCGATTAGATTAGATTAATTTTTTCTCTTAGGCCTGCATTTTTTCTTGATAGGACTATACTAAAGATAACCTCTTCCGCAGATATTATTCTCAATCGGCAAATGACAGACCTCGAAATATATGTAATTATGAAGCCAATAAAAGCAGTGGGGAAGTTTCATTAATCCTAAAACTTAAAAAAAAAATTAATTGAATGCCTTTTTTGGAGACATCCAGTTATGAACTTTCACTAAAAACTAATGAGGAAAATTAAGAGCGCACTTCCTGTTCTAATTATAATCAATTATAGTTTCTTCCTGTACGACTGCTAAAAATTAAATTAATATTTATTTCTAACAGTTTTTTGTATTTTTACTTATTAATTATATTTGCAGATGAGCAAAGAATTAGCTAGTAGCATATTCGACTCTAGCAAGATATTTTTTATTCGTGTTTTTTAATTAATCTGCATCATTATTAGTGACAGATTTTTTTCTATTTGTAATTACGAATCAACCTTGGGGAACACGCAACATCTATAAAGTGGGTACTTTCTACAACATTGTTAAGTTTGGATGACGACTATATCATCTACTTCTATAACGTGTTAGCAAGAAAAAATGAGTATTCACTAATCATCAAACCAAAGATCGTTTGTAGAAAATAAATAAATTAAATCACTAATAATAAAAAATGAAAATTTAACTATTATAAACATAATCATCAAGAAATACATTTAAAAAAATCTAAGGTAAAATTAAAAAAAAAAAAAAAAAAAAATAAATATATATATATATATATATATATATATATATATATATAATGACAAATAAAAAAGAATCACCATGTCAACTTTCAATCATTTACTGAAAAAAATTTAATTTTGTTTAAAATTATGATTTTTTTCAGTAAATGATCAGTTTCAGAATTATATTAATAGTTCCTCACAACTTTCAGTTTTAGTTGCTTATGGACTTTCGGACTGAAGACCTCCAAAATAGAAAAATCATTATTATTTTATTTTTAATGGCTCACATTTGTTTCTATGTATGATCTAAGCTACTTACTTAAACAATCACAATATTTTCTATTCTTAAATTATAATCTTTATACTTCAGCCACTAAATATAAGCTGGTTTCAAGAAAAAATATAATGATTTGATCTCTAAAAGCGTTATATAATTAATTAAATACTTATATATTGTCCTCCCTCTCCTTTCCCCCTCTCCAGAGAAAAGGTAGCCATATTCTATATAACATCAAAGTATAAAATTTTAATAGCAACACTTATTTTTAAAGCTAATAATTAATATTCTTTCGTCATCTTACTGGTTAAAAAATTATAAATTATCTTTTCTTATATTCCTTTTTTTTTAATTTTCTGAGGGGGGGAGGTACAAGAAGATCTTCAGGGCCCCCCTCATCTCCGGAAATACTTATCTGCACCCATGTCAGTATTTTATCTTATAACAATGGCATTTCGAGAGACGTGTTTAAACCTAGCGGCAACAGGTGGCGCCTAGTTTCGTGATAAGAGAGAGGGGGGCTGCATAGAGCTTAGTATTAATTAATGTAAAACATAGTTAAGATAAATTAAACATTGAAAAATATTTTTAAAAAATCAAATAGTTCTAATTACCCGAAAACGGCGATGCCAAAAATAGGGTTATGTGTTTAGAATGACTACTTGTGTGTATGTTTTTGAGCGAACGGTAATAAGACAGCTCAAATTATTTAATGAGATCCTCTGAATGTTTTGAAACAATTTAGGCTCAAAACATTTGTGATTTGCTGTATTAAACATATTCAAACTTGTACCATTGAAGGAATGTTAGGTTTCACACCACGCGGTACGGTCTCATATCTTATAGTATGAACTTTCTGAGATTGCTGTTGTTTTAGTTACAACTACAACAACAACAATCTCAGAGAGTTCATACTATAAGACAGCATTGAACAAAATGATTTATACAATTCGCACAAATAGATAGTGATTCCCGTTTCGCAATAGCCTCAAAGAATGTTCGATATGATGAAATCGCCTATATTCGCGATTATAGTTATGACTGCTTCGAAGAAACTAAAATGAATGTTGTTTCGTAAAAAAAGTAATCGTTAAGGAAATTAGTCGTAATGGAAGGAATCCCAAGGACTTCCTGCGGCTTATTATCTCAACCAACAGTCTTCGTCGGTTCTGTAAATACATTAACCAATCATATCCACAGAATTTATTGTCGGATCTAAGTAGCTGGAACGAGTTTGAAATGTTAGAAAAATCTTATAGAATAAAAAATAAAGTATCAATTTTCTATATAAAGAAACTAGTTGATTCAGTATAGCTTCCTCAATATTTCTGTCAGAACGAGTAGTTATTGAAATATAGGCGTGTCTAAGAAAATACTTGATAATATGTGAAAACTAAAGTAGTGGGTAAAATTGATATAGGGATATCTAGTTGAAAAACCATACTATCCCTAAAGATCTCCAGAAAATGGGATTAATAGTAACAACTAATATGCCTCTGATATGTATTTTTCTCACTTTTATACGGATGTATGTAATATATAGTAAGGGAAAACATTGCGATCGTGAAAATTCTCGAATCTGATTTTTCAACGGTAATACTAGGCAATGATATTGTTTAAACAATAAATCTGGTGCGGTGCGCTCATCACAGAACTTTCTCTTACCACCCTCTTCTTAGCAGAAAAGTATTTTCAGAAAAAAGAAGAAATAAAAGTAAAAATTATAGACGCTATAATTATTTATATTTCATTGTGGGTATTTTCAATTATATAAGTACCCTTATGTATGCAAATTTTAATATTAATATCGGTGCAATCTATACAATTAAATATTAAATAATAGCAACAATAGCATTTATGAAAACGGCATATTTATATTTATATAATATTGTCGGAGTCCGTATTATATTAAACTCATGTTGCGTATGGAAGACTTTTATAATCTTTCGGGCGAGCTCGGGTACAATCAATTACAATTCTTCGTTACGATTTTTTTTTCTCCTCAGTTAATTATCAAGTTCTTTCATATTTTATTAACTATCTTTTATATTAGAGATTAATGTGAAATAGTCAATCGTTTCAAATAAAAATTAAAGGTAGTTTAGGGAAAGCTAATATTGAAAATCAGCCATTTAAGCCCTGTTAGAGAACATCAATCAAAATAAAAGTATAATGAATTTAATAAAAATCGTTAGAGCCGTTTTCGAGAAAATTATAAAATGTGTTTAGCCCATGATATAAAGTAGCACTTCCGGTCAGTTGATTTTGACGAAAAAGTTACTGTAACACCCCTATCATATAAAAACCTTGAATATGCAATTTCACTTTCGTACGACTTTTCGTTTTTGAGGTACACTGTTATCACACCCACAAACACTTTGTTGTTTCGACTCAGGGGACCTCAAAATGTGTATTTCCGTCTAAAACTGAGATTCAAAAATTTTCGCGATCGCAATACTTTCCTTTACTATTTATTTCATACATAGGTAAGTGAAAGTAAAAAACTAAGGTGTGTGCTTTAGACCACACCACAAAATTTAAAACATCAATAAGGCGAGATTAATATATAAATTATAAATAATAGCTCATTATAAAGAGGATTAAATGCTAAACATTTGGTTTTCGAAACCATTTTTCCCATTTCGCCTTCTTAACACGGCATCATATTAAGGTGCAGTTTTGAATAATAGCTACACTACAAAGAGGAAGAAATGATGAATATATCTCTTCCTACCAATACGCAGATATGATTTTTAGTTTTTGAGATATTTTTAATTCATACACAAAAATACATAAATTAGTCGACTCCAGCCGACTTTACCCGAGTGTTACACATCGGAAATCTGACGGCTCAATCTAATTCACTCTCCACAAAAAAATAAAAAACGCGCCTAGAGATTTTTTCACTTAAAAAACTATTTTATTGTCCTTGTGTGAAAAAAAAGTGACGTATTAAAGTATTTCGTGGATTTTAAAACATTACCTTTGTTTATATAACCTTAAATACATTTACTGTAGTTAAATAACTCTAGATCCGATATTATATTTTAATAATTAGTTATCTATATTCTGTTCATTCTTAAAAATCATCATATGACCTTTTGTAAAATTAAATTAGTGAATGATATGATGAATAATCCAAACATTATCCATCTAAAATTAGTGTGACAACTTTTGGCCTATCTATGGCAGGCAACAAAAATCTCGTAATTCCATTTTAGTAAACTTAACAATGAAAAATAAGAGCTTAGTAACTAATAGTCGTACAATCCATGATCATTTATAAGTTAAATACAGATGTAGTTTTAAATCTTACACACATATATCTCAGAGACTGGAGTTATGTGGATTACAAATAGTGTTGCCCGAATGCGAGACCGAGACGAGTCTTGGTCTTGCACAAGATTCTCGTAACAGTCTAATATCTATTAACTTATTACTGTAAATTTTTAGATATGAGAAAGCCAACTTAGTCTGAATGAAAAATTGGAAGAGTTAAATGCAAAAGTATATTGGTCACACTAATTCTTTACATATAGTAACTAAAATTGTCAAGTATTAGTAACTATTTTGCCTCAATTTTTCTTCAAAAAATAGATTTTTTTACCAGTCTTGGTCTTGATCTTGCAACAGATAGGTGGTGTTAGTCTTGGTCTTGCAAAGTGCAAGACCAAGACCAATTTTGGACAATACAAAAACAGATAGAGTTGTGATGTTTTTATTTGCTTACTCATGATATAATTAATAGGATTTTTGTTATTTTAATGGTCGTAATGATTTTTTGGCTGTAAGATTTACGCTTTAGCTTTATTGAAAATGCACTTCAAAAAAGTTTAATATTCCAACATTGCCAGATAATTTCTATTCAAAGTAGAACGGTAAGTTAAAGTTGTGTATTGCGCGCACCAGATTTTTTTTTATTACCATCCCTATCTATTTTGTCTTTAATATTTTTAAAACCACTTAAATAGAGGAGATAGGAAACAACGTTGTTTGAGCCCTGTTTAGAGAAGGGAAACAAGTATGAACACTATATAGAAATAGTTAATTCGTAAGTAAATATCAGAAAAATAGATTTCATTGAGATTAGTTGAATTAGCACAAAGTTACAGAGCTGACAAGGAACACCACATCTTTCCATCTCAATCTCTCTGCTATGGCGAAAGCACTCTTTCAAGAAATGGCTAATTGTGAGAGTCAATTTACGAAGTTGACACTAAGGTCTTCCTTGTGAGGTATAACTTCATTTATTTAGTGATATGGGCTTGACACTGTACTGCAAACAGAAAATAAAATGCTTTCACTAATTTCTGTTCAAAGTAGAGCGGTAAGTAAAAGTTGTGTGATGTGCGCACAAGATGTTTTTAATTTATTATTAATTATTATTGCTATTAAATCCCGCGGTAGAAAACCAAAGTAAACTATACAATCACGTTAAATAATGACAGAATCTTAGTTTAGGTCCAGGTTGAGAAATGTTTTCAGTAATGCTTTCAAGTCTTAGTAATCGTTTAGACCTGCTTCTTCTTTGATTCGACGTTTTTTTTTTTTTTTCTGTTGCAAAGAAGACTTTTCTTTTTTATAAACATTTTTTGTTCTGAATAAATGAGAGTGAGAAGTGGGTAGATTTTTAGTATGAATGGACTCCTCACCTCACATAAGGTGAAAACTCTTTTAAGGTGTGTTCTGGGAAGGTTTCACATTTTCCTCTTTTCCCTATGTCAAAATGGTCTGTGTCGATTAACCTTCATTTTATTACATGATCAAAAATTGTTATTACAACTATGACGAACTCTTATACTCGATTTTGATGAGGGGAACCAATTCAGTATTGATACAAGGATTCAAAAAAATTCTTCAAACAAAAACTAAAAGTTCTGCACTCCTTTCTTTTTCGAAACCCAAAACCAAAATAAAAATTTATTTTATCATATGTCTATTTTAGGCCAAAGATCACCAAAAAACCACATATTTTTTTATCTCCTGTATGCTTTATTATTATTCAAAAGTATAAAAAAAAAAAAAAATTAAACTAAATGTATTACTTGTGGATGTTAAATAATATGTGTCTGAGGCTGTATTTGAATGGTAAAAAATAAACTTAAATTAGTTTTGCAGGTTCTTGAAAATGGCTCCTGAAGCCGAAACGTTGAATAAAGCATACAGGAGATAAAAAAAAACTGTGTTTTTTTTTTTGTGACCTTTGGCCTAAAATAGACATATGATAAATTATGAAAATGGCACCAAACCCGAAGGATGTGACTAGAAAATTAAAAATTTATAATTGTATATTGGTATTTTCTTTATCTGTTGTCTGCTTGTTTATTTTTTAATGAATTTATTTATGAAGTACATACTTTTTTCTTTGTATTTTATTATTATTTATATATCTTTTTTTATCCTTTTTATCATTACCATTATTTTTTGTTTTTATTAATTTTGTGAAAATAAAGTGTTTCTCTCAATTTTATTACCAATTTATTTTTTAATTATTTATATTCAGCAAATATATATTGTATGAACGAACACTTATAACCTTATTCACTTGAATGGGGCAGAATGTATTATAACTAAATAGTACTTGTATAAATGAACAAAAAAGTCAATAAATGCCGACGTGTCGACCCATATGTTATACCTTTATCGGTATTGTTGCAGTAGAAGAAGAAAATGTCCTTTTATTTATTAAAATTAAATAATATAAATTAAAAAACAATACAAAATAATATTTTTCGATTTAAAACCGAAAATCACACGTGCTACATGTACTAAATCAATCTATTTAGTTCCAACTAATTAATATGAAAATAAGAACAATTATAGTTACAATGTAAAAGTTATATAAACATTTTAATTACAAAAAGAGTGGCACCAAAATTCTCCAATTTATTAATTGTTAAATTCTCTGGTGAGCATTATTCTATAGGAGAAAGCAGACTTGCGGTAATTTACCAATGCTATCCAATTGTTTCCATTTATTAAATCTATTACTTGATCCCGAAATAAATTTGTACATTTTAACCATTTAATTCTAAATTAAGTAAATACTCCGTTTCGTTTGTATTACACCTGCTACAATTATTATTTGTTTGCTGAAAATGTTTATAATTTAAGATCAAAACATCAGCTCTAATTTTAATTACCAATCTGATTACCTTCAATGAGCTCTTGTCGTCAATATAATTTACTGAAGTTAAATGAGGAAAAAAAAACGAAAGTTTTAGAATTCTGAATTTTAGTTACATATTGATTAAATATGTCTTTCTGAATTTGAGTTCTTAGTAAATATAAATTAGCTCTCTATAGTTTAACATCATAACAGTTAGATTGATTTAAGTTGAAATTCAATCCATGCAGTTTTATCAAATTAAGTAAGTCCCTAAACCATGCGATTTCTTTTTTAATTATCTGTAGTGCTAATATTTTTGGATATCTATGTGGTGGAAGATTCAAAAATTTTATAATTGTATTGTTGCAGTAGCTATTCAAAGAACATTCCGACCTACTAACGAACACATATGAACCATTATGCTTACCAATATGCTCTCACACCACTCCAGGTGAAAAGAAGTTGGATGTGGGACCTACAAGACTAACGATTCAAACTAATAGTATTTCTTCCTTGAAATAATAAACATCTATCAGTTGAGAAATACGTCACAGAAACTTTCTACGCTTTCTAAATTATTATAAATGTAAATACATATAAAAACAACTTTTAGGCCACTCTCAGAAGAATAACAATAATATTTTTGACCAAAATGAACTTATCAGTTTATAATTTTGTCCAATTTACGATTAACCGCCATCCACTAATGAGTTCCATTAATTGTATATCGTTAAATTCGGATTGAAATAAACAGAATGCAGTAAACAGTAAACAAACAATATTTATCTGTCAATAACATTTTACAATAGTATACAATCAAGCGTAATGATAGGTCATTAAAATTAATTAAAAATGACAGCATAAAATTACATGTAATTTAATTTAAGTATCATACAACATTTTCTCTCGACTATGAGGACTTCAACAAATTAAAAAAAATATGGTTCGAGCATCACACGATTTTCACTTATAGATTTTAATTAGAAAATTATTGATTTATATTACAATCTGTCACATTTAAGGACATTAGTAATAGTGATAAATAGTAGCTTATTCATACTATGCACAATAAATTAAAATAAATATAATAATACTTATAATAATACTTAAAGTAAATGTATACAAACCAAAATAAGCTAAACTAAACAATAATAAACTAATCTAACAAATTAACTACTTAAATACACACATGCTTTTGGTTTTATAGATTAAAATCTGTAGATGCATTGATGAAAGGTTTGTAGAAAATATTAAATCATTTAGTCGGTATTTTTTCTGTCTTTTACTTTTAATATTGTTACTAAAGTGAATCGTGCTGTTACAGCAATATTTTAACAGCGACTTTCCCAGCAGAGCGCTAATCCTTAAAAAATATTTACCTTATATACACTTACGTTACAATCACATACACATATTACAAGATTGTAATACAATATTGTGCTTGATATAAAAAAATATATATAATTTTAATTAGTTAAACATGGGAAAGGAAAAATGAAATTTTAGAGATAGATATCTGTCGGTAGGAATTGTTATTTATTGTGAGATTTTTTTCTTTATTGAGTATTATAACAATCTGTCTGTTGGACATTGGTTATAGTGAGGTAGGATGACATTCACACCATATGTACAAAAAAAATAAAATAAATAGAACAAAATAATAATCAAAAGTATATACAATAGACAATAAAATAAAATAACCTAAAAAATAAGAAAATTAAAACTAAGGAAAAAAAAAAAAATAATAATAACATGCATACCTATATACAATCAGGCGAGGGAACTCCAGGAGAACCCTGCGCTACTCTTCCAACCGCGTCACTGGTACTAAAGCCAGCGGAGATTGGTCGAGAGCACTTTAGCCACATACACACATGTCTTGAGTGAAGAATCTGGCCATTGCCAGAACTCCAATTTATATAATCTACAAAAGGTCGCGAGGCCACTGCCGTTTCAACCTTCTTGGAGGATTATAGGGATGGGAGATGCTTGATAGGGATTGTGCAAGAGGATTTGGGTGGTAAGTAAGGTTCTGGTGAAATTTGGAGAATTTTTCTGGGATAAGGTCTAGGACAAATGGGATGTTAAGGTCATGATGTAGGGTTTTGTTGGATACATAGAAAGGAGCATCGACTATTGTTCGAAGGACTTTAGACTGGAAGGATTGGATGCGCTTAATGTTAGAAAATTTTGCTGATCCCCACAGTTCTAGTCCGTAAGTCCAAATTGGTTTCAGTATTGTCTTGTAGATCAGTAGCTTGTTTTCAATGGAAAGTTTAGATTTTCTGCTTAGTAGTCGGTATAGTTGGCCGTATCGTCGGTTGAGTTCTTGTCTTTTGAGTCTAGTATGCGGGTTCCAAGTTAGTCTTCGGTCTAAATGAAAGCCAAGATACCGGACTGTGTCTGAATAAGGAAGCTGGATGGAATTAAAGAGTACTGGTGGACAGGAATTGCGTCGGAGTGTAAAGGTAATATGTTGGCATTTAGATTCATTAACTTTAATGCGCCAGTTATTACACCAGTGCTCAATCAAGGTGAGGTGACTTTGGAGATTTAAGGATGCTATTTCGGGATCAGAGTTGGATGATAAGATTGCGGTGTCGTCAGCGAATGTTGCAAGAAAAGTATCGGGATGAACAGGGATGTCAGCAGTAAAGAGGATGTAAAGCACGGGACCCAAGACGCTGCCTTGGGGAACACCGGCTTTAACGGAGTAGATATTGGAAAATTCTGTTCCACAGCGAACTCGAAAGGAGCGGTCAGAGAGGTAGGATCGGAGGACTAGGTACAAGGACTGAGGTAAATGGATTTTAAGCTTGGAGAGCAGTCCGGAGTGCCATACCCGATCAAATGCCTGTGCAATGTCCAGAAAGGCACCCGAACAGTATTCCTTGTTTTCTAGGGCTGAGGAAATATGATCAACAACTCGGAGTCCTTGTTGAACAGTAGAATGTTGAGAGCGAAAACCAAACTGATGGGAAGGGATATTTTGGGATTCTATAATGGGTAGGATTCGTTTCAAAAGGATCTTTTCAAAAATTTTTGAAAGGATTGGGAGTAGGCTGATTGGTCTATAGGATGTTGAGCTATTGAGAGGTTTTCCTGGTTTTGGGAAAAGGATAATAGTGGAGTGTTTCCATAACAGAGGGAAGTGGGTGGTGCGTAGGATACAATTGTAGATATATGTAAGGAATATGACTGCTTTGGATGGAAGTTGTCGAAGGATTTGAGGTGTAAGGAGATCATGTCCAGGAGCTTTACGGAGGATTAGTTTTTTTAATTGAAATTTTACTTCGGAAGGATGAATAGCTTTTGGGGGCAAGGAAAGTGGGATTGGTGATGTAAGGAGTTCTTCTACTGTTACGGTGTGGGCAGGATGGGATTCCGGATGTGAAATAAATGTATTGGATAGGTGAATGGCGAACTCCTCAGCTTTATCTTCGTCAGATGCTGCCCAGGAGCCACCACCTCGTCGGAGAGGATGGGAAATGCGGTGAGGATTTAGGATTTTTGTTGTGGTTTTCCAAAGGGAATTGTCGCGAGAAGAGAGGGAGGATAGGTAGGAGTTGAAGGATTTTGATCTGAAGGTGGCTAATTCCAGTTTTAATTGTTTGCAGTAGTAATTATAGGAGCAGCGGTCGGTAGGATGTCGGGTACGTTGCCATAATAATCTGGCACGGCGTTTGGTGCGGATTAGGTTAAGGAGGTGTTGGGGTAGAATGGTCTTTATAGGAATTCTGGAGGAGTCTTTTGGGAAGGAAGCAGTCCAGGCGGCTTGTTGGATTGTGGTAGTAAAGGAATTTACGGCACTATCAAGATCATCGGGAGTTTTGAGGGATATGTTGAGATCAATATTATCGGAGATTATTTGGCGGAAAAGGTCCCAGTTTACTGGGCCCCTAATGAATGACGGTGGAGAAGGTTTGGGAACGGGTTCAAGTGAAACATTAAGGATTAGAGGACTATGGTCAGAGGAAAGTTCATTTAGACGTGTAATGGAACAATTGAGGGGACTTAAGCCGCTGTGGATAAAGAAATCAAGAAGATCAGGATTACGGTTGGGATCTGTGGGCCAGTAGGTAGGAGAGTTGGGGGAAAGGAGGTGAAAACGTTGGGAATTGAGTGCAGACAGCAGGGTTCGGCCACGAGAATTCGTGGTTCGGTAGGAATTGTAAGAATTATGTTTATTGAGCTTGATGACGTTTCGACCCAACATGTGGGACATCATCAGGGCTAAAAATGAAAATATACAAAATCACATCAGAAAAATAATAAATATTAAAGTATATGAGAAGAAAAATTTAGAACATATAAATAAAATAACAGTAATATAAAAATAAAAATAATAATAACATTACAAAAAACTTAGAAAATGTTTTTGCGTTATATATAAATGAAAAAGATAAGTATGACAAAAGTAAAAATAAATAGACCAAATAATCAGTATAAATAAAACAATTCAATAAAACAAGAACTATTCAAAAACGCCGTATAGAAATGGAGATTAACAAATATAAATAGTTAATTAACAATTAACACTGCTTTGAAGGCCGGATAAGCACCGATCGTTTACTGCCTCTCTTCTTAGCAGAAATAAGTATTTTCAGACAAAGGGAAAGTACTGAAAGTAAAAATTATTGACACTATATCTTATTTACAATTCATTGTGGTTATTTGTATTTGTTTAAATAC
The DNA here is from genome assembly GCA_928085145.1 of Nezara viridula. Taxonomy (NCBI): domain Eukaryota; kingdom Metazoa; phylum Arthropoda; class Insecta; order Hemiptera; family Pentatomidae; genus Nezara; species Nezara viridula. The sequence continues at coordinate 162,298,119 of OV725080.1, forward strand.
CCTTATATATACAAATTTTAATTTTTATAACGCTGTATGCTGTACAATTAAATAATATCAACAATAGAATTTATGAAAACCGCATATGTATATTTATAGAATATTGTCGGAGTCTGTCTTATATTAAGCTCATGTTACGTATGGAAGTCTGTTGTAATCTTTCGGGCGAGTTCGGGCAAGTTCGTATTCCTTTGATTCGTGTATTACAACTATTATCTGTTACGATCACTTATTTTTCCTTAAGTTAAAATTCTTTCATATTTTATACTTAACTATTTTTTCTATAAAAAATTAATGTGAAATGGTTAATTATTTCAAATAAAAAAAAAAAGTTACTTTAGGGAAAACCAATATTGAAAATTTTCTATTTAAGCCTTGATAGAGAACTTCAATGAGAATAAAACCTACATTATATTAAAAACTGCTTAACAACACACTGATATACTGAGTTTAATCAAAATCGTTAGAGCCGTTTTCGAGAAAATCGTAAAAATGTGTTACATCGATTATATAAAGTATTATTTACCGTTTGCCGAAAAAGTTGTTGTAACATCCCAATCATATACAAATCTTAAATACGCAATTTCGTAAGACATATAGTTTTTGAGGTAGACTGTTCACATACAGACACACAGACCATTTTGAGGAACATGGTTATTTGGACTCAGGAGACCTCAAAACATGTATTTGCGTTGAAAACTCAGACTCAAAAATTTTTACTCCTTAGTATATATTGCATATACATATAGTTCGCCAAAAACGTAATGAAAAAATCTGGTGCTGCGTGTGTATCACACCTTTCACTTACTAGTCTATGCAGAATTCATATCGTTTGTTAAGGAATGAGATCTCTCATCCAGTGCATTTTTAGTCCCCTCTCATATTCTAGGGCATGGAGGTTGTAGCCATGTCACTTATTGGCTATTTTGAAGTTAGTACGATTTCGTATAAAATTATTGTTTAAGGGTCCTTGTATGTAAGATAATTATTGTAAGGTGAAGGTCAGTATATACAGTTTATCTCAGATGTAAATGTTTAAACTCTGCAGGATGATTATAGACAAAATATCTAACAAAAAAGTTTATTTGATTCATGGGCGGATTCCGAACTAAAAAGGAGTTAAGACCAATTTTATGTCTTCTTTGTGGTGGTCATACTTTCATTGTATAAGAAAAAATGTCTCAAAAATTGTTCAAGATAATTAAATAATAAGTATACTATTGTCATCTATATTTTAAATAAGTTTTAAGAAGAGTTACGGAATAAATAAATAAACATATTGTGAATACTAAATGACAATGATTGAAATGTTGTGAATGCATAATGAGAAAAAAAGTTGTCCATCACAATGGAATATGGATAAGTAATCCAATAAAGTAATTATCTTGTCCAGTTTTTGATAAATTTCTTCTTATTCAATAAAAAACGTGGCCATCTTAAGAAAAATAAAATTTGGTCTTATCTCATTTTTCGCTCAGAATCGTCCCAATGAACAAAAATGAACCTTTTTGTTGGGAATTTTGTCTAGAGTATAATAGTTTTTCAAAAATTAAAATATGACAGTTTGGTGCATAAACTATGAATATGACTTTTTTTTCTTTGGATAAACTTATCTATGGTTTTCTTGGCATGGAATCCATGCGACTCCAGAAATATATACATTTTATATTATTTCAAAACTCATGAATGATACATGTCATCCGATTCATCTCTGTTCTTATTTCAGCTTTATTTCTTCTTCGATCAATCATCAATCCATTCCCCAGGCATAGAAAGCTTGGAAACCAATCCAGTGTTGGATGGATGAGCTCAATGCTCCCATTTTATTCATGAAGTAACATTTTTATTATAATAACGAGCTTTCTATAATTAAAATATTACTGAAATACTTGTCTTAATAAACTTTATAATATTTTTCATAATAATGGAGTACTTGAATACTCTATTACCCACTGGCGTACACCTTTCATTCTGGTTGGGGGAAGGCTATGAAACCCCCAAAAAAGTCTCGGAAGTTTATATTATGTTAAAAAATTATTAACACAATAAATAATAAGACAATTAACATAATAAATAGTAACTGTAAAACGAGCAATATAATACTATACGTGATAACAAATTATATACCGCAAGATGGGGTAATTTTGGGGAAGTTATAACTTGCTTTTATCTCTATATATTCAAAGTTCAGATGCTGAAAAATTGATTAATATGTAATTTCAGTCTCCTCCTTACAAAAGATAGCAAAACTATAACCCTAAAAATTAGAGTAAAGAAATTAAAAAAAAAAAAAATTAATTTGTCCGAATCTTACCCCATGGGGTAAAATTGAGATCGTGCATTATCTTCATTAGAAACGGCTGGAAACACAGGGGGATCTACGAGAGAGGGGTTTTCTGGCTGAAGCTTCCCTCCCCCTCTCAAAACGGTAAAGTATAACCATGTTTTATAAAAAAAATAATATTAGTACCTATCTCTCAAAGTATTATTGTTCGTGTTAATTACATTTAAAAATTACATTTAATAGGACTTCAAGAATCACTTAAACACCATTTCTTATAGGTAGTTAGTTTCTTTCTTTTTTTTCAATTTAATTATCTTTATACATATACAAAAAAAAAAGTCTTTTGGGCTGAGCCCCACAAAAATTAAATCCTTGAATCCGCTAGTGGCAGGAAACATGATTTTGTACCAATGTTACCCTGCATTATTTTCATAAAAAACAAAGAAAATGAGTGTATATCAATTTAATCCAACAATACTATATTTAAATAAGCACATGAGAACAATAAATTCGTATTAATAGTACAAACAGATTGCAAATCATAATGTTTTTAACGATTAAGCTTTGAAAATTTACTTAACAAACATTTTTTTTTTTTTAATCTGTTTATTAAATAATAATACAATCAGCCACTGCTGGAGGGCTATAAGCATTAGGGCTAAAAGTTCTCATTCATACAATATATACAAATAATAAAGAAATAAATATAAATATAAGAAGTAAATAAATAATACTGATGAAAAAGTTAAATAAAAGAAAAAGAAATAAACAAATAAAATAAAATAAAAACTTCTAAACACAATCATAACTATATACAATATATACATTCGCCCAAGAATCTCCGAACCAGGCTTTTCCCCCCACACGTGGAAGGCAAAGCAAGACTCCAGGAGATCCCAGTGTCACTTTTCCAGCCGCATCACTAGTATTAGAAGCCAGTGGAGGCTGAAAGAGAGCACGAGAGCCACAGACACTCAGGACATGAGTGAAGAAGCTGACCATTGCCAGGACTCCAAAGGCATATATTTACAAAAGATCTCGAGGCCACTGCCGTTTCAACCTTCGAGGGTGATGGTATGGATGCTCGGACCTGGATAGGGATTGCGCCAAAGGATTGGGATGATGAATGAGGTTCTGGTGAAAGTTGGAGAATCTGGATGGATTCAACAAACATTATTCAAACACTTTGTACAATTTAGTTTTTGTTAACTAAAGCCAAGAGAACGCTGTTAACTTACAGTTCTTTCACTTTTAAAATTTCTCGCCAATTTTAATAAAGAATTTCATGAGGCATTGAACGCCATTTCAAATTAGAAACTGATTTCTTCATGTCCGATATTAATAGTTCGGTAATATGGTGTTCGCAGTTCTTGAGGCACAAGTGAATTTTGAAAAAAAATAATGGAAATAAATTAAAGCCTAACTGCACAACAGGTGTAACGAACTAGAGTTCTCAAACTGCTACAAGATAATAGAGCAGTACTTTGCAGACTGCACCAACACAGTGTATAGCGACCCTACACGGTCATTCGGAATTACATTCTGAGGCACTACTGACGTTCTGATTGATCGTGTAAGGTTCTGATTGAAGTACTGATAGATGTGGATAGTGTATTTCCGAAAACCCGTAAATCAAAGGTTCAATCATGAGAAGTGGAGGGAAGACTGAGGTAAAAGTAATGATGCACCTAACCATAGTACTAGATAGGTTAGTTTACCTAGGCCTCATAACCATTGTAAATTCCTGATTTTCATTATATGTAAATAGTTGTTCATATCCATTGTTTATATGTTTATAAACCATCTTCAACTAATTTTTTTTTAAATAGTCAAGTGGGCAATAAATTAAAAAAAAACGCTGCAAATTATTTCAAAATGGTTTATTATTTCCAAAAAATTATACATCTAAAGTAACATTACCTTCCGAGTTACAAAGAAAAAAAAAAGGTGATTCCAATTATTGGTCTAAACTGTTTTTCTTTAATCGTTAGTAACATGATAAAAAAAAATAGCATTAGTTCAGTAACACATTCAAAATTTAAAAAACCAAACCACGGATATAACATTTGGAGTAGAACATATAAAAAAAACCGGAGACCATATCTTTGCTCCTAATTGTTCGATTTTAACGTTGTTTTTTTTTGTTTTTTAGAAAAAATTTTCAAACTTTTAAAAAACTATATATAACGGCCACAATGGTTGATTATTGAAAATAATAAACCAAAAATATGTTGAAACCGCGATATCTCTACTAATAAAGCTTTCATTTCGATGAAACTTCCTTCATTTTTTAGTAAATTTAAATACCTTTGAAAAATTTTATCACAATATCAACAAAAAAGTAAAAACTTTTCAAGTTATTCGAAATTTAATTTTACCATCCCTCGTAACTTTTTTTCCAGCTCCTTTTCGTTGAAGTATGTTATATAGATAAATTTAAAGGGCGTCGAGAAAAAGACTTTAGCGAAGTTTCATTGAAATCTGTACATTCGTTTAGGAGCTACAGTCTATAGCAACGCAGGTTTTTCGGCCGCCATTTTGAAAGTTAAAGGCGGAGAGTAATGTCGATGAAGGAGGATCATCCTCGGGTGACCTCTGATTTTATATCAAAATTTGAAAAAAATCGGTCCAGTAGTTTCACGGACGACGGACGGCGTACGGCGGACGGACAAAAAAAATTTTATTCGTTTTTCGAATTCTACGCATCCAGAAACGTGAAACCTCCAATTTGGAGAGGGGGTTAAGTTTTTTAATTTTTCGGTAGATCACAATGATGATTATTGAAAATAATAAACCAAAAAGTGGAATCTTTACTATCCACGAACTATTTCCCTCACCTACGTCAGAACATTCACTATGTAACTTTAAACTTTATATATTTATGATAGACTTAGATATTTTCTCATATTTAGGATATCCACGTTTCAGAAAATTCGCTAAGAGTTGCCATTTATAAGCTTGAAGATATTGACCGAAACGCTCAAACATGTTGTTATTTTTATTTTTATTTTTTTTGTCTTTAATTCTTCATCCGCACCTGTCATGGTAGTGACAATTAGCAGATTTGCTGTCAAGTTGAAAATGGCATGATAGATATGACGAAGAATGGAACCCAGCAGCACCTCTTCCCTGGTATGTTTACATCCTAAAATCAGGAAAGGAGATCTCTCATCCAGCTCCTTTTCAGTCGCCTCCAGATGAGCATTTCAGCCGTATCCATATCGTTGATAAGTCCATTGTGATGTACGTGTAATTTAAGATGAAATCGGGAATAGAGAGTACGTATGTTCTGGTCAATGGTTGGTTGTCTTAGGTCGACATGTAAAGTCTTGTTGTTGACGTACCAGGGAGCTGCAGTTATTAATCTTAAAATTTTATATTGAAAAGATTGTAGTTTTTGTAAGTGAGTCTTTTTTGCTGAACCGTAAATCTGTGAAGCATATGTCCAAATGGGTTTGAGCAGGTAAGTGTATGTATTTATTTTTTGTCTAATTTTCAATTTTGATTTAGAAGACAGTGAGTATAGTATTTTCAGTCGCTTGTTCAAAATCTTTCTTTTCATTTTGACGTGTGGGCCCCAGGTCATCCTTCTGTCAAATATTAGTCCGAGGTAGCGTATAGTGTCCTTCTGAGGAAGTGGATTGTTGCTGATATAAACTGGTGGGCATGTTTCTCGTCGAAGCCTAAATGTTATGTGTTGTGATTTGTTATGATTTAATCTAATTTTCCAAAGTGAATACCAATTTAGCAAGTGATTTTGTAAATTTAATGAGGCTGGTCTGGGGTCGTGGTGTTTTGTTAAAATTGTTGTATCGTCAGCGTAAGTAGCAGTCAATGTTTCAGAGGTGGTAGGCATGTCATGCGTATAGACAATGTAGAGTAAATGTTTTTTTACATTTTACTCAACAAATTTATTATTTCTGCAATACTTTTTCTTAAGTTTTGTAAGTAGTAGACTTATATTTTTTTAAATTTTGTCAAAACGATTTCAGGCACTATGGAGTACTTATAGTATCTCCATTTTTCTCTTTATGTCCAATACTATAAAGGATAATGGTCAAATAAGTATTTTTAATCAAATACTTATCATTATATAAATAGGCAAACACAAATCGGTTCAGACCCTTTTACTCCTCTATTATTCAACCGATTTTCTTCCTTATTTCTTTTGTTTAATAGCTATTGACGAGCTTTAGTGTTATCGATAAATAAAAATATTAAATAGTATGTAAACAAAAATATAAATGGTAATTTGTTCAAAACGGCTTATCTCCGAAAGTTCTTCACCGATATATTTTAAATTTTGACACAACGTCGCAATAATATTTAGAAGTTTTTTTGTATACGTTTCATTATCATCGGGCCTTTCCTTTCGAAACGGCGGCCGAAAAACGTGATTCGCTTTAGACTGTAGCGCGAATACGGCTTCAACGATTTCAATGAAACTTGGCTAAAGTCTTCCCCTTGAAACCTTTATAATTTATAAAGGAAGGAGATGGTCCGGGGTTGCGGTCATAAAAAGGCTAAATAGTGATAAAACTATTTTATTGAAAGCCAACGTTTCGACCCGACTTTGCAGGTCTTCATCAGGGAGGTGTGTTCATCAGTTTTAAGTGAAACTCCTAGATGAACACACTTCCCTGATGAAGACCTGCAAAGTCGGGTCGAAACGTTGGCTTTCAATAAAATAGTTTTACCACTATTTAGCCTTTTTATGACCGCAACCCCGGACCATCTCCTTCCTTTATAATGCAACGGTCAACTAGTAAATATTCTTTATAATTTATGTATATAACATTCTTTCCCGAAAACAAGCTGCATACATTTTTATGATGAATTCAGTATTTTATTTGCGAATAACTCAAAAAGTACACATTTTTTTATTGATAATACCAATATTTATTTAGATTTACTCTTTATTTATTTTTATTTAATTACATCTTTTCCTCAAATGTTTAATGGCTATGGTCGAATTTCGACCACTGAGCGAACACTAGCTATTACAAATGGACAATGCACCAGATCCACACTGTCTGTAATCTCGTAAACTGAGCTAAAATACGTCAGTATGATTGAACGTTTAAGGGCCATCATGTTTGAAGTAATATTTATCAATCATATGACTGTCATTCATGAATTATCATTTAGGGACCGCTTATCCACCACAGAATCACCACAAACTAAATTTTACCCTTTGTCCCTAACTTACCAATCCAGTCACAATGTTACTCCATCTTACGGTATATATTATACATATTAGGTTTTACATTTCTTTTTTTTTAAACTATAGATTATGGGAATATGTGAAAATCTTGGAGATGTGATCAAATCTTTAGGTGAAAATGGAAGAGTGCACATGAACGAATAAGAAAAAATGGTTTTGAATATAAATTACTATAATAGAATTAAATAATAATATAAACATAGAACGTGGTAAAATACTTGGGTACACACTTCTAGAAAATGGTTCTGTACCACGGACTAGATGAGAAACGTCCAAGACCTTATATCTAATATTGGTTCTAATTTTAACAGTTGAATTGGAAGTTGTTTTCAGTAATAACACACGTCGAGTTTGTTCGGTGAACTTCTCCTTAAGAGCTTTCGATCTTAACCCTATTCTATCAACCGAAGCCTCCCCGATATTATAGAATAACACAATTGTAAAATAACATCGTTATTGTTGAAGTGGTGAGTGTACTAAACAGGTAATAGACTTGCTTTAATAAGATAACTTTTGCATTTACCTTATATATATATATATATATATAAGGTAAATGCAAATCATATATATATATATATATCACTCATATATATATATATATATATATATATATGAGTGATATAATATAGAGACAATTAATTAAATACAAAATATAGATAGTAAATCAATATATCGTTACTTCATTATACAAGTTGAATATCTTGTATTTTTTAAGTTAATAAAGTGTTTTTAGTGACAATACTTCCACCCAAGAAATATCTATTCAAATGCGAATCTAAAAATTCATATTCTTTAATGTTGTTTTTAATTTAGAATCTACTAGCTGATGTAACGGTCGTTAGTGTTGTCCAAAATCGGTCTTGGTCTTGCACTTTGCAAGACTAAGACTAAGATCAAGACCCCTCACTTTTACAAGACCAAGACTAATAAAAAATATCGATTTTTTGAATAAAAATTAAGGTAAAATAGTTACTATTGCTAGACAGTTTTAGATACTATATGTACAGAATTGGTATAACCAATATACTTTAGCATTTAACTGTTATAATTTTTCATTCGGGCTTAGTTAGGATTCTTCTATCTAAAAAAATACAGTAATATCTCTATAGTAATAAGCTAATAGGTAACTGCAAGGCTGTTACGAGAATCTTGGGTAAGACCAAGACCATCACCAAGACTGAGTTTGCAAGACCAAGACTCATCTCGGTCTCGCATTTGGGCAATACTATCCCTAAACTTTGGTTCTACTCAATATTTTCTTTTTACTCAAAACCTCTTTTAAGTCAAACAAACCTAAATATAATGGAAAAAAATTAAAAGTCTACCATTAGCCATTGTTGAGTTTATCGCTGGCAAAATAACCAAAATAACATTAAACATTGTGTCACCTACATCCGTTTAAAATTAGAACTTGATCTGAATATTGTGGTGAGAGGGGTGAATTTTTTTTCCGATTTCCGGCTGATTCGTTTGATTAATCTTAAAAATGAATACAACATTTGTTAGGCTCGAGAAGTTGAATCGAATGACACCTTGAACAGGAAGATTGGACAAAGTTGAAAAATTAGTGTGTTTCATCCGTGTTTTAAGCGAAAACGCGTTACAGATGTTAGGGACTTCGAATTTTTCCCCTTGAGTTGTGATAATTTTTAAATATGGCTCGCGATAAAGCCTAACCGGGATCTTTAAACAAATTACTTAAGAATTCATAACTTTGGTTCCGCTCAAAATTTTGTTTTCATTTAAAGCCTGTTTTAAATCAAGCAAACCTAAATATAATGTCAGAATTTCGAAAGACTACCATTAGCCATTGCTGAGCATACCTCTGAAAAAATTTCGTTTGACAATGGGGATATACAGAGAGACAAAAACATTTTAAAAAGTGGATTTGGTGTGATGTATGAAACGGAAAGATATCATGAAACGGGTTGATTCTGTTCAATTTTCAAAACAGACAAAACCTATATCGATGAAAATATTTAGTAAAATAGTAAAGAAATTGGCCGAAATGATATAAATTATTAACTAAATACAATTTTCTTTTTAAAAAGATTTTTATTAGTGAAATATATTGATCAAATTAAATAATTAATAAAAAATCTTACTTTATGTAGGTCAATACTATTATACGTTTTTTATTAATTTTTTTATTTAGTTTTATAAGTTCAACTCAGGCTGTTTCTGATGATTATGAATGACGGCCTATTCACTCAGATGATTATGAATGTTCAATTTGAATCTTCAGAAAAAAAACATTAGAATTAGTTCAAATTGAAGCTATTTTACAAACAAATTTGTTTCCCAACTTTTTAAAAATGACAGATGTCCTTTGCTACTAATCTACTCATATGTGCTTTCTATTTTCTTTCTTTTATTACACAGCAGCGCGTGGCCGGGAAAAGCTAGTTGTATATACTTTTTGATTATTATTTAATTATTTTGCTTCTATTTATTTTATATGTTTTTGTACATATTGTGTGAATGATCTTACCTTCCTATAACCAATATCCAAGTGAAAGAATGTTATATTATTTAATAAAAAAAAAATACATAAAAAAAATTGTTATTTCTTTTCCACTATGTGACAAGGAAAGTAGTGTTACATTTGATACATTACTGTTTGGAAATAGTAAACTATTATGTAATAATTTGCAGTGTTTTAATTATCTTATAATATGCATAGTTAAGGGCCGATGATAACTCTCTCTCCCTACTCCACCTATATACAATCCATAGCGCGCCTACCACAATATCGACAGCAGCCCTTCCATTAGGTTAATGAAGTAGGTCTTTCCAGGTATTAACGAAGAGAACCTAAAGGTTCCGTTCTAGCATGAGGTATCAATTCCCTTCTCCACTGATTTTAACGAGTCTGAGAGCAATCTAATCTTCAAGAAGAAATATCTCAATTACTTCTGTGCAGAAAAATGAAGTAAACAATCTTTATTTGAATTTATCTCTAAGATAAAATATTATATGCATTAGCATTACTTACTATAAGCATCGTTTAAACGCCATTTTGTACAGTTAAGTTTCTCGATAGATTTCTTTGGTCAAGAAACTTAATCATGTATGAAGGTTTTGTAAGGTCGAGGGACCTGATTAATTCGAAACTTTGGACCAAATTGGAAACTTTCGACCAAATCATAGCAGCGTTCCTTGTATTAAAGAACATACAAAAATTATGTTTATAATTTTTTGTTAATAATAAACATAATTATTTTACAGCACATTATGTGCATTTTAATTTCGGTATGACTGAAATAATTATTTCATTTATTTTTCTGTTATATCGGAAAAAGATTTTTTCCAAAGAAATTTTCAAATAAAGGTTTTACAGAAATTTCATTTTTCAAAAACTTTAAAACAGATATCGATTCAATCAATGATTTTTTTTCAAATTACAGAATATGAAATTTAGTATATCATTCAAACATAAGGTTAGTATAACTATTATTGCGTAAGTTTTTCCCATTGTTTAAAATGAAATTTTAATTTTAATTTGGTATTACTGAAATGATTTATTTATTTATTTTTCCGTTATTTCGGAACAAGAATTTTTCTATAGCCATTTCTAAATAAAGGTTTTTCAGAACTTTCATTTTTCTAAAACTTTAAAACAGATATCGATTCAAGAACAGTAAAAAATAATATCTAAAATTAGCTACTCAAACAAACGAAACCTTTTATTCAAGTCCAATTACTGTTAAAATGTAACGTATTTTCGTTTAAGATCTTAAATAAATAAAAGTTTAAGTTTCTTAGAACTTTTTCTAAAAAGTATCACCGAAAATATAACTTTTAAAATAAGTTTCAAGCCCCTTTTTTTCTCTTTGTTTTCTTAAAGATTACATTATTCTCTTAGATGCATCTTTCATGGGTTTTAAGTGAAAACAAAAAAAAAAAAAATAAAAAGGTCCTAACAAATATAGCTTTTTGGCTGTAAAAAGTTCATCTGAGGAGACCCGTGTTAACATTTTCGTTTATATTTAACGAAACTTAAAAAAAAATGGCAACCAAATATTTCGCAATATTATCTGTATCCTCCAATATTTTAGGAATGACACACAAAATTTATTTTACTTAAAATAACACACACTGTCGTAACTGACGTTTAAAACTTCTCTTGTTACGAATATCCTTTTTAAAGGCCTTGACTTAAGATTTTTAAGACCAGTTTTAAAAAAGTTCAGATAAAGATCGTGGTATCATATGAACTTTGTTTAAGGAAATTTTTATATATCATTATCCGTACATATATTATTACAATAAGGCTCGAAATCGGTTTTGTACCAAATATAAGCTCCTGTCATGCTCAAATACCATGAATGGGGTACCATTGGATTCAGAATTTCACGGGGGATTAGCGAATCGTATTCTCCACTTTTGTTTTTCTTTCTAAAATAAATAAAGTCGATACAAACATTTTGCTAGGCTTCAATACTGGAACGGTGGTAGGTCTGTAGATCGATACGGGTCAAATTGGTTCTAGAAGATTTTGATGTGTACAGCAAGCGTTTTTAAGCCCAAAAACGTACTATTTTCGAGATAACGCAAGGCATATGGTTCGCATCCACACAACCTTATATTAATTGTAGTATTTTCATTGAATACATGTCTCATGTAGTCGACTTTGAGGCCCCTATGAACGAGAGAGGAGGAGTTTATATTATTTATCGATGGTGTTTTTTGATCGGCAAGCCATATCATCGATTAATTTTTCACCGAATCTCAAGATTGAGCCACCAATTTCGAAGGCTTCCTTCTCCTTCAGGCGGACAAAATAGTCCAATCATCCCGAAAATTCATGCCAAAAAGTTATAAAAGAAAACAAACTTTATATGCGAATAACTAAACAATTACACATTTTTCTCTTGGTTATGCCCGTGATTATATAAAAGATTACTAAATTCCCTACAAAAGGAAAAAAAATTATTGAAATCGGACAATTTTTAGCAAAGATACAGTTTACTGAACTTTGTTCCAAACAAAAATAAAGATTTCAATTAAGTTTTGTTTTCTTTGTCGATTATATTTATCGATAAAGTAACATTTGATTTCTTTATCTTTTGATAGGTTGCATTATTTTATTTTCTCATTAATCTGGCATTTGATAACAATATGCTGCGCGAATTTTTCGCACGGGCCTACTAGTTCATCATTAAAAGACTTAATGTTATAGCGCCTCTGGGATCACCTAGAGTCCTACCTTTCCTTACATGAGTGGAGGATTCGCTGTTTTCCTGAGTGAATGAATTTTGTAAATATTGTGTAAAAGTATGTGTGTATTTAAGTACTTTTTTTGATTAGTTTATATTTACTTATAGTAACATTATTTAGTTGTTTAATATATTTAAAATAGAGTGTGAATGAGATGCTCTAAGAATATATTAATAATACTTGATTGTTTAAGTTAATTATTTACTGATATATGAGAGTATTGCGGTTATTTTTTTTTCCTTTTTCCTCGTCGTTTAGTTAATCATTTCTATATAAAAACAATCATGATTAATGGTATTTTAAATTAATACAATGAGTAAGTAGGTTACCTCATAAGAAAGTTAGAATAAATGGTGAGGAGGGAGAGACGGAAACGGTTTGCATAGCCAACGACATTTGTCAAGGAAGAGATTGATGGAGCTCGTTTCACTTCCCCATTTACAGAAATTTAATATCAACCATTCCAGTCAGCATTTCATATATCTCTCCCATATTTATAAAATTCTCAATGATACTGTTCTTAGATTCTGAGCACTCACTTAATACATTATTTTTAATCTTCATATTGAATTCTTATCGCTGAGTCCTGCACCGAACTACTTAAAAGGAATCAAAACTAATCACATATTTTCAGATGAGTAATTGACATTTGTCTGAATCGGAGATCTTTAAAAATTTTGGCGCCAAATTCAGACCGTCACCTGTGGTGACAAAAAATATTGATATTACAGATACATCGCTATGAAAACATCGATGTTTCTTTATTTATTTATTTTAATAGTAATTTAATAGAACTTTATATGATTCATTTATAAAAAATAAATATTGAAATATTTTTTGGTCAGTCCAGCAAAGTTATTTTTCTTTAAATTTAAACTTTACATTATATTTATTTAAAACTGGTCCAATACCTTCAGTAAGGGTCTTTAAAAAGTATACTCAAAACAGGAGAAGGTTTTAATGTCATTTACAACAGTGTGTGTGTGTGTTATTTTAAGTAAAATAAATCTTAATGATGTAGAGATGGTTGACAGTGATATAATATGAGAAGGAGTTGATCGGTGGTTGCAGTAAAATAAATACTAAATTATACAAATAGTATTATTTAATGTTTTTGCCGACGTTTCGACCCACTTTGCAGGTCTTCATCAGGGCGTAGAATGTAGCACTGCGGTAGGCAGTTGAAACACTGAGCAACAAACACAGCGGTGTTTCAACTGCCTACCGCAGTGCTACATCCTACGCCCTGATGAAGAAATGCAAAGTGGGTCGAAACGTCGGCAAAAACATTAAATAATACTATTTGTATAATCCCCACATATATTTTTACAGTAATGGTCGAAATCGGTTTTGTACCAAATATAAGCTCCTGTCATGCTCAAATACCATGAATGGGGTACCGTTGGATTCAGAATTTCACGGGCGGTATTCTCCACTTTTGTTTTTCTTTCTAAAATAAATAAAGTCGATACAAACATTTTGCTAGGCTTCAATACTGGGCCGGTGGTAGGTCTGTAGATCGATATGGGACAAATTGGACCTTGAAGATTTTGATGCGTACAGCAAGACTCAGATAGTTCCTCCGGAGTACTACTTTCGAGATAACGCAAGGCATAGGGTTCGTATCCACACAACCTTACGTTAATTGTAGTACTGTCATTGAATACATGTCTCATTTCGTCGACTTGAGGTCTCTATGATCGAGAGAGGGGGAGTTTATATTATTTATCGATGGTGTTTTTGATCGGCAAGCCATATCATCTTTAATTTTTCGCCAAATCCAATCATCCCGAAAATTCGTTGATTCCAAACATTAATGAAGATTTAAATTAATTTTTGTTTCCTTTGTCGATTATATTTATCGACAAAGTAACAATTGATTTCTTTATCTTTTGATACGCTGCATTATTTTATTTCTTGTTAATTTGGAATTTTAAAACAATATGTTGTGTTGCCTCTTAGTTTAGTATTTATTTGACCGCACCCCCCGGTCAACTCCTTCTCATAAAATAAATCTTGTGTGTCATTCCTAAAATATTGAAGCAGACAAAATATTTGGTAGGTTTTTTTTAATTGTATATATGGTTGATTCTCATATTAAGGGCAATCGTTATGATAAAATTTTAATATTGTTGATGGCATTTCAATACAATTTTCTAAATACCTACACTTTCTATTGCCGCTCAGCTTTATCTGAGAAAATGGCCAAGATCAAAAGTGATTTTTGCTCAATAATTAAAGTAACTAAAGCTAATAATTCGGTTGTAGGAATGAAACGAGTTTTCAGTTTGGTAATGACATTTTCACGTATTTGATTTGGCCAAAATCGCTGTGTAACTAGTATAATAATTTTTGTTTTTTCCAACTGATTTCTTACAAACCATAGTCAAATGTGAATTATAATAAATATGCTCCATCACTGCTCCCTCTTTGCAATGCTTAAATATCTGTAGTGTTTTTTGTTTGATAACGACAATGTTTAAAAATATATAAACATAATTCACTGTTAAAAAAATTTAATATATATATATATATATATATATATATATATATATATATATATATATAAAATTCAAAACCCCTTAATTATTCTTTAGGAGTAGAAATAAATTTCACTGTAATTTTACATTGGTTTCGAAAGAAAAAAATAAGTGTTTACTAGAAAACTGATGGTGGGAGATGGTAATGACATTTTAATAGATTAAGTAAGATTACACTATTCTTTAATATTTCATTATGAAGAAATACTCTTCACCGTATGGCAGTGGAGAAAAAATTCAAGTTCGACTTAACTATTCAAGTAAAAGTTTTAACGGACATAAAAAAAAGCCACTAAAATGAGAATCACCCATTTATGGGTGAAAACATGTATAAACAAAAATGTTAACACAGGTCTCCTCAAAAGAACTTTTTACAGTAAAAAACATACATTTGTAAGGACTTTTTTTTGGTATTTCACTTAAAATTCATGAACGATGCATCCAAGCGAAAAATTTAATCTTTAAGAAAACAAAGTGAAAAAAAAAAAGGAGTTAAAACTTATTTTTAAAGTTCTAAGTTTTAAGGTTCAAAATAAGGAACTTTAACTATTATTTATTTAAGATCTTTAAAAAAATACGTTAAATTTTAACAGTGATTGGGCTTAGATTAGAGTTATAATATTTTTTAAATAAATTACTTTAATATAATGTTTTATTTGTTTCAGTAGCTAATGTTAGATATTATTTTTTACAATTTTCGAATAAATATCTGTCTTAAAGTTTTTAAAAAATAAAGCTTCTGTAAAATCTTTATTTGAAAATGGCTATGGAAAAAATGTTTTTCGAAAGAACAGAAAAATAAATGAAATAATCATTTCGGTCATACCGAATTAAAATTAAAATTTCATTTTAAACGATGGAAAAAATTTACACAATAAAATATATAGTAGCCTTATGTTTGAATGATATGCTAAATTTCATATTCTGTAATTTGAAAAAAAAATATCAAGCTTTTAAAGATACTCTCAAACCGTAATTTGAGGAACCCAGGTCTAGATTAAATCAAATGGTTGGAGTATTACGCGATTTATTTATCTTCAAATATAACCAATCGTTAGAAAACCTGACACTTCTAACAATAAAAAGTGTCTTTCGTGTTATATCGATGATCTATCATTACGTGTTATATCTTACATACTTTTAATATCGGCTGTCTTCTAAAATAAGAAAAAATGTCCCAAATTCGATTTAGATTTCTCTTCGAACTGTCTTCAAATCTAGCGGAACAAAAAGTCCAAAAATTCAGATTTACGATATCACATGAAATGTGTTAATACCATTAGCTAAAATGTTAATTGGACCATCAGCTAATGTCTGAGATTGGACTCAATATGTTCGGTCTCTTAGCTGTAAATAATATTAGGATGTTATAGTTATTTTTTTATTATACCATGATGGAATCCAAAACGAAAGTTAGTTACTAAAATTAATTTTTTTTAATTATAGACTATGTTAGGCACTAAGGATCTAAGTCAAATAATAAGATCACAAATTCAGAAAACCGTTTCACGTTTTGGCCTGCAACTTTTTCTTTTTTTTTACACTAATGTGCAAACTAAATTTTGATTCTTTGTGTCAAATAACAATTCAACTTTGCAAATATATGAAAATTAATCACCCATTTAATTGTTGTAATAATAATGAAAAACTCTTATATTCTGAATATGAGTTAGCTGAGACATTGAGAGCAGAAAACGACGTTTTTAATTAATTAAAAATTAGGTTTGAAGACAATTAATGAATTAACGGTTTTTTTTAACAATAGATTAATCTGGATTACTATTAGGAGAAAATATTTTATTATAAATAACGCTGTACGTATCATTTAAATATATATAAATTAATTAAATACATAAACAGTTACATAAATGAGATTTACTTACTTAAAGTAGCGAAATCTGCCCAAACTGGATAGTCGAAGGGGATGTAGCTCAGTGGTAGAGCGTTCGCTTTGCATGTGAAAGGCCCCGGGTTCGATCCCCGGCATCTCCAATTATTTTTTTCTTTTATTTTTTTCCCCTAAT
This sequence comes from Nezara viridula, assembly GCA_928085145.1. Lineage (NCBI taxonomy): Eukaryota > Metazoa > Arthropoda > Insecta > Hemiptera > Pentatomidae > Nezara > Nezara viridula. The sequence goes on from OV725080.1 coordinate 162,315,411, forward strand.
ATTTGTACAGGTTTATTTATCATTTAAACATTATTTCTATTTTATAATTTATTATTGAATAATTATTTTTATGATTTAATCTTTAAATATTTTTATTTTGTGTATCACAATTTTAGTTATTCATATTATTTTTTCTTTATGCATATATTTTATTTTAATCAATATTTAACTATATTGGTTTAGGTTACTTTTGTTAATACTAATTTAATTTTTGTAATTTATTCATTTTTTTTTGGATGCTGCACTGTTGAATGTAATAAAAGATTTTACTAATTTAAAAAGAGTAAAATTCATCTTATATATTATTAATCAAAAATTTATAATTTATTAGTAGTCAAATATTCCTACCTGTTCTATTTATTTATTTTATGATTAATATTTATCTTTTTCTGTTTGATTATTAATGCAATTTGTTTATTCTAATGCAATTTTTAATTTTTATCTCTGATGATGTTACACATAATTATTTCAAAACTTCAGCAACTAGTACAAACAATTTTAACTTAAAAATAAACGATTAAAAAAAGCCCATCTATAATAAGTAAAATACATAAACATATATTTTAATTTCATCTTTTCTTCAATTCATATGGAATTGATTATAAATATACATCAGAATTATATTTTTTTAACCGTCTAAAAATCACATATCTAAGACCACTTAAGTGCAAAATGGTATTTAATATCGTTTGAATTGATCCAAAGTGTACATACATCTTCTATTAATATTTAATATCAATCAGAGAATTAATGAAAAAAAATTCGAAAATATCTGATGATAATTTTGAAAGTATTATTTAAAAATAATAACAACATTTATATCTGCTATTTTATTTAATCCTACCTTAAAAATTGGCAGCTGATTTCAAGAATATTAAGCCAATAACTTGAGATTGGACGGGAAATTTATTGCAAAAAAGGTGTGAAGTTTTTATTTTTTTCATCGAACGTTGATTTTTACCAAATTAGTCAAAAACTGAAACAAATTTTTCTAAGAGAAAATTTGTAGAGCATCAAATTCCGAGTCACTGAATACCAACGGTTTTAATGTAGGTCACTTATGCAGCTCGAAATCATTAATGAACATCTCTGTGATTCTAAATATTCTTCATATGAGTCCTAGGACCCCTGTCCATTTCTTATAAGAGAAGGATTTAGAGAACCAGATGTCAAAAGAAACTGAATTTTACGAATAAATGACGAATACCGATCTGAGAGATATAATTGACCTATATCAAAACTGTTGGTACTCAATGGACGCGGAATTTGATGGTGTTCAACGTTTATTCTATGTGTTTGTTCTCTTAGAAACTCATTTCCAAGCTGTAGTGCCATTTATAGTAATTTTTCCCAGTTTTTAACAAATTTGGTAAAAATCAGCGTGTATTGACCCTGATTATCAACAATACAACTTAACCAAATCATTAAGTTTATGAACCCGTCCGACACATAATTTAACAGTCTTTAAATTCTTAAAGAATGCGTTTTTCGCTTCGATGCACCGTATAGGGGTTATAGGTGAAAAAAAAATCGAAAAAATCCGACTTTTTTGGATGTAAAAAGCTTTTCATTGGTTGGTTTCAATTTTGTTTTTTACAAGAATAAACCCATATATAATCACTATGTATATATTTTGTTTCCATCCCCTTCAATTTACGTTTTTGTATATTAGTCCGCAGTACAGACCCCTTTTTATAGGATTATTAACATCCGCGTGGGACTTCGTAAATAGTTTCATCTCATTGTAACCTACAACTATTTTATTTACGAAAACTCTTGGAATTGGACCGTTTTTAATCTGGAGGGGAGCAAACTTTGTCTATTTAATTAGGAATTAAAAACTCGTAAATACCCATTTGTTTTCTGATTGGGTCGTAAGATAATTTGATCACAAAATCGAGAAAAAATATGGCCTTCAAAAATATTGAGCCGTTTGTCCTATATACCCTTGTTATTTTGAAAATTTAGGTCAGGCGAAATAGCTCTATATTTTTGAAGGTCACCTTTTTTCTTGATTTTGTGATCAAATTATCTTACGATCCAAATATTAAGCAAATGGGTATTTACGAGTTTTTAGTACCTTACTAAATAGACAAAGTTTGTTCCCCTCCATATTGAAAACGCCCCAATTCCAAGAGTTTTCGTAAATAAAATATTTGTAGGTTACGATGAGATGAAACTATTCACGAAGTTTCTGGCGGATGTTAATAATTCGATAAAAAGGGGTCTGTACTATGGACTACATTGCCTACAATACTATTTAATTGTTTACATTAACGTAGTGAATATTCATTCAAAGCTCTGAAGTTACAGACATAAATAAGTTATTTTCTTAACTCATTTTTTTTAGTTTTTTTTCTTGTTGTTGTTGGTACTATGGTTTTCTCATCAAATTAATTTAATGTTCCTTTTGTATTCTATTTATTTACTTGTTTTCCGAAGCAGCGACATTGCAATATTGTGTACTACATCTTTTGGCCAGATATAATGCTAATTTCTATGAACAATATTATTATTCTTAAGTGACGTTCTCTGAAAATAAAGTTGATATATCTATTTCTATAAAATAAAAAAAAAATTTCCTGCATTTTTCGCAATAAATTACTAGTTTCGATCCTCAAGTTACTTGTCTAATATTTTTTAAATATGTAGTAATACATATTAGCATCTAGCATCCGACTTGCCACTTATTTTTTTAATATAAATGTTACAAAATTTCAGAAAAATTGTTACAAAATATTCATCAGATAATGTCAATCTTTTTGTACGGCCCGTCGGACTGTCCAATGGATATCCGGATAAATATCATTATCAGATATTAGTAACTCGTGTCATTGACTGAATCCATGTCAATATCTTAAAAAAGTAGAAACATTTTTACTTAAGATAAAAAAAAATTCTCGTCATTTAACACCCTCTAAATTTCCCCGGCCTAGTTCCTGCGATGCTTAAAGGTTGTTGACCTCTGACATCATAATTTGTACAACAATATAAAATGTTTCTTAATACAGTATATAGATATATTATTACATCAACTGTACAATAAGATACCTACAATATCTTACTAGTAAGATAATACCTGGCCTAATTTGCCAAAGCGTTAGAGAGTCTAATTTAGGAGATAGAGGGGAGTAGATTGGCGCTGTTCGATCGAGACACCACTGGCGCCCAAAAGCCAACAACAGAACATCTTTCACCATCACCCCCCCCCCCCCCCCCAAACAACATCATTCATTATATGGCGCCCTCTTTTAGGCCAGTGTTCTACCAGCTCCTGCCCGCAGCAGGGTCTCGATTTATCTAGCTTACAATCGATAGGAACCTGTTGATCGAATGTCAATCAATAACTAACAATCAATCAAGGGAAACGTTGATGAAAAAACAATAAAAAAATCGATTAAAAGTTTACTAAGTCTTAATGCATAGGAAAATCGCGAAATGTAAAAAACGTATAAGATTAGCTATTATTCATTTTTGGCTAAACTTAAATAAAAAAATCTGGTGAGGGCAACACACAACTTTCACTTACCGCTAAACTTTGATTAGAATGTTTGGCCATATCGGGCTATTATAAAATTTTTGAAATGAACTGAACTGAAGCTAAAAAGTTGCCGTTACACCTAAGGCATATACCTATCTTAAATAAGTAATATCAGTTTCGTAGGACTTTTCGTTTTTGAGCTAGACTGCTAACATACAAACACACAGACACACAGACCATTTTTCGGGACTTGGCCACTTCGACTCAGGGTACCTCAAAACGTCTATTTCCGTTGAAAACTCAGATTAAAAAATTTTCTCGATCGCAATACTTACCCTTACCATATATCACATATATACGTAATTGAAAGTAAAAATTACATTTAACAAATCATAAATACCATTAAAATGAGCAAAACCCTATTTATTATATCACGGGTTGATTATGGATAGTACAATCCGTTGATCATGTATTGCACGATCAATTGATTATGGATTGTAATAAAATTATTAAACTACAGTAAATATATTTAAGGTTATAAACTTAGGTATCAAATGATTTTATATTTTACTTCTTCTTTCACCCAAGTACAATGAAATAGATATTTAAACAATGTCATTGCCTTTATTAGGTGGTTCTTAAATATTTCATTCAAACTTAAAAAATATTTTAAAAGGTTGCATTTAGTTAATAAATTCCATTTAAATTCCTTGAAAACATGTGGTTTACGATAAATATTATTAGTTTTCAAAAAATATTATTTATAATTTTTTGCCAATCTCCGTTTCCTTTTACAACTTTCTATATTCGATATTGTTTTTTCTAAAATTCTCCGCTTTTCAACGATATATTATATGTATACCTTCATATTAATATTTCCGCATATTCATTTTCGACCTAAATAAACATTTTCCCTTTTTTCTTCATTTTCAACTATACAATTTTTTTCAAAAGTTATATTTATCATTTTTTTGTAACTCCCAACAATGAGAGATAGTTAACCATTTAAAATAAACCAAACTAAACGTACTTTAGAGGAAGTCGTACTGAACATTAGGCATTTTAGCCTTGTAAAGTGACATCAATAATACATAAATGATATTAAATTTCACTTAATTATACAATGATACACTGAGCTTAATCAAAATCGTTAGAGCCTTTCTGGAGAAAAATGAATATAACCGTTGATACAAATTGTCACTTCCGGTTAGTCGATTTTAAGGAAAAAGTTGCTGACACATCCTATCTATATACCTATCTTAAATACGCAATAGCAGTTAAATATGCAATACGACTTTGCGTTTTTGATCTAGACTTTAGATACATATATATACTCACACAAACACACTGACTCACGATATTTAAATCTCCACTTATAACTAAACATAAACTTAATGCTTCTAAATGGCCACTTCTTCCGATTCGTCGAATGAAATCGCCCGTAAGGACAAATATGATAATATCCCGTAAGGACCAGAGGTAGAGAAGAGAACCAATAAAAAGCGAGAGCACTCCCAGCCTGGATATAGAGGGAGAGAGCCAGCCACTCAGGACTAAGGACTAAGGATATAGATAGCTCGGAGAAATACAATGAGAGGGCTGATCCTCCGCTCCAATTTTCCAAGGATACCATCCTGCCGTCCTGGAGGGCCCTCGAGTACACTTCAACTGGACCCTTCGACAAAGAACTTCAATTAAACTCCATTCCTTTCTCCACTTCCAGCCTTTTCATTCGATCGCAGTTGATGTGCCATTCATGTTCATTCAGCTCTCCATCTCATTCATCCATAGTCTCGGAACAATCCAGGCTTTACAGTTATTCAAATAAATAAAACTAACTAACAGAAACAAAAAAACAACTTTCCAACTAATCTAAATAAATTCCACCAGGGCCAATGCATTTCTATAACAGTATTAAAAGCGTTTAAAGCCTCTCTATTGAAATCAAAATATTATTTGGAAAAGTCTTAGTCATTATAAAATAGTCGGTGGTACAGGCTCCATTTTATCAAATTATTAACATCTGTCTAAAACTTCATCAATGGTTTTATCTTACCGTAACCTGTAAATTTATATTCACGATACTTCTCGAAAATGGAGCGTTTTCTTGTTAAATTAATTTATTTAATGAAGTACCAAAAACTTATGAATGCTCATTTCCTTTACAATTGAATCGCAAAATTCAGGTTTGACTATGATAATTAAAAAAATCAATATCAAATCCAATCAAAATTTTTATCTAAGTGATAAAAATCATATTCTGATCATTATTTATGAACAAAACACACACACACACACATATATATATATATAAATACAGGGTGTTTCGGAATTTCACGTTAATATTTTAGGTATGTGTTCACTAACAAAAAATAAACAAAAAAGTTCATATTAACATATACCTCAAACTCATTTATTAAACAGATATCAAAGGTTAAAGATTTATTATTCATTATTACTATTTATTTATTATTATTACAACATTTACAGCAGCACCGTTTCTATGTACCTCGTCATAAGCTAAAAGCATGTCTGTTTGTTCTAAAAAAGTGAATCATAGATTGAACTCTATTACAATATCAACTCACACTAAAACACACAGAACTAGACAAACAGATGGGTAACTACTGTCATTGCTTATGGTTCATTTGTTTATCACGTGATTAAAACCTGTTTTTTAGTATTAAACACGTTAAACTTTGTACAGTCAGTCTTAATTTAGTAAATAAATAATAAATCTTTAACCTTCGATATCTGTTTAAAAAAGGAGTTTGAGATATATGTTAATATGAACTTTTTGTTTACTGTGTTAGTGAACACATAAATAGTGCCACCCTATATATATATAAACGCGTCGCCGGCGTTACCAGTACTTAAAAAATACAATATATATATATATATATATATATATATATATATATATAATGCCTAACTACATGGGGTTAAAATAAGAACCTTCTCCAAGTCCTCAGGTATCAACTGTGAACCTAAATAGCTAAAGATGTACTTCACTTCTGGAAACGCACTCCCAACAGGTACCGCATACATAATTTTTTTTTTTGTATCTGTTTATTGAGTAATAATACATTTTGCCACACTTCAGGGCACTGAGTAGTAAGGCTGAGTGAGGCACATTCATACCACATATACAATACCATAAAAAAAAAAAAAAAAAAAATAAATAAATAAATAAAATATAAAAATCTATATAACAAAGGCAAAAACTATAATAAACCAAGGAAATGTAACTTAGAGTTAAAATTAAATGAAATACAGAAATTCGTAGCAAAATTAAATAAATTATAAGTAATAGAAATAAATAGAAAAACATTCATACTTAAATACAATATTTACAATTAGGTAAGAGATCTCCGAGTCCAGCCCTTTCCCCCACGTGTGAAGGACAAAGCGAGACTCTAAGAGATCCCAGCGCTTCTCTCTCAACCGCGTCGCCGGCGTTACCAGTCCGGTAAAGCGTACATAATTAGAGCGATTTTTAGAAATATAACATTAAAAGTAATGAATATTGTTTAATTTATTGCTATGTATTGTAAAGATCGTCGGTGGAATGATTGGTTTGGGGGTGTAAACAAATAAACATTAAGGTAATTTAGGTATTGCCTGGGTATAAACATATTTAGGTATAAACCCAACATCTGGCGGTTGGGTACCTGACTGAGGGTAACCCATTAGGACAACCTTTTGTAAGTGGTAATAAAAACCCTTAAGGACCACCGACAAAGACTGACAACTAAGTGTTTAAAAAGGATCCCAAAAGACCTTTTCACACCTTCCACCAGAAATACCTAAGTCTGTACCTGGCTGCTTTACCTTGGCCTGGGAAGAGGGCGTGGTCATCCCTTAGGCTGGGAATATTCAGCCAATCAGGAAAAGGCTGCCAAAAGAGAGGGGGATGAAAAAGAGTGGGAGATAAAGAACTTGGACGAACACACTTCTTTTTGGAACTCGGAGGAGAGAGGACTTCTTCTGGGAACTTGGAGCTGAGAGGACTTCTTCTTGAAACGCAGCTGAAGACACTTCTTCTTTATGGGACTCAGCTGAGGACAGCTGGATGAGGAGAGGCTGATAGAAGAGAGGCCTGATGGACTGCCCGGCACTGAGGAGGTCCCTGATGTTTTCTTCCAACTTGGAGACTGAAGCCTTAGCCCTACCTGATCCATGTCCAGATGATCTCGACTTATTAGATAAGTAATCCCCAACAATTCCTTTTTTAAGATGTTTAAATATTTAATGGCAATATGATTTTCAATTCCATCCATCTGAATCATGCCGTCACAACCCATTGTATAATTCATTTTTGTAAATATAATGTATATAACATTCTTTCTCATCACTTGTAAATAAATATAATTTGTACATAAAAGTTATTTTAATCATGCCACCTATTTCTTTCATTATAAGCACAGGTAATGTTTGGTAATTAGAGAATAGATAAACACACAACAAGCCTTTGTGAGAAGTAATCCAATAAATTAATCAAGGACCAATATGTCAAATGACATAATTTGTTTAACTAATATTTTTCTTAATTAATTCTGGATAATTATCTTCAATAATTACCAGTGGCATCCCGTTATCAAAATCTACTAATAAACCATTTTGATACGTAGCATTTTATGGCATCCAGCTTGTGGGCACTTACTATTCTGTTTTCTAATTACTAACCATTAATCATTTATTATTAATTGTTTTGTACTTGTATGTGGCATATTAAAATAATTACATAACATGATTCAGATGGATTGATTTATTTGTATAGTTTATCTTTTTTAACTTTATTGGACATTAAAATAGTTGCATCTAGTTGGTTATTCTTATAACTTCATTTTTAAAGTTTAATGTGTCGGTTTCGTTGCGAAGAATTGATTAAATAGTTAATTCGGTTTATTATTATAAATCTTAAATTTTTTTTGGGTACATATTCGCTAATACACTTCGCGATGGATCTATTAAAATCACTATCGGCCACAAATGAGGCAACAGTTATGGAATCACAGTCACCCTTAACTGAGAGGATCAAAGCCATAATGGATGATCATTTTAAGAAATTCCAAGTGGAAATTAGGGAAATCTTTGGTAGATTAGAAAAGAGAGCAGAAGATGTGACAGACGACTTATGTAGAAACATGGATGACTGGGCTGCGAGTATAAGAGAAGATACGAGCCAAACTAAGAAAAATATCCATAATAATGATAAAGAAGAAACAACTGATGCACAACGGAAGTCCATGAAAGAAGATAAAGTTAACGACATTGAAGTACAAATAAATACAAAGGCTAATTGCCCAGTTGAAATGATTGAGATCTCAAATATAGATGACCCATCTACTTCCCAAGACGAACATATAGAACTGTTTTTTCAAGAGACAGCTTCTGAAGAGATTGAACTCCTAGACGAAATAGAGGAACATCAGAAAAAAGAATCCTATTTCGAAGATTCTGCAAAAGAAGTGAGACAAGAAGAAAATCATAGGGAAAATGAAACCCATCAGATTCAAACCTATAAAGGTATGCGGGTAAACATTTTAGGTTCAAATAATACTATATCAGCAGAGCGACCTACGGTAGTTTTAACACCAATAGCTAAAATGAGAACATTTATTCGGATTAAAGAATTAGGCAAATTAAAACGTCGGAAAAATTCGAGGGTAAAATGTTTCCTTTCAAAAATGAAAATGATTCCTGTGGAGCCAGAAAGCTACCTCAGGGGGAAGGTAAGAAAAAGGAATCAATTTTAATTACCGGTTGATCATTTGGCATTAAAAAAACAATAGAAAACGGACAATGGATATATATAGACGGAATTTTAAAGTAATAAAAGAGAATAAATACTACTTAAAAAGAATAACCAAAATTCATGACAAAACTATCATATTCTTTAATAAGAATAATTTTTACTATGATTGAAAAGTTATAATGACTTGCCATAAAATATTTTATGAAAAAATATATTAAACGTGGGAATAATAGTCCTGTTTGTCAGTGTAACACAGAGGGACAGGTAAAAAATTGTGACATTAGTCAATAAGGCTGCAAAGGCCTATCAGCTACCTGAGACCCACCAAGACAATTGTATATATGTAAAGAATTAACTTTAGTATTAAAATATTTGTATTGATGTGTAATAGTATATAGTATAATAACATAATAGTAAGTATTTGTAACATAATAAGTATTTGTAATTGGAATAGCATACGTACAAAGAGGAAATTATAGTTAGGTTTATCAACGTGTAAAAACATTGATAAATGCTAGGTTTAGCAAGAAACGCTAATTTAATAAAACTAGCGCTATACCTCCTTGAAGTTGCCAAATTGCGCGGTAGTCTTTGTCCCATTCCAGAGGACAAAAAGGGGTTTTTTAGCGTCCCTTCCGTTGACGAGCTAATGGGTCCTGGCGAAACCATCGTCAGGTTACCCAGTCTGGATAATTGTATATAAATCGTAGATAAGTAATTGTAAATATAATTTGGTAAATAGGTTTAGTATCATATTCTAGGGCGCGGTAGTCTTTGTCCCATTCCAGAGGGCAAAAAGGTTTTTTTTAGCGTCCCTTCCGTTGACGAGCTAATGGGTCCTGGCGAAACCATCGTTAGGTTACCCATTCTGGATACTTGTAAATAAATTGTATATAGTTACTTGTAAAAATAAGTTGTAAATAGGATTTAGGATTTAGATTTGTATGACAAATTTCGAGGGCTGAATGGAATGAATCACAGACTGTACTGACCAAAGGAAATTTATACTTAAAGTATTCATACTATCTTATGATAATAGTTAAATTAAAGTAGAGTTAAAACCTTTTTTAATAACCGATTTGTGTTACTAAACTTTTATTAGAAAAGAAAAAGGGAAGGACCGATAATAAATCATTATTAAATAAAGGGATACAACTTTTCATTTTAATTTAAATACATAGTGGGCCAGATTGATGGGTGTAAGATCTAGTTATAATTAAATTGCCGTAGTTCAAAGGTAGCGCAAACGAGTACCCCAAATTAACTTCTTAAGAAATATTGGATCATTTTCTTTCTAATCCAGATAGGATTTAATTTAAAGGAATAGGGAATAGTTACCCTCAACTAGGAGTAGACATAGGTCCTCCTCATCACCCGCAGGGTTGATAAAGTTTATATAAGGGAGAACCCTTTTGATGGAATAGCTGTAGTGCATCCATTCATCACTAAGTGTGATTGATAATAAATAATTAGGAGAGGATAGAGAAATCTTCTATAACTATACCTCCAGAGTACTGAGGTAGTATGTGTATGGATCCAGAAGTTAAAGATTTAAAAATTATAATGGTAAATGGGGCTGAAGTAATATAGTTCATCATTATGATGGGCACACGACTACATTTGAGGCAAATTTAACGGTTTATAGCGGCCACGTGTAAGGAATGGATGATTCATTCATAATTAAATCATAATTGAAAATCATAAGATAGGAATTTTAATATTCATTGAATAAAATATTAATAGGTCATTGAGAAAACGATGTCGCCTGAGGTTCATTCAAAATTTCAGCAAAATATAAAATAAGTATCCCGATGTTGACATTAAAATGTTTTTCACGAACATTTGCCAGCCCATTGTTTAAAAACAAGTTGTGACTTCTCCTTTTGGAGAGCTAAGGGAATATATGATTTAAAAATTTGTGAATGAAAATGAAAGGACTGTTGTAAATGATGAGAATGCTATGAGCTTCTAGACCAAGGATATGATATAAAATTTTAAAGGTAAAAGATGGTACAAACCACTTAGAAACCTAAGGTAAAAATTTTTGTTTTTGTTATAACGGTTGCCACACAAGGTAGTAGTTATACTAAATGAATATATATGTTGTGTTTATTTCAGTCAGTGTATAAACAAACCTTCAATAAGTGAACCAGAGGAATAAATGAATTCCTGTTTTGACTCATTTTGTTAAAGACGCTTCTTTGAGAGTATAAAGAATAATTATATAAATAGTAAAAAGATAATGTGAATGTTAAGAATTCAAGGAAATGACACTATAAAATCTTGGCTAAATGAGATGTTAGTAAAGGAGGAAGAGACATAGTTCAATAAGAGCAGTGTAATGAATGTCAATGTGTATATATATAAGTATATGTTTTGTTTTGTGTTCCACTAAACAAATAGATAAACTATAAAGAATTACGAGTAGTGGTATTGATATATTGCAGAATTGAGAAATTTGAGATATGTAAGTAAAATTGAATAGTGGTTGTGTAAAAGCATATTTTTCAGTATTTCTACTAGTTAATGTATAAATTTGTGTATATTTGAGTTAAATCTCATCCTATATTGTTCATAAATAAATTTTTACGTTTCATTCTGAGATCAGATAGAGGAAGCCTATTGTAAAGGTATTGATGAATAATATTTAAAGAAAAAATCCAATAAACTTCAGTTTATTAATTTTTTCTTTTCCCCAAGACTAGGAGAATGCTATGTATTGTAAAGATCGTCGGTGGAATGATTGGTTTGGGGGTGTAAACAAATAAACATTAAGGTAATTTAGGTATTGCCTGGGTATAAACATATTTAGGTATAAACCCAACATCTGGCGGTTGGGTACCTGACTGAGGGTAACCCATTAGGACAACCTTTTGTAAGTGGTAATAAAAACCCTTAAGGACCACCGACAAAGACTGACAACTAAGTGTTTAAAAAGGATCCCAAAAGACCTTTTCACACCTTCCACCAGAAATACCTAAGTCTGTACCTGGCTGCTTTACCTTGGCCTGGGAAGAGGGCGTGGTCATCCCTTAGGCTGGGAATATTCAGCCAATCAGGAAAAGGCTGCCAAAAGAGAGGGGGATGAAAAAGAGTGGGAGATAAAGAACTTGGACGAACACACTTCTTTTTGGAACTCGGAGGAGAGAGGACTTCTTCTGGGAACTTGGAGCTGAGAGGACTTCTTCTTGAAACGCAGCTGAAGACACTTCTTCTTTATGGGACTCAGCTGAGGACAGCTGGATGAGGAGAGGCTGATAGAAGAGAGGCCTGATGGACTGCCCGGCACTGAGGAGGTCCCTGATGTTTTCTTCCAACTTGGAGACTGAAGCCTTAGCCCTACCTGATCCATGTCCAGATGATCTCGACTTATTAGATAAGTAATCCCCAACAATTCCTTTTTTAAGATGTTTAAATATTTAATGGCAATATGATTTTCAATTCCATCCATCTGAATCATGCCGTCACAACCCATTGTATAATTCATTTTTGTAAATATAATGTATATAACATTCTTTCTCATCACTTGTAAATAAATATAATTTGTACATAAAAGTTATTTTAATCATGCCACCTATTTCTTTCATTATAAGCACAGGTAATGTTTGGTAATTAGAGAATAGATAAACACACAACAAGCCTTTGTGAGAAGTAATCCAATAAATTAATCAAGGACCAATATGTCAAATGACATAATTTGTTTAACTAATATTTTTCTTAATTAATTCTGGATAATTATCTTCAATAATTACCAGTGGCATCCCGTTATCAAAATCTACTAATAAACCATTTTGATACGTAGCATTATTAAGCCAATCTCTTCCACTGCTGTCAGGAATATTAACTTATTATCATGCTGTAGGACACTGATTCTAATTTGACTGCTGCGGACTGTATGTAAGGGTATTTCATTATAATTAAACTATTGCGTTGAACAGATTGCTATACTTTATTTGTATTATAATGTAAATTACTAATAACAAATCTTTACAATCAGGCTTATTCTGTTAATCAATATGGTCTGCATATTATAAACTATTTTAACTGCAGTGAATTCGGTGGGTGGTGGCTGAAAATTAGTTGCTAGGTACTTTCTGCATTCTGGTACTCTGTCTCTTTCCGGTCACCTGGTCCCTTGCTAGGTCTCTTAAAGTACTACTCCATGTTTTCTTCTTATGAAATATGTTTCTTCTTGCTGGCCAGCTATGCTCAAGACTTAAATCGACATGAATATAGCAGCAGGTACTCAGCATACCTTGACTCTATCAGTGTTGCTTGTTTTGTCTGCCAAGAGATGGCAGCACTGCTGCTTGATTCTTCACTAAATTCGAATTAAATAAAGTGGGAATTTGGCTATGTTTCCTTAACACACATTAACAACGTGCACATTAATATTAACATATTAATTGTGTAAAAGGTGGTTTTTATTTTCTGATCAATTTCTCATATGATGACAATTTAGTCATTATTAATTAAATAATACCGTATCATTTAGTAACTGAACATTATGTTTAATCATATTAATAAACACTAAACATCGATTTAAATTTTTATTTATACATTTATAATTAAGTATGAATGTTTTTCTTTTTTATATATTTATTTATTTTACTTATGACTTATTTAATTTGCTACCAATTTCTGTATTTTTTTTTTAAATTTGATTTCAAGTTATATTTCTTTGGTTTTATTAGTTTTTACCTTTGTTATATAGATATATATTTTCATTTTTTATTTTTTTATTTTTATTTTTATTTTATTTTTTTATTGTATTGTATACGTGCCCTCAGTGCCCTTAAATGTGGCAAAATGTATTATTTCTCAATCGATTTAAAACCCTGTTAATAATTTGATCGCAAAATCTAGAAAAAAAAGGCCTACCGACAGATTGGACAATTTGGCTTATATAACCTTGTTATTTTGACATGTTGAGAGTAGAGGTCATGACAAAGTTGTAAACCTTGATTTTGAAACCTAATTTTAAAATTTAAGTGGAAAAAAAAATCTGTGCTCATGAGTTTTTAGTATCTTATAAAATACACCGGGTTTACAGACCTTCAGATTGAAAACGCGCCATTTCCGACAATTTTCGTAATTAAAAAATTTTAATGGATGTTAATAATTTGATGAAAAGTATCGCAAATTTATTCAAAATATTTTATTATTTCCAAATAGTATACATCAAGAATATTCTCATGGCAGAATATTTCGAGAGACCATCCTGGAACACACCCAATCTTTACAAAGTGAGTACCCTTAATTAAATAATAAATTAAGGTGGAAAACCTGCCGGTTGAGAGTGATCTCGGTCAAATCAACTCCTTGTACAACCGTTGATTAAGAAACAGAACTCTCCCTAAATGGTACTGAACCCAAGACCCTTCATGCGCTGTAGTGGTATAGGTTTCATTTTTTTTCCTTTTCTTTTCATCAAATATGTGTGCCGTTTAATAAAATAAAATTTTACTTAAAAAAAAAAATATATTCCTAATTTGAAATTCTGTCAAAAAATGTACTAATTTTTGTTATCAGATAAATTTTTAACTGGAAAATGTCCACGTCTAAAAATTATCGAGTTTCGTTTTCAGTGAAATACTTCGATCCAAATTTAAATAAATGAGAAAAACATGAAAAGTTGAATACAAAATAAAGCTTAGATAACAGATACTTGAAAGAACGTAGACAAACAATATTAAATTAATTTAACATGTAGAATGCCCAATAGATCTGATGTGCCCTCTCAACTGGATAAATAAAGATACATAAATCGAGAGAACAAAGAACAAACAGCCGTTCCATGGATTGCTGGAGAAGAGCGGATCTACTTCCAGCGGAGGGACAAACCACTGGCCTGGAACAGAATCCTTTCCCATTGGCAGAACAAAAGCCAATTATCAAGTCCTCCTGCCTTCCTCTCGACGACTCAGCGCAAACTATTCCGACGCACCTCTTATTCACTGAATAAACCGTTACTGCTTTATTATATATTTATTCAAACTCAGTTATAACTTTGTGGACGAGAGTTGGAAGTTAACAATGGAATGGAGAAGTAGTTTCATGAATAAATGACCCGTTTAAGAAATAACTGATCGAACAACAAAAATAAATATACGAGATGGAAAAAAAAATGTTTAGTAACCACATTCTGTCAAAAACCAGTCCAAACGTAAAACGAGAGTGAAAATTTTCGATTCTTAAAGAAATTTTTTAATCTCGTGCATGAAAACAAAGCTTCTCTACCTTCGCTAAAACAATACACTCGGGCACAAAACCAAATTGCTTCGCCGATATCCAAAACGCAAGGGTAAATTTTTGATTCTGAGCATGTAAACATAAATTATGAACGAAGAGAAGAATAGTTGGGGTGGTCAGTCAAAAAGGAAGGCAAAAATAAATGATAATATTTATTTTTTACATATGCCGACGTTTCGACCTGAAGTTCAGGCCTTCATTTTATTCTCACTGCAACACATAAGGAGACAGGTAGTACTTCTTTTATTTATTTCTTATTTCAGCTTTCTCAATTTCTTCCCTGCTTCCTTTCATTCCTTTTCTCTGTTTTTAACTCTTTATTATATTATACATTGTCTGTACATCTTGATAGACCTTACAATATCTCAATTTTCTATCTAACTACTCCATTCTCAACGTTTTAATTTTACTATTTATTTTCATTTCTTATATAACTTCATATTTCTTTTTATGTTTTACATTTTATTCTAAGATTCCCATTGTAACACTTATTTCACCCTTTTTGATTATGCCTACTTCATCATTCCACACTTTGTAACGGTTATTATTATTTATCTCTTAGTTCTTAGTCATTATTCTAACAATTTCATTTTACTTTATATTTATTTTTCTAATTTTTTTTATTTATTTATTTTTTTTTTTTACCACCACTACTTATGTTTCTCATACCTTGTTATCTGGTTATTTTCTTAGCCCTGATGAAGGCCTGAACTTCAGGTCGAAACGTCGGCATATGTAAAAAATAAATATTATCACTTATTTTTGCCTTCCTTTTTGACTGATCACCCCAACTATTCTTCTCTTCATTATCCACGACAGTCAACCAATTACCAACTATAAATTATAACATTTTATTAAAATCCCACTCGATTAGTAAGTCTTCCTACTTTTGCTAGTTACGAAACAAAAATTCTGTTTGTAGTTTGCAGATCTAAATTAGAATCCTATCCGGGATTTTTATTTTTTTTTGTCATTTAAAGTGATCGCAATCGAACCAAACTCAGAAACGGCTCGATCGATTTGACTCAAAGTTGAAAGAAAGGCGTAAATTGGTAACATAAATATGCTGAATCCATTTCATTTACAGTACTTCCGCTGGTGCACGCGCAAATGTATTTTCTAAGATATGCTGATATTTCAGAAACGGATTTGGTTTAATAAAGCTAGAAGAAAATTGCGAATTAGTAAAAGTAGTATTATGAGTAGTAGGCCTTTAGATATAGGTAAATGTGGAACCAATGAAACTGGCCGCACTTGGCAGACGTTTTATTTATTTATTTTTTTCTCTCCTTTCTCGCTCTTAGGCTATGCCGGATTTTTCTCGGGCCAGGAGAGATAACTAGTATTAATGCAAGAGTTTAAAAGTCCCCTCCCGGCACCAGAACGCGAGCTCGTAATTAATCTATCAAGTTATATTCAGTTTATCAGGGCGCCGTAAATTTCCTGTAGTAAATTTTATAGAATTTAACAACGCCAAAAATTCTACAATAATCCAATTTAATATATAGATGTATTACGTAAAAAATTTTTTTTTCTTTTGTAGTTAAAGTGAAAGTTTCCGTTTTATAAGAGAAATCTCTTTCTAGAGAATGAAAGCAAGCCATGGAATATTGGCAAATAATGGAAGGTAAAAGAATTTTCATCGCTCGAAAATTGGCATTACTTAATTATAAACAATAACTAGCTTATGTGGGGAAAGCAACGAAATTAGAATACATGCATTAGAACTCAATTATTTTTTAATTGGCCGTGAGTGCAACCAATCAAAAATTTAATCATTCACATCACAGATTCAGAATGGATATTTGTGTCATTATCTCGCCATAATGGCATTTGCAACAACAATTTAATTTACAATCTGTCATGTTGATTTCACGGTCGCCTTTCGAGATTTTCATGATATAAATGCTTGCTAAATCCTGAATAAAACATAAACAAAGTTCAATATTATCGCTCGTCGTTTCTTAAAAATATCTAGAAATACATACAAAAAGAAAATCCTTAAATAATTTGTATCAATTTTTATTGAATTCCGTTCTCTACTTTCTCCTTATTCTACATAGGTGTGAATGTGTTTTATTTGTTTTGTTATTACTCGGCTGGTCTGTTGTTTTAATTACCTTGTTTTATATTATATTATATATATATATATATATATATATATATATATATATATATATATATATATATATACTTTTTTTCCCCTTTCTTATGTACATATTGTGTGAATGAATACTATAGCACTAGTACCAATGCCCTTCAGTGTGGCAGACTGTATTAATACTCAATAAAAGTTAAAAAAAACAAAAAAAAAACTTCTATATATGCGCAAAGGTGTGTTCCTTCATATGTCTATGTCTCTTAAAACGAACGTTCGATTTGGCTCAAATATGGAGGGAAGTTATTGATGGTAAAAAGATTATGAAGTATGTGTGAATTTTATTAAATTCTATCCACTACTCCTAATGTATCAATGTAATCAGGAAATGTATTATTTGACTCGTCTATAGTTTGAAAACGGCTCGTTCGATTTGACCCAAACGTAGAGGAAATTTGGAGAATAGTATATAAATTACATATTATCAATTTCATTTAGTTTCATTTAATAATTTAAGTTAATATAAATAATTGTTAACAATATAGTGGATGTGAAATGTGGAAGGCATTGATCATATTGAATGGGAATATGTTAATTCAATATTTTTATGGGGTTATAAAATTTTAGGTTTTATTCAAAAAATTAATTGATACTGTATTGTTTGGTCGATTTAAAACGTTACTTACTGCCGATACTTACTGCCGTTACTTAGATTTCGTATAATTTTCAGTAAATTTAAATTAAACTGAGTTCGTAAAAGTAAAATTGAAGTTCAACCACCTCGTTTTGGTATTAAATTTGATGTTGCCGACTAAAATTTTCCAATTCGTTCCGAGTTATATGCAAAAAAACTGAGAAACTTCTGAATTTTTTTTTTTATTTTTTAGATATTCGGCTACTCTAATTATGTTTACAACAGTGTTTACAACTAGAATTTATAAACAAATCATACAGATTCTATATATTGTGTTAGTATGAGAGACTTCAAAATTCATAACATTGAATTTTATTATATTAACTTCCGTTTAATGAAATGCTCGGGAGATACTCGTCTTGTAACATCTGTTTTATAACTAGAGACCGGATTTTCGTGCAGCAAAAAAACGAAAAACGTGAAATATAAAACTCAAAATGTGCGAAATCGTGCAGTAAAAACCAAAAAGGTGCAAAATTCATAGTCTTTGTTTAGTTTATAATGTTATTGCTTTTTTACTCTTATTTAAAGGGTTATATCCTCTAACTTGAATTAAGTATTAAGTGTAATAGCGTGAGAAAATGTTAAATCTTATTCGAAATTAACGATGATTAACCTAATTCTATATTATAGCAGTTTAAAAAAATTAATCATATATTTTTAAAGAACGGTGTGTATTTCAATTGAGGCTTGATTTTGCAGCAGTAGATTTTTATTTAATCTCCTTAGCTTTAATTATTAAAATCTATATTCCTTTGTACTACCTGGTGGCGTTTTGTCAAGAACATTCAGCCAAGCGGCAATAAAACGTTTGTTTACAAATATTTCTGTACTTGTTTGTATGAAAACTGGAAAATAAATATGGATATGTTTTGAAACCGCGAATAGATGTTCTAAAGGAAATTTAGTTTTATTTTAAGTATTTTACATTATTGTCTTATAATTGAAATTCAGGCCTTAAATAGTAAAATATGCAATATGATGCAACAAAAATCAAAAATGTGCAATTAAGCAGAAAAAGGACAAAACGTGCAATTTCGTGCAAAATGAAATTTCAATATGTTATTCTACAGATCGTGAAACGGATAGATTGTCGGGTTTGAAGTTTTAAAACATAAGCGAACAAAATGTGCAATAACATAATAATAACATGATAATCTGGTCTCTAGTTTGCTTTCATGAAATTTTAAAGAAATATGAGTGTTGTTATCTATATAATTCAAAAAAGAATTTATCAAATTCTCGTTTTACTTATGTGTTCTATTTTTTCTTGACAAGATAATACTTAAAACATAACTTCTCTTTTTTATTTTTTGTAGGCAAAACTTAGTAGAGTGAAGGTTTTTTGGATAGGTAGTTAATTTGATTTTGCTTCCTCACTACCGAAGGTAGGGAAGCATTGTGTTCGTGCGAAAGATTAAAAAAAATTGTTTGCTCTGAATCGAAAATTTCCACTCGCGTTTTACGTTTCAGATATCAAGGATCAAATTTGGTTTGGTGTCTGTCTGTCTGTCTGCAGTCAAATCGATGTGACCGGCATATCACCTAGTACCGTTCATCCAATCTTCATGAAATTTTTAGAGATTATGCTGATTGGTGCCTAGATGGTCCCATATCAATTTTATCAAATTCCATTTAGCACTTCCGCTTACGAAAGCGCAAACGTTTATTTATAGATATGCCAATATTTCAGAAAGGGCTCGTTCGATTTGGCTCAAAGTTAGATAAAAGGTAGAATTTGGTAAAAAAAATAATCTAGTGTCAATTTTATTGAATTCTGTCCACCACTTTCTCTAATATATGCACTACTAGTCCGCCGTCCGCCGTCCGCGCATTTTTTCCTAAACTACTGGACCGACTTTTTTCAAATTTGGATATAAAATTAGAGGTCACCCGAGGATGATCCTCCTTCAACGACATTACTGTTCGCCTACTAGTTTCAAAATGGCGGCCGAAAAACCTGCGTTGCTATAGACTGTAGTGCCTAAACGAATGTACCGATTTTAATGAAACTTCGCCAAAGTCATTTTCTCTACGCCCTTTAAATTTATCTATATAACATACTTCAACGAAAAGAAGCTCAAAAAAAAGTTACGAGGGATGGTAAAATTAAATTCCGAATAACTCAAGAAGCAAACACATTTTTGTCAGTATTGTGATAAAATATTTCAAAGGTATTCAAATTTCCTTAAAAAAATGAAGAAAGTTTCAGCGAAATCAATGCACTATTAGTAGAGATATCGCAATTTTAAAATATTTTGCTTCATCGCTATTTATTTTGGAATATTCAGGTGAGTTTTTATTTACATTGGGGTGCGTTGAAAAACATATAACAAAGCAATCAGGCGATAAAGTTTTATATATAATTATAGTGACTTAATTATGACTTATAATTAACTAATATAATTCCGCATGTAGAAGTATATTATTAATTATATCTTGTAGAGGTCATGTTGCCATCCGCCGGTATCCTTTGCCGGAGCAATATCGATGAGCTGTCTCGTCAGATCCTCCGCCGCATCCCAACCAGCTACTAACAGGATTCCTTTTGCATGACACAGAGAAAATATGAATGTGTCACCGGAGCACATTACCAGGGGCATACTGATGCTTGTCATCCAGGAGTACGCCGACAGGGTTTCTTCCTCAGGCAAATAATATCTCATAAATTCAAATAATTCTCAATGAACTTTAGGTTCTCTTTCAAGTTTCTTCATAGTCTCATTAATTAATCTCATTCATTCATTCATTAATTAGTCTCAAATTAATTTATCAATCAATATCTACAATAGAAGTATACAGGATTTGGCAGTTCTTAATGTCCAAACTCTGAGAGGTGATTCTAGAGAAAATTTCCAACAAAAAAAATGTATTTGACGTAAAGGCTGATTTCGAAGAGAAAAGGAGGTAAGTCCAATTTTGTCGTTTTTTTTTTTAAACTACTTATTTATTTATAGAGTATTACAACAATCTGTCACTTGGACATTAGTTATAATTATGAAGGGTACTAGGGTATGATCAGAAAAAATAAAATAAAATAACTTAAAAATTATGCTTATTTACAATCAGGCGTGGCAACTTCGAGGCAGGCTTGTCCCATCAACTATAGAGGGAAAAGCTGGACTCCAGGAAAACCCTGCTCTTCTCTCTCAACCATATCACTGGTACTAAAGCCAACGGAGATTGATCGGGACACTTTAGCCACATGCACTCATGTCTCGTGTTTTTTTTTTTTTTTTTGAAAAGTTTCACGTTTCAGGACGCATAGAATTCGAAAAATGAATAAAAATTTTTTTGTCCGTCCACCGTCCGTACATTTTCTCCGAAACTACTGGACCGATTTTTTTCAAACTTTGATATAAAATCAAAGGTCACCCGAGGATGATCCTCCTTCATCGACATTACTTTCTGCCTTTTACTTTCAAAATGGCGGCCGAAAAACAGGCGTTGCTATAGACTAT